>CM035118.1:144916686-145574186 GCA_020205555.1 Panax stipuleanatus | reverse complement strand
GAAGTGTGCGTCATTTCTCTCATGCGGTCCTGGGTAGTCTAGAAGTTGAAGAAGAAAGCAACAGACCGAAGGCTGGAGCATTGGAGAGGGTACCTGGATGAAGTTGGAATGCCAACATCTGAGATATCCCAATCTTTAAGCATATCTATTTCCAGAAGCTGCTGAATTGAAATGTCTTATCTAGTCAAATGGTGAAGGAGTGTTGTAGCATATGATGTGTATATCCTGCATGATAAAAGGTTTGCAAATTCTTTTTCATTACCGTTTGCCCCTTCTCAATTTTGTTTGTGCAGCAAGTAATGCTGGCATGGTGTACCTACGAGACTCCCTAGTCCCTGCAGTGATGATAACTCGAAATGTTAAATTAACCATATAGGAGTACGAATAATTTTTTGTGGCAAAAAAATGTTATATGCATTTGATCCATACATATCTATTTTTATTGGAATTTGAATCCACACTAGGGCTATATTTGTTTGCAATGATTACACTTGGGATATGATTATTAAAGTGTCTTGTTTGTTTTTAAATTTGAGTTTGAGACTGTTAGTCTCGGGATTATTAAATAACTTAATATGAGAGATTATTTAATACCATGTTCTACCTGGTATTATAATCCCTATCATTTGGGATTAAAAATTGTTAGACAAAATTAACCTTAATTTTTTTCTAAAATGATCATTATATCTTGGAATCTCCGTTATTAATAACCGACAACTTAAAACTTACTGGTACAAAAATTATGTATCAGTAATCTAATACACGTAATTTAATTATTTGATATGTGTAATTTAAAGTTTACACTGACAATAGAACTGACAATTTAGATCTCGCCCAACCACTACCTGCCCCCATACAACACACCACCCACCCGCCCTTCTCCCACCCATCCCAAAAAAATAATATTTATTGATTATGTATACACCATCTTCCCGCGCACCCCTACTCGCCCCCCACACCCTCAAAAAAATAATTTACTGATTATGTGTACACCCTGCCTCCCCCACCCCACAAAATTAAAAAATAATATTTACTGATTATGTATACACCCCCACCTCATCCCGCCTCACCCCCCTCTCTGCTTAAAAAAATATATTTACTGATTATGTATACTCCCACCCCGCCCCCAATCCCCACCCCGCCACGTCCCATCCCGCCCCACCTCCACCACCACCTCCCTCAAAAAAATAATATTTATTGATTATGTATACATTCCCACTCCATCCGCCCCGCCCCTTTTTCAAAAAAAATAATATTTACTGAATAATATAACCACTTACTTGAAAATTTTTAATTAATTTTTTATTATTTTTTGATATATAAATAAGTTTAAATTATAATTTAAAATATGTTATTATTGAGAAGGGTATAATAGTCTAAACGATATTTTTTAATTCAATCCTTTAATTAATCATAAAAAAAACAAACATAACATAGAATTATTATAAGTTATCTCATGAATAATCCCATAAAAAACAAACATGTGACTAGGATTATTTAATCTTATAATTAATAGTCTTGAATTATAATCCCATATATTATAATCTCAGAATTATAATCCTTACAAACAAACATGACCTACAAATCCAGAATGTCTGTTGTAGACCTGACAAAACAGGTCAATACTAAATGGGTCAACCTACATTAACTATAACTATTTTATATCATTGGGTTGGATAAAGTTTCAATCCATATTTTTAAAAAGGAAAATAGGCTTAAGCCAGGGTATTTATCCAATGTGCTGTCGTTTTCTTTTATGTCGCTTCACTTATTTTCCTCTTCCTTTACATGTTCATCAGTATTATTCCATTATTTTCAAAAGTGGAGATATAATTTAATTTTTAAAGTCAAACAAGGACGTATTAAATTTTAAAATTGATATGACTCATAAAATTTTATAATAAAATAAAGTTTGTGATTAATTATTTTTGTTATATATATTATAAAATTATAATAATTATATCAACTAAAAATTAAATAAATTGACATAAATTTGAAATTTAATATGTCGTCATTTGACCTCAAACGTTAAATTGTATCTCTAATTTTGGAACGAATGTATGTCAAGAAGTATAATAGAACAAAACATTTGTATGTATTGGAATGCAAAGGATTTGAAAATTAAACATTTTCAAATTAGCGTTTGCTTACAGAGGATTTTTTTAATTGGCTCACGTTTGGTTTCAGATGATATTTCTTTTTAATTGGCTCATAATTTTATGATTTTTTATTGTCATATTCAAGTTTTAAGCTGTTACGGTTATGTTGCGAGTTTGTAATTAGAGTATTATTTTTTTCAGTGCGAGACAGTGATTAATGTTATATTTTAGATTAAAGGGCAAAAGAGTAAACCAGACAACAAATTTAAGAAAAAAATAAAAACAAATAACAACGCGTACGATTGCAACAAAAAACCACCCCTATGGACAGAAAATTTTAGAAATATTAGAGATAGGAGGCGAAGGAATATAGAAATTAATTAAATATTATAAATAATTTATTAAATTGAATCATAATAATAGTAAAATATTGGTTGACTTATATTTGACCCATAAATATATGATTTTAACCCACACAACTCATATTAAAAATAGGTAATGTGATTTTAGTTCTTAAATTAAAACATAACTAAATTTTATAAACAAAAACCAAATCATAATCCTATTTTGTTTGTGTTTGCTGTTTATATTCTATTGAAGGAGGTTTTGATTCATCCCAGCCGCCTTCAAGTTGATCCGAAGGGCAGGGCAGAATCTTTTCTTGTTTCCTAATTAAGAAACTATTCATGAAGTATCTATCCGGTATGAGAAATTAAAATGATCATAAAAGTCCAATAAAGTATTCAGGCCTTATAATTAAGTCTTTATATTTAACTGTTTGTTAAATATTTTAGTATTATTTTAAGCACTTTCCAATAGCTTTAGCCAAAAAAATAATTTCAAACAATTAAAAGAACACAATTTGTTGTGGTTGGAGTTTGCGGGGGTAGACTGACTTGAGTATTGTATAGTTTTCAAAATACAATGGAAAAAAACTACTTGGCATATTTCAAGTACATCACCAATTCTAAATTTACCTTGACGAAATATCTAAAAAATGCAACTGTTAATTATCATTTTTTTCTTAAAACTAATAATAATAAAAAAAAAAAAGTAATACCTCTGCTTGCGGATCTATTTTATAGAGTAATTCTCTCTCCTCATTTTGTCTGTAAGACGAAACCAAAACCGTGCCCTATTTCTCTCCGAATCGGAACCTTCACAAATCCTGAGGAGTGGAGAGTAAACCGTGCCCTAAAATCGAAGTCTTTGCCCAGATCTCGACTTCGAATCGGTAAGCCCTTTCTTCACTTGTGTAATTTCGGTTTATGCTGGGTTATTGTTGAAGTTGAAATTCATTCATGTTCTTGAACATGGGTTTCTGTTGGGTTTCTCTGTTCTTCTGCAACAAATATGAAACATTGCACCTGCAGTTATGTGAAAATTGAAAATCAAAAAAGTTGATGAAATCTAAACTTCAAAGGTTCAATATGTGTAGAACCTAGTAGACTAAAGGATGAAGTCAGTTTTTCCGGACAAATCACAGCTGCATTGTTGAACTATGGTGTGTCCGGGTACAAAACTGTTTATTGTTCCACAAAAACGTAAGTTATCTGGCACAAGGTTAAATCAGCAAGCCTCCAGAAAAAAAGGTATATATCTGTGAATTTAAGTTCATGTGAATTTAAGTTGATGTATATGTTTATTTGTATAAACAGTATTTTCTATGTGAATTTAAGTTAATGTATATGTTAATTTGTATAATTCATTTTTAATTGTATAGGGATGAAAAGTTTCATTCAATTCTCAAATTTTCTCTCTTATCTCTATCTGTAAGTGAGTGATTGCGGTATAAAAGCTTAATATCTAGGCTTAATTCAACTTCCATTACATTAAAAAAATCTATTACATAAAATTGATTGCACGAAGAAGTGATTTCTTCTAATCTCAGAACTAGCAAATTCTCTTCAAAGCTAAATTTCTGCAGCTGTTTAGCATATGGATGCGAATGGTGTAAAATGTTAGATGCATCATGCATATCCTAATAGTTGGTCAAACGGGCCGCTACTCCCTCTAGCGGCCAGCATAGAAATATATTAAAATATATGCTGGCTGTTGGAGGGAGTAACGGTTGGGCCCTTATCTCAACCCTTGGATCTTATCTTGGACGGCTAGATAACAGTTAGCTGGAACAGTTCCCATAGCTAACGCGAGTTATGGAGCACTTCATCATATATTTTAATATATATATATATATATATATATTTAGTGAGATGATAAAGAACAAAGAAGTTGATTCTGCTTAGAAATGTCTTGTGTCTTTTTATCGGAGAATTATATAATTTTAATTAATTTGGGAGTATTTAGTAGATTAAAAGTTTTTACTGTTGGTAAGTTTATTAGTTAAAAATATAATGGACTATTTTTATATATGTTTATTATTTAGGTTTATTAAAGTGAGAAGTTTGACATTTCAGTCACTTTCTTAATCGTCTCCCCCAAATCAACACGACGCAGCTCCGGCGAAGGCGACTCAAAACTCATCCGTCGGTTAGTTCCTTCTCCTTGACTCACCTTCTCTCCCCCGTCAGTTGATTTACGTATACATTCTGAGTTCATTAATTTGTTTTCTTTGTTGGGTTTATCTTTCTTCATACCGTTGGATTGTAAGTTCTCATATGGCTTTATATATTTAAGTGTGTGATGCATACACTAATTTCAGCTCTTCTCGACTGCTATTTGATTGTAAATTCTGATTTTCAGGCGGTGGGATGCAAAATCTTGATAAACTTGGGTTTTGATTTTCTTCAAGTTTAGCTTTTGGAGGTAGGTTATTAGCCTTTCTTCACATTATATTATTCTCTAGGATTTTGATTGTGACCAAATGTTGTACTGTTACTTGTTATTTTTTTCTGCAATATTGTGATTTCTGAAGTGTAATTTATGTATCTGTAGGGATTCCAAAATGCTACAAAATGTTCCACACCAAATCGTACAATCACCAGCCAGGCTTGGCCTGCCAAATCCAAATTCTCCCTCTCTTCAAACTCCTCCTACTCCTCCCAAATTCTCCTCCCAAATTTCCCAATCTCATCACTCTCATCTGCAGTCAAATTTCTCGACCACAACCACCAGCACCTCTTCTACCCTGCTTCCTCTCCTTCCGCCGCTCTCTAGAGCTCAATCTCTTCTCATCCAAATGGCATCCCTTGCGTCAAGACTCTTTGAAGTTTCACCCAATCGACCCCATTGGCTAAGTGCCTTCCGTGGTTCGCTCCCTTCCTTTTTATCATCTCAAACCCAATCCTTGACACCAATTCCTCTAGATTCCCATCCTTCTTCCCCGAAAGAAATCATCTCCCTCTTTACAACGCTTCAAACTCAGCTCTTCGAAGCAGTCGCAGAACTTCAAGAAATTCTTGATCTTCAAGATGCTAAGCAAAAAATCACTCGTGAAATTCGGTCCAAAGATTCTGCAATCCTTGCATTTGCTAACAAACTAAGAGAAGCTGAGCATGTTCTTGACGTCCTTGTTGATGATTATTCTGATTATCGTCGCCTCAAGCGTTCGAAGTTAGAAGAGGATGCAGAAAGTTCTACCACAACAGTTGCAACTCAGATAAAATTATCGGATATTATATCATATGCACACAGAATAAGCTACACAACCTTTGCACCACCAGAGTTTGGAGCCGGGCAGGCTCCTCTCCGTGGAGCACTACCACCCGCCCCACAGGAGGAACAGTTGCGTGCTTCTCAGTTGTACAGTTTTGCTGATCTGGATGTTGGTATACCTAAAACAGTAGAAGATAAGGAGACAGCAATTGAGCCCTTCATTGATGTCCCTGCTACACAGCCGATGGAATCCATTCCACTTTCCAACCTGGCTGCAATTCAGGGTATGATTCCTCCGAATTTTGTCATACCGTCGGGATGGAAACCTGGGATGCCTGTGGTGTTGCCTACTGATTTACCGATCCTTCCTCCTCCTGGATGGAAGCCTGGGGACCCAATTTCACTTCCCCCATTGGATTCTCTTCCTGCTCCTCCTCGGATGGAAGAGCAACAATCACGACCTGTTCCTCCTCCAGGGATATTACCCGAGCCAATACAAGTTCGGCACGTTCAGCTCGACATCGATGATGATAGTAGTGATTATAGCAGTGATGAGGGAAGTTCTGATGATGAAGATTGACTGGCAATTACGATAATGCTTTCAAGTTATTGATAACCTTTTAAAAAAGGTACTTAAGATACAAATGCTTGCAAGTTGGATCGGTTTAATCCTTTAAATGGATAGAATTGTTATAGGATGTTATGTTGGACTGTGTAACTAAAGTTCAAAAGTTTTTGTAGATTTATCTGTTTTGGTCATATTTGTGTCTTTTAGGATTTTATCATGGTTTTGTTGATTTTGCCTCGCATAAACTAAAACGGTATTTATGACTTTTATTGTTTGTGGCAAAGTTTCCCTCGAGAGTCGAGACCACACTCGAGAGGATCCTTATATCACCCTTAATTATTTGCTTCTTAATTGTTCAGCTTTTCTTTCCATAGTACAACACTATCTTAAGTTCAGATATGTACTTTCTTGATTTATGGGTCTTCTTTTGACATGGACAACGGCGTTCAAGTAACTTCTGAAAAGTGTATCCAGTTCAATCTATGGAAGGTTTTGCACCTTTTAGGAGCACTTAACACATTTCTACCCTCGTCTGACTTGCTATTGTCATTTCTCCTCCAGGCGTTCAAGCATTTGGCTCAACTACCTAGTTGTATACGAGAAGCTTCATTGGGGATGATGTTTCCTATGAGTATTAAGAACTCTTAGTATGGTGAGTTGGTGACTATGGCGGGCTAATAAAGCTAGTAGGTAGAAACTCCTTAGATCCTTTCGTTTGTGTTTTTAGGGAAGGGCATAATTTGAAGAGTCCATATTCTGTGTTTTCCATTTTCAAATGAATTAAGCAGGAGGGTAGTAAATATTTATAATTTATTTCCTCTAGGGATGGCTACCTGTAGATGGTAGCAATATAATAATTACCCAAAAGCACAATTTATTGTTGGTTTAAAGTCATTGAAGATGTATAGAGAAGTTATTAGTGAAGAGAAGAATGTTGCTTCTGTGAATGTGTTTGAAAAAAATAGATTATAGAAAAGAAAATGGTGTTGCAGTAGTATTTGGAACTATGAGCAATGCTACTATTACATAAAACCTATTACATAATTCTCACATACACACGCATCCATCGTGTGGGTCCTCCGCCTGACGTATGTATGTGTGTGTGTATGTAAGAGTATTGTGATAGAATTTATGTGATAACAGCATTATTTTATAGCTATTCTCGTTGGTTCCAATTGATGTACTGGCTGGCTGCTGTGTTTTTTTCAGTGGAATGTTGCAGGCAGGCAGGTGCTGAAGTTTAATGTGTGTTTTTGTTTGTTTGTTTATTTATTTATAAAAACAGTCCTAAAGACTGAAAATTATTATAAGCTTCAATGTCTCCTCCTACGACTAGACTAGGAAGGACTAAACCAGTGGGAGAATGACTTTGAATTTCTTCCAACCAACTCATCAGAATTGGCCAATTTTGTTGGTCCATCGGCCATCCAATTAAATTACCACTCTTGGCGCTTTGCATGAACAAAATTACATATGAGATTCGGGCAGTCTTAACCCAAAGATGAAACTAAGTAGTACAACCAAGACAGGCACCATTAAATATTAATGCAAGTTGATTTCTGCTAATAATTGGTTACTTTATTATTTTTTGTTTTTCTGCTACTAATCTATTAGTTTCCTAAATGATTTATCAATTTTTTCTTATTTACCCCCGAAGCAAGTAGTAGTAGGGTAGGGGTTTTTATTTATATCAATCATATAAAACCCATCCCCATTATTTGAAATTAAAATAAGTTTGACAACTATTAATTACTACTATTATATTTACAAGAAGGAGGGAGATTATATTTGCATAAATAACAATTGTTAATATTTCCATTTGATATCAATTGAACTTGCTAAACTAAAAGCATAATTTGGCCTCTGGTTTTAGTCTTTTTAAATCAATGGCCCAAATACACACAAACATTTATTTTGTTGAAACCTAAAGCCCATTACCCCAAACACCACCTAAACGAAGTGGCCTCCGACCACACATCAAATATATATAAATACCCATACTAAACCTAAGCTATCACTCTCTCTAACCCAAAACCCTAGCCTCTCCTCTCTATTTCCCTAGCTCCACAACCATCAGAAATGGCCGCCGCCGCTGCTCGCCCCCTGGTTTCGATTCAAACCCTTGAATCGGACATGGCCACCGACGGCCCCGCCGCCACCAACTCCCTCCCTTTACCGGACGTTATGAAGGCGCCAATCCGTCCGGATCTCGTCAATTTTGTCCATGCTGAAATGAGAAACAACTCTCGCCAGCCCTACGCCGTCTCCAAAAAGGCTGGCCACCAAACCTCCGCCGAGTCCTGGGGTACTGGACGCGCCGTCTCACGTATTCCACGTGTCCCCGGTGGCGGTACCCACCGTGCCGGTCAGGGTGCCTTTGGCAACATGTGCCGTGGCGGTCGTATGTTTGCTCCTACCAAGATCTGGCGCAAATGGCACAGCAGGATCAACACTAACCAGAAGCGATTCGCCGTCGCCTCGGCCATAGCTGCATCCGCCGTTCCCTCTTTGGTTATGGCTCGTGGACACCGCATCGAATCGGTTCCGGAGATTCCCCTTGTCATTAGCGATTCAGTTGAAAGCGTTGAGAAAACCTCGAACGCGATCAAGGTTCTCAAACAGGTGGGTGCTTATCCTGATGCAGAGAAGGCGAAAGACAGCACCGGAATCCGTCCTGGAAAGGGGAAAATGCGCAACCGTCGTTACATTTCTCGCAAGGGACCACTGATTGTGTACGGCACTGAGGGCTCCAAGCTCGTGAAGGCCTTCCGCAACATCCCTGGTGTTGAGATCGCGAATGTGGAGCGTCTCAATCTTTTGAAGCTTGCCCCTGGTGGTCATCTTGGGAGGTTTATCATCTGGACCAAGTCTGCCTTTGAGAAATTGGATTCCATTTATGGGTCTTTTGATAAGCCTTCTGAGAAGAAGAGGGGATACGTGCTGCCGAGGGCGAAAATGGTGAATGCTGATCTCGCTAGGATTATTAATTCAGATGAGGTTCAGAGTGTGGTGAGGCCTGTTAAAAAGGAGGTGAAGAGGGCTCCTATGAAGAAGAACCCGCTGAAAAATCTGAACACTCTGTTGAAGCTGAACCCGTACGCTAAGACTGCTAGGAGGATGGCTCTCTTGGCAGAGGCGCAGCGCATAAAGGCTAAGAAGGAGAAGCTTGATAAGAAGAGGATGCCAGTGACAAAGGTATGTGCTCTGAATTTTCTAATTATTTTACTTGGTAGCTTATATGTATTTCATGTGTTTTCTTATGCTTATCTATCTATATATATTATAAGTATGAACATTTTATTGTTTTAAATTTAAATTTATGGTTTATAAATGTCTTCTTATGATATTTGCTTATAAACATAATGTGTGTTTGTTGATATATAAATAGAGTTAGCATATGAGGATAATTTCCCTGGCAGCTTTTTCTAGTTGTTAGTAATCTTTAATTTTCTTTATACATGATTTATTTTCTTAAGTTAGGTGTATTGTTTTCTAGACATTCTCTTGTTTGTTTGTTATTTAAAATATTGCTAATAATATTTGATTCCTGTTTGTGAATAACTTGGTATTGATTAATTTGTTTTGTGGTACTTATCTGCAAATTTAACCTTGAGGAATATATGCCTAATGTACCTGACTACACCTAAATGATTATTTTGATGATTGCTGTAGCAATCTGTGAAGATAGAGATGACTGTAATCATTTGGTTTTTCATATTCAGGGTTCTAATATATATTATCTTTAATACATTTATACTCACCTCATGTAGAATTTAAAGAGTCTATTCCTTTTAGAGAACAAAATGTTGAATTAGCATGTCTAAGGCCATTGTAGCTCTGTAATGAAGACCTGTTTAGATTAAGGCTTTACTTTTGTTTCCTCATAAAAATGCTTTCATTCACATATCCAACTAAAAAGTCACATGGGGCTACTATACAGGATTTTTGATCAATTGTCGTTTCAAGAAGTCAGGGTATCTTGACCATATAATGAACTGTGCAGCATTTGATCTTAATTATGTGCTATCATTTGCTCAGTCATCTTTAACGGAAATTCATCACACTTGTTATATCAATTATTTTATTGATTTTATTTATTGTTGTATTTTTTTGTAAAATTTAGCGTATTTATTGCATTATTTTTAATTTTTTGTTTTGTGGATATGTCCCCCTCCCCTTCCCAAAAAAAAACATTTTTTATGTAATCTTTTGAAATCAGCTATGTTTATTCAGTTATTTGCACACTATTTTGAAATCAGCTATGTTTATTCAATTATTTGCACACTAGCTTCAGAGTTCAATGTGACAATTTGAATAAACTTTTGGAGAAGTAGTGCACTAAACATTTTTTTGGTTTTCCGTTTTGTTGGCCCTTTCTATTGAAGCTGTGGTAGAGATAATACCCTAAATCCAGTTTTTGGTTTCTATAACAATCTAAGGCCTTTTTGTTATGTGGTAGGTTTTACAAAGTTGTTAATTGACTTGCTCTGTTATTTTTTCTTGCAGGAGGAGGCAACCAAGATCAGGGCAGCTGGAAAGGGTTGGTACAAGACCATGATCTCAGACAGTGATTATACTGAGTTTGAAAACTTTACTAAGTGGTTGGGTGTCTCGCAGTAATTTCATTTCTGCTTCAAAAATACTGTTTAGATTATTAATTTTATTTTGCTTAGGTGTCCCGTTTTGTTTCATCTGTTGTTTAAGACATGAATGAGATTGAAAGGCAGGGAATTGACTGGAACAAGTTCTGTTTTAGTGCCTTCTCTTCCCTGCCCATAATTTGGGGTTTATCTTAGTCTTAGAAATTTTGGCTCGAAACTTCACCTGTTTTAAACAGTATCCTGAATTGTGTTTTTATTGAACTGGATCTTTTGTTATTTGATGTTATTTTAGTATTTCGTTTGCTGTGTAAGCCATTTATGAATAGATGGCAAACCATCTTATATTCCCATTCTTTCAAGTTGCAAATTTGTTAGGTCTTTCGTCACATTCAGGGTTCTTGTCCTGGAGCAAGATAAAAACTTGTCACGGCATTTTGTTCACAATTATGTGTTTTCAATCTTTTTACAGGTTATCTTATCCTAATGATCTACGCCTATATTTAACTTGACATATTGTTCGAGCTTCCCTTGTGTTATTATACAAATACTTGGTTTTTGAAAATTCGTACTTCATAAATTTTCTTTGAAATAACTACTACTGCCTTTGGTTGGCTATTGACCCCAGCAGAGCTAATAAGGTTTGTATCAACAAATAGATTTCTTCACCAGATTTGCGCAATCTTTTCCTTGTTCTATTTTTAGTCTTGAAGAATAAATTGGTTTGGAGTAGTTGATTTATTTCATTATTTCTGGTTGCATGTTTTTGTATTTATTTATATATGGTTTTTTGAGCTGGAAGTTAAGGTATGATGTGGTTGTTTCTAATTCTGGATAAGTTTATGAATAATAGCCAATATTAGGTTTTTAACATCATGGTTGAGAGTTTCTTATTTTTTACTAGCATCGGACGGAAGTTTGTATTCTCTCCATCTTGTGGGGATATTTTAATTATTATAATGAGTTCTCTCTTTTACTCATTATTGCAAAGATGAATACAAGTTCTTTTGATATTTTGATGTTATCAAGTGATTATTAATGTTTATTATGAAATTCATTTGTAATATTAATGATTTACAAGCTTGGAACTCGGCCATGGGTTATATTATTTTTATATTTTTTGTTTAGTATTTAGCTATATTTCAAATATATTTTTTGTTTATCAAAATAATTCAATTGTAAGTTTCTTTTTCAAATTATAAATATATGTATATATATAAAATGGATCAGGTCCGGACTCCCGGACGGAGTTAAAATTCGGACCTTTTTTTTTGATTTTCTTTTTAAACAACTAATAAAAAATGTATAATATTTTATGGAACTGAAATTTTTTTATAATATAGTGTTTTGGGTGTGATTTAGATACATATAATAAAACAGGTCTGTACAGTCTTTACAACTTGTTTTGTTATATGTATTCAATTTCATAAAATATTATACATTTTTTATTAGTTGTTTAAAAAAAAACCAAAAAAAAAAGTCTAAATTTTAAAAAGGTCCGGGAGTCTGGACCTGATACGGACTCTGTATATATATATATATATATATATATATATATATATATATATATATATATATATATATATATATATATGGGTAATGAAACATGCTAGGGCATATATATATATATATATATATATATAAAAGATAAGTAGCCAATAGCGGTCAATGTGAAATTAATTTCCCAATAAGCAAAAAGCCTATATGGGTTGAGAAAAAGGGCGTTGGAGTTTGTAGAGTTTTTTATTTTTTTGGTCACAAAGGTTTCTGGTATGGTAATAGAGCTCACTTTGTTAACACTTTCGTTTATACTATACTTCCTAGTCCCAGGCCCAGGCCCATAAGAAAAGGATATTAAACCCATCTTTTAATATTTCTTTTTGATACTATTAACAAAAGAATTACAGTATATTTTTCATTTTTAAGGGGGGGGGAGGAGGAGGAGGAGATGAAGTTCGTCAATGGCCACTAGCTTAACCCTTCAAAAATATATATCACTGATTTTAATTTTTTGAAGTCAAATAGATATATATATTTTAATTAATAATTGATATGAATTATTTAATTTAGTTAATACATTTTTTAATAATGTAAACATAACAAGTATTACTAGTTATACCTTTTAAAAAAAATAAACTTAATTGAATTTTATAAATTAACTTCAAATGTAAAAAACTAGTCTTATATTTTGAAACCAACTCTCCCTTAAAATATATGGTGTCAACTTTCAAGCTAAGACGTGGCCTACTGGTTGGATGGGCCTAATGCAAATATCGTATTCGACACTTAACATCTTTTTGGAATGTTGGAAGAATTACCTCCTTTCTTCTTCAAGCTATTGGGCCGGCCCTGATTTTGAAAAAGTATCTCTGATTTTGGGGCCCGGGACTAGTGTTATGTTCATTGAAACTTCCTGTTCAAGTTTCATGCATTGTTATTGCTGCTGCCATCACGTCTTTCTTTTTTCGAATACAAACTATTATTATACTACTAGTAATTAAGAAGTAACATAGGAGGACGAATAAGGCAAATGAGACAAAAGAAGAAAGAACGAGCATTTCTACTTCATTTTATTTCTCCCGAGTCCTGATCATTCTGTATACCTGCTACCGGTATACCCGGTTAAAAGGTTGTGTGTATGTGAATGGCGATTGTCGTTTCGTGATGAATTGATTTGGTTGGTTTAGGTCCTACTCATACCATAACCATACTAGGGAGCAGGAAGGAAGTGCGTGAAGATGTGGAGTTTCTTTAAGTGGAATGCAGTGCAGGAAAGGGACAATTCAATTCTTCTGTCCTGAAAGAGGTGAATCGTTAGCAGCAAAAGTCAATTTCATATATTTCACTTCATGCTTAATATAGTTAAGGCATTAAAATAAATAAATAATTCGGGTTCGATTCGTACTCGCTCGACTAAAAGTTCGATTCGTACTCGCTCGACTAAAAGTTCGATTCGAACTCGACTTGAAATATAAATAAGTCAAATATGAGCAAATTTTAAAATTTGATAAATTACTCGAACCTCCTTAAATTATAATTTTTTATTGATACTCAGATCATATTCGTTCGAAAAGTTCAAACTGCTCGGGCTCGATTCGGAATCGTGCTCGACTCGGTAGCTAAATGAGCCTCAATCAAGCCTTATTTTATACTCGATAAATTTGTTAACCAAATCTGAGCAATTCAATATTACTCGGCTCGATTCGATTCGTTTAAATCCTTAAATATAGTATTGACATGCATCATGCATGGGGATAGATCACTTTTTCGTCTGTATGTCAGTACTGTATTGAGTATGAAGTGAACTTACATTTTATGCTAATCGGATCTCTGAAAGAGAGTAAGTAATAATTAATAATCTCGTCCTTAATATAAGTCGTTTTACAAATTTGAATAAAAATTAAAAAAATAATTGTATAACATTAAATATAATATCAATTATCTATAAAATCCTTAAATTCTCATAATTATCATACTTATCTCATACTTTTCTTCATTTGTAACATTTTTCCATGAAATATAATTTTGAAAATATTGTAGTTAATTCTCCTAAATTATATAAAATGATAAATAATTAAGAAAAAATAAAATCATCTAAAACGACATATATTGACGGCGGAGGGAGTAAGTATTAACTGTGTAATAACATTTTCTTCTCTTTTGTTTTTCTTTATGGTTTGAGTTGTTTTGTCGGTTTCAAAATTAGAGATATAATATGATTTTTGAGTTCAAACGAAAGTATATTAAAGTTTAAATTGATGTAAGTTTATTTAATTTTAGTTAAGACAATTATTATAATTATATAGCATATAATAAAAATTATTAATAACAAAATTTATTTTATTTTAAAATTTTATAAATCATATCAATTTTGAAATTTAATATTCAAAAATGGAGGAGTATATTTTTTATGCATATTAAAAAAATAAATTGAAGAAATGATTTAAAGTAAATTACAAATCTACTCCCCAAAATAAGGATATTAATGAATTGTTTTCCCTTAAACTAGTAAACCCAATTTAAATATAAAATAATCTTTATAACGTGTTTTGTTACCTCGTGTAGTTTAAACCACATTCTTTCTTGAGTCCTTCTACGCAGACAGTTGAATTGGACATTATTATTGGATATTTTCAAAAAAAAAATTGAGTTTTTTCTTGTGACTCTTCAAAATATATAGTATTTATTTCAACTGAAATTTTTACAAAAAAAATATATTTTAGGTGTAATTTGAATACATATACAAGAACAGTGACTGTTCTTATATATGTATCCAAATTATACCTAAAACACTTTTTTTTTAAATTCCAATTAAAATAAATACTATACATTTTTTGAAAATCACAAGAAAAATCCAAAAAAAAATTTAAAAATATCCAATAATAATATCCGATTCAGCTGTCCGGCTAGACTTATTGTTCTTATAAATACTACTTTTGATGATACAAGCTGATTTTTAAACTGTTTTTATTGTTGGAACTTGATGCAACAATTTAACACTCTAATCAAATGTTTTCTGCAGTCAGAAAGATGATCTACGATTTATAAATTAATATGTATTGTCGAATCTTTCTTTTTCTACTTGGTATTAGTATTTAAGATAATCAATATTCCCTCCCTTTCTTTTTATTTGATATTTAAAAAAAACACAAAGATTAAAAAATAAAATTAATATTTTATTTGATTAATTAAAATGAGTGCATAATCTTAATATTACTCTTCCAAATTCATTGAAAAATATAAAAAATAAATGATTTAGTATTAAATATAAAAATTATATAATTAATTAATTTATTAATATTTTTTTTAATATTTATAAACGATAAAAAATAAAATAAAATTTCACTCTCTCATAAAAGTAAAAAGGAACCCAGAGAGTCCATCTTTTTTAAATATCGTTTTAGAGAAGTGTTTTTGTCTCTTAATATTTGTTATTTGAGAATTTTAATTAAGCATTAATTACTTTGTTTTTAATATTATCTCAAGTATTAAATATAATTTTAATTCTCTTATTATTTTTTGTCCAATAAATAACACATTATTTTTCTAATACAAAAATAATATAAATATTTAATATTATATAATTATTTTCTTAATATCTATACACAAATTTAAAACGACATATACTAAATCAAGAAGAATATAAATTTTTTAGAGCTAATAGTGGAGTGGTGTGAAGTGACATTACTAACAAATGCAACGGACAGTTTGTCGCTAAAGACTGTTCTGTTGACGGATTAGACTTTGAAGAACGACGCCGTAATAAATAGTATCAAGTGTTTTAAAATTTTGATCTCAAATAAATTTTAAAGACATAACATTGAATATTGTCATGATATTTTATACTATAGTTAGTCCTATAAGATCTACTTAATCAATATTATAATAACATATAATTTAAAATTAAAAATTTAAGATTCTTAATATCACCCGTAATGAGTAATTATGTATGAACTATTGTAGCTTCTAGATGTGCAAATCAAAAGCACAAATTGATGGGGTTAACCATGTACTTAATGACTTTTTTTAAAGTAAAAAGAATTAAAATTTCACTTTATACATGTACAAATGAACTATATGTAAAAAAAAATTTGTTTACAAGGAATATAACTCGTCTTTGTTTATCAATAAAAATATATAAAATATTTACTGACGGGTCATTCTTTTTTTTTATACTGTTTGTTTGTTTGTGTAAATATCACAATTCTAACATCTTCTTTAACATGGAAGACAGATTTTTGAAAATACAAAATACCCAAATGTTGGTGACAAACAAACATGAACAAACTCTGTTTTGACAATCACGCTGATGAATAGAATGGGTGTATAACACAAACATATATATATATATATATATATATATATATATATATTTATTCTCCTTGATTTTCTTCTAATTTAAGAAGAATCAAATGAAAAAGTAAATAATTTTTTATTTTTTAATTATTCTTTTATGGGTCCTCTTAATATGTGCTTTTAGGGTACATGCTAAGCACACAGTTCAAAAAAATATTATCTAGAACTGTGTGTATATTCCCTTGATTTCTTCGTTTGCATTAAATTCATTAATTTTTGCATTTACATTAAATTCATAAGAATATGTTATATATGTACACAATTCAAAAAAATATTCTTTAAACTGTGCTTAACATATAATTTAAGAACACATATTAAGAAATTCCTTCTTTTATAGCAAACGTTTTAAACAAGCTATACACGTTATACAGGTTGTGTAAAAACTAAAAACCATCTGGTCAGATAATGGATAAGTTTTGGAAGATTGGCTGTAAAATTTGTTTTTCTTTTTACACAAAGGTGAAGGTGAAGGGGAAGAAAAACAGTTGTGATTATTAACCTCAAGTCTCAGACACACGCTCCTATTAACAAGTGTCAGTCACCCTTTGAACCGGCTCTGGGCCTACGAAATTTTTACTGAACCAAATAAATTGTCTGGTCTAATCTCACTAATAAAGAATATTTTTTCACTTATTTGTTCTCCACGCGCCACCATAAAGCACTCCATGTTCTATACTTAAACTAGTATAGATATATATAGATATATATATATATATAGCACCTATATACTCCACATATATATATATATATATATAGGGAGCTAATCCATGGCAACCGGTTGCTATAGCAACCAACTTTATTCCAGCCGCTACTCCTTGTAGCGGCTTATGTATGAATTTAAAAGTCAAAGCAATTAAGTACAGTGGGCCCCATTAGGAGAAAAAAATCCCCAAGCCGCTACTCCTAGTAGCGGCTCTTTCAATTTTTTTGTCCCACTTTTTTTGTCACTTCCATTATATTAACCTTTTAAAATTATATTATTATAATAATAATATTAATTGTTTAATTTATTAATAATAATAAATAAAATTATAAATAATAATTAATTGTTTGATTTAATAAATATAATAATAATAGTAATAATATTAATTGTTTTATTTAATTATTATTACCTTAAATTAAATTAAATTATTACTATTATTACTATGTATAGTGGTTGAGGAATAAAATAATAATAATAATAATAATAGTATTAATAGTATTAATAATAATAATAATTTAATTATAAATAAAATTTGACTCTTGGCATTGTATTTTGACTCTTTTTGTAGAAGGAACGTTAGAAGTATAAAAATTGAAAACAAGTTTAGAAGGTATATCATTAGAATTTCTAATGACTTCAAGTTATATCATTAGAATTAAACATTAGACTTAAACGTTCCTTAGAATTTCTATACTTCTAAACTTCTAATGACTTCAAGTTATGTATATCATTAGAATTAAACATTAGAATTAAACGTTCCTTAGAATTTCTATACTTCTAAACTTCTAATGACTTCAAGTTATGTATATCATTAGAATTAAACATTAGAATTAGAAATATAAAAATTAAAAACAAAAATGACATATATAATGACTTCAAGTTATATATAGCATTGTAACTTGTTTTCAATTTTTATATTTCTAATTCTAATATTTAATTATTTATTTTTCTTCAGAATCACTATGGGATATTTTAAATTTTAAAGTTGATGGGATTCGTTTTATTTTAAAAATTATAACTAATCAGTTAATAGTATTTTACATAATATACAATTATTATTATGTGTGTAGTGTGTTTTTATATTTATAATTCTAATGTTTAATTCTAATCTATTAAATATACTAAATTGCAGTACATAACACCATTGCATGACACTTGTCATTCCCAAATAGCAACACATGTCCTACCTAATTAATGTGCTCATCCATTACTAATTTAATAATAATTAATGTACTCATCCATTACTAATTTTTATATTTCTAATTCTAATGTTTAATTCTAATGATATACATAACTTGAAGTCATTAGAAGTTTAGAAGTATAGAAATTCTAAGGAACGTTTAATTCTAATGATATAACTTGAAGTCATTAGAAATTCTAATGATATACCTTCTAAACTTGTTTTCAATTTATATACTTCTAACGTTCCTTCCACAAAAAGAGTCAAATTACAATGCCAAGAGTCAAATTTTATTTATAATTATATTATTATTATTATTATTAATACTATTATTATTATTATTATTATTATTATTATTTTTTTATTATTATTATTATTAATACTATTATTATTATTTTATTCCCCAACCACTACACATAATAATAATAGTAATTGTTTCATTACATTAATTATTATTAAATTAGTAATAATTAAATTATTATTATTATTAATACTATTAATACTATTATTATTATTATTATTATTTTATTCCCCAACCACTATACATAGTAATAATAGTAATAATTTAATTTAATTTAAGGTAATAATAATTAAATAAAACAATTAATATTATTACTATTATTATTATATTTATTAAATCAAACAATTAATTATTATTTATAATTTTATTTATTATTATTAATAAATTAAACAATTAATATTATTATTATAATAATATAATTTTAAAATGTTAATATAATGGAAGTGACAAAAAAAGTGGGACAAAAAAATTGAAAGAGCCGCTACTAGGAGTAGCGGCTTGGGGATTTTTTTTCTCCTAATGGGGCCCACTGTACTTAATTGCTTTGACTTTTAAATTCATACATAAGCCGCTACAAGGAGTAGCGGCTGGAATAAAGTTGGTTGCTATAGCAACCGGTTGCCATGGATTAGCTCCCATATATATATATATATATATATATATATATATATATATATACACTACCCCAGTAGCTAACTCTATACGGATAATAATTAGTATAAAGTTTAAAAATTAATAAATTAAATTTTGACACTCAAACAGAAAAATATTCTGATCGTATTTAATTGATCAATTGATCAACTTATCAATTTTTATACTAATCTCATCCCTCTATATCGTTCTTCCTTCACACGTCCCATCTTTGTCGTTGTTGTTTCCTCCGGTAAAGCATAAAAAACCAATACACGAGAAACGTTCCCTCTCTCTCTCTCTAAAAACAAACAAAGGAAACCGACAATTGATATACATATTCCTCTTGACTCGACGCCGATCAAATTTTCGATTATACTAGAAATGCATTTCTTCATCCTTATTTTTCCTTACTTATATAATCTCAAATCAGTTCAGTCTCTCTCCCATGTTTGAATCTGCTCCATTTTTCAGTTATATATACTTTCCGATAGCTATACATATAATAGTGAGAAATTAGGGAGAATTCGAGGAGTGCAGTGATGCTGGACCTCAATCGTACTTTTTTTTCTTCAAATTCGATCTACGATCGTTCTGAACCGGTGACGGAGAAGTTTCTCGAACTCTCCGGTGGTCAGATGGATGATTTCGGCACCTCGAATTCCTCCGTCGTCAATGTCGATACGTCCAGCAACGCTGGCGACGAGGAGTACTCGAATCATTTTCGCGATGGCTTTGCGTATAATTTTGACATATTGAAAACAACTGGAGGCTGTAATGAGTGGGAAGAGAGTGAGAACCGAGGCGTTAGGTCGGATTTTACTACGAAACAGTTTTTTTCCGACGAGAGTAGAGCCGGATTCGCGACAGCAGTGCTTGGATCTTTCGTTTAAGGAGGGAAATTACGGTGTTCAGATGGAGGAGAGAGAGTTGATGCAGCCGCAGCAGGTTAAGAAAAGCAGAAGAGGACCTAGGTCTAGGAGTTCGCAGTACCGGGGAGTAACCTTCTATCGGAGAACAGGAAGATGGGAATCGCATATTTGGTTAGTTATTATGTACATGTGTTTATTTTGATGGAAAGTAAGTTTATGCTAGCACATTTTGATATTGCTAGTACTTTAGTATGTTTGAATTGTTATACAACTATTCATCACTTACATTGTTACATTTAATCTTTATCACGTTTGAACTTATCGTTTCTAGCACTACAAACGTATAAGCTTGGGTGACGAAGTTCCATATAGTAGCTTATTTGCTATGAAGTGCATTGGAGCTTTGTGATGCATAGAGTATATTTACTTGTACATGCTGTTGTCATGTTTTGATTATAATCGGATCCAAATTTTGTTTTCCTTGCAGGGATTGTGGGAAACAAGTTTATTTGGGTACGCTAATATGTACTAAAAGTTTGATTGGGCTATTTTTCTTTCTTATGCCATAGACTTTAAGTTCATTTGTATATATGCTGACTGTTTTCTTTCTTGAAATATTTATATCTGAATTTGAAGGGGGATTCGACACTGCACATGCTGCAGCTAGGTAATACAACAGTAGTGGTTTGTAAACGTAACAGTAGTTATAATTTGAAACTCTTACAAATGTTGTTTATATTGTGATGTAAGTAATTTACTAGAAATTTTGTGACATTAGGGCATACGATCGTGCTGCAATTAAGTTCCGCGGAGTTGATGCTGATATCAATTTCAGTATCAATGATTATGATGAAGATCTTAAGAAGGTTGGTTATAGTTTGAATCTGAAGGTGTGGTTTGTAGTAGGAACTGAAATGATCTTAATTCTTAAACAGATGAAGAACTTGACCAAGGAAGAATTTGTACATATACTTCGTCGACAGAGCACTGGGTTCTCCAGAGGAAGCTCAAAATACCGGGGAGTTACCCTGCACAAATGTGGACGATGGGAAGCTCGAATGGGACAGTTTCTTGGCAAGAAGTGAGATACCACTGAATTTAAACTAGATACTTGACTATCAATTAGTTTCCTGCTGAAAGTATTTGTTATTTGTTTTTCAGTCGTAATATGTTATTTGCTTGCAGGTATATCTATCTTGGGTTGTTTGACAGCGAAATGGAAGCTGCAAGGTTCCCATCATCATAGCTTTACTCTGGCTATCTTATTGTGAATTTCACTTATTTTCATCGCTTTCCAAGGTCTACTTTTCACTTCAAAATATTTTGTGCTATGTTATCAGGGCATATGACAGAGCCGCAATAAAATGCAATGGCAGGGAAGCAGTGACCAATTTTGATCCAAGCACATATGATGGCGAGTTAAGTGCTGAAGCTGATACTGGAGGTAGCACATGCTCTGTATTCAGTTTTCTTTGGAAAAAGTATATATTAAATTTAACCATCCTTCTATCTAAATAATTTCATAATAATTCAGTTAATATTTTCTTTGCAGGCAGCAGCCATAATCTGGATTTGAACTTGGGTATTGCTCCCCCTTATTTTGATGATGGCCCAAAACAAACTGATAACACAGGGAGTTTTAATTTCCAGAGTCACCTGGATGACATCCCTGAGGCCAGAAAATCTAGGGTAAATTCAAAATCGTTTACCAATGTACTGTTAGCGAATCTTTCTTTCTACACCGAATTTGATTTTTTTAAAGTATTTTTTAATAATTTAGTCCAAGGTTTTAGATAAGCTTATTCAGCAATCTACTCTTAATTCTCTAACAGAATGAGAGTTCTACTTCAATAATGGGAGCTCAACTGCCTATTGGCCAAGATATGATGTCTGAGCACCCTCCTCTTTGGAGCAGTGTGAATTCAAGTTTTTTTCCCGTCTATGAGGTTTTGTTTTCTTTCAAGCACATTATCCAAATTATTTTTTTGCGGGAAGTGTAAAAGTACAACTTTGGTTACCCATGTCTTAGTTGCCTCAATTGTATGACTATTTTGATCATATTTATCCACTTATATATATTCAAGTATTTAGTGGTACTTCTTTCTAGTCAGACATTACCAGTACATCAGTGTTTACTAATAGCTTACTTACCAAAAGTTGTAATTTTTGTTACCGCATAGTTCTAGTTATAAGCTCACAACAGTACCCTCCATCCAACTAAATACCAATCAAGTCCATCTGCTTTTTTCATGGCTATCATTATCCTTCAAGGATGAGGCGCACATGTATAAGTGGCTGACAAAAGATTCCATCTTCTATAAGTTAACAATATCTGATTAATGTTAACAGGGAAGAGCAATAGAGAAGGGTATGGAAGTTGATTCCCAGCCAAATTGGGCAAGGCATATCCAAGGAGCTTATGGTGGGGCTACTCCAGTGCCACTCTTCTCTACTGCAGCATCATCAGGATTCGCTACTTCAACTATCACTGCTTCATCAGCTGCTGTTTATCAACCTCACTTGACCATCCCCCACCACGCAAACAACATATTACATTACTACAGTAGGTACTGAATTCATAAGCAGGCAGGTAGAACACCACACCACTCCACTCCAATTCAAATCTTCTTCCTCTGTCCTTATAGGAAGAAGTTAGCTGGATAGGAAAAGATTAATTGAATTAAAATTGTTTTGATTGCACGTGTCTAGGCATTACTTCTTGCTATCCTTTCTTTTGTACGAAGCATGCTATATGTTAGTACTCGCTGCTTTTGTTTTTGTTCACATCGACCATGCTGCTTAAGGCTTGAACATTGAAACATTGAGATTGGTCTCACCAGCAGGTCTGGTGTTCATTTGTGTTGCACTGAAGTTCTCTTTGGGAATCGTCTATTTTCAGACAAGTTATTTTTGTAACAGTGAATTCCTGTTTTACATAGTAAAGAAAGAAGATTTCCACTGTTTGTTATATGTGATTAAGACGATTAAATCTTCTCCTTTTCCTAACCATGGATTTGTTATCTCATACAACTCTACGTATTATGTTTCTAACTAAAGGTTCTTTAAAGAAAATTCAGGCCTCCGAATAATTATTAATGTCCTTTCTCCTGACCAAGATGCTTTACAGAGTTGCACCAATCAAATCCTGCCACAGATAATTCACGTCTATCTAGCTTGGATGGTGAGGGGAGGGGGGCCCTGGTGCAATGAAAACAATTTATGGTTAAATCATAGTACTACTAGTATTGGAGTATTAAATATGGTAGGCCACTTAATTTGAATGCCACTTTTGTACTAGTGGGGGTTTCATTTCATCCTTTTATTTGTCCTTGGTATCTCCGCAATCCTCGGCTTTGCTTTTAACAACTGGTACATCTGCTAGACATAATAAAAGAACAGGGGAAGACTTTGTCCGTATTATTTGTATTATGGGTAATGTGAAAAGCTCTGTTTTATGTACTGTCTACTTCTCTGTAGACCGAGTGACCGACCGACATTTTTTATTGTGAACTGAGATGTATATATATATATATATATATATATATATAGAGAGAGAGAGAGAGAGAGAGAGAGCTAGTATTACTGTCTTTTCTTTCTTACTTTTCCAGTTTTACCGTCTTTGAACTGATCTTCTAACTTCAAGGCCAATAACTTGGACTACTCATTGTAGCATCTTTTATTGTTGGGCTCTATGTTAAAGTGACAGAGCTGTTATGTATGGATATATGGAGTACTATAACGTTTGGTCATTGGTGCATTGAGCAGAGCCCAGAGTGTTGTTACTGTTATTCTCGAAAATTGGTGGCCTACTAAAATCCTAGCTAGCTTCCTACAGTATATGTACAGTACGGTTTCCAGGAGGTTTTTTTTTTCTTTTTCTGATACGATACTACTACTACTACTAGTAGTAGTACTGGAAACCAACGGTATTTAATCTTCTGGACCCATTTTGATCTTTACTTGCTGAGAAAAGTAATCAAGAAATGTGCCACACAAAAAAAAGAAAATAAAAGCAATCAAGAAATGTACCAAAGAAGAAGAAGAGCAATCAAGTCTCTTAATTCTCTCTCTACTTCCATTTTGTCTGGCATATTTTAACAAGTACGCCATCATACTCATGCGTAGTCGTGCCTGCCTGCCTCGACTTTTCAGTGAAAACACAGTATATGTTAATAAAAAATATTGCATCTGCTTTAACTTGTCAACAGGAGTATGGTAGGTGTCTTTTGAAACTGGGAATTGATGGCCGGACTGGACTGCCCAACTTGGTCTTGGTTGAAGGGTGTGAAAATGATACTCGGCAGGTGAAAAATTCTTAACAAAACCTACGAGTAACGAGGCAGGCAAGATATATATATGATGTGATTCATTACACAAACCAGCAACGTTTAGAAACCCTAGCTTAGCAAATGATGAGTTACTTGTTAGGTTATTTATTTACAAAGACTATGTATGTATTGTCACATCAAACAATCACTATTTAATTTAGGCCATTAATAGAAGGGTGGCTCACTCCTCTCCTCGGTCTACCATTCTGTCTGTTTCAGTCGGGGTGAACTCTCCTCCTCATTCGCCGCTCCATTGTTTTTTGGTTTTAGCTATATGGGCCGTAACTTTCAAGTTTCAACTATTATTGGGCCTTTTCCGGACCCTGGGTCAGACCACACTTTTGAATTCGGCCTAGGGCCCGAGACCGACTATTTCCACTCTCCCCGTTACAACCACCACCTTTATAACAACGTGTGTAAATTTGAATTAGGTATTATAGTAATGTGTAAATTTGAATTATAATAATATGTGTAATAAACTTTAGAGACGACTTTAAAAGTGGGTGACAACTTAGAGCGACAGAAGTGTCATTCGACCATTATTTTTTGATTTTAGCTGCGACTTTAACTTGCATTTCACTTTTATATTGTAATTTGATATATATTTATAAAACTCATAATGTTAAATACACTTTTGCCCTTACAAAAATGGACCCTGTCAAAATTTTGTCAGGTTTTGGTGAAATTGGGTAAAAAGAACGGAAATGTCAAAAATGTCATTTTAATGATCTAATTGATGACCAATAAATTTTAGAGACGACTTTAAAAGTGAGTGACAATTTAGAAGAATAGAAGTGTCATTCGACCATTATTTTTTGATTTTAACTGCGACTTTAACTTGCCTTTCACTTGTATATATGGGCTGTAACTTTCAAGTTTCAACTATTGTTGGGCCTTTTCCGAAGCTAGGCGGGCTCAACCCTGAGGTCAGACCACACTTTATAATTCGGGTTAGGGAGCGAGACCGACTATTTCCACTCTCCCCTTACAACTAGCACGTTTATACTTTGCATATTTATTTATTTATTTATTTTCACTTTTTAATATAAAATCTTAAAATTCACAATGTTGAAACTCCTATTTTTGGATGGGTGGTGATATATACATACCTTAAATGCATTGTTCCCCCTTATGTGAAAGGGATAATACCCTTCATTAATAAAAAATCAATTAAATCATTTAACACATGTCCATTTTAGCCTTAAGCTTATTATACATAAAACTCAAAATAAAGAACTGATAAATCTCTACCAAATATATTCATAAAATGTAAATTATTACAATATATTTTGTTAGTCATGGTAGTAATAAATTTGCAAATTTCTAAATTTTGATATATATATATATATATATATATATATATATATATTCTAAAATTAAAATTTTGTAATTGGAAATTATTTTTTACTTTACAATATTTGAAATTTTGTTGACCAAATAATTTCCTCTTTAATAAGAATTTTAAAATTCAGAATTGATTTCAAGTCAAAAAAAAAATTGGAACCAATTTGACTATATTGTGGAGTGTCACTTTAATATGATAACAAGCTAAATTTTATATCATATCATGTCTTAAAATATAGGAACAAGAAGATTTATTATTTATAAATCTTTTGCTTTTTATTTTTTCTAATGTTTTATATATTCAAGTCTTTAATTTAAATTATTAATAAATTATAACACAAAATATATCAAATTAAAAAGAATGCTATTAATTAAGAAAATAGCTAGCTTAATATAGTAGTTTAATTTCATAGGTTGAGGATATTGTTTTGAAATAGCTAAGTAGGTTTATACTCATTTTATCACGTAAATATGATGTATTATAAATATAAAAACAAATTGATAGATAGTAAATTTATATATTAAGGGTAATATAATCTTTTTCAATATAAAATTGAAGCCTATAATAGCCCACTACCACGTGTACACGACTACCGATCCAACACTGGAGGCTTCAAGAACATTCTCGTATCGGACACTCCTTCTCCTTCTCCTTCTCCTGCTATATTATATTCTCCCTCCCTCCCTCCCTCACTCCCTCTTTGTCCAGTTGGGTCGTCAAGTTCTTGTTCTTCAATTTCGTTATACTCACTCTCTGCTTGCTTCATATATACTTGCTGGTATATTTGTATGTCTGTTAAATTTTAAAAAACAAACAAAAACTATATGCGTAGAAATGCATGTACTGAAATTGTGGGTCAGTTTTTATGATCTTTTGATATGATATTATTATTAATAGCAACATGCTTAAAATTCTTTTTATTTTACAGAAAAGAAATCCGATCGCATGGGAAAAAAGAGGTATCCCACAGTGAGCGAGGAGTACCAGAAAGCAGTTGAGAAATGCAAGAAGAAGATCAGAGGTTTGATTGCCGAGAAGAACTGCGCTCCTCTTATCCTTCGTTTGGCGTAATTATTTCTCTCTCTGCGCTTAATATTAATTAGATATAAACTTGCGACCTAATTAGTTAAACTAATGTTGTTATAGTGATCATGTGCTTGTTATTTGATTTCTTTCTCTTTTCCCTTTTCCCTCTTCCCTATCGGTAATTTTGTAAATATTAGTATCTGATTAAATCTTTAGCTAAGTATTCTACTGAGCTTGTTAGGAGATGGAATTCAATAATCAGTTGTTTTCTTCCATCTCTTTATCTGTTAAGTAGTAGTATTATTCATGTATAGCGCCAGCTAGTACTATTGAGGCTTAATTTTGAAGGTGAATTGATTGTTGGCTGAATGCAGATGGCACTCGGCTGGGACATACGATGCGAACACAAAAACAGGAGGGCCATTTGGGACTATTAAGCATCCGGATGAGCTCTCTCACGAGGCCAACAATGGTCTTTATATTGCTGTTAGGCTCCTGGAGCCCATCAAGGATCAGTTTCCACTCCTCTCTTATGCCGACTTCTACCAGGTATACATGACTTAATTGCCCTTTGCCCGATAAGAATATTAATTTCAATTTTGAACTACTAATTCAATATTCTCAGTTCCATATTTTGTTGGGGGTGTTTATACTTACTGATCCTGAATATTGGGTTAACACTTGTCTGGTTAGTAGTTCTTGAAACTTACTCATTTGATTTATGTTTTATTAACTGAAGTTGGCTGGAGTTGTTGCTGTTGAAGTAACAGGAGGGCCTGATATCCCCTTCCACCCTGGGAGACAGGTAATTAATTTGTATGGTTACTACTTTCACTGTGTTTGTTGGTAATTGAATTTGATTTATAGATTTGATTAATCATATGTTGCAGACGAGTATGAGAATGTTTGAGGGTTATACAAATGCATGAGCAATGTATGCCTTTGCACCAACTATACAATTATATTAAAGAAGCTACTATTCCCTTGCGGTGCAAATAATTAGGCTTATTATAAGTTTCCATTAGAGATTAATTATAAAACTTTTCCCAAACATTACTCAACTCAACATCACCTTTTATATCAAACTAGTTGGGCTAGGCACCAGATATTACATAGGAAAAGTAAAACGTGTAGTATCTCCAACTCACAGTCAATAAAATACCTTGTTGTCGAGGAAATACTTGCTGGGTTCTGGTTATGTGATTTTTGGATCAAACATACCTTTGCTAGTAGCCGTTTGGATATATGAAAGTAGAGTTGCCAATAAAGTTGCATATTCAACACTTGGGTGTTGAACGATGTAGGTTGAGCTGGCACTTTAAGTTCTCAAATCGATAATAAACTCTAACATGGTAAGAGTTGGGGTGGAATGTGTTTTCTTCACTTTCGAGAATTACAAATATACAACGATATACATTTTAGTTTTGTGTATGTGCTGGGAAGAAAGGGATGGGGCACTGACTCCAAGCGCTAGATTAAAAAGAACATGACCCTTCACTGGATTTCATTCTTTTGAGAACATATATACGCTTTTATGTTCTCTTAAAATTAAGTTCTTTACATATATGCCTGAGATTCGTCTAAACTTGTGCCACAACATAGTCAAAGACATATTTTATAATTCAGTTGTAGAGTTTTGTATAGTTTTTTGGAAGCTATCGACAATCTTAGAGTACAGGTGTTATGTAGTCTTAAGAACATTAGTTAGCAGTATTAAAGGAAAATCTGTTGGTTGCAGGACAAAACTGAACCACCTCCAGAAGGCCGGTTGCCAGATGCCACTAAAGGTTCGATGACATTCGGGTTGCTGTAAGCAACTAATGAACTATATCAATTGACCTTGATGAGTATTTATAATATATTGTTGTCACTTCAGGTGCTGATCATCTGAGGGATGTCTTCCGTCACATGGGTCTCAGTGACAAGGATATTGTTGCTCTATCCGGTGGTCATACACTGGCAGGTTCATATATCTATAAAGTTCCGTTGTTTGCTCCTTTATAGCGTGTTGCTGTTCTTTTCATGAGCATTGGCATCACATTATTGTCAGAGATTTTTAGTGTTTTAATGTGATGTTGTTCTGGGTTCAGATATGGAGTCCCTTTCACAATAACTCAGTGCTTAATTATTTGCAATTGCATCTTTGTATTGTCACCAAGGTGCAACATATAGTGAATGACATTATGGATTTGGTGAAATTGTTTCTCAGGGAAGGTGTCACAAGGATCGTTCTGGATTTGAGGGACCTTGGACCACCAATCCTCTCATCTTTGATAATTCTTACTTTAAGTAAGTTCTATATAGCCGGGCTGGATATTATTACTCAAGTTGATGGCTCTATGTAAGAGCATTTGATATTAAAATACATATTGTAGCATGTTTGTTACCTGTAAGTTCATTCTGTGGTTGCTGAAAAGGGATTATTATAGAAACAGGAGCCGCAAAACCAATGGTTCTAATCCAATTTTGTAAATAGGGAACTTCTTTCTGGAGAGAAGGAAGGCCTTATTCAGCTGCCATCAGACAAAGCTCCACTTGAGGACCCAGTCTTCTGCCCTCAAGTTGAAAAATATGCTGCAGTGCGTATGATATTGTTTGCATATATTTTCTATTTTTCTTAATGTATACCACATAAATTTGAGAAGCAGGCTTAGAAAATAAACTTATATGAGCTGGTGAATATTTTCTAGGATGAGGATGCCTTCTTCACAGACTACGCGGAAGCTCATTTGAAGCTATCAGAGCTAGGGTAAATGCTTGTCCCTTGGATTGTTTTTCATCTGCACTTTGCTAATCATTATTGCAAACTAAGCTTTATTCTAACTTTTTGTAGTTTTGTTGATGCTGAGTGAGAAGGAAGGGGCTGGCAAAAGGAAGCCTGGTGGTCAAGGTCTGTATTCTGAAGGCTTGTTTGACTTCCCTATTTCTATCAATGCCCACTGGGCACTGGTAAATTTGCTTAAAAGTTATTGGTAGTGTTCTGGCTGTCTGTTCTGTTCTGTTTGGGCAATGTAACTAATTAATACATATATATATATATATATATATATATATATATATATATATATGATGTGAGATTGTGAGTACTAAGAGCTGATTGCAGCACTACAATGTTACCTTCCTTGTAGTTATTTGTCCGAATTTTTGGGTAATGCATATTGGTGTTTATTAAGGATTGAGTTGTATCAATTGTGTCCTTCCATCATTTTACAAGCATTTTTTGAGTTTGCGCTTATGATTCATATATATATATGTACTGGTTGATTCAGCTAGAGAGAACTAGTTCATTTATGGGGCATAAGAACTCTAATGGTTATACGATTTATAATTCCGGCATAAATTACAAATTTGCATTCGTTAAGGTGTTAATCTATTTTTAAATACGTGCATTTACAGGTTATGTTGTCACTCAATATAATTCTAATTCAATTATGTATACTTTATAGTGTTTTTTCACAAGTATATCTCCTCATTTTGTTTTTCTCATTACTTATCAAATAAATAAAGTGGTAATTTTTTAATATAAAAACAAATTTATAAAATGATATAGCAGAGTGTAATTAGTAGGATAACATCCCACAACATAAACCTGCAAAACAATATACAAAGGGTTTTCTTAATATGTGCTGTTGTGCATATTTTAAGCACGGTAATCAAGAGACGGGTATTGAATTCAAAGGATAGGGCTTACTGAAATATATAAAAAATAATACTTTCAATAGGGCCATATGCACTTAAAAATTATTATTTCAGTGGACCCTATTTCTCTAATTGAGTGTCCACCTTTTAATTTTCGTGCTTAATATGTGCCCTAATAACACATGTTAAAAAAACTCATACAAAAGCTAGCCACGTGTTTCGTGTTTATCAAAATAAAATAAAATGTTGTACTCCTACTTTTGTTTCGTAAATTTGATTACTACAACTCCTTAGCCCAGTGCTATAGGCTGTTAAGATGCGAACTGGGCTTGGCCCGGTTAGAATGATTTGAAAGCCCAAAGATAATTGTGTTATACCCTGATGAGATGTGCATGCTAACTTAGAGCTACTTTTAGGATTAGTTGTCACAACATTGTCACAGTTTTTACTTTTGAAAGAGTAAAATAATAAAAGGTAAGGGTCTTAAATTTTTAGTATCAAAAAATGTTTCAGTTATCTTTTATAATTGACTAACTACGTCATAACATATTATGAAAATATTTAATGTCACATCGTTTGAGATAAAAAAAATTGAGCCAGTTAGCATTATTTGCTAATAAAATTGTTATTAAGGAAAATTTTGAAATGATCATTGATATAATTTTCAAAGTTCCAAATGTTAAAAACATTTGCATATGATGTTTACAGAAGAAAATGAGAGATAGAGAAGTGCGACTTGGTCATGACAAGTTAAAATTGTTTTGCTTCATCAGGTGGCAACAACCACTTATATGGATTCGGTTATCATGAAATTAATTTGATGGTAAGTTGGTCAACTGACTAAAACAGTACTGACACGCAGAAGGAGAGATCACCTCCGGACTTGTTTGTCAACACTGTATTAGTCAATTGACCAAAGTTAATTTCATGCTAACTACTCCCCACTTGTATCCTGTATATATTTATATGCATAGTTGTCAGACTTGCGGTTCGAACCTGGTAAAATCGGTTCAGTTGACCCAATAAATCATTTTTTAATATTTTTTATACCAAATTATTTTTATTAATAAAATTAACCACTTTTAGTAATATTGTAACTCAATTTTACTATGTTTTAGTTTAAAAAAAAATGAGATCCCAACTATCCAATTATGAAAAATCTTATAAGAAACTCAATAATAGTAATATAGCAATATTATAAGCACGGCGGATTCGTTTTCAGCGGGTCGAATTTTGTTGGGGATTGAAGTGAAGGGCTAAAGTTAGAGAAGAAGAGTTTGAATACATTATATACCATGTGTTAAGTTATTTTTCGAGTAGTAGTTTAAGTTTTTTTTCTCCCTCTAAGTTTAACTTTTTCATAAATCTGCCCCTTAAGTTTATCAAGTTTTATTTTTGCCCTTATCCCTATACCTTAAATAAAAATTAAAAAATAAAAAATTCCCAACATAGGTAGTGCCTATTCTGCCCTCTTAATAAATAAATCTGTCACTGATTATACATATGTTGTGCTGGGTCACGTCACCGTAATTTGACTTGATTACAATAATTTATTATGTTAATGTGAAATTTCTCTCTTGTACAGTTGATCAAATTATATTGTAACTAGACTAAATGACGTATAATGGAACCGAAATTGAAGATTCAATCTTTCGGGGTAATTCAAGAATACAAATAATATTTACCAATATTGATGCGTCAATCGCAATATTTTCAGGCAAGGATCACTATAATGGACATCATAAATAAAATAGTTCAGAACCATATGGAGTAAAATAGGAGTTACTGAATTTGAAGTATTAGGATTAACCTTATCATAGAAACAAATCAATTAGCTCAACTAATGGCTTTGTACGTTTATATTCAAAACCAAATCATTCAGACCACTAAACATTTCAATCTATTAATATGATGACAACCAAAAATAATTACCAATCTAATATCACAATGTCTAAATGATTACGGCAGAGTGTACCCTGTGAGAATCGATTTGGTTGGGATGGAGAATTTTGAGAACGAATAAGTCGAAGATCTGTCCATAGAAGCCTTGGAAGCTTTTTGAGTATTCTATTTAATAGCAGATTTGACGAACAATTTTGAAGCTCGTGAGATCCGAAGATCGAGGCTGGAAGGGCTTATGACAAAGCCGTCTTCAAGTTGCGTTGGTCAGCAGTCTATAAGATCAAACAAATCTATCTACATATATTTTTTTCCAAAAAAGAAAAAAAGAACATAAATACATAATTTGCTTATAAATTAATGTACAGAAAATTGAGACCTTGAGTTCATGGGAGCAAGATGAGTGAAGACTGAGCAATTAGTGTTGTTCGATCGGAGAGGTCGATTCGAGCTTGCAGCGAACAGAAAATGGAGAGACGACGTTGAGGGGTTTAAGGACGCCGACGGGGTTGGCGGAGAAAGAAAGGGATTGGCGGGTGAGTTTGAACCCTAAAAGTAAGAGCAAAGTGAAGGGTTCGGGTTCGGGTTCGGGTTCGGGTTAGGGTTAGGGTTAGGGTTCGTATTCTTGAATTAGAGATAGAGAATAAGAGATTTGGGATGCGTGTGGGAGGAGGGAAAGATACGGAACAAAAGAAAAAGTGAGGGGATCGGAATCGATTTCACGGGTAAGGGGAAGGGGAAGAAACTGAAGTGATTTAAGAGGAGGTAGTGAAGAGGAGACGGCTCTTTTAATGTTGAGGATGATTATGAGGAAGAGGAAGAGATTGAGATTGAGATTGGACCAACTCGATAAATAACTCAGTCAAATTGAATGAAATTAATTAAGAGTCGGGATCGCCTTTACTGCTTTATATATAAGGAATAGATGAGATTTTTAAAATTTTTATTAATTACTAATAATATATATTTATAACGTTACCAGTTCAGTAACCACGGATTAAACTAGTGTCCGATATTTTTTTTGATTCTTTGACTGATTCGGATCTGAAAAATTATTTATATGTTTGCAAATTCATTTAATTTGAATCTGGAGAAACCTTACCTAATTTTTTTAGTATTTGCCACTGAAAATGATGTACTATATATATAGATATTGATATATGCCACGCTTTTGTCCAAATACTTGGTCACTAAGAAAAACCCTTTACACGTAGTAATAATATTTGCGTGTATATAGATAGATAAGTCTTGCGTGGTGGGTGGGTGGGGAGGGGGGGGGGGGGGGGGGGGGGGGGAAACGGGGAATTATGAGGTGCATGTTAAAGAGGGGCGGGGGGGGGGGGGGGGGGGGGGGCGGGGGCAAGTGGAGAGGGGGAGTTATGAGTTGCATGTTAAAGTATGAAGACTCTCGTAAATCATAATTGGCGTTTGATTCCACTTCAAAAAAACAAAAATATCCGACAGGTAAGGAAAAAGTAAAGGGATTAAAAAAGGAACAAGGAAATTAGTGTTCTTTCTGTAAAGTCATCATGCATGCATGCATTAAACTCTTACTTTAATTTTAAAATAACATAATGTTAAATATGTTTCTTTTAATTATGCATAGTTACAATTATATCTTTCACTTAAGATAGACATCTCTTCTGAGTTTATTTAAAGTTGTTGATAATGAGAAATTAATATTTATGCTGTCAGAGTAAATATATATTTTTTTAAAGTCTTATTTTTTTAGGAATACAATATAATTAATTTCACAATCAAGTACATCATTCACTGTTACAATATCAAGAATCAATCAAACCCCACTAGAAGAGAAAAATCGAGCATGAAACCTAAATGTTACAATACCTCAGTCTTAATTAACTATAATAAGTTAAGACCTTATCGGCAAATAAATATGCATTTAATGACACTTTTACACTCGTTTTAACAACATTTTATATATTTTAAGCTATACTTATTGCTCTGACAACAATATAATTATTGTTATGTCATTGATAATGGCCTTATTTAAGTTTTAAAAGTAATACTAATATATAACTCTTCATAAATAAATAAATAAATTAGGGTATCTTTAATATCAACCCAATTTGGATTTCTTTAAAACAAAGACTTAAATAAGATAGTACCAAACAAAAGAAAAATCAAAATACTTGAAAATGAAATGCATAATGGGTCATTACTCATAATTAACAACAAAACTAATATCTATTACTTTTATAAAATACAATAAAATAATGTTTAAATATGGTTGTCAAACTTTGTTACCTTATTTATATTTTCACGATTAAAAACATTGAAAGTAAAAACATATAGTAAAAGCTAAATAGAATACCTAAAAATAAAGAAAAAAAAACAATTAATTTCCAAATGAACCCTAACTGTTCACGATCGAGTTGTACCTATTTTTTTGGGATTAGTATCAACAATGCTGTTCATTGATCCAACAATAAACCTTATCGGAATTATAAAACCATGATTTAATTGATAAATTATGGGCTTTGGATTGGTGATTGAAATTGACCTCTTTGTAACATTTTTGGGGAGTACAAATATATTTTACTCCTTCCGTTCTTTAATATAGGTCGTTTTAAATATGTACACAAGAATTAAGAAAATGACTGAAAAGCATAACACTATCAATTGTCTATAATACCCTTCACCTTACTTATCTCATACTCTCTCTATGATAAATATGGATCAAAAAATTAGGTGGAGTAATAAGGGGCAATTTAAAAAAATAGTGATCAATTCTCCTAGATAACCACAAACGACAAATAATTAGGAATAACAAAAAAAGTCTAAAACGACTTACATATAGGAATGGAGGAAGTATAAAACTTGTAAAGTATGCATTATGTAAATTAAGTGTAATATATCAGTCTGGTATTAAAATATTTTGGTATAATTTTAAGTTAATTTTAAAATATTTTAAACTTTAATCGATTTTGAAATTTAATATATAATTGTTTAATTTTAAAAGTCAAATTATATTTTTAATTTTGAAACATTACTTTATTTTATATTCAATTCAATCCGATTAATGAATAAGATGATTGGTGAAAGTATCAAGCTTGTTACGTTGTTATTACCAAATTCAATCAAATTGGTATTACTAGTTGATAATTAAGATGTTATAGGTCTCTATTTCAAATTGACCCACTTTACTAGAACAAAAGTTAATATTTTTTTTTAAAAAAAAATGCATGGTAACAAAATATGCATATTTTAAATTCAAACATTTTATAAAAAAAGATGAAATACAAACTGAAGTCCTACCGACTTTAAATTACACTAAAGGGAATTTTATAATAAAGGGTAAAAAAAATCTGAAAGTAACATTTTTATAAGTATAATTAATTATTATATGATAGTTTTGACCTATTTACTATTTATATAAATCCTATACATAATTTTTCTTTGTATAAATATCAGTTCTTTTAAAATCATTGCATCAATTAATTGATTAAATATATAGAGTAAGTAAGAAAAAATAAAAAGTAGAAATTAATTAAATTGCGAAACCATAATGGAGTATAATGAATAGTGGGACCCAGAGGAGCAAGGTTAGGGGAATCTCGCATTTCGGTCTCTCAGACTTCCCAGTAGCCCATATTCTGTGGTCGTCGGAGTCCAACCTAAAATAAAACTGCTACTAGAATATATATATATATATATATTAAAAATGAACATCAACTATCTTCATCGTTCAATATAAATACCAATGATTAAAGATTATAATTAAAAATTCACGTTCGCTATTATTAGCAGTTGACTACTACTACTAAAATTTTGTATTCTAATTTATATTGGACGATGGTGTTTGCCTATTTTTAATACACACGGTAGGAAGTTACTCCCTCCGTTCTTTAATATAAGTCGTTTGAGAATTTCAAGTAATCATTAATGGTTTAGTTTCTAATATATTATCCCAAGCAATCCCTCCGTCCCTTAATATAAGACGTTTTAGAGAAGTATTTTTGTCCCTTAATATAAGACGTTTTACAATTTCAAGTAAGCATTAATTGCTTAGTTTCTAATATTACCCCAAGTAATAAATATAACTTTGGTTCTCTATTTTTGGCCCAATAAACAACACTTTCTTTTTTCAAGACAAGGGAAATATAGACAATTGATATTATATTTAATGATATACAATCATTTCCTTAATGTTTGTATACAACTCTAAAACGATTTATATTAAGGGACGGAGGGAGTATTAAATATAACTTTGATTCTCTCACTATTTTTTGTTTACTAAATAACACTCTCTTCTTTCAATTCATAGACAAAATAGCCATTGATATTATATCTAATACAATACAATTATTTTTTATAATTTATGCATAACTCTAAAACGACCTATAGTAAAGAATCGAGGAGTATTATGGAAGATTTTCCATTTATATATATATATATATATATATATATACATATATATAATGACCCACACGTGGACCCCATCCTTCATCCCAAACCAGTTAAAAAGCCAAGGGCCAGTCCACTGAGTTATAGACTCCTTCCTTTCATCTCCCACTTCACACCACCTAAAAAGCAAAGCAAAAGCTCTCTTCTCATTTTCTCCACCTTCTCTCTCTACAGTCACTCAACCCACTTAGTCTCACTTAAATTATTAATTATGAATGAATCTGAAAAGAAAGGAGAATAAATCAGAATAATAGAGAGTCCCAGATACGTTCATTCAATACTTTCCTCGTTGGTGTTCCTAATTTTCTTTTTCATTTTTCCTTTTTTTTAAAATTTTAGGCCTGTAAATACTGTCACTTTTTATCTGTTCTATCTTTTTTCCTCTTTTTTATGCTCTCATCTGCTCAGCCCCTCTTTTCATCAGCTGGAAAAGAAGAAAAATGGAGAATAGACTTCTCACGTTCTTAGTCTCTTTCTCAGTTCTTCTCCTCATTGATTTCACCATAGCTCAGATGCCAGGTTTGTCTCTCTCTATATCTCTCTGTATTTTTTAGTGTATACGAACCCATTATATTTTTATGCTTTTCTGGGGTTTAAATTTTGGTTTTGGTTTAGGTTTAGTTGATTGCTATAAGACTCTCTGTTCTGTTTTTAATGGGAATTTGCAGTATATACCCCTATATGTTATGGAATTCATGTGTTGTCACATTCTATATCTTTTTGTTGGTTTAATGTATAATAATTCTATCTTACCCACCATTATGCTTGAAACGAAATAAAAGAAGGAAAAGGAATCATTTTTGGGCATTCTTTTGTTTATGCCCACTTATGATGCTTTGTACAGAGAAAGTCCATTAATTTTTATCTCTAATTTTGATATTTTATCAGGTTTGTTGCTTGTTTATAATTATATGAACATATATACCTTTTCTTTTATAGGCATATGGAATATAAATTTGTAAATTATGTTGAAAGTTTTTTGACCGGTCCTACAAATTGAAGCACATAATGTTGTAGGCAGGGGCGTATCCAAAAAAATTTTCTAGCAAGGGCGGATTTTAACTAATTTTTTTGTTGAAGTTAATAAAGAAAACTTAAATTAATTATAATAATGTTTACAAATTGTAATAAATATTCATAAGCTAAACTAAAAAAGAATTTTTAAATAAAAAATATTTAAATACAATTTAGAAGACAGAATTAGAATGAATATACGTTTGTCTGTACTTGTATTTAGAATATGAATGAATATTTTTTTTGTCCCCTCCAAGTTTAATTCTTCTATTAATTTGTCCCTTTAAATTTATTCACTTACATATTTGCCCTTACCCCTATACCTATAAAAAAATATACAGTAGGGGCAGCTGCCTATGCTACCTCCTTAATGGATAGAAACTTAAATGATTTTAAGAAGAATTAAATAAATAACAATGTTCTAAAAGGCGCTAGGCGGGAGGCCAGGGGGGCCTAGCGCCTAGGCGAGATTTTTTATTTTAAGCCAATTTTAATATTTTATCTTACATTTATCCAAACAAAACAATAATATAAAGCAAAAAAATTTATAATAAAGATAATAAAGGCTTTTACTTAAAGTTCAAACACATATCCATATTGTCAATGTCAAAGTTCAAACATAAACATGCAATTGTTCAAAATTTAAATATATCTTTAACGTATTAGTTTTATTCATAAACAAGATTGTTATTAAATAATAAAATTTTAAATTTCAAAAATTCATTTCAATATTAAAACTTAAGAAACTAAATATAAATTTAAGAATTATATTGAATTAAACTAAATATTACAAATGTATCATCATTTATATAATTTGAAGTTGATACAAGTTCAAAAAATTACAACTATAATAAAATTATCCATTTTAACTTGATCTTGTTCACTTTTTGTTGTGATTTGATATGCTACAAACTGCATTATGAATATGGTAAATCATTAGGAAAAAAATCCTCTCCGCCTAGGCCCCGCCTAATTTCTTGGAGGTATTTTTTTACCGCCTTATGCTTAGGCGGGGCGCCAGGAGGGGGCCTAGCGCCTAAGCGGGGCGCCATGGGGGGCCTAGCGCACCTAGGCGGGGATTTTTAGAACACTATTAAGAAGCTTTTCTATTTCCTTGATATATTTTTCTGGGTATGCGAGAGCAGTTCTTGAACCAAAAATGGTCTACAGTTCTTCTCCCACCCAAAAAAATAAAAAAAATAAAAAAATATACAGTTGTACTCTTTTAAATTTTGTATGTCTTTGTATGCACAAAGACAAGACTGCCGACTATTTTTATTGTCAGGGACTGCTGAACTCAAATTTCCTTATTTATTTATTTGTTCTTTATTTTTATTATTATTGTTTTGCTGATGTACCCGCAGCAACTACCCTTTGGGTGTGACTTTGTAATGTTAAGTATGGCTGCAGCCTACAATTAACTAAGTAGCATTGATATCATTTGCATTGAACCGTTACATTTATCTAAAAGGAATAGTAATTCTTCACCTCCTAGTACATTGTCTTTGTGCAATCCTTTTGTCCGTTGAAGATGTGCTCTATATAGAAATAAAAATTATACTATTACATATATAAAAGATAAAGGAAATTGATGCTATTACTAACACGGAGCTCAAAGATGTTTCATAACTTCAACCTGGTTACAGAGTCTACAGACATAGACCACAACTTTGAATTCTTTTACCCAGAACATGAGCAGGTGTAGAAACAGAATGAACATTTAACTGTGGCTTAATTTCCTACAAACGTGAGGTTTTTTCATCTATCCTTTTAATAGGCCAACATTTACTCATATATAACTTTGAGTACTGTGAAGACAACCTGAAATTAAAAAATGTAGGTAAGAATTAGACTTCATGTTGCAGTGAGAGTTAAGAAAGGCTAATTAAACAGAATAATCTCAAGTACGTAATTTGGAGATGAAATTTGTATAATGATTCTTCTCTCAAAAAGAGTTTCAGATTAATGCTGTCTTTGGATCATTTGTAAAGGATCAGCAGTTGTAACTTGTAAACAAACTGTGGATATCCCTTCTAATTCTTCCATGATTGATGAAGTTGTGGACTTCACTGCATGAAATATCATATCTGGTAATGCTGACCAACAGTAGGGGGGACAAAATCTTTGTTGCCTACTACTAACTCTGTCTAGAAATGAGAGTCCTACTCTCTCTTTTTTTCTTTTCTTTTTTTAATGAAAAAGAAGGTAGCATTTGATACAATTGACATTATTTCTCAATAAGGTTGTAAAATTAACTCTTTGAAGTTTAATATTGAAAAAAATCATTTGAAGTAATTATGTCTAAGTGTGTCCGATGCAAATCTTAGAATTCGGGAAAAAAAAGTCAACTGAAAAAGTAGGACTCTCATTTCCGTATGGAGAGAGTACTAGTTAAAACTCAGTTCTAGCTATAAAAGTTTTTGTTCTGTAACATACAATGTTGTTTGTAAACTCTTTGTAGAAATGTGCTAGAATCCTGAATTTAAATGACAATTGTTCTCTCTCTCTCTCTCTCTTAATTTTGCTGATGAATTCGATTGTGTAAAACAGGTTTCATAAGTTATGACTGTGGAGGCAAAGATAATTTCACTGATGACCTAGGTCTTGAGTGGACTCCAGATAATATGGTCGTGCATGGTGAAGCTACCAATATATCTGTAGCAAATGAGACTAGGACGCAATATATGACTCTGAGATATTTCCCAGCTGATAGCAGGAAGTATTGTTATACATTTAATGTAAAAAGTAGGACAAGGTACCTTGTCAGAGCAACTTTCTTGTATGGTAACTTTGACAACAACAATGTATATCCTAAGTTTGACATCTCCCTAGGACCGACTCATTGGGCAACAATTGTCATTTCAGATGCTAATATAATCGAAACTCAGGAGTTGATATTTCTGGCTTCTGATCCAATCATCAGTGTGTGTTTATCCAATGCTACGACTGGGCAGCCATTTATCTCCACCCTTGAACTCCGGCAGTTCAATGGTTCAATCTACCTTACAGAATTTGAGAACCAATTCTATCTTAGTATCTCTGCAAGAATAAATTTTGGTGCGGAAAGTGAAGCTCCAATCAGGTACAATCAAATTAGACGATAAAAGTTCCCTTGTTTCAGTCAGTGCTATTGTAAAATGTTCCTTTGTATCACATAACATTTGGGCCTTAACTCTATATCTCAAAATTTTCTCGCTGGTTTCTTTAAGAGAGAGAATGTATTACTCTCTCCGTTCCAAAGATACAATTTGACTTTTGAGGTCAAACGACGGCTTATTAAACTTCAAAATTGGTATGACTCATAAAAAATTAGAATGAAATAAAATTTGTGATTAATAGTTTTTGTTATATAGTATACAATTATAATTCTTATATCAATTTAAAATTAAATAAATTCATAGAACATCTTTTTTTCTTAAGACTGCAATAAAGGATTCTTTTGGAACACAAGGAATATTTCATTTTGAATTAAGGAATTATAAATCTCCAAAATAATAGATAGAAATATCGCTAATAGGGACTAAATTGGTCCTAGTTACTCTTCGGGACGAAGTGGAAAAGAACGCGGAAAAGGATCCAACTTCGAAAGAATTGAACGAGGAGTCGTATGAGGTGAAAATCTCATGTACGTTTCTGTAGAGTGGCAGTACAGATCTAAGCCTGAGTTGCGGCCCTTTTATAGAGACCTAAATAAAGAGCAACAAAAGCTAATTTTTGTTCTTTAACGGCTGGTGGAATGGAAATTGACCTTCCTTTTGGTTCTCCCCGAAAAAGACCATTCTCCACTCAAATTGACAAAGAGACGAAAAAATAGATTCATCATTCCACTCCAATCGATTCGATTCAAGAACACAAGAACAAACTAATGCCCTCTTCGGGAGTGGGAAAGCTGCAGTAATTCTTTGGAAAAGCCTGGTTCTCGCTGGCCGGGGACACCCCATTTCTCTGACATCAAATTCACTTGAAATAAATTTTTGATTAATATTTTGTTATATACTATACAATTATAATTATTAGATCAACTAAAATTAAATAAATTCGCATTAAGTTAAAGTTTAATATGCCGTCGTTTTACCTCAAAAATCAAATTATATCTCTAATTTTGGAACGGAGGGAGTATACGAAATTAAGAAATTAAATATTTAAAAAAAAAATAGGTTGGAAAATTTCATTTGGTGGTCATATGTTAGTTTTGTTGGAGTACTGCTTTCTTCTAGGCAGGAGTTTCTGTTGACAATTTTTTTTCTAATCATTTTAGGTACCCTGATGACCCGTTTGATAGAATATGGCAATCTGATTCTGTGAAGAAAGCAAATTTCCTTGTTGATGTTGCTGCTGGAACTGAAAAGATATCAACTCGAATGCCAATCCATGTCAGCAAGGATGAGAGTCCACCTCAGAAAGTGATGCAAACAGCTGTAGTTGGCAGAAATGGATCATTAACATACCGCATGAATCTGGATGGTTTTCCAGGCTTTGGCTGGGCATCCACCTACTTTGCAGAAATTGAAGACTTGGGTCCTGATCAAAGCAGAAAATTCAGGCTAGTACTCCCTGGGAATCCTGATCTCAGCAAACTTGTTGTTGACATCCAAGAAAATGCTCAGGGAAAATATCGTCTGTACGAGCCAGGATTCGTCAACATATCGCTTCCTTTTGTGTTATCTTTTAAATTTGGGAAGACATCTGATTCTACCGAGGGGCCTCTCGTGAATGCAATGGAGATAAATAAGTATCTGAAGAAAAGTGATGGTTCTTTAGATGGTAATCATAACTTTCTTTCTTGAGTTAACCGTCTCTAATTATAAATCTGCTTTCTGCTTCAATACACATTATTTTTTAACCTGGGATTTTCCTGAGATTGAAAGTATGTAACTGGTACTCGGGATATTTTCTTAAGATTTCATACTTCATAAAAGAGAGAGAGAGAGAGAAGAAGAGAGAAACCGCACACTCTTTGCATTAAATTATTTCGGATGAACTTTGAATCCAAAGTGAATCTCATTCTAGTTTTGTATGTGTTTCAGTATCAGTTATTGCTAGGGTAGTCTCCGTTTACTCATCGGCAGATTGGGCACAAGAAGGCGGCGACCCATGTCTGCCAGTACCGTGGTCCTGGGTACAGTGTAACTCAGATACTCAATCAAGGATAGTTTCAATGTAAAGTACTTTCCTTTTATGCGATCTTAAACCTTGTAATTCAAATGGATATTATGCCACTTTAAAATATGCTGTTTCTATCTCATGGATAACTACAAATATAGAGACTTGTATATTATTTTTTTTATGTCACCAATCTAACCAAATCTATCTGTGATAATCTGGCAGCAAACTGTCTGGGAAGAATTTGACAGGGAGTATTCCATCAGACTTGACAAAATTGAGCAGCCTAGTCGAGTTGTAAGCTTCAAACAGCATTCTTTACATTGATCTGACAAGGTTTCCTTTGCTTGCTGCGGAATCAGTTGACGCCCCCTCTATAATTTGCATATATCTTTTTCTGTTACAGATGGCTTGATGGGAATTCACTGAGTGGCTCAATTCCTGATTTTAGTGGAAGCACGAACTTGAGGATAATGTAAAGTAGATGACCTATCCTTGTAATTATGCCATTTCGTGACGAATTTTGGCTAACTCAAAAAATTTCTTGCCGTAGACATCTTGAGAATAATCAGTTGACTGGTGAGCTGCCTTCCTCGTTAGTGGACCTGCCCAGTTTGAGAGAACTGTAAGTTTGTAATTATCTGCTATCAATGAGTATTAGAACATAATGGTCTCAAATAGAATTTTCTCAAACTCATAGGCGCTTTTATTTTTTTAATTCCTGCAAATGGTTTCTAAATTGATTTAAAAAAAATAAATAAATCTACTTAATCCCTTAGCCTACTGGACACTACCGTGGTTTTTCTTGTTAATGTCGAATTATACTTTTGACCTAATGATTTTCCTTAGCCTTTTTCATCAATTATGTACTAAACTTCATTCTGTTGCCTCTGAGTAAAAGATTAATAATTTCTGATAATATTTGCAGGTATTTGCAAAATAACAGGTTATCTGGAGCTATACCATCAGGTCTTCTAAACAAGAATCTGGCTTTAAAGTGGGTACCTTTGCTTTGCTAATAGTATCAGAATGAATTAGTTGGCATCTTATATATTGTTGATTGGATGGATCCATTTACATGCTTATATTGTATTACACATTTGACTTCTACGTTATATGGCATCAAGAAAATTAATTATTTTTAGTTTACTTTGTTTTTTAAAGTAATAAAAAAAAGCTTTTTTTAGAAGAGATAGAGAGGTCACAAAATGATAAGTGGAGGATGAGAAATCCTCCTAAACTGGAAAAGGGAAAAAAATACAAAGCCATTAGAAGACGGCTTCTCTCTAGTCCCTCTGCTAATTTGAAATCCAGTTGAGTACTTTATATATGTTCCTATCCCATTTGTCCTAGTATGGTGATTGTATCCAGAACAAGGGCAGTTACCCAATTCATTATGCCTGACAAGATTGTGAAAGCTCTGAGCTGGACAACTCCAATGAATTCAGGCTTGTAATCACCAATGTGGCATTCACCAAATACATTAGGACCTTCGGATAAGTGCCCCAGTAAAAATGGAGGACTTAATAGTCTTTTATAATTATCCACACAGTAGACTGTAGAGGTGTTTAAATCGTACGAAGAAAAACTTTAATTGACAGTTGTCCAAGCTGCTATGTTATTGGTTTGTATTTTTGCAGTAAATTGTTCTCTGCAATGGACAATATAACTTAATGTAGGGTTTCACAAGGAAATTCAGGGTGTATGTACAATGCTCTTGATCAAGTATAGATAAGTGGGAATGTTTTTCAATTTCAAATATTAGTAATGTATTAGATAGATATTTATGTTTATGCCTTACAATACAACTGAGTTAACATAGTTCAACAATGATGCGACATCAGGGTTACCAAGTTCATCAATTTCTTTAGTTTGACCTTAACGGTTGTTTGGTATGGGTCATGACAAATACCCACCAAAACTCATATTTTTGGGTATTTAATTACTAATAGAAATTGATCATATTTTGTTCGGTGGAAGTTGTGTGATTACTAATAATTGTTGTTGCGAGTGTAGATTCAAGATCCTTAGGTATATTTCTCCTAATATTTACTTTTTACTAAAATGTCATACTAATTTATGTCAAGTGATTCACCCAAATGGTTCTTGTCAAATGTAATTCAGTACTCAAATTATTGTCCAACTAATCAATTTAATAAAACATATTAAAAGTTCTAATAATTTTATAAAATAATAACTCACGATAGATTCAATGATTAAGTACAAAAATAAATTTATTAATTAAGTAAATTACGAACAATAATAAATTAAACTTGTAATAATAAATAACAAAACAAGATGAATAAGAACAAATAAGAAAATGTCTGTTCAACTCATTAAAATTAAGAGTATTACATATGACATATATCGGTACTTTATTGGTAAACTTTTTGTAGTTGTGTGACAAATAAGGACGTTTATGTCCAAATTATTCGAATATGAGGGGTACTTTAGTCTAAAAAAGAATCTTAAGATGACCTACATGTGGTAATCTCAAGTTACCACTTACCACCTGTTTTTTGGTCATCTAGATAGCCAATTTAGGTGGAAATCTTGGCACTTTACCGAGTAACTGGAATTACCGGGGATAAAAGATTACGAATGTACCTATCACAATTTACAAGGATAACATACTTATATTACCGGGTATCTAAGATTACCTTAGACCTAACGCCCCTTGAGTTTTGTTTTTGTTTATGGGTACCGAAGTTTGTCTCTCTCTTCAATTATTATCTCATACATCAAGTAAGGTGAAAAAATTGACAACTTATTGGCTTAAAATACTGTCTTGTAAAAATTTGCAGATGTGAACCTTATTTTCCCGCACAAAAATTATTTTGTTCCAGTTTTGAAAAACTTTTTCAAACTCTGTCACAGTAAGTTAGGTTGTACATGTAATTGTTGTCACACTTGAACAACTAATATCGGATTATACTGTTTGTTTATTTCTATATCTTTACTGATTCAGGAATATCGTTCTCCCAAGGCCCTATTTTCCTTCTCTTTTCCCAAAATCTTCAGTTCTGTTAGATAAGGTCTAGCTCACTATGTTCATCTCTTCATTTTCCTTGGTTCTTTCAGCTACACTGGAAATCTTGATCTTCACAAGGGCAGAAGCGGAGAGAGCCACAACAAAATTATTATTGGATCTTCAATTGGAGCTGCCGTTCTGCTTATAGCTACTATAGCTTCTTGCTTTTTGATGCACAAAGGAAAGAAGAAAATTCCTAAGCAAGGTTGAAAGTGGAGATTTTTTTTTTTTTTTTAGAAATATTTTTGGCGTGTGTTGGAAAAGCTGGTTGATCTGACATGATTAAAGTGTTTCTTATGTCAGACCATTTTGAGCATAATTTGAATAGGCTCGTTTCTTCCTTCGGTGATACTGCTACAGAAGCCGCACAATGCTTTACACTATCTGATCTTGAAGATGCTACAAAGAGGTTTGAGAGAAAAGTTGGCTCAGGAGGCTTTGGGGTTGTATACTATGGAAAACTAAAAGATGGAAAGGAAATCGCAGTAAAAGTTCTGACCAGTAATTCTTACCAAGGGAAGCGAGAATTTTCAAATGAGGTTAGCAATCATATTTCTGAACCTGTCTATGTTTACTTGTTACATTGTTTTGAATGCCACTATATTGAATCGAAGGTAAGTGAAACTGTAGACAGATATCAAAACCATTATGTTGATTAAGGTTACTAGCACCATAGTTTTGATATTGGTGACTGTGGCAGACGACAAGGTATTACCAAGAGGTCAAAGACCAAGAATGTGCTCTTGAAAACTCAGAACAATACGCCAGAGAACCTACTATTGCGTCTGATTATTACCAAAAAGTTGGATCCTTACAACTTCTTAGAAGCAAATTATATGTGGATTCAATATCATTAAAGAAATTTTGCAAATATCTATTCATATCATTGATCCCTGAACAGCCTAAAATGGTGAAGTTGTTTTGGAAAGAAGTACATCTTTTCTGAACCAATCATTGTGAGATAACCGTCACAAGAAAATTCAACTACCTTATGAGAATCCACCTTATGAGAGAGAAACTATAATCGTACAAAAGAATATTTTAGTTACTCTTCTATTCAGTCCCAGTACTCGCCTTTATATCTTGTGTAAACCCTCTCTTTTTTCCTTGTGAAGAATCCAGCCCCTGCTCTCTCTCTGTCACTTTTTCTCTCTCCAGCTTTGTCCTATCAAAAAATTGGATCTAAGCAAAGCATTGCAAACTTACTTAGGCTCCAGTGCTAACTGACACACTAATTGGTCAGGAAGCAAGTGAACCTACTATTCTCCAGTCAGCACACAGCAGAAAAAGCAAACCTGCTATGTGCCTGCTTGCACAGAGTGCTATCTGAGAATTTGAGTTAATCTCATAACCTAATTATATTGTGTACTGATTGACCTAATTAGTGCTGTATATGAAGATACATGTCTGGCTTTGTAGTTTCTGTCGTCTATTTCTGTTGGATTTAAGCTAGTAAAAATTCTTTGTTTCTCAGTATGAGATTAGGCTTGTTTTATTTTGTCAATCAAAAATAGATTTCTTTTATTTTTCCCAAATAAAATAAGTAATTGCTGCGGTATAAGGTGGTTTTCTCTGTAGTTTATATCAGATCCTGGTGTTTGTTGACTAACACATGCTTCAATTGACAGGTGACTCTTCTTTCAAGGATACATCACAGAAACTTGGTACAGTTTCTTGGGTTTTGCCAGGAAGAAACTAAAAGTATCCTTGTTTATGAATTCATGCATAATGGAACTCTTAAGGAGCATCTTTATGGTAAGCACCATCTTCCAAGTGTAAATAAGTTAATTTTGATCATGCTTAATATAGTATTGTATTTGGTAGGACCTTTAACACGTGAGCGAAGTATTAGTTGGATCAAGCGCCTCGAGATTGCTGAAGATGCTGCCAAAGGTTTGTAAGATAATATATGATTTTTATTTTTAATTGCACCAAGAAAAAAACAAATATAGTCTTTCTCCTAACTAAAGAAGAACTAGTCAGATCTTGTGTTCTCATTAATTTTTCAGGAATTGAGTACCTTCATACTGGATGCGTCCCATCTATCATCCATAGGGATTTAAAAACCAGCAATATTCTTCTTGACAAGAACATGAGAGCCAAGGTTTCAGATTTTGGTCTCTCAAAACTTGCAGTTGATGGGGCCTCCCATGTATCAAGCATAGTTCGAGGCACTGTAGGGGTATCTGGATCCTGAGTAAGGAACTTTCTCTCTTCTTTGAATGGGATCAAGTGAAAATCAATGCGTGTAAATATATAAATATAATTTGGTACTTCAAATTGTTAGAACTCTTCAGACGAACAGTTTTGTATGTAAGTCGTTGAGTTCAGTATAAACCATGATTGTCTATGTACAGCTCACCAAAATAGAAATTGCAAATCTATATTTTGTTAGGCTACCGTTGATAAGAAAATCTAAAGCCTTTTCTGTTTCATTTTTAGTGAAAAGATTAAGCGTTAAGCCAGTATTGCTTTCCAAAATTGAACACTGCACAAAAATAATTTTAATAGCTGAGAATAAAGCACGAATGTCCCTTGTCTCTTTCATTTTTTCCTGCACACTCCACATTTTAATAACTTGTTGTAGAGTGTAGCTTGATTTCATCCAGGTAAGGATAATAGCACTAGAAGAACTTTTGGTTTCAGAGTTATGAGGTTTCATTACAAGTCTAATGGCAGCATGCAGGCTAACATTTAACTCCTTATAGCATCTGAATCAAAATCAATATGACTGTCTTCACTCGCACAATTATGGGGCAGTTGGATGTTATGGCAACTTTAGAGTTTAACTTTCATGCTTTCATTTTTACTAGACAAAATATTCAAAAAAACTGCTTCTCTTTGATATCCCTCCCATGCTGTGCAGGTATTATATCTCCCAGCAGTTGACAGATAAGAGTGATGTTTATAGTTTTGGGGTCATTCTTCTTGAGCTGATATCTGGTCAAGAAGCGATATCTAACGAAAGCTTTGGAGTTAACTGCCGTAATATAGTTCAGTGGGTAAGTTTTTTTTAAAATTTCTGAACTTTCAGTTGCTCATTCAATCAAAAGTATTACTTGGTAAATCTCTCCATGTACAGTGACTTTGTAGTTGATGAGGAGAATTTATTTCCAAATATATGTAGCATACCAAATATGACAGTAAGAATCTTTTTATTTGAGTTTTGTATATTAATATAGAAACTGGAATTTTCAAATGATTCAGTTGATGACATCAACCTGATGGGGGTAAAACCTTGCAGAAGCGGAGGCCATTAATGTCTTTTTTTGATCCATCCCTTTTTGATCTTAGAAAATTATGTGCTTGTAATTGCCTCTGTTGATTTGTCACAGGCAAAGCTGCATATTGAGAATGGGGATATTCAAGGAATCATTGACCCTTCACTACGCGGGGAATACGATATTCAATCAATGTGGAAGATAGCTGAAAAGGGTTTGATGTGTGTTCTACCCCACGGGCATATGAGGCCGTCAATATCAGAAGTTATTAAGGAGATCCAAGATGCAATCACCCTCGAAAGGGGAGCGGAGGGGGTGAGAGAAGGTAGCTCTGATGAAATGTCAAGGCATTCTGTTCATTCTTCCTTGCATGAAGTTTCATCACTGGATTTTGGTGCAAGCGAGCATTATTTGTCAATCGACGACTCCATATCGCGCCCAACTGCTCGATAATACTTTTGTTCATCCATCCCAAAGCTAATACGTCGTATTCTTTCCAACTGCTAGGGGAACATGATTTTTAATTTTAGAAGGTAAATTTTTGAAGCTGTGAAAAGTTGAAAGTAGTAAATTTGAGCAGGGTGACTTTTGGTTATTTGATTGCATCTCTTTAGTGAAAAGTTATGGGCCCTTGACCATGTTGTATGAATACTACTCGAGGCAACTGGATACTAGTGAATCTAGAATTCTAGGTGCTGGTGACAGATGAAATAACATAATGTAAAAAAAAAATTGCAATAACAAATGAATAATGCTAAAGACACAAATTATTTTATAAATTATTGATATGGTATATTCTATTTCAGCTTTTTATGTGGGGCCGAATATTATATTGAAGCAATTTGTTGATTAATATGCTGAGGTGGAGTATGTTACATCAACAATTTATAAAATATTTATAGAATAGTTTATGTCTGTAGCATTGCTCATAACAAATTAGTGATCCTTTTTTCTAAAGACGGTTCACCATTCAATTCACCAACCGCTAGAATCTTTTTTTTATTGTTGTTATATTCGATTGAAATTTTAATATTTTTAACATTTTTAAAAAATAACAAAACTACTCTTGTAAATTTTTAACATTTTTAAATAAAAAATATTTATTTCAGAATATTAAATATAATTTTTATTTTTTTAAACTAATATTTTATTTTTAAATATTAAAAATAACTATTTTTTAAATAATTATTTTATTTTAAAATATTAAAATAATTTTTATTTTAATAATAATAATATATTTTCAATAATTAAATATTATTTTTTTAAAATGTTAAATATAATTATTATTTTAAACTTATTTTAAAAATATTATTATATTTTAAAATATTAAAAATTTGGATTGGGTCAAACTGGGTCGGGTTGGGTTAAATTTGGTCAAAATGGGTCGAATTTAGGTTAAAATGGGTTGAATGAACAAAAACGTCAATAAAATGCCACTTTAAGGACCTAACTGGCGAAAATGGTACTTTAGAAACGACTTTGAAAGTGAATGACAACTTGGAGGGACAGAAGTGTCAATCAGCCTTTTATGCACCCAAATCTTATGAGTAAATTTTTTTACCATTGAGAGTTTGATTAACACTATAATTTTTCATCCTCACTTCAAATTTAAAATATAAAATATACATGGTTACTGCAAAATAAAATAGTTATTATTATAAATAAATAATAATTATTATTATTATTAATTTATATAGTTTTAGGTATCAAAAATATTATACTCAATTTATAATTCTTTTTGATAAAGGCAAAACTAATGATTTGGCTATCGAAGTTGGCTGCGTTTTATTGAGTACCTGATTGAACTTTTAATTTTTCAAATTAACTCACTGATCTAATTATTATTTTTAAATTAAGTCATTCCGTTAAAAAAAGTAAACAGACGTTAATTTTTTATCTACGTGGCTCTGACGTGGACTTAAAAAAAAGGAAAGAAAGAAAGAAAATGACATGGAAAATAAAAATAAAAAAATCAAAACAACTTTTTGCAAAACAGATCTAACCATCTTCATCAAAACAAAAGAAATAAATTTGCATATCATCATATCATCATCATCATTATCAATACTCACCATCATTATCAAAAGAACTAGATCCGACTCCTCCACCCCCCCTCGGCCCTCTCCATAAATTCATCTTCAGCTCCCTAACTCGTTGCCTCGTCGGAGTTGACCTGTCCATATCCCTTGAAGTCGTCGACTAGGGCTACACCTAGCTCGACAAATGGCTCGCCCTTCAAATCCCTCCCCACCTTCATTGTCGGCTTTCTTCAACCCCTCGAAGAGATCTTCCTCCACTCCTTTGCTTACCCTTCCTTCTTACTAGTCACCGGCGACTACAATAAACTAGCCAAATTTGTCGAAAAAGAAGCTCAACAAGTACTAAAACGAGGCCAAACCGAGTTCTGGATTCAATTATTGGGTTCTGTTCTGGCTCCGGTGCTTTGGATCTGAGGTCTTATCCTGTCGATCCGTGCAATTGTCCAAACTGGGTTTTATGTTTTAATTTGTTTATCTTTGTCATGACTAGATTTGGGAGGCTTGTGCTGATTTTTGCGATTTTATTGCATTTCCCCTTCGATTGATCAGTTTGGGTGTTCTTATTTGATCTGTTTGTTTTTGGTTCAAATAGATTTTATCTTTCCGGTGTAATAACCGATATTTATTGTCGGAAATCATTTCTTGATTTGATCTCTGATTATTTGGGTAGATTGGCCGGATTCGAAAATCATTTCGGAAATTATTTGGGTTGATTGGGCGGATTTGAGATGGAGATTTGATGAAAATTTGGAGAAGATGAAGAAAATGAAGAAAACCCTAAAATTTGGGAAAGATGAATAAAATGAAGAAAACCCTAAATTTTTCATTTTGTTTTGATGAAGATCTGTTTTAATGAAGATGGTTAGATCTGTTTTGCAAAAAGTTGTTTTGATTTTTTTGTTTTTATTTTTCATGTCATTTTCTTTCTTTTTACGTCCACGTCAGTGCCACGTAGATAAAAAATTAATGTCTGCTTAATTTTTTTAATGGAATGACCCAATTTGAAAATAATACTCCCCCCGTTCTTTAATATAAGACGTTTTAGAGAAGTTTTTCTGTCATTTAATATATGACGTTTTAGATTTTCAAGTAAGCATTAATTGCTTAGTTTCTAATATTACCCCAAGTATTAAATATAACTTTGGTTCTTTCACTATTTTTTACCCAATAAATAATAATCTCTTTTTTTAATATAAGGACAATATAGACATTTGATATTATATTTAATGCTATACAATTATTTTTTTAATGTTTGTACATAACTCTAAAAAGTTTTATATTAAGGGACGGAGGGAGTAATTAAATCAGTGAATTAATTTAAAAATTAAAACTTCAATCATGTATTCAATAAAACGTGCCAACTTCGATGATCAAATCATTAGTTTTGCCTTTTGATAAGTTATAAGTTATGCTAAATAAGTTACGACAAACGGGACCCATATCCAGCCACTACGTTAAATGTAGGCGTTTACACGTGGTGTACTGGGATTGAACAAGCCTATCCCTATAGAGGAGAGAGGGGCAACAAGGCATAGGAAAAAACGGAGGAAGCAGACGAACGAACGAACGGTGTTGATATAAGAAAATAAAACCTAAAGCTCTCATCTCAGTCGTCTCCTTTCTCCCCTCTTCTCCAGCGTCCGATCTCTCCTTCTCTCTCCTCACCTCCATTCCATCGTCTCTCCCGCCCAATTTACAAATTTATTCCCTTAATTAATCGCAAGTAAGTATTAATAAAACTGTCTCATCTTTCTCTCTCTCTCTCTCCATGACCTACATATTGAATCATCATGGTGGAGTTAGGGTTTCTCTGCAATCGCCAGTTTTGTTGTTTACTAAGATTTAAGCATCGTTGTTGTTGTTGTATTATTTTTGGTTATTTTTTGTTCACCTAGGGTTTGATGGCGGACGCTCCTCCGACAAGTCCTGGCGGTGGAAGCCACGAGAGCGGCGATCAGAGCCCGAGATCCGTTCGCGAGCAGGACAGGTTTCTCCCCATTGCCAATATTAGTCGGATTATGAAGAAGGGGCTTCCGGCCAATGGAAAAATCGCCAAGGACGCTAAGGAGACTGTTCAGGAATGCGTTTCCGAGTTTATCAGTTTCGTCACCAGCGAGTATGCCTCAGAATTTTAATTATTTTGATATGTTTTCCCTAAATATAACTAATGTTTCTTTGTACGTGATCAATATTCATCTCTACTATGTTCTATATGTATATCTTTGTTTTTTGGTTAATATAAAATATAGGGAATTGATATTTCCACATGCTCAGGAGACTAGATTAGGTCCAATTTAATAAGTAAAAGTTGAATTCTAATATATTTTAAGTATTGCTCAAAAGTTTATTCATATTCTTTTTATTGAATTCACATGTACTATGTACTGTGTACAGACATGTATAAATAAAAAAGAAGTGTAGACATAACACTATATATATATACACACACACACACGAGAGAATCGAGAAGTTCATACGACTGAGGACGTACGAACGGATGTAGATTGTTCACAACAAAAATTGGAATTAAAAATAATAATAATAAATACTAGTCCTAAAATTTATACATAAATTTAAGTGAGAGTGATGTTATTCATATACTAATACTTTCATTGCTTCTTTTTCTTCCATTGCTTAATCGACTCGTGCTATTCTAAGTATAACAAGAGAGGAAAGAAGGAAGTAGGGTAATTATTTGACAAGATCTTATAGGATATATATATGTACATATTATTTTATTTAGACATGATAAAAGAAACAAACTAGTCAAAATCAGGATGGAGTTTAGTTGGTGTAGAAGATTTTAGCATTTATAACTAACTAGTTTTATTCAAATACTAGTACTTAAACTAGTTTTAGTAAATTATATTACTAAAAAGTCTAATTTTGTTTTAGTAATATGATATGATGATAGAAATTCTGAAAATAATTTTTTTTTGGTAGGAGAAAGTCTTATTTCCTAATTTTTATGTGTAAATAATTTTTTCCACTTATTTCCTAACAATTTTCTAATTATTATTAATATTATTACTATCATAATAATTAAATAAAAGTTGTCTTCAATTGAGTAGTGCTACTAATCAAATAAAGTCAAGCAACTAGATGTTTAGTTATTTATCAAGTGGGGTAATTTGGACATAAGAACTAAAACCTATAGTTAGTTTATTGCACAAAAAGGTTGGTTTAGTTAAAAATGGAACTCAATTGTGGAAATATCAAATTAGCTTGTGGAAATATCAATTCCCAAAATATATTGTTCCGTATGCCTAAAATTTATTTTATCTACCTTATATTTATCTGTTTCTATGTTTATTTGTACTATGTTTATTCCTGTCAAATTGTACACACATTTCATTTGAGAACGAGATTTGAATCCTTTTCACGTATTGATAAGAACTCAATAGTAAAGTTTCATTCAATTAATTCATCATCTTGACTAGTTATTTTACTTATATGATAGATAATTGTTTGGTTGATAGTTTGAGATGGAGAAATTGGTAATTGGATTGCTGGTCAAGTAACTCGAGTATGTGCATGTGTTTGTGTGTGTCATTGTGATGTTATATACTTTACGTGAGTTTGTGTGTGTCATTGTGATGTTATATACTTTAGTACTTAGGAATAGATACTTTCCAATTATTAAATTAAAAAATATTGAGGAATAGAATGTATTGGTGATTAAATGTGAAGGGCAAGTGATAAGTGCCAAAGAGAGAAGAGGAAGACAATTAATGGTGATGATCTGTTATGGGCTATGGCTACTCTTGGGTTTGAAGATTACATAGATCCTCTCAAGGTTTACCTGGCGAGATTCAGAGAGGTAACTTTTCATTCATCTTTGATTTAATTTGTCTTCAATTGCTTGGTCATATTTTTTCACTGATAAGTTTGTATGATTTTTTCTTTTTGGGTTTGGTTTGGCTATGTTCTGGATTGATTGAGCTGTAGCAGATGGAGGTAAGAGAATTTATTATTTATTCGCACAAATGTTATATGTTGTCTAGTTCGTCTTGTCATTATACAAATTTTAACATTCAGTTGATGTGTTTCAATAGGGTGACAGTAAGGGGTCAGCAAAGGGTGTAGAAGGATCTGGTAGAAAAGACGGGCTACAACCTAGTCCTAATGGACAGGTATATATTTTTAACTTTGCTTATATGATGGAGTTTTCTCTCCATGAATATTGTCATTTTATTGTTTTTTTCCATATTAAAGTCTGATTCTTAAATGACGAGCGTTTTTTTATTTTGTTGGTATAGCTTTCTGACCAAGGTTCATTTTCACAAGGTGTGAACTATGGCAACTCTCAGGTACTCTCTTGCTCTCTCCTCCTCCCTTTAGAGTTGCAACATGTTAGTAGTGTCAGTGTTGGTCTTGGTCATCAATAGGGAGCTCGCTAATCTAATTTTGCTCAAAGAACAAATCCAATTAATAAATAATAAAATGTAATTGTTTGTGAAATAGTTACCCCTCTTTTTATAAATATAATTTACCTATGCTGCTTGTTTATGAAATAGCTAATTTTCTATCTACTCCTAATGGCCACCTCTATTTGATCGTGTGTAGTTAGGTTTTCAGGTTGCATTTGATTGCTTTAGTAGGCTATTAGGTCAACATTATGCAGCCACTTTTTGAAGTAGCTGATTTTCTATCTACCACTTGTTGTTTCATGTTGTGTCCTACTAGATGGTGATCCTACAGGGATTGACACACTTTCCAATAGAATTGGAAGTCTTCAATAAGCGTAGATGCAACTCCAACCGCACTAGACATTAGGTGGATTAAAGGTTTAGAGCTGTTACTTTAGTTAACCTTTTTGCCTTTATTTCTCTTCATATAGAGATTTCAGGATTTGCTTAATTTGTTATAGTGCTATAGTTCAGATTTCTTTACTTGGTGGAATCTAATTAGAATCTTTAGATTTTAGTGTTACATTTTTAAAGGCATTTAAAGGCCTTCGATGCAATTGATTTTAGGCTTTGATGAATTGACTATGAATTTATTCCTTTAGGTTGAGTTTGGATCCAAAAAACATTGGGGAAAGGATTGGGATCCCTTTTAATGAACACGTCTAATTATTTTTAGTCTTCAAATGAACTATAATGCTAAAAATTGTAATGGACTAGCTCTTAAACCCTTTTTACATGTCAATTTCCCTCTGTAATTCTCTCTTTTTGAATTCCAACTTCCAAACAAATTCTAATTGCTTCAATGTTTCTTCATTTGACTATTTTCTATCTTTTGCACCATCTTTTTGATCTTTTATTAGCCATCTCAATCTTATGATTGTCTCTGGTCTCCTGTTGGTACTGCCCTATTTTTTCCTCGTACGTTGCCACAACTTTTATTTTAGATTTCAATGTAGTATCGAGTCAAATTGACGTCTTTGCTTTTGGCCATGTTGTTGTATGAGTTCTTTATTTTATTGTAGATAAAATTGAGGTAGAAATCATTTAATTCCATCCAAAATGGTTTTCCTGCGTTGCATAGTTTTCATATTAAAGGGAATGTGGCATGACAATTTTGTAGCTGAAAAAGTAATTGGTTTGTGTTGTACTAGAAGCATGGATTTGGGAGATTTGCCATTCAGGAATTTGGTTATTCGACAAATCTCAGAAAATGAAGATTCAGGGATTCGACACATTTAAATAATTGTATACAAATAAATATGATACAGATAATGAATTGATAGATTTCAAACTTTAATTTAGAGATTTCATAGCTGTTTTTGAACACAGCATAAATATCAAACTTAATTTCAAATACTCCCGGGCTGTTTTGAAGAAAAAAACCGCAAATCAAACTTATTTCAGAGATAATATTAGTAATTAAAACATTTTAGTAGATGGTATTAGTAATATTTCAGTTCTTGTCATTTCAAAAAACTAAGGAAGGGAATCCCTAGTAGAATTTAGAAAATCCACGTGGATTCAGGGGATTCATTGGAATTTTGGGATTCTCTGACCTACAAAAGAATCCTTGCTTCTTAGGTGTTGTATAATTCATGAATGTATTGTTGTCCGACTTAGTGAGGTATGTTTGCAAATCTATATTATTGGAACTGATAAGTTGTACGGGAACTTGGCTTTGAATAATCTGTAGCAAAAGCTTGAGGGAGAACTAGAGTGCCTTTGTGAACTAGTGTAATATTTTCTTGGAAGATTATTTGTTGGCCAACAAATCTAAGCCAAACAACTGACCAAAGAAAAAATAAAAATCCGAGCATAACTAGATGCCCGAGTAGATTTGTGAATAAAGCATCGAAAAGTGGAATGTATTTACAGTAAGTACCACTATTTCAGTGGGATTGGCACATGGGATGATGAAAGACTACCATGACAAACTACTTTGTCCAGTTGGTGTCACTTTTTAACTTACTATGATACTTAGAAATGATGGAGCAAGTAATAACATGCATATTTTTAGTGTGTTATTATGTGGTATTGTTGGCTTTAGTGCTAATCTTATTTGTTTCTTGAAAATTTACAGCTGCAAACTCAACATATGATGGTTTCCATGCGAGGCCGAGAGTAGAAATTTGGTGCGGTTTGATCAACTTCATCTTCAAATATCCTTTTTGGTGGAGATTAAGTTATAGCTTATGACACATGTTATTTATATTCTTCTGATAATTCTGGGGATTGTTGTGGTGCTCCCTTGCGTCTTAAGAGCCATAATCTGGTAGAGTATGTATATTGGGACATGTCTTTATTATGCTTCTGATTACTTGAAGTAAGATTGAGAACTTTGTACCTTGTGACTTGTGAGAACATCAGACTTTAACCCCTTGCTGGCCACAGAAGGGGGCAACCTTTACCTGCGAAAGCTGTTTGTGATATATATCTGCTTCCTTTTTATTCCTCTTCTTCCCCTTGTACTGTTACATGTGTTTGCGAAGTGAAGGGCACAGGTCAAAGTAGACATTTAGTTATTTGGGTGTGTATATATGTATATATAATTTAGTTATTGTTAATATGAACTCCCTCCGTTCCAAACTAAGGATGCATTTGGGAGTGGTAGCATGAAGTTAATTTTGGTCAATTAATCAAAATTCTAGTCGATGTCAAGGATGAGTTTGACATTGACCAGATCATATAAAACATTCATGCCCGTTGCTGTTAGATCATATATTCAATTATATTTCCCCTCAACATCCAAGACATTTAAGATACTAGATATAAACTCGCGTGTTGCAGCGAGATTATTCATTTTGTTAATAATAAATTTATACGTGCAATTAATAAATTAAAATATAATAAAAAGATGGTAGATTGTTGTGCGATGATTAAATTTTGCTAAAATATGTTATATAGAGTTGGGTAAAAGTTTTGTGCGCAAATACATATCCAAATATAGAATTAATCTGATCACTAAACTTCAGGATATTATATTACAATTGTGTATGTGTGTGTGTGTGTGTGTATATATATATATATATATATATATATTAATTTCTTGATAAAAATGTTTATAATGTAACTAATATGGTTAAAAATGGGTATCTCTTTCATTCTAAAAAACTAACAAATATTTAAAAAGTATAATGCATAATGTCATTGAGTTGTTATATTGATATGATTTTTAGTGGCATATTTGAAGTCTGTTACATATTACACAAACCTCACCAAGCCTCAAATATCTAATACAGGTATTTGATGTATTTTAAAAAGTTCATATCTCATATACGCTTACTTGTACCAGAATTCTAACATCCAAACGAAAAGGAGAAACAACGAAAGAGTGTCCCAATTTCGGTCGTCAGACTTAAAGGGAAATTACATGTTACATAAGAAAACTGAAAAGCACGAGCATTAATAATTATGTTGGATATTCATGTCAAACAAACATTATATCCAAAAACATAGCAGTATAGTACTGTGTCATACAGAACATAATGTTATAGTTTAAGAACGAATACATTGCATCATTAGTTTTTTATCCATTTTTGGCAATTGTAGAGGCATGCACAGTATTATCATAATGCCAAAAAAAACTATTAATGATGATGAAAATAATTTACCGAATGCCAGTACTTAACAAATCATGCAAAGCCAAAATCTAAATAATAGAATGCAATAGATGAAGAAGCCATAAATATATATATATATATATATATAAACACCGTGAGATATAGTTCACAAAATGAAGTCATAGCCCCTCCCATTGAATACACTGTCACCATAATCTGAAGGTCTTCATATAACTCCTTTACACTTTCAACAGTATTTAGAATTGCAGGGCGCAAAGTTGTGTTGTGATAATCAGAATAAAATTCATGATACACTTGAAATAATGCAAGGAGTATGACAACAAAAATTTAACTCTGTCAAGAACTGCATGCACCAAATTCATTATCACATTACCATTGAACCATAGGTACCAGGATTATCATTATTAAGCTGCTTCCAGTTTAGGCCTTCAATCCAATTATGTTTATTGAATGTGCAATATATTCAAACAAACAAAAATTAGACTTAAAGGATATTTTTAACAATCGCTGCAATCTTATAAGTATTTGCAACATGATCTTTTTAGATGCTGTTTATGTTATCCTGATTTTAATCTTTCACGTCTCTTTGACAGGATTGATGCCATCAACAAAATCGTATCTAGTCGTCATCTAAATAATGGGATAGGTAAAGTATAAGATAAATGTTTAGCATAAAATAATAAGGAGGAGATAATTGTGTGTAGCATGAGTTGTTGCTTAATAGTTGGTATGTATTTATAGGGAGAAAATTAGGTTAAATAACGGAGAGTAATGATAATAGTTCGGTAATGATAATATCATAAAGTAGTGATTTTAGGAGATAATAATTAAATTAGAAAGGATAATATCAAAGCAGTTGACATTACCAAAACAGTTTAGATTTGTAGCGATTTAGAGGATTATAAATTTAAAATATTAATTTGGGATTAAAAAAGTAGTGATATTTGGAGATAATAATTAAATTAGTAATGATAATATTAGAAGAGTTAACATTATCAAAACAGTTTAGATTTGTAGTGATTTATGGGATTATAAAATTAAAATATTAATGTGGGATTAAAAAATAGTGATTGTAGAAGATAATAATTGAGTAACGATAATTAAAAAATCGTTTAGATTGAAAAAGTAATAATTTAGGGGTTTGTATCTAGTCTATTAATTATTAATTAAATATACTAAAACGCAGTTTATAGCACCATATTATGACACTTGTCTTTTCTACGTTTCAGCAGCTGTAACATACCCATGCCCATTGCTGTCATTTATTGATTTCAAAAACTGAACAACTATCATAGAAGAAACAACTTCTAATTCAGTCCACTGAATCTAATATCAACAAATTGAAAATGTCATTCGAACTCCCGACCTCCCCTCTACACCTGATATCAACATATTATTGGCGTCGGGATTTCTAATCGAAAATGTCAATCGAACTCCCGACTTCCCCTATACACCGGATATCAACAAATTATCGGCGCCGGGATTTTTGTTATCAACAAATCTATACCGGATCGGCGTCGGAATTTCAACACCGGAACCCTCACTACCCGATACTCCCGACCCTCCCCTCTCTCGGTTCCTTTTCCCCTTTTACTAAGAGAAATTTGCAAAAGCAGTGTTTTATCTTCAAATGGTCGATAAGCTTATGCAAGCGCTTTGGTACGATAGTTATGGAGGAGGTGCTTCTGGTTTAAAGGTAACCCCTTTCTTTATATATTTCTGTTTCTGTTTCCATTTGTTCAAATACTTGATGGGGTCTCTGAGATTTTATTCTTGATCTCTTATTTTTACAAGTTTAAATGTTGATTCCTATACAGTTTATGAAAAAGGGTTGTTTGTTCGACTTGTGCTGAAGATAATAAGTATATATTTTCTAGATTTTGATAGTATAGGTAGATATATTTATATGTTTTTTGCTATTAAAAAAGGGTGGGATGAGAGGATTATAAAATCAACATAGTAAGTTATGATTGATATTATTTGTTATTTTAATTTTGTTTTAAATGTTTTAAACTGTATAATATTATATTATAATATAATTATAAATGGTATAATATTATGGTGTAATATAATATAATTAGTAATGATAATATCCGCACAGTTTAGATAGGTAGTGATTTTATTTTTTTGTTATATACGTGTATTTTAATGTTATACCAAACATATATGATATAATGTATGGTATAATTATGAATGGTATAATATTAGAAAAATAGTGATTTTAGGATATAATAATTATGCTTAGAAAAGTAGTGAATTTTTGGGATTATAAAATAAATATATTAGTGTGGGATTATATATATGTATGATATAATGTATGGTATAAGATTATAAATGGTATATAATAATGTAAAATTTCAAAAAATAGATTTATTGGGTTGTCACGGTTAGTAATGTTGGAACTTATATATATGTACGGTATAATAGTATAAAAGGAATAATATTATAAAATTTAAAAATCGATGTAATTATGTAGGACAGATAAAAACCAGAGTCATAGATGAACACATTAATTAGGTAGGACATATGTTACAATTTGAAGATGACATGTGTCATGCAATGATGTTATGTACTGTAATTTAGTATATTTAATAGATTATACCACCCCTGATTGGTTTAGAGGACAATAATCTCTTTTACGCGGCTTATACAACTTTGGATATAAAGTCGTTGAATAAACAACATTCATTCGTCGACAGAAAATAAAATTTAGGAGGTGTAAATGAAGATGGAAGGTAAAAAAAAATTAGGTTTCTCCCTAATTTTTCTCAAGTTACCAAGTACCTAGGATGAAATGTATTTTTAGAATAGAATTATAATAGTGTAGGTTTTTATAAAAACAAAAGAGTAAAATATTTCAAATTCCTTTTGTCTATAAAAGAGATCAGAAGTTAAAAAAAAGAAAATATCTCCCAAGGATATCTAAAATAAACGATTAATACTCAAAATATTATGTGAAAGTTATTTTATTCTTTAAAATATTATGTGAAAGTTATTTTCTTAATTCTTAATTTATACAGAAATTGGGGGGAGGGGAAACTAAAAAAAAGTCCATCTGTTGAAAATAAGGATAATATCTAAGAAAGGATCCTAAAATATGAGTGTACGACGATTTTATACTAATCAATAACAAAATAATACTACACGACAAGTAAAAATATTAGACATCAGAGGATAAAATATACTCAACGTATTATTTCCCTCTCCACTCAAATCCTAACTTCGAACAAATTGAAATTACAAAACCTCCCCTAATTCTCTAAATGGACAAGCCATGAACACCAAACCACCACCCTCTTCCGCCCCACCCACCGTAACCCGCTATATCACCACCGCCATCCATTGGATCTCGCCACCTCCTTACTTGGCCACATCATTCAAAACCACAAACCCATTTAGGGTGCAAACCACCACTAAACCCTCCGACCTTTCTCCCACCACCGCCATAAACCCACCATCAAATTCCCAAGACCAAACACTTCTACTACTCCTCCGCCAAAGAAAAACTGAGGAAGCCTGGCTAGCATACACCCAATCTGCACACCTCCCAAATCCCATCTGCCTTAGCCGCTTAGTCTCCCAATTATCCTACCAAAGCACTCACTCTAGCCTCACCCGCGCCCAGTCCATTATCCAACGCCTCCGTGATGAGCGCCAGCTCCACCGCCTCGACGCCAATTCCCTCGGCCTTCTTGCCGTGGCTGCTGCTAAGGCTGGTCATACCCTCTATGCCACATCCATTATCAAGTCCATGCTCAAATCTGGTTATCTCCCCCACGTCAAGGCTTGGAGCGCCGTCGTGAGCCGCCTAGCCTCTTCAGGTGATGATGGTCCTGCTGAGGCGTTAAAACTTTTCAACTCAGTGACCAAGAGGGTTCGTCGGTTTACAGACCGCAAGGTTGTTATGGACGCGCGGCCTGACACGGCTGCATATAATGCCGTGCTCAATGCTTGTGCCAATTTGGGCCTCAGCAAGAAGTTCTTGCAAGTGTTTCATGAAATGCCCGAGTTTGATTGTGAACCTGATGTGTTAACATACAACATCATGATCAAGCTGTGTGCTAGAGTTGATAGGAAAGAGTTGCTTGTATTTGTATTGGAAAAAATTCTTCTGAAGGGAATTCCATTGTGTATGACAACATTGCATTCTCTTGTTGCGGCTTATGTGGGCTTTGGTGATTTGGAAACAGCAGAGAACGTGGTTCAAGCGATGAGGGAAGGCAGGCAAGACCTCTGCAAAATTTTGAGGGAGTCCTCGAGTAGTTCAGAAAATGCAAGCAAAAATGAGAGTGATGTATTTGATAAATTACTTCCAAATTCGATTTGCTCAAGTGATTATGAGCCACCTATGATGCAAAAACTATATACTCCAGATTCGAGAATGTACACAACCTTAATGAAGGGTTATATGAAGGAAGGTCGTGTTACTGACACCATGAAAATGCTAGAAGCAATGCGACATCAAGAAGATAGTGGTACCCACCCTGATCATGTTACATACACAACCGTTATTTCTGCACTTGTTAAGGTTGGGTCAATGGACAAGGCAAGGCAGGTGCTAGCTGAGATGACCAGGATTGGTGTGCCTGCTAATCGGATCACTTACAATATTCTCCTCAAAGGGTATTGCCATCAATTGCAGATAGAGAAGGCAAAAGAATTGATTCGTGAGATGTCTGACGATGCAGGACTTGAGCCCGATGTGGTTTCATATAATACTTTAATTGATGGGTGTATACTGGTTGATGATAGTGCAGGGGCTCTTGCCTATTTCAATGAGATGCGAACAAGAGGGATTGCTCCCAGCAAGATAAGCTACACCACCTTGATGAAAGCGTTTGCCTTGTCGGGTCAGCCAAAGCTAGCATACAAGGTTTTTGATGAGATGCTCAATGATCCACGAGTGAAGGTTGATTTGGTTGCTTGGAATATGTTGGTGGAAGGGTATTGTAGACTGGGATTGCTTGAAGATGCAAAGAAGATAGTTGAGAGGATGAGGGAGAATGGATTCCACCCCAACTTGGCTACATATGGCAGTCTTGCAAATGGTATTGCATTGGCTAGAAAGCCAGGAGAAGCACTTTTGCTATGGAATGAAGTAAAGGAGAGATGTGGATTGGAAAATGGAGTCTCTAATTCTTCTTCTGATCTCCCACCATTGCAGCCAGATGAAGGGCTGTTAGATACTCTGGCTGATATCTGCGTGAGGGCTGCTTTCTTTAAGAAAGCATTGGAGATTGTGGCTTGCATGGAAGAGTATGGAATACCACCCAACAAGACAAAATATACCAGAATCTATGTGGAGATGCATTCGAGGATGTTTACCAGTAAGCATGCCTCCAGAGCCAGGCAGGATCGGAGGAAAGAAAGGAAAAAAGCAGCAGAAGCTTTCAAGTTTTGGTTGGGATTGCCTAATTCTTATTATGGGAGTGAGTGGCGACTTGAACCTGTTGATGGAGATGAGTGAGCTTCTCATTCTGCTGGATTGACAAATACTGCTATTGTTGTTGCATGAATAAAGTAGAAATGATTAAATGTGCTACAGAAGCAAATATGTATACCGTTGTGAATGTAACATGTCATTTGTTTCTAAGTTGTGCACATGATTTCATTGACATAAAGGTATAACTTGACCGCAATATGATTAAGAGAAGAAAATCAGTTGTCCAATAGAGATGTATATAGGATTTGATTCCACATATAATTTTATTTATTACATTATTGAAATTATATTAGACTTGTATATCTTGTCATCGCTTGCTTCAGAATTTCTGCTGCTAGTCTTTTTGTTTCTTTTTCTGGGCATCAGCAGAAATAGGGGGGAAAAAGATTATCAGAAAGGAGAGTGGAATTGTCTATAAGATGAGGACCAACAGTAAGATATCTTACATGTAATGGAACACAAAAGATTGGATAGTATCACATTTCAACCACGTCTTAGATTACATAAAAACTCTGGCAATGTTTCAAAAATTAACGTCTTTTGTGATTACCAACTAAAAAGCAAGCAGTACTGCATCTTTGCTTTCAAATATGGAATGCATGGAGTGAAGCGATGACCGTGCAACGCCATAAAAAGCTGATGCCTGCAGAAGTTACAGGGAAGAGAAACAACCAATTAGCTTTTCTCATCTTTTAACATAGTTGTGCTTAATCAAGTAATTGAGATAATCAAATCTGAAGGCATCTTATAGTATTCCGAAAGAAATGATTCGACCACAATAGATTGGGAAAAGATAAAGAGTGGATGAAATTTGATTTAGGATGTCAATTTCTGGGATAAAACAAAATACCTTATTCTTACTAAACAAGACCTTTAAGTACCAGAGAGTCAAAGAAGCACTGAATGAACTCGGAAACACAAAAACAGTGATTAAGTAAAAATTGATGGTGGCTGGTTAATACGATTTGTTGATATCAATTTACAATCATCAATAAGTAAAAATTGCATACACTGGAACAAGTCAATAATTGCAATGCAACCCTGAGAGAGAAATAAGATTAAGAAAATAAAAGGGTAACCAAAAACTGACCTGCTCTCTAATGTCGCACAACTTATCCCCTTCACCTTGAAGATTGGCTCCGTGAATAAGATGAAGATAACACCTGCATTAGATATATCCCCAAGAGAATGACACGTTAGTTTTTCCACTGTCGTATTTTCATCAAGTTGCTCAGGAAATGTTGACTTGAAGTACCACATTCTAATCAATTTTTTCCCGTGAATTTATACACTTGTAATGAGCCAATGTTTTTAATACACCATTTTACAGAGGTTCAGATACTTTTAAGATGGAAGAAAAATAGGGGCCTTTTAGCAAAGTAAATCCGTGTTTTCCTCTGAATCTTAGATAAGCAGGAAAGAAAGAAAGAAAGCAAAATACAGGCAGATGTTACTTTTCGTTACCATTATATCCGTCTGTCATATGACAAAGGTGTTGTCTCTAAAGAAAGAATTTCAAAAATAATAAACAATTCTCCCTCCATTTTTACTGTCCTCTTTTAAGAAAAGAATCGGTAGGCACACAATGAACCTCTCCCCATCATTCATTTCTTGCTTTACCCTTTTTGCACAAGAGGTAATTTCCAAATAGGGGCCACTGCTACGTGCAAAAGTTAAAGCACGGGCTATTAAATGTGAGTTCATGTTAGAGGATGGATAGCTGCTTCATGAAAATGCTTTAATTGGTTAGGTTTGAATTTTCTTAAATATTCACCAGCATCCCCCACTAGAGAGATGCATAGTCAAATCTTTTACTTCCAAACTATGGTTATCTTATTAAAATCAACTGGTTTTTATTGCAGGAATGCCAATAATAATACCGGGGCGATAATGACTTTCATTACTCCACCTAGATTTAGTTAGTACAGTGTATACTCATTTTAGTTGAGAACTAGTGTTTGGTACTGTAAGAATTAGCTTGTAGTAAAATATGGCCTGTGGTTGTCCTAAAACTGAAAAATAATGTTGCATCACCTGATATGTCTTTGGTCCCTTCTTTAGAAGATAACCAACACTGTTTAGGTTATCTACAAAAGTGTCAATATCTGGAACTTTTAAGCCAATCCGATCTGCCAAACTGTATATTTCCTGAGAAAGGATCAGCATGTAAGACATAATTTCAAGGTGCATGAAATGTCCCATAAATAAAGCAAGAATGCCTACAGAAATAGAAAAGCAATCTTTCTGCTGCAACTCCGATTGTTTATTCAGGGCACTCAAGAACCGTTTTGCTTCTTTCTGTTGACTCATCCCCCCACTGCGAGCGAAATCCACAACACCATGCTCGTCAACATACTTATCGTACAAGGATTCTTTCATTATTTCAACAACATCCTATAAATACATGAGATTAATTATAAAGCTCATACAGAAAATCGTGACTAATATTACTGTTGTATAACATTAAAGATGTGTACAATAACTTATCCAGACTTAGCTCCATTATATGTTCCCTCAGTTCCTTACAGTGCGTCTTTTTTTGCCTTTAATTTTATCCCTAAAAGAATGTTAATCTATGAAAATCAATTTTTAACCACTTTACCCTTTCATAATTAGCTATAAGGAAAATCATAACAAGAAAATATACTATTACAGTTTCTTGAAAAATGATTCATAAAGCTTTAAAATGTTAAAATGAAAAGTTGCTTCTTAATTACTGTGCAATTAGTAAAAATTCCTTTGAGGGGCAGAGGGAAAGCACTTGTGGTACAAACCTAAAGGTTACAGGTATCAGACCCAGATTTTTGAGACATTAGAAAGAGGCATTCTCCTTAAGAAGAAGAGCGGAAAAGTTATGCTCTTATAGATTTCAGTGTCACAGAAATCGAGTGATGTTCTCATATATTTTTCCGCTAAATGATTTTCAATTTTCTTTATGGTAGAAAATCTACATTTTGTTGTACGAGCAAGGGGCAGCTCCCATTAACCATGACATTCATTTTTTGCTCAGTAGTAGATTAACTCTATCATTGGGGTTGGAGACCTTGATCTTCTGCATTTCACTTTACAGTACCTCTAAATCATTAGAGAACAAGAATGGAGTGGTTGGGGTTGTTCTTCTTCAAAAATTTAACTGTTGTCTGTTCCAAAGGAGCATTAACAATGTTAGCCAGAATCTACGCCATCTTATATCAAACAATCAGTTCAAGAGATCCACTGAATTAAAACTCCTATGGGAGAGCCTCTACAATGTTCTTCATACCTATCTTTTCAGCCTACTAATGTGGTATATGACTAAAAGGTTAAGTGCACTGATAACAAACCTATTCACTAGTGAAATTCCTGCACACTAAACATGAGAAAAGATTTAGTTCGAGGCCAGTCACTATTTATGGGAGAAAAAATAAGAAGAGGAAGAGAGGTTGGATTCATATAATATTCTCATCTTAACATTCCTTGATGAAGACTGGAGAGGGAACAACACTAACTAATGGCCTAGAACAAACTCAAATCAGCTTCTTTGTTTTTGATAGAAAATGAAGAGATTAAAAAATTATAAGCGGAGGAAAAAATACTAGAAAAAGTAATAAATAAATAAAAATACGAAGCTCTTAAATAGAAGGCTCCCCTCTAATCCTCAAACTCAAACCAGCTTTCATCATAACAGAATCAAATGCACACTCACATGAACAACAAGACCCCTTTAATATGCTATTGAAGTAATGACAAGAAACTAGAACATTATTACTGTCCAGCTTCAATGTCTGTTCTGAACAAAAGTTGTTTAACAAGCTAGTCTATGTAACATGAACTTACCAGAGCATCTTGGGCAGTTATTTCCTCTCTCAAGTCCACCCTAGCACGAGCTTCTGCCAGCCTTACTAGACTTTCTAATTGCCTTGCTGTTATTGGGGTACCATCAGCTGATGTGTTATGGTCTCTCAGTTTTAGGTAAAACTTCTGTAGGATTTCTGCTGCTGGTCTTGACATCCTGATACAATTAAGAAAGAGTATCAATTAGTTTAAATCAGTCTTGAAAGAATTATATATTTTTGCTTATTAAAACACACTGCATCACCTAGGAACAACGTAAGTTTTTGCATAAGCGACATATTTACGCAGAAGAGGACCAGGCAGTGGAACAAAATCGCTGTCCTTCTTTGGGTCAAGTCTCAACCTCGATACTAAGGAACCACTTTTCGCATGCAAGTCTATGCTTCTAGCATTCTGTGATGCTACTCTCATAAAGCAAAAGTTTTTTTTCTGTCAGAGGAAATCGTGCACAAGTTCAAATTGATTCAAAAGCTATAGCATTACCAGTACGTAATTTCTTGGCAGCTGGTGAATGTTGTCCATATCCGGCATGAAGCTGCCAAAGAAACATTTTGTTTGATGTTATGTATTTGGATCAGTGTTCGTTGTCCTGGAAACACCAATGTAATATAAACATGAAAAACAGGAATAAAGGCTCCTTTGTCAAGAAATGTGGGGAAAATGTTTGGACCTGTGAATTTAAATCCCATGACTAAATGCTAAAACTCTACCAAGTGGCCAAGATTATTTCCATCAGTTACATCCCATGACCAAAGGTTAAAACTCTACCAAGTGACCAAGATTATCTCCATCAGTTACATCCAATGGCTAAAGGTTAAAACTCTACCAAGTGGCCAAGATTATTTCCATCAGTTTGTAACATAAATCCTTAATGGTTGTAACTCAGAAAAACATAGTATATCTATGGCAAAAGTCATATTACAAAAATATATACGTACATAACTACATATACAAATCAGGCCACAAAGAACTACACATTTTTGAAAAGCCTCAAGTGTTATAACCCCAACATTTTAGTCCTACTTAAATTTATTTCTCATGTATATATTCGCCCAAAATATTCTTACTATACTGAGCAAGGAAGTACCAGCCGTTGGCCATAAAATTTGGCTTAATGAGAGGGGTAACTGGGAATAACGTATTGGATATGGAGACAAACTATGGGGATAACACTCATAGAATTCTCAACTAATCAGCCCAAGCTTTTATTATGCATCAAACAATGGCCCTGTAACACCCCAGTCCTACAACGAAAGGTATGGGAACAATTTGTCTGTATATAAGGAATTAAGTTACTACCAATAGACAATAGTACCTTCAGTTATGACCTTTTGGGTAAGCATGTGGTGAGCTAAGATGACTCAAGAAGATATTATTGGGTCAGTGGTTTAAGAGGCCTTATTTGGACGGATTTGATTCGATTCGGATTTGGAATTTGACCTGAGATTTGTTCTAGACTCGAGATCTGACCCGAGTTGTTTCATATAGTATCAGAGCCGACTCTCGCAAACTCGGGCCGGGTCATCAGATCTGGTTGCCGGAGATAGGAACCTGAAGAAGTTAAGCTAGTATTATCCCACAATGGCTAGAGAGGCAAAGATCTGTGGACCGTGTATGATCGATTCTGAAGGGACGTCAGAAATTTAAGTGAGGAAGTTTATAACACCCCAGTTCCACATCAAAAGATATGTGAACAGTCTGTATATAAAGAATTAAGTTACTACCAATAGTACCTTCAGTCATGACCTTTTGGGAGAGCCTGAGGTGGACTAAGATGACCCAATAAGATATTATTGCGTCAGTGGTTTAAAGCCTTATTTAGATGTATTTGATTTGATTCAGACTTGGAATTTGACCTGAGATTTGTTCCGGACTCGGGATTTTACCTAGGTTGTTTCAGGCTCAGTAGTATGTCCTAAGAAGTTTCAACAATCATGACTTAGAACATTGTTTTAATAACATAAACTGACATTATTCAATCAAATTTACTCCTTAGTGCATCCAAATTTGCTCACTTGGTCAATTCCCTGACAAGTTCCAGCATCTAGAAAAAGGCCAGAAGCAATTAATTGCAAATCCTAGAGTAATCCTAAAAAGGGCCGACTACTTTTCTGCATAACTTGGAAAAATGCAAAAATATCACGTTTAGAACAACGAAAATGAGAACCATCTTTGCATGCATCCACACACCTTCGGTTGAGATGTATACATCATGTTATTTCACTCATGCAGTCGAAATTATTAAGATAACTTACTGACATAATGTGCTCAGAGACTCGCTTATCGAGTAGTTCATCAGGTTTGTCGAGTAATATGAAAACCAAATCAAAGCGTGAGACTAGAGCGGCACTCATTTTCAAGTTCTCATTCACAGTTTTTGCCCGGCTGCCAAATCAGTCAAAGAATTATTATATGAATATATACTTTCAATGAAACAGAAAAGGTGGTGAAAGCACATATAGTTAGAAGCTAATGCTTTGAGGTCCAAAGGGAGACACACATCGACTACATCTCAAATTATTTATGGTACTACTGATTAATGTTAGGAATGCATGGCTTGAGAAATTTCAAATATAAACCACTTGGGATTGGGCTATCTTATGATTCTTATCATAATGGTCCTCCAAGAGACACCACTTTTGACATGCCTCAAAGATCAGTACCATTATGATACAAACTAGTTAAAAATGGAAAAAAAAGAAGTGCAAACAAGTACTTATAGTGACCGCCAACAGGGTTAGCTGCTGCTAAAACAGTTGTCCGAGCTGATAAACTGGCTACAAGTCCTGCCTTTGCAACAGAGACACATTGTTGCTCCATGGCTTCCAGTAGGGCCTGAAATGGTCATAAAATTTGTAAGATTAGCATTGATAAGAGATCAATCAATATTGTGACAATGAATTAGGAGAAACCTGGTGTTCTGCAGACATTTTATCAAACTCATCAATACAGCATAATCCACGGTCCGCAAGTACCATGGCACCTGTGGAAAACTAAGCACCAATTCATTTCTAGTTATGCCTGTAAAATAGTGCAGTAATCATGGATTACCAAATATTATCAACTCAAAATAGTTCAAACTAGTAGCATTACTGTAGATTAATGTTTTCATTTGATGGCTTTATAGATTTCTATGAATCCCTAACATTTGGCTCGTTTTGAAGATTTTGGTAAATCTGGGAAAACTTCAAAGCTTTTATGTGGCATTTGTCAGCCTTATGTTCAGACCCGTAACAGTGGCACTTGTTTAGGATTAGAAAGTGCACTGGAGACTGGAGTTAGACTAAAGTTCCAATATTATCAGATTATAAATCAAGTGATCAAGACTTCAGATTTACCTATACTTTCTGTTCCTGGAGAAGTATCAGGTTTCAAAGTCCTAACATATTGATGTGATTTAACCAATTGAGATCCCAAGGTTCAATGGCCGTAATTCCATCACCACACAAACCATGAAGACCCGCAGAAATATTAGCTTACATTCCCCCCACCCCACCCCACCCCCAAAAAAAACCCTAACCCCCAAGAAAAAGAAAAAAAAAAGAAGAAAAGAAAAATACGAATAACTATTCTCTAATCTCTGTAGCAGAAAGATTTGCTAATAGACACCCAAAAGGATACCTCAGTATGATCACAAATTTCAGTCTAACTAAGAAAAGTTAGATACTAGTTTATTGGAAAAGGAAGTCAAATTTTGGATGGTAAGTTCTACGAATCAATCATATGAGTATTCATGACATGAGTCATGGTAAACCAATTATTGGTTTGATGACAAGATTGATAAAAACGGTAACAGGACCGTCCTTCAATTAAATAAAGAGATGGGAGGAAAAAATAAAAGAATTTACCAGCCTCAAAAGCATAGTCACCGGTCATAGAGTCTTTCACCACAGCAACAGTGAGGCCAGCATTGGTTGTGGCATTACCACACACATAAATGCCACGTGGAGAAACTGCCGCTGCTGCTTGCAGTAGTTGACTCTTTCCAAGTCCAGGATCACCTAATAATATAACATCTAGTATTGATCAAGCTCAGTTCATCTAATACACAACCTCTCTATATCTGCACTGCACAGTACTCCAAACACCGAGCATAATTTTTATTTAAATTTTTTTGCTCTGACATATATCTATAAGGTTTAGTTCATTACAAAGCAGGAGCAAGAATCTGTATACCAACAACTATGACATGGATGTCTCCTCTGACAGGAACCTTGTTCTGATCTGTAGAATGCTTCCGTACACCTCCAAAGAGTGAAAGTGTAATTCCAGCTGTTGTAGGACGTAAAATACTATCAGCACACTGATTATTATCATTGCCAGATTACAGGTTTACAAAGGAAAAGCAATACTTAAATGCCAATCAGATAAAGAACAGAGTTTACATTTGACCATATATTAATCTGTAACATATTTTATCCCTCCAACCTAGCTCTCTTGATGTTAATAACCTCTTAAATTACAATATTAGCAAGCCATAAATGCACGAAAATGCTCAGGTAATAAAATGTGTCTGACAAAGATTGTAGGAATTGAGGTACTTAAAGTTCTACAACAACCCAAACTAGATGTAAACAGATGGTGCTTTTGGATTTTCTACAAATCTAAAAGGTTTTATGTTAGGAAGACATAAGATAGAGAACATAAACTGCAGCTTAGAGTCTACTAAATTTGATAGCCTCTAAAAGAAAGTTAAAGAGCTATATGTAAAATAGCTACATGTTACCTAATACACTTTCAAGTTTTGCTGGAAAGACTAGTATGCACAAAAAGTGTTACATCTTACAAACACAACTCTCACCCCCTCAACAGCTCAACTATACTTCTCTTCTATTCCTATGCACCTATATATAAGTTACATAGTACCCCATTATTGACATATACTCCAATTATCAAATCTTCTTCTAATTTATTTTGAATATACAATTTGGACTAGATTAATTGTTCAATATCTTGTATAACATCTTCCCAATCCTTTTGCTTATGAAGATTGTCAGCTGTAGAGACAAAAAAAATGAAAAAACCCTGCATACTGTAGAGAGAATATTGGGGCCCACAATAGTAACTTTTACCATTTTATCCAATATAAGCAAAAGAAGTCAGAATGATAGCAAAAATAAAGTGATAGGTATTTATTTTTTAGAATATATTTTGATGATAACAATAATTGGGAAATAGGGTAATTAAATTAGAATCCTCTCCATAGGTTTTATTTGTGTCTAATCTTATTTACTTGGACCAAAAAATGTTTTATAAATTAAACTACCAAAAATGTTTTCTAAATTGAATTAATATTTACCTAACCTTGATAATTTAATATCAAGTGTTAAAAATATTATTTCAAATAATAACATTTCTCCAAGGCAAGGAGTATTCCTATGTTTTCAAAATATTCATATTCAAGCTTTCAAAAATATTCACAAAAAGGGGGCAAAAGTTTTTATCATAAAAAAACCAATTATGTATCCGTGTGTGTATACATGCATCAATGCTTAAATTAATTAAAGTGGTAACGGGCATGTATGTCCGTGTATGCATGTATGAATTGTTGTGCATTTAATGGACATTCATTTTGGGACAATGATTGCCGTGGTTATGTGCTGGAAATTTGAGAGTTAAAGACTTAAATAAGACATGTGGTCATTAGCTCATTTAATGCTAAAGTTGTCAAAATTTTCAATGGTCTTAGCCTTCAATTTTCGGATGGTTTTGCTGAGAGGGCAATCCGTGTGATCTGATATTTCTAAACTCATCCGAACCTTACATTTTAACCAAATAATTTTTAGCCTTTGATTTTTCAAAAAGACCATTTTGCCCCAAGCTTGAAAATCCTATAAATAGAAAGTCTTTCTTTCATTTTCAAGTCACCAATTCACTATCAAGAAAAAGCTTATCCTTGCCTACATTCTCTCTAAAGCTTTAATCTCTCTCTCTGTTACTTCAAAATTCTGATTATTTGAAGAACAGAAAATTGGTCACAAGTACTTGAGATAAGTTGTTTAAATTGCTTGATTAAATTGTCTCTTACTTGTTTATTGCTATAAATATAATAATATACATTGTTCTACACAATTATATATATTTATATTTCATCTATTTATTATTTATATAAATATCGTAAAGCAGACGGATACTTGATCGACCCCGAGATACTTCTCATAGAGAACTATTCGGCTTGTCCTTGAAATTCAAGCTGTCTATCGAAAATATTTATATAAGTATTTCATATATATATTATTTATATAAATATCGTAAAGTAGATTATACTTGATCGACCCCGAAATACTTTTCATAGAGAAAATTCAGCATGTCTTTGAAATTCAAGTAGTCTATCGAAAATATTTATATAAATACTTTATATATCCATTATTTATATAAATATTATAGATTAACACTTGATCGACCCCGAAATACTTCTCATAGAGAAGTATTCGGCCTGTCCTTGAAGTTCAAGTAGTTTATTGAAAATATTTATATAAATATACAAGTGTGAAAAATATAAATTTAGTCAGTACTTGGACACCGAAACAATTTGAATTTTTTCACCCTTGAATATATGATAGCGTGAATTGTTCAAACAGTCTTTAAAATACTAAGTGGCCTCCTTTATATATTATTCACATAATAGATAAAATATTTTTATATATTCTTTGAGTTAAACAAATATATTTTTTATATCAAGAATTCCTTAACTGATTTATTTATTATACTTGATATCTGTCATCACAAGTATTTGTTCATAAATTCATCTATTCATAAAAATACTTGTTGCATATAAGTTATTTACTTTTATATTACTCACTATAAAAGTTATTTAAAACTTTTATATCAAAAATTAAAGTCTTATCTATTTATCCATAAAAACACATTCTTTATTATAGAGAATAAATAATTCTTTATAAACTTGCATTAAACTATATATCTGCTTAATCAGAAGCATTTTTCAATTTACACTGAAACTATTTTATCTTTTTAATCAAGAAGCATATTTACAAAAGTTAACATTATATCTGCTTACACAGAAGTACTTCTCTCTAATATAAAAGTTATTGAACTTTTATTACTTAATCTTAAATTTCTATCTGCTTATTTTAGAAACACATCTGTATCAAAATCTTTTGTAAAAAAAAAAGTCAGAGTTAGTTTATTTTATGTACCTGTGAGAAAAACGAGTAATTCTTCGACCAAGATCATAGTCTTAGAGAGGTCAGCTGGGAGTTGGGTCTCTAGTGTACTTGTGAAGTGAGGAAAAGACTGTTGTTTCAAGACCAAATCATAGAATAGAACTGAACTCAAAAGAAGATACAACTAAGCTTGAAGAGGGAGCTGGGAGTTTGCTGTCCAAGATAGTTAGTTAGGAATAGTTGTAAGTTTGTCTATAAAACTTTGTAAAGGCTTCTCTGCCTGTTGAAGGAGTATTTATTACTGATAGTAATAGGATCTCAAGTCCTGGAAAGGAGCTTGAGATTGGACGTAACAACATACACATGTATGTTGTGAACCAGACAAATCTCTGTGCATTATGTGATTGAATTTTTACTGTCTTGCATATTAATTTCTAACACTTCAAATTAATTATCTAAAAATTCATAAAGGCCTAAGATAAATTTTTAATTTGTAATAATCTATTCAACCCTCCTTCTAGATTATTATTGGACTTTCATAAAGCAGTATTTATTATACCTTTAACAAGCTCATGTCCATATATGGAAGGGCAGATAGATTGAAGTATTTGACGGAAAACATCTGAACCATGCTCCTCTGAGAACTTCACAATAAATTCTCGATCACGTAGAGAAAATGAGAATATATCAAACAGCTCTGCCGCTCGAACTTCACCATTAGTTTTTTGCAAATTGTCCGACATGGATTGCAACTTAGAATTCTTAATTGAAACAGCTTCTAGATACAAATAGTATAACCCTTGATTCTTGCCTTTTGATTTTCCTGAAATATTTGAAGTTTGCATAAAGTTACATAACATCGAACACTACAGTAAGTTAGCAAAGAACTATTATACAAACTAAATCTGCAATGTCAAAGGACAAATAAATGTCACATTTGCTTGTAAAATAAGCATACAGGCCCATCATGCTTGTCTTAGGAGTATTGATAGTCATGCAACGCAAAAAACCTCCTTATTAGTTGATGAGACACTAAATAGTCTCATGATAGTAAAGAATAATTAATATTTTAGATATTGCATGCTAAGGTATGAACAAGGTTGATATAATTTATGAAAAAATATTGAATATTCATGTGATCTATAAGCTATTTCTCGCACCATTATAATTTAAGAATATTACTTAGCAAACTTAAGTGAATCATAAATTCATCCTTTTATATTATAATTCTTTGGTCCTGACCACAATTCCTCCAATTCCAATATTTATAACATAGTGCAATTATAATCATCAAATGCTTAACTGCTGACCTATAATCACTTTTTAAGGATGGCTGGAGGAAGAAAGAAATTTTTAATATCTTAAGCTGGAGAACTTTAACACAGCTAATATTAAGAAGATTAAGCAATTTAAGCTGAATGAAGTTAAGAAATCTGCCAGAACAAAGCACAGCATCTGTTGGTTCTCTCATGAAGCTCGCCTTTTCATGAATACTACGTAGACTGAAATTTGCAATTTCTCAAATTGATTGAAGCAGAAAGCAAGTAGGGTAACGAGGAACAGGTACTAGTATGTATGCTACTGAAATTTTTAAAAATAAAAAATGAACAAGCATAAAATTTATTCATGATTCCTTAAAAAAATAAAAAAATTAAAAAAATTGGACATAAATTATGTTTGTTTAAGGGATTACACAATACCCATTGTGCACATATACGATAAATCATAGCAAAAGACCCATTATTAAAACCTCATGTGATAAATTAGATACCACATAAGGTACGCATCCATTGTACAATTAAACAATCTGTCTTGTTTCTATTTTATTTTTTTGGCTTCCTTCTTCAAGTTCAAAATTCTCTCCATATATTGGAACACGAAAGTGTTTGATATCTATATTCTGAAGTCATATATAGACTATAGACCGCAATATGTGTTACCACAGAATGATTAATTCAATAAAGGGGAAGCGAATCTACCTCCTCCGATGTCCATGTAATTATTAATCACCTTTATTATACCAGTAACAGTTACAACATCTCCAGGGATGCACGTGTCAACAAGATCTTCAGTCAGTTCACACTCTACTGTTCGAGGCACCCGACCTTCTTCATGATGTTCAGCTTTCAGCAGCTCCTGAAGTCTGGATTTTTATTTTATTTTTTTATGACAAGTAAAATTGTAAAAGGACAAAACATATCTAATTTCAACTTCAAAAGAGGAGACCTAGAGTACAGATAAAAAGATTACTATAATCGTACCTTATTTTTTGGAAGTCTATTGGTAGAGCAGTAGATCTAACTGGGTTAAAAGTTCTGCTTTTGCAACCATGCACAACACAAACTGATGGTGGCGAAAATTTTCCGTCAGGAAAATCACGTCTAATCAAAGTTCCACACTTGGTACAGGAAAAGCTCATCTGTATCACTAGAGGCCTGACAGTGCTAACTTTTACTACAGTACCACGCACAGAAACAAGCCTATCTGTCATATCGCCACATGACATTGCTTATTAATTTTGCATAACATGGACTAGCTGCATTACTAGTAGCAATAAAAATAGAATAAAATAGAATAACTAAATTTTCAGTCACCAATATAAGCTGCTTTCAGGTTCTTCAAAGCAATCATAGATTCAGGGTAGTTGTGCAGACGGATATTTATCTTTGCAGTGTCCTCCATCTTGTTACCATCCCCTTTGGTAGATAAAACCTAGATCCAGTGCAAAACGATTGATGATCAAGAGAGACTGTTATACATGAAACAATAAATTATCGATCAAACCTTCTAGTTGAAAACTTCATACCTTGTGTACTGCAGAACTCATGCATAGTAGAGCTTCTTTCGGTTTTTCTTCTAAAGTAGCATAAAATTCCCCAAGTTCACACACTTTCTGAAAGTGTTGGAAATCAATTGCCAAAAAGAATATATCACCATCATCTTTTACCTATTCATTTAAATCCGCAAGTCAGTTTCTCCCGATCAATGGTGAAGCCAGAAATTTTGGCTACAGGTTTCAAAGTTTGATACTATTTCAATTGTTAATAAGGGGTTCAAAGCTACGTATAATTGCAATTTTAACAATTTAAACTTAACACCGAGTAAAATTTTCTCTTCCTCAAGGTTAAAGTGGACAATTGCCCATTGCTCGTGCACCTGATCACATTAATGTGCACAAGTAAAGTCTATATGGGGCTATCTTCATATTAAATTCTAGAGACAATGTTTAATCCCTGTCTGATATTATAATCATATCCTTAATTTGTTGTATATGCTCGAAACAGTATGACAATAAACAAGAAAAGGCTTTAAAAGTTTCTTAGTCTAAGCACTGGTCATTAATCAGAATACTGCATAAATTAATACGGCCTACATACTTAATGTTTTATTTTTTTCTCTCTCTCTTCACGGACTCAATTACTGAATTTGGTCACGGAAAATAAAAGTTTATATACTACTAGCCAAATATGTATTTTTCCTCTTTGCTGTCCCTTCCATTTTTTTCATGGATAACTTTCATTGTTGACCATTTGGGCAAAAAATGGGATTAATCTTTTACATCTTGATTCAAGCTAGCCCCATTGATTTAGTTCCTTACCAATTTATACAACTATATGTTAGTGCTAAATGTCCTTTCGCAACTTATCAAAAGTTTTTCGATTATTGTAGTTGTGTGTGAAGCAAATCTATACATGTATAAATGTAGTGGGGAGAAAGAGATGAACCTGTGAGAGAATGTGTTGTCCTGTTGAACTAGAGAAGAAGCGAACGAGCTCGGTTGTTAGCCGGAACTTGGACTCGGAATCATCGAGAGAGAAGTCTACTTGAGAAAAATATTTGGATAAAATATGCGTGATTTCGTTACTATGAATCGCCGATCGTTCCTTCGTTCCCGATATCTCTCTGCCGGCTCCGTACATGTCGAGATGGCTGCAGGCGAACTACCTCCCCTGCAATTTCTTCTCCAATTCTTTTTGGCGGGAGAGAGTGTGAATACAAGAATTGGGCGTTGTCTGTCGCACCAACTTCGAAGGACAGATAATAAAGAAAAATGTCAAAAAAGTTAAAACCTGTATCAAGATTGATTTTTTTAAATTAATATAAATATTTATAAATTTTAAGTTTTTTATTTTATTTTTAAAAATAATAAATGTTGCTTTTTTACTTAGTTAACAAATTTTTTAATTCTGCCAACTAAAATTTAATATATATATATATATGTATATGTATATATATAAATGAATTTAAATTTAAAAATTATATAAATTTCAAAAAATAATAATAATTATATATTTCAAAATAAATAAAGTAATTTTATTTATTTAATTATTTATGTTATTCGTAACTCGTTAGCCCGTGTAAATAAATTAGGGGGCGGGGGGGGGGGGGGGGGGAGGAATTTTAATTATTTTTTCAGCTAAAAATGAATTGATTTAGACGGACAATAAATTTACATCATTGAGTTTTTATAATCTTATGCTTCCCTTCAACCTCCTATAACTTTTATATTCCCACTATTTCCAACTACAGCAACAAAAAATATACAAAAGGAATGTGATAATCTTAGTTTAAAGTTACAAATTAAAGTCCTCAATAACTTATAAGTTTTTCAATATTTTATTTGATGCCATAAATCAAGTTTTTTATTCTTTTATTTTATTTATCGTCTAAGATTCATATAGGGATATCGTCACAAAATTAACATCTAGTACGGTATTTCTTTAAAATATTAATTTCAGTAAAACTCATAATAAAAAGAAGAAGAAAAAAGATACAATTTTCAAAATAAAAGAAAGTACAAGTTCAAACAATTAATAAAAACCGAGTCTGAAAATTAATGACCAAAATATATATTGTAAATTTGTAATTGTACATTAAGACCAATGATTTGGAAATCGGACGGTTCATTGAACTGGAAAACGTATCGGATGGATAGGTCACTGGTCCAACTAGTGGTTGGACCGTTATTGATCCAGTGATATCATTAATATGTAATAAATAATAAATAATTAAATATATTAATTATTATTATATATCATGTATAATATTTAGTAAATATATAAAATTAATCAATTTATCTACCAACAAAAAATTAAACCTATTTATACAATGTTTACTTTATACAATTCAGATAAATACTAAATCTATTTAAAAAGAAATATATTAAATCATAATCATAACTCAAAACTCAAGACTCAAGCATGGTAAAATCAAACACAAATAGATACATTAAATCAAATTCGGTTTAAAAAAAACTAAATCTCTTCGTACAATGATTACTTTATATAATTGAAATAAATATTAAATCTATATGAAAAGAAATATATTAAAGCATGATTATAACTCAAAACTCAATCAATGATACATTAATTCAATCAAATTTAAAGGTTTAAGGGGGGAAAAAGAGTGAGGTAGGGAACCGGTAAAACCGGCTGCCGGGTCACTGGGATCGACCGGCAAACCGTTGAGTCACCATTTTTATCTGATTTTGACAAAAAAAATAAAATTATTTGAACCAGATTGAAATTTTAATTTTTATCGGTCGAACCGGCGGTCCGAATTTGATTAACGTGATTAAGACCTCATTGATATTTTTCACTTTCATATATATATATATTAAGATTTGTAAAAGGATTCTTGATCTTGTTGATAACTTTTCAACCTGATAGTTTTATCACTTTATTAATTTTAAAGTCTTATGTATTCCAAATTTTCGAATAACATGTAAAATGTAATTAATGCAAGTGAAATACTGACAACAACGGTAACGCTCACGTGCACATACCGTGCCCGCCCGCAACGATTAGTCACTGGGACGTTGTACTCGTTTGAAAAAAAAAAGTATTTTCCGTTGCCTGTTTCCTTCTCTCAAATATACAATCACATCTATTTTATTTGTCTGTCCCCAGTCCCACTGCTTACTTTTTCATAAACTATTGATCTTTACTGAAAATTAGGGATTCGGTATGGCAATTTTGTTGAATTTTCGAAATGGAAGAGACTGGGGACAACATAGATCTAGCAGGGAAAAATTGCCGTCTGATCGATTTATCATCTGAGAACGATAGCCTCATTGCCAGTGATGCTTTATCGTCTACTCCAACTGACTATCCATCTCCAGGTTATTTCTCCTTCTATTTAATGCGTCAAGCTTTGGTGCTAAAAAATGAAAGTAAAGTTTTTACTCATCAGGTGTGGGTGGTTAAAGGAATTCTTTTTAGTAATTTCAATCGGGGCAAGCTTTAGGTTCTTAGAAAATGAAAAGAAAAGTACAAATTTGGAGTATACTTGATATGAAAATATATATTAAACATATTTGGTGTACTACACGATTTTTGGCAGGCTAATTGTTGTCTGTTTAAAGTTTACACTTTATACATCTTTGTTAATGATTCATTTGCATGTTGGCTACTCAAATACTAGGATCTGGATGTGCGTACGGGATTGTGGCTTTACCTTTGCAATTTACTTTTTGAAAGATAATACATTGGTTTCTATTAATTGAATCAAAGTTTGGATTGAGGGATTGGAATGGAGGAATGAAAAATAATATATTTAATGATTATTTTGGAGGATAAACCATTCCAATGGAATCCCTTGAACTTTATTCCTTGTGGGAGGTGGTGGAATAAAATTCATTCCAATGGAAGATAATTTTGCCATCATATTACACCACTCACCACCACCAACAACCAAATATACACTTGAAATACCTTAAAATCATTCAATTCCTTCCTCCATTTCATTCCTTCAATCCAAACGCAGCAATATGACTTATTTATGAACGGTGGAAGACATAACTGTACTCCTTTGCTGTTTCGAATGGTTTGCCTGTGCTATTAATTATGGTTTCATCTGTTCAGCTATAGCTCAGCATTCAATCTAAAAGTTTATCTGTAGCACACTAGCCTCCTATATATTTGGCTTTTGATAGTCACTCGCAGATTATCTAGCTCATGACACTATTTTGTTTTCATGTGTGATTATTGTGATGAACATTTAGTTTTTTTGCTGTGTTGAAGTGACAATCTTTTTCATCTCACTTTTTGTCGATATCATTATTGCAAAGCTTAATTCTAATCAAGAAGTAAAAATGGTCTGTAGAAACTCGGGGTGAGCCCAGAAGTTTTGAGTTAACAGGATCTTTGGGTGCCAACGAAGTAGATATTGTGGCCCTCACTAATGGGCAGAGTGAACAGATGCCTCAACTGCTTGAAACATTGGAACCAGAAAGATTAAGAAAAACTGGCAAGTGCAATTTGCGCAAAAGTTTGGCATGGGACAGTGCCTTCTTCGAGAGTCCAGGTTTTATTGGAAATTGGATTCTTACTTTTATGTACCTTCATCAGTACATTGTAGGACAGCAGTTCTGCTTTCTTATTTTTGTATGAAAATTCAAGGTCCTCAGTATACAAATTTTCTTGATATGCCTAGGTGTTCTAGATGCTGAGGAGTTGTCAAGTATGATTGAAGGAGCTGAGAAGGGTAAGGCACATCTATTACCTGGAATTGAGGAGGATATATCCACATCAACCGAGTCAATCTCAACTTTATTAAGTGAGAACTTGACAGTGGAAAGTCTCGAGGATACATTGTTTGAGGACATCAGAGGTTCAATCCAGAAATCAAGTAAAGCATCCAACATGGCAAATTCAAACTGCAAGGCAGCTTCAACAGAGACAGATAACCAAGGTAACTGCTGTAAGCACAATATCACCCGTTTTCTATTCCGGCACACCACTAGGGGGGTGTGGGGACAAGGAACTTGGGGAAGCAGAATTTTAAGACAACTGACTGAAAAGTCTTCCTTTACCTCACCATTCAACATTGCTGATGCTTCTATTACATCTGAAGCTGATGCAGCCACCTTAATCTTTGTGACCAACTACACATCAATTACCATGTCCATGCACCACATCACGGTGATTTCACTCCAGCCTCACCTCATCTGCCCATTTTACCTCTTTTGAACAAGAACAACAGCCACCTTTCTTCTCATCTTTGTCCCCCCTATACATCCAGCTGTTCCAGTTGGCTCTCTAGCAATACCACCTCAACTTATGTCGCCATCGCATCCTTTGATTCATCTTTTTTCGTGTGTATTCCTAAATTAGTCTTCAATCTTCACCTCATCATTTTGCATATGCCTGTACCATCACAGTTATTGACAACACCACATTCATAAATAATGCCAACTGCTTAAATTTGCAATGCTAGGCTAAATTGCCCTTATAGTAATTCAACAGAAAGGTGTAGGTTAAGTTGGAAGTTATTTTGACTTTCTGCAACTGCTATTAATGAATTATTCTCTGGGCATGATTTCCTTACAGCTGCAAAGAAGGTGAACCTCGCTTCTTGGAAGAGTGTAAGCTCAGTTACTTTGATGGAAGCTGTTAGGATTATTGTTTTGTAATATTTGCGTGTTGACTGAGTTGTTTTCTCTCAAATTTAAGATAATGACAAATGCAGCCTCAAAAAAGAAACTGTTGGGATGCAAGGTTCTGGGAGAATGATAGATCAGGGCTCCTGTTATCCACAAGTCACACGGGTCTGTACTTGTTGGGGTCTTATAATACATATTATAAGATCATGTCATACAGACTAGTGTTTCTATGTGATTTGGTGTTTCTGTGTTATTTGGTCTATATAACTGTTAACATGTTACTTTTCTGCTCTTGATAACTTCTATTTAAGAGAGAAGTTGGGGTTTTAAGTTGTGCTATTCAAAATTTAAATGCGTAGACATTATATGAAATTATCTTGATGCCATAGGAATAACTCTGAAAACTGTTTGGTTTTTGGACTATTTGTTGTTTACTTTAGCCTGTTTTGCAAAATGGCAACTCCACTTCATCACTTGCTCGACTGCCAAAGGTTGTCAGAAGGCCTGGACCCATATCAAACATAGCAACAAAAAGGGCTTCCTTGGGTGTCAACTGTGACAAAACTGAAACTGATAATGCAAAAGGTACATTGGCTAGTAATACACATCTTTATTTAGATTTGATTCATTGGTGCAAGTTTTTTCTGCCTTGATCTTAAATGTTGTTAATTTGAACTGAATGTTGTGGCAGTTGGAGGAAAAGGGACTCAAGTTCCAAAGTCAACTGGTTTGGCTGGTTGCAGGGCTGTGCCTAAGCCTGCATTATCTTCCAAATCATTATCTTTGGCTTCTTTTGGTACAATCAAGGAGGCAACAAAATCTTCTTCCTCATGTGATAGTTCTAGTAGTTCTTTGTCTAACAATATTCGTGAATCTCCAACCAGGCCTGTTATTCAACCTTCCTCTGGTTCAATCCCTAAAGCCTCATCAAAGGTTTCACCGAAGAAAAAGCCATCTGATAATTCTGGTAATTCAACTAACTTGATGTCGTCTAAAATTTCTCCAACTATATCATCTGCTAGTTCTATAGATGGATGTTTGTCGGCATCATTATCAACCTCTGGTGTCAACCAAAGGTCATCTAAGCCAAGCGCTAGCGTTGATACCAGTTCTTCTTGCAGATCCTTAGATAATGATACCCCTCCTGTTTTGTGTATGGATGTCCAGTCTAATGATCATATTTCAGATGGGATCGTGAACCAGGTCACAGGATATAAAGAAAGTTTCCATGCAAACCGGTGAACTTTCTCGATCAGCTTTAAAGAAACCCTCAGGACTTCGGATGCCGTCACGAAAGATTGGATTCTTTGATGGAGTAAGTTTAGCTTGCTTAAAATACTTATTCTTGTTAATCTTGTTTTCAATAATTGATGATTAAATGATATATATTTTATATGGTTCCTGGTTAAGTTCCTGGATAAAAGTTGTGCCTTTGGAATCTTTTCCCTAATTGGTAAACCATAAATATTTGGACAAGGATTACTGACAATAATTATTGTATGGATTTTTCATGTCATGCAGGCGAAATCTGTGGTTTGTACCTCCACTGGAAATATGCAATCTCAATCACACTTGCCAACTTGTTTTCCTGAAATAGGAGCTGGAAGCTGTAGCCCCGTTGGGAGCAAGAGATGGAAAGCTTCCGCCAGGAACAAAGAAGGTCTCTAGTGCTTTTAGGGGTGTGAAAAGTAATACCTCATCTTCTGATGCTCAGAATGAAACGGGTACAATAAGTTGCAGTAGCCTGGTTTGGAGCTCAAACAAGGCAGTTGAAAAGCTTCAACCTGGAATAACAGTAATAAGGGGTACAAACACAAAAAGCAAGAGTCAAAAATCTGCTTCTTCCAAACCATTTCAGGAAGCATCAAGTGCTTCTTCTTCTAGCATATCTCCTGAAGATGACGAAAAGGGTGGAGTAAGTTGCTTGGAGGCTGAGGACTTGAGAACCGGAAAACCTGATAGGGTTGAACATGATACAGTTCCTGCACCGGAAAGAGAGAATGATGAAAACCTAGGCGACTCAAAGAATAGTGTTAATATGCAGGGGAATGCTGAAATTGACGATATCAAAACTGCGGTTATTTGTGATTCAAGTACGGATAATTATATTGAATATCTGAAACCATCACAGGAAGTAGGTGAAGGTGATGAAGTATACGGAGAATGTCATAGCAATGATGGTTTACTTTACATGACAAATGTGAAGCAAAATGGTCGTCCGAAAGATCTGGTTGATTGTTTGAGCAGAAGCATGGGAGCATTAGATATACAAGTGGAAATGCAGAAAGAGCTTACTGACAGTATCAATTCTCAATCTGAAGTAAGTTACCTGGATTGTGGTGCTCCCGAGTTATGTTTCGAGGAACACTTTCTTCCTGACCAGAAGGAAGTCTCTGTCAATGATCTGCCAATCATTCTCTCTACAATATTGAGGGGGTGGATTTTTCAATAGGAACTGTGGTGTAAGTGAAAACAAACATCTTAACTTCTTCAGAGATTGTCCAGATTGAGAACAGTTAAATTCCTCATGATTTTCACATGTTGCAAGTTGTTTGAAGTTGATATTCAAATGTGCTACAAGAAAAACGCAGGATGTGGAAGAAAGGAAGATATTTTTCTTTCTTCCAGGGCTGAGATTTTTTATCTTAATTAATTAATTAATTTAAATTATTACACGTTTGATCTTTATTTAGTTATTTAAATTATTACATGTTTGATCTCAATTTTCTAGCCCCGAGTTTCAACAACAATATTAGCGGATAGAGAAGCATCGTCTTCCTAAATAGAAATAGGGATTTATGAACTGTTCCATTTGGGGTCGTTGTTACAGTCAAAACTAATCTTAATAAACACGATCACTTTTTCCATAATATGCTGGAAGTGTTGGTACATTAAAGAGGCAGTGAAAGCAAGTACCACAGCAAAAAGCTTGGTGTAGTTCACATTAAGATTTCATTTTTCAATTGAATCCCAACAGTAATAGCTATGTAAGGCCACCAACCAAACTATCATGACCAAACTTGGTTTTTGGCTTGATTCGAGCTTACTTATCAAGCAATGAAAGTTATGACTCTGTTATAAACTATACTCCCTCGTGTGCAAAAGTTTCCGCTAGAAAGTCATTTGCTCAAGATTAAAGGAGGAATACTAAAGGAGAAAATTTCCTACCAGCGTGTCTTTATACCACCATATTATCACCCAATCATGTGAAATCCTTCTCGGATATCTGGGAAAATGAGGAAAGTTCATCAACATATCCATGAATCTTGCACATTTTTCTTTCCTGATCATATGGATGGGGGAAATTATGAACCTAAGAATGTAATTATTGTTTACTAGGTTAACAGATTTTGGTACAAACTTAAAACACCTAATAACAGATTAAACATTTATCCCTCAGATCATTATACAGTTTCAGAAGAAACATAAAGCAAAATCAAAAAGAATTGCTCTCCGTGTTGGCAGATAAATATATATAGAGATTTTAATTTTTGTTGCAAGATAATATAAGCTAAAACCAATAGTAGTATCCCAATTTCTAGTACAAATAATAGGAAAAAAGACGATGGATGCTTGCAAAACCCTCTCAAACGGCGAACAGTGCAATTTAAATACTTCAACAGAACTATAAAAAAACTGCAGGAGAAGTAACTCCACTCCAACAAAATTAAGACCGTGGCTTCTCCTTCTTCTCCTTGAAGAGAGCCAAAAGAGAAACACCAGATACCTTCACAACCTTGAATCTAACACCAGGAATATCTCCGACAGCATGCCCCTTACGTCCAAACCCAGCAATCAACACTTCATCCTGGTAAATTAAAGCCAAACTGGGATCAAGGAGAGAAATGATAAAAACCAATAACTGAAATTTCAAGATGAAACCGTGAAAACTTACATTTTCTTCAATGTAGTTTAAGCAACCGTCGTTAGGGACAAAAGCAGCAATCTTCTTTCCGTTTTTAATCAGTTGCACTCTAGCACACTTTCTGATAGCAGAATTTGGCTGCTTAGCCTCTATTCCACTGTACATGTTAAATCAACCAGTCATACATCAGATTAAATGATTACAAATAAAAACATAGAAATATGCAATAATGCCTCAAGGACTAAATCTCACATTTTCTCAAGGACAATGCCTTTTGCATGAGAAGACCCAGCAAATGGTTTTTTCCATTCATTACCAAGGTGGGACTTCTTATATGACTTGTCAGCCCACCTCTGCCTTCGACGGTGGGACTTCAGCTTGCGCCCAGCTCCCATACCCCTTGTCTTCCTGTAAGATGGCTCTTCTGATTGTAAACCCAAGGAGTTGTAAAGCAAATTGTGCAGCAAAGTAGTTTACATTGATGCTCCATTGAGTCACACCAGTCACAAGATAATTAACAGGAAACTAACAAGTTTGAAGAAACCTTGAAATCCCATTGGGGTATAATATATGGGAAATAGTTGTACTTGTACTGCACTACAGGCAGCAGAACAAAGCATGAATTCCTGGTTTCTCAACAAGGTGGTCATGGGATAAAAACATGAATCAAATCTGAAACTAGATTTTTTTTAATACCTCTCACTGAATTTGCAATGGTTACATTTCATTTAGGAGACGAACGACAACTTTCCTTGCCTTCCAGACATAAATTAATAACAACAACTTTTTTCATATGCAAGCCAAAAAATTACAACTATGAAAAGCTAAATTTCTCAGCACCAACCATTTATTCAGATATAATTAACACTTGAATTTATATTTGGAACAATAAAGGGCATTTAATTAAATTCTACACATTTCTCAATACAAGCATTCGACATAAATTTTGGTAAGAATATTTCATAATTATAAAGTTGATTTTTCCCTTAATCTAAAATTTTTCAGCAACCACATATAGCTTTAAGAACAATAACCCAATCGATGCGAAGAAAATTGAAAGTACGTACATTCTTCCAAAGTGTGTACACGCAAATACACATTTATAGTTAAGTAAAGAACCGTTAAGATCAAAGAAGAACAAACGTACCCCATGGCTGCTGAATGAAGAAGCTACACTGGGACTTGGGTTTGAGTAGATTGAGAGCTTGGGGGTAACGAAGATGAAGAAGAAAAAGCAGCCGCCGAGTGAAACCCTAACTTGAAATGAACTGCAGTGAATTAATATGCGCTACATGGAGAGAATGCTTTGGGTTGGATTTGGCTAGCGTGGATTCGGTCCAGTATATAAATAACTAGATCATTTTGTTTATATGGGCTTTCTTGTGTTTAACAGATCCCTGAGTTGGGCCCAATATTTATTTTTGGTGATTCATTACTTACCATGATTGAAAATAGTCATTTTGCCGTGATATCTGCCTGTTAAAGATATATAATTGCTTATTATGCAATAAGAAAAGATTTAGTTGTCTAGTTGAAAATTAGTATTTACTACAGTAATACTGAAATAAAGTCCTAGAGTTATTTTATCTGGCTCACAAAGAAAAATATGATAATACTCTTTGTAGTATTATTTTGGGGCTCTTCTTCATATTAGAATCAATTTTGAAGGTTCAATTTTTTTTTCAAGTATATTAAATAATTCAAAGAGACAACCTCTATCTTTGCAATCTTTTAATTTTTAAACCACAATCTCTTCTTTTTGCCTGCCAAAAAAATTAAAGAAAAAAGATGACTAAAACAAAAGCTCATGCTATCAATCAACTACTATTTTAAAATAATGTAGGTGGAAAAGAAAAACTAAATTGCACAAACGGGCCCAATAAAAAAAAAGAAATTGATATTTTCATATTATTTTTTTATATTTTCACACATAAGACCCACATATTAACTTACGTGTCAAATTTTTATTGACCAATATATGAATCATATGAGTAGAAAATTTAAAAAGTGATGTCAAAATATTATTTCCAAAAAAATGATATGAAGTAATGAAACTGAGTTTCATTTTACCTTTTAATGCACATTAAGATTACTTTTGTAGTACACAGTGTTTATTTTAACTTATTTCTCTTATAACAAGTATTAGGCTTAAAACTTAATACTAATGAAAACTTTTGCATAAGCTTTTTTTTCCCTTTTATATCCCTAACCTTAATTATTTACTTTAACTATAACGGTCACATGAGATGTGACACAAACAGAATTGAGTAACACTCTGCGGGAAAAGAAGGAAACAAAATCTTAAGGCTATTCTGCTAGTGTAAGACGGCAAATTAGTGAACAAGTAGAAGCTTCTAAAAGGAGTTGCATTTAACAATGGCTTAAACAACTACAGAAGTTTCTGCACTTGCATTAATCACCTCAAGTCAGTGCACAAATGCAGTGCCTTTCTGTTGATAGAGTAATGCTTTACCAGAAGACAGAAATGCCGGGAAAAAGAGAAAACAGATATTGCAGACTAGTGGTTTACATCAAATCCAACCACATATGGGAGGAGATGAATAAAATAGAAATTCATCCACTTCCTCATCATAACTATACAAAAAGTTCCGCAGAAGAGCTTTACTAAGCCTATGGCATCAATGCTGAAGTCCAACAGCTACCACCCAGCAACATACCTGTCCAAGTGTAAACTATAAGTTAGTACCCATGATTATATTAATAAGGTCCCATTTGGTAAGCCTTTACATAAGAATCTCCTAAGCCCCGTTTTGCCAAAAAATATTCAGTTCAAGTTTGTTTTTCTGAAAAAGGAAAAGGTAAAGGAGTACTTGCCTAAAAAAACACCCAAGGAAAACCATATATAAGTGAAACCTGCCAAATGGTTCTACTTCTGGCCCTTCTTCAACAATACCCCGATTTTCTTCAACATGTTACCATTTTTCTTTTTGGGAGAGTCGTCATCCATGTCATCGGAATACGGTGAACTCAACTTTCCACCAATGGTGTGATAGTTTTTGTCAAAAGAACCAGTCCTCTCCATAATTTTGCCATTATTACCGGTCGAAAGCATAGCAGCAGCAGCCTCAGCTGCCTTCCTCCACTGGTCTGACTGTACCTTTAATCTCCTCAACTCAGCTTCCATCTCTGAATTTGCAGCCTGAGCTGCATCCAGCTGTTCAGTAACTCGAGCTGCCTTTCTACTACTTTTATCGGCCTCCTCTGTCAAATAGCCAAGCTTCATCAGTGCCTCTCGCTCTGCAGCCCTTGTTGCTTCAGCTAATGCAAAGGTCTCATCATTCACTTCCTTTTTCTCTATTTCTCTCTTCTCCATTTCCAACTTCAGCATCTCATTCTCCTCTGTGATACTCTGCAACTTTGTCTCTTTGTCCAACAAACTGGCCTTTAATTCCGCCAAATTCCCCTCACATTTTTTCAGCTCTATTTTGAGTTCAGACTCTCTTGCAGCCGATTGATTTTCCATAAGCTTAATATTCATCTCTTGATTCTCCTCGGAGATGGAGTGAAATATAGTTTCCTGATCCATCAGTTTTGACTTCAACTCTTCAGCATTAGCTTTTGCCATCTTCAAGTTTGCCTCTAATTCAGCTTCACACCTGCAAGATTCTGATTTTGTGCTCTCCACTAGTTCATATGCACTTCTAATTTGCAAGGTGCTCTGTATATATTCCTCCTGGTATCTTCTTTCAGCCGCCTCTAGTGCAGATCTCAATTGACCTACCTCAGATTTAACCTGGTCTAGCTCTGTTTTGACCTGGTTTAATTCCTCATATTCATCACTTTCCTGTGCAATTTTAAAATCCCCTGAAGCATGTACTATGTTTTTGCTGCTATTGTTGACAATATTAGCCTGTAGTTTGCTTACAAGTCCCTCCAATAAAATAACTTGATTCTTTGATTGTTCCAACTCCATATTCATAGATTTGTAAGCCTCCATAGATTTAAGGCCTTCGGACCTCAATTTATCCTCGGTTGATTTTGCCATTGCCAACTGCATTTCAGTTTTATTGACTTCTTCCAAGGCCTGAGCTTCAGATTCTTTGCAATCATTTAGCTGGCTTTTCAGATTCTCCACCATAAAGAGATTTTCAGTTAGTTCTAGTCTTAGGCTCTGTACCTCAGCATGTGCCGACTCTGCAAGCCTAGCATGGGCAGCTTCAGATTCAGCTACCCGTTCCAGCTGCATCTTGAGCTTCTGAATCTCATTCATGGCAGAAGCTAAGGCAGCAGAGTCTATTGAGTGATGCTTCTGGACAGCCTCAAGTTCGGACTCCCATGCTCTATCTCGATCCTGAGAGATCTTACGGAGCTCTTGGACTCGAGCATCATCAGAAGCAGAAAGGTCCGATATCTGCTGTTGAGATTCCTCAAGCTTGGCTGACATGGCAGCAAACTGCTTCTGGGCCTCTTCATTGTCTTGCTGAGCCTTCTTCTTCCACATCTCAGATAAGCTCAGATGTTCCTTTGCCTTCTTCAGTTCCTCTTGCAGCTGAGCAAGCTGAGTTTCCAAATCAGATATTCTGCCGGGGCGTTTCTTTTGCTTCTTACAGTAAAGCCAAAATGTCAAATATCAAATCATCAAGGAGTAGCTTATAGGAACACAGCAATAGCAATGAAAAAGTCAATGTTTTTAACAACAAATAACCATGAATGGTGATTACTATACAAAGAGAAAAAGAAAAGGGTGAGCAAGTAGCTCATTTAAATTGCAGTGCTATTTATTGGGAGTTCCTATAATTTTGTAAACTGAAACCTGCTTTTTCTTTTTTAAATTGATTTATCAGATTAGAAAATATAGGAAATTATTACATAATTTCGCTTCCTTGAGAAAAACATCAAAATTCACAACAGATGACAGCTTCCACATAATTCAGGTATCCTTGACAGAGAAAATATTATAAAAGACATTTTTGGACGTGATTGCAATACAGTACCGCAAGTTGGTCTATTTTCTCAAGCAAAGTATTTCAGTCGGTAACTATTTGCAGAAGAACTCTTTTGGTTACAAATCACCTTAATCTTAACTCCTACACAGTTGGGAGACGGACAAACTTCGCCAATGTGCTTAGCCAGATGCATCAACACAATTGAGGGAAGAAACAATGACTGATTGTTTCTAAGATACAGCAAGAAGGTGAAATGGTCTGTGAGTTAAGTTATGATAGGATACCTCAGACGCTGGACTGCAAGGCGACTTGCGATCAATTTTAGGACTTTTGTCTTTAAGCATCCTGCTTGCTGGAGAGGAAACCGAGTCTGAATCTGCTCCTGGTGTCTTTTGCTGCCTAGTTGTTCGGGGTGTGGCAGGAGATGTCCTCTGTGGCACCTCCAAGGAACCAGTTCTGCTCTCGAAGTGATCAAAATGACAATTAGCATAAGAAAGCACACATGAAAATAAATGAAATTGAATTAGAAAAGATCAGCAAATTTATTTCAGACTAGGACTTCAGACATAATGCTTACATTCAATCCCCTCCTTCCCTAAAAAAAATAAAAACTCTCCTGCAATTATATTATATACATGTAATATTTTAATAGAAGATGGTTCATATATCAGATGATTGTAAACAATACAAAATCTAGAATAAACTAACGCACGTCATGTATGGTGCAAATATATTACCAAGAAATCGTATTTACAACTATCTTAGTTATGTGTCTCCAATTTATTAAAATTTTAACTTTACACAAGCAAGCTATAGAAAGAAAATTCTACTATAAATAAGAAGAGAGAAGAAATCTTGATCAGTATTGATTTAACAAAATTGTAAAAGATCATCTCTTTCTGAAAATCATGTGATCTAATCAAGTACTTGTAAAACCACTTAAATCATCTTACTTTTAGGACAAAAAATCCCAATACCAAGCAGAGTGCTATTATGTTACAGGCAACACTAAAAGGAAAATATTGAAGCTTTCTACAAAGAGTCAACTATATATGTACTCATTATTTTGTCCAAATGCCTGCTTTATGAATTATTACTAATTTTTACCTAGATTCGTATATCCTCCGGGCACACACTAACAATAAAACTAATAAGTCATCGTTGAGCTGCATCACCCATGACAACTTAATCAGCTCCAAAATTAACCACTATCAGACAAGTTCATAAAGCAGTAGCTAATCTAAGATGAAGAAATTATGAAATGCAATATTTAAACAGCCTTTCGCTACATCTGAATCAAACTAAGGTTCCAATTTAAGAGCAGAGAAGATAACTCTGCAGAATTATAAAAATCAGTGTACATGTAGTGTGTAATGCTTGAACAATCAATTCAATTCAACCAAATATGAAATAATATAATACTACCTCCGTCCCATAATAAGTGTTTTTGTAGCTTAAATCACACATACCAATGCACAAGCTAAAATGGCAAAAATACCCTTAATATACTTTCTTTGTTTTGTTTGAGACTTTTTTTATTGCCTTTTGGTATCTCTTTCTCTTTCTTCAACCTTTTAACTTCCCAATAAATACCATTGGTTGCATAAGGACACATATGGAAAAATATTATAAAAATTGTATTGGAATTCTAACACATCACTTATTTTGGAAAAAAATTTAAGCCTAAAAAAGCACTTATTGTGGGACGGAGGTAATAAAATATAACATGTGAGATTCAAATAAAAAAATTTCAATTCAAGCATCATTTGAAGCTCAAAGAAGAATAGCATGCTACACCCTAAAACTGAGTAGACAGATATACCTTGTTTTTGGTGTCTGCATATTTGATTTCTTCTAGAAAATGGAGTGAACTAAATGACTCTACCTTGAAGGCCCACCTGACTATCTGACCCACAACACTTTCAAAAGTTCAGAGCAATCCTTGCTGAGAAAGAACGATGTGAAATATTTATATTTACATGTAGAAAAGACAAATAATGAAGTAAATGATACTACGGAGGATCCCATCAGCTAATCAATATACATTATCTAAAGCAAAACAAAAGAAACAAACAAACATCACCAATCCCTTCAAAGAAACTCCACATAAACTACCTCCACTCCCAACAACCAAACCCACAACAGAAGGAAAAGATTTAAAGAGAAAATAAAAGAAGAAACAGAGTAACAACCAAAGCAAAGACAAATGTCACTATACAAGTCATCTTTACACTTTCCCTTTTTCTTCTTTTTTTGCTCCTGTGCGTAAGCTGTAATTTAGACGCCTTACTGAGCCAACAAAAACATAAAGAAATGAGTGATAATAATTATCCACATAGCACACCTACTAATGTAAACAGGACCAAATTAGTAAAATTGTGTTTTAAAGACGATAACCATATCTACAAAGGGCTCAGATTACAAAAACAACTAGAAATTAAAAAACAAAAATAGCAGTAAATATACCACTTCAAATTTCTATGAAAATTGCAAGCATGGCCCTGGGCTTCATTACATCACCAAATCCAGATAAGATTATATTTGTTCAGACATATGGAGAGGGAATCACACGTTAAGAAAATATTGATTTTCTGGAAGGAAATAGTTGTTATAAATGGGTTGGGCGGAAAAATATCATCTGGAAAATACAAAAGAAAAATAAGAGAAATAAAAATAAATATTGAGCGAGCAAAATGAACAGTTCTGGAACTTCAACATATTCGTTCATTAGTATTACTAGATCTACTAAAGCCAAGAACTTCAGTCACTTAATCTACCACAAAAAATATAAAGATATGAAAAGCATAAAGCCAGCTACATATTCACATACACGCGCACATATATTCATATGCGTATGAGAATAAAACTCTCAAAGCCTCCAAGAATCTAGTTTTGAAACAAAAATACGATGCAACGTTGCAAAAATTATCAAAAGAAAAGGGAAACCCACAACTTCCTTACATAATCAGATTTGATCGACAACAAAAAAAATTGTTTAAGCAACTACAACTAGCTGTGAAAACCCATGAAAATCTGAAGTTCTTCGAGCACCCACAAAGAAAAAGGGATTTTTTTGCTGTTTGGCAGGTGACACAGCAATGCCTGGACGTACCTGAAGAATCTAGCGGAGCAAATGATATTATAGAAGCTGATTTTAGCAGTAGTAACTTTATTTTTTGTCAATGGAGAAAATAGGGGGAGAGAGATGTTGATTTCAAGTTTCGAGAAAAAGAGAAAACCCTAGTTCGTTTTGCGGGGGAAACCTAAAAAGCTCGAGATGGTTGCCGCCCACTTGCATCTGCTGCACTGCTCAGTTTTCGAGTCTTTATTTCTTTCACTGCTCAGTTTTCATGTCAGTGGAGAGACTTGTATAACAGATAAAGCTGGTTTAATTATTGACTCCAGATCATCGAGTCCGAATAATTTAAATTTTCAAACGAATATATTCAAAATATCAATAAAAAATTATAATAATTTAAAGAAATTCGGCTAATTTATTTTATTTATATTTCAAATTGAGCCTGATTAGAGGAGTACGAATCTAATCAGTACATTTTACAGTGTTAACTACAGTAGTCTAGTGTTTGATTGCATCTTAACTGTACACTTCTTAATGCATCTTAAGAACTCACATCTTTGTATTTAGAGATTTTTTGAATAGTTAAGATCCAAATATGAGTCTAAACTATTTAGAGAAACTCTTAATACAAACATGTGAACGGTTAAAATATATTAAAAGATGAACTATTAAGATACATTAAGATATAATCAAACACAACCCATACAATCAAGTAGTGGTGCACAAAAGGCCCGAGGCCTGCGGCCTGGCCTTGGTCCGGCCTGGGCCCGGCCTGGTCAAAGCCCGGCCTGGTCAAAGCCTGGCCCGATCAGGCCTGGCCTGGAAGGCTTGAAAAGGCCGATATTTTTAGGCAAAAATCTGGCCTGGCCTGGCCTACAAAAAAGTCTGGCCTGGCCTGAGGCCTGGCCTGGCCTGGCCTGGTCTGGCTGGGCCTGGCCTGGCCTGGCCTGATCTGGCCTGGCCTGAGGCCTTACATGATTTTTTATCCAATTAATTATTTCTAATTTTTGAACTTTAAATTTATAATTATTCATCAATAAACAATAAATTTTAACTTATTTATTATTGTAATTTATAAATTATAATACATTAGTTTTAATTAATACATCAATAAAGTTTAAAATTTTAATTATTCATTCTTGATTTCTTGCAAGTACATTTAATTAATATATTAGCTAGTTTATTTAATATTAATAAGTTAGTTGATTAAATTTTAATATTAATATATGAGTTAGTTTATTAATATTAATAAGTTAGTTGATTAAATATTAATATACTACTTAGTTTATTTAATATTCATAAGTTAGTTAATATTGCATAGCATGTTAATTGCATTTAACATGCTAATATGTTAATCTGCATATTTATTTAATATGTTAATAGCATGTTTATTGCATATTTATTTATTTAATATTTATTGCATATTAAATATTTAATATTAAATATTTAATATGCAAATTTAATTTTTTTTTTTTTTTTTTTTGGTTAGTGCTGAACCAGACCAGCCTGGGCCTGGCCCAAGGCCTGGCCTGGCCTGGCCTGGCCTACAGGCCTCATCAGGCCATGGTTTGGGGTTTAAGGCCTGGCCTGGCCTGGCCTGAAGGCCCAAAAGTCAAGGCCTGGCCTGGCCTGGTCAACGGCCAAAGCCTGGCAGGCCCAGGCCGGACCAGACCAGGCCGGCCTGTTGTGCAAGCCTACAATCAAGCACCACCTTAAGTCTACCATTGTTAGTTTTGGACTACTACTGTACATGCTCTACGCCTCGCGCCTAGTATACATTTGCCTACTCTTTCTTTTTTCCCGAATAAATTTGCCTACATTGCAAACAAGTCCAGAGTAACGACAATCCCTTACAAATTTTCAAACTTTTGGGAAATTATGATATTAATTTTTTTTTGAAGTTTTTAAAATAAATATCACGTGCCATGCGGCACATGCAACACCTTTACGACGATTGGCATGTTGCATCGGACATCAGGCAGTGGTAAGCGCAGAACATAAATTGACCGAGTTTGACTCTTCAACGCCTTTTACTACTTCTTTATTTATTCATTTTTATTATCCTCAGTACGTACCTACGAACGTAAATAATTTAGCAAAGCCTCATTCCACCATACATTACGAGACAACTGTGCAAATCATTCCATTTCCGGCTCCTCCCGCCCTACCCTATCCAGCTATCCTATGCGACCCTTCAAAGTTACTCCACATTTGGCTGGTCCAGAGAAAAAATAAATACTACTAATAACAAATCAGTCCTTCTACGGGAACGGGAGCTGGGCGACCGGTCTAACGATCGGATAATTTTTTATTTTTTTTATGACACTCAAATAATTTATAGTATTTATTAAAATTAAATTTTTTATAAAATTTAATAATTTAGGTGTCATTTAGATACAGATAAAAAATAAAGTTGTACAGGCTGTACAATTCGGTCGCTAGACCGATCGCCCCTTTTATGTATCCCTAGACTTTTTCATAACCAATAAATATTTTAGACGTATCATATCTTTATTTAATTCTCTTATCATCTCCCTTCTTTTTCTTCAACTCAAAAAATATTTTTAAATTTGGGGAGGGTTTCTCTCAAAAATCTTAGATTTCTTATATTTTCATTTTACTTGCAATTTAGTGCTCTCCTCTTACATGGGAGTTTTTTTCTTCCTTCTGGATTGAGTTATTTCTTTTGTTATATGAAAGAGTTTATTTATCCTCCCCTAACAAAATTAAAATTTTCACATTATATGAGTATGAGAAAAAAGAAATGGTTATTTGTATAGAAGAGAGATTATCAATGAGCTTATCGAGAAATAAAGTATTTGTAGGAGATTACTATTTTCACATGTGTTTTTAATATTTTCACATGATCTCTTCTCACATTTAGGTGAGACTCATTGTATACTCATGTGAGAAAGAACATGTGAAAATATCATAAATATATGTGAAAATAAAAGATATATTATGTGTGTTTAACATGTTATTTAAGTTCTTATATTAAAGATTTGATTTGGTCGTCATACTTATAATTTGTATTGATATTCTCTTTGAATAATACTAAAGACACAACTTATTCTACAACTATTTTATAATTTATTGATGTGGCATACTCTACCTCAACATATTGATGAACGAATTACTTCAATGTAGTTTTTGACCTCACATAAAAACTAAGATAGAGCATGTCACATCACCAAATTATAAAATAATTGTAGAATAAGTTGTCTATAAAAATTATGCATTCTCTTTTAAGTATGTATGTCAGTAGTAATTATACTGTTTAATTTACTACCTTTTGAATTGACTCGTATTTTTTATTTGATCGATTTAAAAATATTATGTTTTTATTTTTTTTATCACTTGTAATTTTTTTTCTTCATAAATTGTAACCTTGATTATTAATGTTTAATTTTTAACTTTATAAACAAAGTGAGAAAAGATTGAAGATTCGAATTTAAGATGAGGTATTCTAGGGCTTAACTTCTGACACCTTTTGCCATGATTTTTATTGTATCGGTTATGCAATCGGAACTGATTTGAGGACTGATTGATTGTGTAACTTTTGTAGTTTGAATATCTAAATTATAAAACTAGAGGAAAAAATGATAGTCAATTCGTTGTAAATAAAATAATAGTACTTTATTATTATTGTTTTTTAAGTCTTTTATTCACTCTTATACTATATCTTTTATCTCATTTTAAATTAGTTTATGATAAAAGATCAATGTACATTTAAGGAAGTGCAAGGTAAGAATAAAGATGCACTTCTGATGATGCGAAAGGGGCTCTACCATCTACATTAAATACTTTTTTCTCACAAAAATGATTCACTTTAAATTTTGATCCAGTTATTTTACAAGATTTTGAAATTCAAATTATGAATGTGATTTTTTTTAATTTTCCAAAAAAAATAAACGAAGTTATACTCCGTAAATTTTTTTTAGGTAATTCACAATATTAACTATTATTAATCAAAATCATATAAATTGATTAGAAAAAAAAATGACATTCAACACTTTTTTTTTCTTTTTTGATAATTCGGGAGGGGGTAAGTATTGAACCTTGGAAAGCAAGAGGCCAATGCTACCACTAAGCTATTGCTCGAGTGGCACATTAAACACTTTTTAGTTATAATAATAATAATAATACTCCACAACTAAAACTATATAAAAATTTGCATTCTCTCGCTTGTTTTTCCAAGATATTTTCATCCGCACACTTAGATTTGAGCATCTCCGCGGATCCAAACATATAAAAGTAACTAGATAAAATCTGTCATTCATGACAGGCCGGAGGGGGGGGGGGGGGGGGGGGGGGGGGACCTCAGTTTTATAGAAAAAAGTTACTGGAGTTTTACTTTCCTGGCTAAACCAATTGAAGGCCTGCTGCGGACAAAAAAGTAACTAGTATCACTTGCAGAGAGATTCACTCAATTATCACCCCCCTCCCCCCTTCGATAACATATATGGCCAAGACTTGGAAACTCTCGCACACCATATTTTTCTTTTTACAAATGAAATTAGAAGCTCTTAATTCATCAAGCTAAGAAAATCTAAATTATATTTCAAGTTGTTGCTATCGGACGTCTAGAACAAAGGACTCCTGAACTGAATCCAAAATTGATGCAGCTTACATGCATTTTTGATTCCTGCTGAAAGCAATCAGAATCAAATGATTCATTCTCCGTGGCCAACTCTTACCCGCCATATTCTTCCTTTTACAGATGAAATTAGAAGCTCTTAATTCATTAAGATAAGAAATCTAAATTATATTTCAAGTAGTTGCTATCAAACCTCTAGAACAAAGGACTTCTGACCTGAATCCAACATTGATACAGCTTACAAACATTTTTGATTTCCTGCCAAAAGCAATCAGAATCAAATGATCATTCTCCGTGGTCAACCAAACAGAGTTACAAGTTTCACAAATCAGTCCTTGGATATCACAAGGGCCTCGCTGCCATCTATTGCCATGTAGTAACATATGAACAAGGATAACAACACAGACAATTTCCCCCATTGAGGTCATCTTTATAACTTGATTAGTCAGATCTAAGAAAATAAAATCAAACTAAATATAGTTTGATGACCAAATTAAAGTGAAGCCTATAGAACCAATTTGACATTCAGTCAATATACATACCTATACTTTTAAATACTGGTTGGTCTTATAAATTGTCATTTCAACATGTTTTTTTACTATATATTCCATTGCAATTGCAAAAACTAGCAGAGCAATATAATGACCAAAAAATCAGAGGAAATATCATATTTGACTCCTATAAAAAAATTACTCAGTCACTTCAATGACAAGTTTATAGCAAGAGAATGCTACAATATACTACTATGCAAAAACTTGTAATAACCCAAAGGTGGAAATATATCTCACCAAGTCAAGGGCCCATATTTCTTGAACTGAGCTTATCTCCAAGCAATGTAATCTTCCAGCAATCAGCTTGAAGCATAAACACAGAAGCCTTCTTGGGCACAACTGCAAAAGCATCATGTAGGGAACACGATCATATAAATTGACATTTCCGCCGAAAAAGGCTTGCATCCTGGGGCGAGACTTGAACAAAGTGATTAAAGCCACCACAGCTGCTCAACCACTTCTACTTGTGCATGAAACCCGTAACCTTACATTAATCATGTGTTTAAATCCTTCAAATGAGTTGACACCCTAAGATTGTAAAATGATGTAGTTGCAACTATTACTGATAGGCACTTGACTCATTGTATGAAGCCTTTGCAAAAGTAGAATGTACAAGACAACAGAGACTGTTTAGTTTAGAACAGATTACCTTGTAATTTATTATCATGTGTAATAATTGCAAATGTTTCTGCAGTTTCACGAATCATAATACCACTCACTCCAGTGAAAGAAGCTATTTTACTCAGAACAACTGCCAGAAATAAAAAATATATATATATAATTAACAAAAAACCGTTAGGAGTGAGGAAAGTGCAAGAATTTTTTTATTATGCAAGAAAAAAGGCCGACCCTGATCGCTTTTCTAATCAACCTAATCTTATCTACACAAAAGAATTCATTTAAATCATTTTCCAATACAAGTTCCAATCAACCATGACTTAGAGATCATATCTGGATATTTAAATTATAAATGCAATATAAAGAAGGTCATATAAACAGGTCAATGATGAACAAGTTCAAGTCAATGGCTAAACATAATATGTTCCACAAAGGAGATGCATTAAATGATTTTGCATCTATCTAATTTTCTGATTTGTGATCATCAGACGATTCAATTCAATAATGTTCACCCATGCTGAAGCTGTACAAATTGCCTGTAGGTCTTTTCAGTCACCAACCTGAGTCAACTGTACACCACTAAGCTATATATGATTACCTTTTCTTTGTTCCTACTATAAGGTATAAGATGAAGTGATATGAGCCTATATGAGTTTCAGAGGAATGACCCTGATGACGTTTTCTTTTTTGATAAGTGCCCCTGTTGGCATGTTTATGGAAGTAGGTAATTGAGATGCCTATCACTTAGTAGTATAACATGGATGAAAATGATTGAGCAAAGAAAATGCTTTACCATTTCCTATAAGTAATAGTTTTTGCAGTGTTCAGGCATTTATAATAAATGTTGCTACAGATTGTTGCAGAAACAAGTAGCTGTAGTGTAATGCATTCTTACCTAAAATAATTGCACCATGTAGGTCTGCACTGAGGAGACATTGTGCCAATTGATTTCTCCTGCAATATCATATATAGAGTTTTTATACCATTCAAACCACTTCACAATATAAAACCAGATCTAAGAAACTGCACAACTGAAATATCATTAGAGAAGTCTAGATAAAAAACAACTTACCCAACATTTTTAAGAAGTTGCATTATGTATCCTTGCCACATTTCATGCATTGGCTTATAGGTCTCAAAGCTGTAACCAAAAATTCAAACCAACAAAGCTCAGCACAAACTGGTTGACGAACTAAACAAGAACACAGAAGCATGTGAAATATTACAGTTAAAGTATCAAATACATAATTGCTAATACATTGGTGATTTGTGAAAATTGCTACTATAGTACTATTTCTATATGCAAATGACAAATTAAGGGAATCATATGCTAAACAGAAAAGAATGGAACCCACTTATGGAAATCTTCAGGCAAAGTGAGTGATCCAATTTTTTTATGTTGCTTCGCGGACATGTGCTTTTTAGATCGCTTTGAGTGATTCTTTAGAGCTTTTATACGGGCGCCACTGTATGTGCCTTTCCCTTGTACTAGATTATCAAGAAGGATCCAGTTGTCAATTTTCTTGCCTCTGGATCCCTGCATATATTTCTGGGCTGAGTCACCATTTTGAAGAAGCTCATGCAGAATCTTATCAGCTATGCTTCCTTTTTTATTTGAGATCTGCATAGTGGACAGAAGATACTAAATTCAGTAATGACTATGGAAACATTCAAACTCATCGAATGAATCAGTCTCAGAGAGTAGATAATAACTTCACAAGTGAAAAATGGAAGAGTTACCTTAGAACTGGTTGACGCTAAATTCTCATGTACGGGGTGAGAGAGCAGAAAATATGTCGGGTCATTTGCTTCCAAATCTGTTTACTTTTCGGGTGAGTAAGAGTACTCCACTAAGGGCTCAAATACATTACAATTGACAATTGCCTTTCTAAGATAAAAAATTATCTATAAGAATAACTATGTTAATATGATGGTAAAACCCGAATTCTTATTAGCAGTTGGGACTATTGTATTCAATGGTTATGAACAACAAAATCTAGAATATAAATTCTTATTTCAAGATTATCCGTTTCTTTTATTTCAATTTTTTAGAATGTCTGGGTTGGCGAGAATAAGAAAATAGAAATTTTAACAGGAAATTTAAACACCGCAAACTTCACATAGCAACAGAAGCAAGTCTGTGATGCATCTTTAGCAGCACAGCTAATAGTACCACTGAGTAGCAAGGAGACCAAAACTTGGTGTGTTCAAAAGTAAAAAACACAAACTTTCTCTAGCTCTTGATGATAAAAGCTTGGACAAATCAACTGAATAACCTAAAGTGATCTTTAGAACTGGGTAAATTTTCTTAATACTACTTGACTAGCCATAAACTCTATTATTATTATTATTATTTCCTTTCCTTTTTCCCCTTGGTAACAATAACAATTCCTAATTTTATTAGTAGAACTTTCTCATATACTCCTTCAATTTCAAATTATAAGATCAATATTGACTTTTTAAAAGTCAATTTCAAAATTGACATGAATTCATACAAAATAACTGAATATAATTATATAGTATATACAACAAAAATAGAGTAAGAAAATGTAACCTTTTTTGGGCAAGGGATTTGTAGGGGGCACTGCTGATGCACAGTTGGTTGGAATGGGATGTACAGACGAATTGGTTATGCTAGTGGTCACTTTAGCCTTGTTTTCGAGAGGTCTCTTGTTCTTGCCCTTGTATTGGCGCTGAAGAAGCTCAGCTTCGGCTAGAGCAAAACGTCGTTCCAATGCATCCAACGTGCGCTTCCTTTGATCTTCTTCTATATTAGTCGTCATCGTTATTAGGGTTTTCTCACCAACTACAGCCTACAACGAAGTAGACGGTGATTTTGGTGTTAGCATAAAGTCAATCAAATTAAATGCAATCTAATTGTTTGCTATATTGTTTACATTGATGCTCCGTTGAGTCACACCAGAGTCGCAAGATAATTAACAGGAAACTAATAAGTTTGAAGCAACCTTGAAATCCCATTGGGGTATAATATATGGGAAATAGTTGTACTTGTACTACACTACAGGCAGCAGAACAAAGCATGAATTCCTGGTTTCTCAACAAGGTGGTCATGGGATAAAACCATGAATCAAATCTGAAACTAAATTTTTTTTAATCTCTCTCACTGAATTTGCAATGGTTACATTTCATTTAGAAGACGAACGACAACTTTCCTTGCCTTCCAGACATAAATTAATAACAAGTTCTTTTTCATATGCAAGCCAAAAAATTACAACTATGAAAAGCTAAATTTCTCAGTACCAACCATTTATTCAGATATAATTAACACTTGAATTATATTTGGAACAATAAAGGGCATTTAATTAAATTCTACACAGTTCTCAATACAAGCATTCGTTATAAATTTTGGTAAGAATATTTCATAATTATAAAGTTGATTTTTTCCTCAATCTAAAAATTTCCAGCAACCACATAGCTTTAAGAATAATAACCAAATCGATGCGAAGAAAATTGAAAGTACGTACATTCTTCCAAAGTGTCTATACATACAGACACGCAAATACACATATATAGTTAAATAAAGAACCGTTAAGATCAAATAAGAACAAACGTACCCCATGCCTGCTGAAAGAAGATGCTACACTGGGACTTGGGGTTTGAGTAGTTCAAGAGCCGCCGAGTAAAACCCTAACTTGAAATGAACTGCAGCGAATTAATATGCTACATGGAGAGAATGCCTTGGGGATTAAATAGTCTTATTTTATCATTTTAAATTTAAATAATGTGCACTAGACGTCTTTTTAGGAACATTATTTTTTGGAAACTGATATTTTTACATGAAAAAAATGATATTTTTACTGTTTACGTGAGTCTCTTTCAAATGTATATCAAACTTTTTTTAATTATTAATAATGTACAAGTCAATTTTCTCAAGTCTGATAGCATCATTTCAATACAATTAAGAGGTCGCTTGATAAATTTGAATGAAGTGAATAAAATGAATATTTCATAATAAATGTGTCAAACTAAATGACTGGATTTTTCTATTTTAACCCTTTTTAAGCTCACTTTTTGAATCATTATACTAACTATTATCTAAAACTAAAAAAATAGGTGAAAGGATAGATAATATTCAATTGAAGATAATTGGTAATTTAGTACGTATGATGATTCAAAAAGAGAGGGTAATCTATATCTATATACCAAAATTAAGTTTTTTGGTCCTTGGTCTTTGGTATGAGATTAGAATTTAACTGATTTTATTTTATTAACTATTATTAAAATACTTTTTAAACTTATAATTTAACTAGGACCAAAACACTATTTATGATCCTAAAAATTTGCAGAGTAACTTAATTATTTTATAACAGTTTTATTTATGATCATTCTTAATATGTTTCGCAATGATATATCACATAATAGTAAATTCTTCTATTATTATACCACTGTAAGTACAAAAAATACAATTACACGCAATCATATTGATGTAAAACGCAAAAGCATGACATAAATCACATTTTAATTTTTTCCTAAATCCCATGAATCACCTTTATGCATTATTATTAATTGAGGAATGTTTAAATTAATATTAGTAATAATATTTATAGGTCAAATAATTATCAAACCCATGAATAAGATGATTAAATTAATGCAATATGTAAGCCAAATAATTTCATGAATAGTATAGGCCAAATAAGGAAAAATATTATAACATTCACCCACTTGACCGAAATACTATTTATACACAAAACATTAACGTTTACAATCATTAATTTGACCAAACATTAATTTAATGTCTACATCATGTTTAAATAAAAGCACCAATATGAATTAATACAATTTTTGTGTCACTATTAACATAATTATGACTTATATATTGTGATTAAACTTTAGTTAATTTTTAAAACTAAAAGTCATAATGGTAATTTATTATTCTACAATAATTTTATTCTTAAATAGCTATATATTAAAAATATAGAAAAAATATTACGAGAAAATAATAATTAATATTAAAAAGTGTAATATATATAACAAATATATTAATGATTAAATTTAATTACTAATTTTATTTCAGATATCAGATATTTACTTAATCAATGTTAGAAACAAATCTCACTTATATAGTTATTAAAATTTAAGTTACCATTAAAAATAAAAAAACATGATGGCAACTTATTAATTTACAACAATTTTATGTCATATAGAATTTCTTAAACACCAAGTTTAGGTTTTTACATTTCACTCATTTTTTAACACTAAATAATTATGTATAAATTCGAAAGATTGAAAAAATACTAAATATTAAAATTAAAAAAATATAAACTTAATATTAAATTAAAAACACCAAAAAATAAACATATTACTAACATTCAATTGCAAGTCTTTGATAATTGTTTATTCGAGCAAAGTTTATAGTCATTCTATAATAAGTTAAATTGAATTTCAAAAAATATATTTTGTAATTATTATATATATAGAATAAATAAAAAATAAAAAATAATTTATTTAAAAAATAAACTGTGCAAAGCACTTGGCTAGTTTCACTAACTAAAAAAAGCACTTTTGTGTCGGTTAAGTTTGTTTGGTAAACTTTGTTCGCATCCATACCAATTGACCCAATAATTTTTATTATTAAGGATTATTAAACACCCCTTAAATTTAGTTATAAATAATTTAAATTAATGAGAAATTTAGCATAATAAGAAAATTTCATAGGTATAAATAATAGTTATTATTATTATTATTTCAAAAGAGTCTTATTTATATATAAATGAAAAAAAAAGTCTCACTTATATATAGTTATTAAAATGTAAGTTACCATTAAAAATAAAAAAAACGTGATGGCAACTTATTAATTTACAACAATTTTATGTCACATAGAATTTCTTAAACACCAAGTTTAGGTTTTTACATTTCACTCATTTTTTAACACTAAATAATTATGTATAAATTCGAAAGATTGAAAACATACTAAATATTAAAATTAAAAAAATAAAAACTTAATATTAAATTAAAAACAACAAAAAATAAACACATTACTAACATTCAATTGCAAGTCTTTGATAATTGTTTATTTGAGTAAAGTTTATAGTCATTCTATAATAAGTTAAATTAAATTTCAAAAAATATATTTTGTAATTATTATGTATATAGAATAAATAAAATCTAAAAAATAATTTATTTAAAAAATAAACTATGCGAAGCACTTGGCTAGTTTTACTATAAAAAAAAAAAGCACTTTTGTGTCGGTTAAGTTTGTTTGGTAAACTTTGTTTGCATCCATACCAACTGACCCAATAATTTTTATTATTAAGGATTATTAAACACCCCTTAAATTTAGTTATAAATAATTTAAATTAATGAGAAATTTAGCATAATAAGAAAATTTCAAAGGTATAAATAATAGTTATTATTATTATTATTTCAAAAGAGTCTTATTTATATATATATGAAAAAATAAAAAATCTATTATAGTCATACAAAATAACACAATAAACTCAATTATGTTGGGACTATAATATAATTTGCACCCCAAAATTTATAGAGTTGTCCAGGTTTGCATATCAATATTTATAATGTATTTAAGTGAATCTTAAAATTCTTTTATAATATAATAAACAAAAATGCACCCTCTGACTTTAACAAGTTAAAATGCACCCTTAGATTTTTTTCGCTAAACAAAATGCATTCCAATCTTTTTTTCATTAAACAAAATGCACCCTCACTTTTGACCCGTAAAAGTCTTGCAAGGTACATTTTGTTTAACGAAACCCCCCCCCTCCCCCTCCCCCTCCCCCCCTCCCCCTCCCCCTCCCCCTCCCCCTCAAAATACTGTTAAATGTGTTTTAAAATATTATGGTACAAACCTCAACAACCGGATAAACTTTGAGTACGGTTGCGAGAATGTGCGAAAAGCAAGTGTAACATAAAAATTTAAAAATTGTCGGTTATTGAAATTCTAAAAAATTAACTTAACCAAATTTAGAAATTTGGCAATTCTAAGCTAAAAGATTATTTTGTTAAGTTTGCTCACCTAGCTGATCCCCATCCTAAACCTTAACCTGAAACTCCACCGTTGCAGACGACCTTGAGAAAGTCCATCAATGGAGAAAGTGAAACTACGGGGGTCGAGTTGTATAAAGTTTCACATTCAGAAGCCGAATTAATTCACCCCCAAATTTTTTTTGTCGGGAGGCGCAATGAATACTCCATTAGGTTCTCAGAACCGGACCGTTCATCGAAATAGAGAAGCTACCGGGTGGATGGATCACTAGTCCAACCAGTGGTTGAACCGTTATTGACCCAGTGACATCATTAATATGTAATAAATAATTAAATAAATTAATTATTATTATATTTTATATATAATATTTAGTAAATATATAAAATCATGAACAAAATCAAACGTAAATAAAATTAATAGTGACAAAATCAAACGCAAATAAACATAAACATCTCTAGATACATTCAAATTCAAAAATTCAACCACAAGTTCATGTGTTTGATTAAATATGAATGCAAAAATATCTAAAATACCAAACAATGTAGAAGGTACTGCAACATCACTAATACAAGTATCAGATAGATATTAAATAGTACAATGGTAAAAGGTACTGCATCATCACATGGAGGACACATTAATGATATGGCCTTAAAGATCAATTACTGGCCAACACTGGTCTCCGGAGTCCGGACAATACTCAATGTCTAAGGGTCTTAAGTTTGAATATAACTTACTAATGGAGATAGAGAACTGAAACCAAATTGTGGGCATAGGCAAAAGGCCAAATCGACAGCGGGTTTGGAAAACAGAATTGAAAACAATCACAATATCATCAACACGCACATATCCATAGTAAAAAAACAGGGGCATTACTGCAGAGTGCAGAAAGCAGAGCATCAAAAACTCAAAACAATGAAACATAATTCTATGATTCTATCACTAATTCACTATGATTACCGTATATTGTATTTGTGTGTACTGTGTAGATTGTAGAAGGCTCGCTGCAGAAACCAAACACGGGTCGAGGGGCGCATCAGAGGTTAGGGCTCGGATGGGGAAGGGGAGCGACTGATCACGAGTCACGACAGAGAGACAGAGAGAGATGGTGACGATGGGCGATGAGAGCACTGTGATTTGGTCGTCGTGAGTGACGAAGAGGAGAAGCTCAAGCCTATTCAGTATTAGCCCTAAACTCTAAAGCTATTCAGTATTAATTTATTTATTTTTTATGTTTAAGGCTTTAAGCAACAAACCGGTCAAACCCGTGAACCGGTCACGATTCACTGGGTCAACCGATTGAACCGTCGGGTTCACCAGTTTTTAGCGGTTTTTGATCAAAATTGGTTCAATGGTCTAAATCGGACTGTTGAGTGAACCGATTTCAATTTTTACCGGTCTAACCGACGGTCCTGGTTCGAGTTTTAGAACCTCGAGTCCAACTGACATTTTGTAGCAGTCTTGCTAGTGCGGCTAGATTCCAAAAAATTAGAGAGAGGGAGAAGAGAGAATTTAGAGAGATGATAGATTGAGAAAAAATCTATTTTCATTTATGAAAAAACTAAAATTTAATCCTACCCATTGATTTTTAATAAAACTAATCCCCACTGTTAGATTACTATTCTTATTTTAACTAAGCTAGCCCCACGATACATAACAATACTCCCACTTCAAAATCCACCTTGTTCTCAAGGTGGAAGTGTTTGTAATCGTAGCAACTTAAAATTTCTTTGCACCCATATTTTTGTCCCGCTGCAATTTAACACTCGGAGAAACTCAGACTCGTTCCTGTCATTGTTGTTATTATGTAGGAAGTCAAGCTCTCCATCACCCATGAGTACCTTTCAAGAATTGTCTGCTCTACATTATTGCTAACTTGGATTTTGCTCGTGTCCAATGTAGTGTCAGCTATCACTTTAGTCCCTCCATGGTTATGAGCATTACTCTGACTATGCAATCAAAAAGCCTTCGCTAGCTCTAAACAATAACTCCAAGCTCCATTAGTTCAACCATATTCAAATGCTTGTCCACAAAATTGAAATTGTAGTATTATTACTCCACGTACCTCAAATAAATTGTAGTATCATTACTAAAGTGTGATTTGGATCTAGTTCGATGTCAAACTCATTTATGACGCCATCTATAAATAACTCCAAAGTCTCGTGCACAAATAAGTCTTGTTGGTTCTCATATGTATTGCAGGAGTACTCCACTTCAATATTAGCGACATGGATGACACCTATTCCAGCAACCATTGTTCCATTTTGTCTATTTGCGACAAGAATTTTGAACTCCAGAGCTTCACTGTTCTTTTCATCTTTCCCTTTTGTTGAATTTGTGAAGGCAATGAGATCTCCCATGTCTGGCTTGTAGGTTTCTTCATTCTTTGCTTTTCATTTGGAAGTTACTTTGTCCTCAAGGTGGAAGTTGAGAGTTTCTTTGCATTTTTCAGCTCTAGTTAGCACAAATATTTCTCCTGGATGAACATTGACTCTGAAAGATTTAGATACTGTTGCTCTGCCAAAAATAAGTACATGATACTTCCATTCTTCTATAATTCAACCATTTTCTACGTGAACATTGTAGTCTGGATGACAAAAGAATGCACCAACAATAATTAAAAGTACTCCATTTTTTATACTGAATTCCTTGTTATCCTCCACCTTATGCAACCAATTATAGGAATGGTCTGGAACCTTACTTGGAATAATATGCGGCAATAGTTGGTACTTGAGCTTTGTCATATGATCTCGAGACGTACCGCCATCAACAACTATCACAACTTCTTCCTTACTTATTGTGACGCCCCCAAAATAGGTTCAATACTCAACTCATTCTGAGTCGTCAAATACATGGTACAGAATCCAAATATAATCTTTTATAACATACGGTCGTACAAAATACGACCACACAAACTATGAGCTTCGATACAAATCGTATATAATACGAAATATAAACACTCAAATTCATTCCTTATTCATTACAATTATTGTCCCACTATTTTATAGAATAGTGATGATTTCTACAGATCTAACTCTGATCATCACACTGTTCCCCGACTAGTCCCCGCAACATTCTCATTCCCTGAAGAGGACAATAGATGAAAAGGATGAGCTCAACTAGCCCAGTAAAGAATATTATGACTAAGATAATGAAAAACAAATTATCATTAGCCTTCAATAAATCAGATAAAATATTATGGACAACAAGTTTTAGATCAACAACTGCAGCGGAAATAACAATTCAGTAGAAGAGTAAGTAGAGAATGATGTCTACTATCTTCTTTGATTTAAAAGTCCATCATCAATATTTTATCCATGTAACATCAATCAATATACATCTCGAATCAAATATTCATCTTTGCACTACGGGCCAAAGATATTCATTTGTATCACCAGTTGGTCATGTTCATCTCAACACCTGTCCATCTTTGCACTACGGGCCAAAGATATTCATCAGGTAATCATCCATCTTTACACTACAGGGCAAAAATATTCAGTTATATCACCATTTAGGACTGAGGATGATGAAAAATATTTTAAATAACGAATCAAGTGAGATAATGGACAAAGATTAGGGATTCGTAATTTAGTTTATCCAAGTTCAAGAATACTCCACGATAATCAATTGTGGAGCAAAATTCAAGAATGAAGTTCAAAATTTGGATCCAATCAAAGATAATTTGGAATTTTTTTTTTTTTACCGTGAATAGTAACTCGACATGAAAAGATAAAAAATTCACAAGAAAGTTCAAACTAATATTCCAGTGAAATGATATTAGATGAAGCGCAAAACTCAAAGAATTTTTGATCATTTCAGGAATTATAGAAGCAATACTTATCGTAGTAAGTTTAAAGTTAGGAATCTGAAATAAAACAATATACGAAACTGCAATTGGATTTTCACCCGTCAGGCGGTAATCCGCTCAGACAGATTATTTCCATAATTTAATAACAACTGAATACGAATGGTTATTCACCAGGCATGCGGTAGTCCGCGTAGACAAGTTATTCCCACAGAATAATAAAGAATGGAATAACAACAGGATTTCACCATGCATGCGGTAGTCCGCGTAGACAGGTTATTCCAACAGAATAATAAAGAATGTAATAAAAACTCTTACGAGTATTGAAAGAAAATAACTCTCTTCATGAATACGAAATAAATAATACCCCTTATCTTAATAAAAAATTAAAAACTGCACTAGTGTAATAGCAGGATACTCTTCTTCTTTCTTTCTTATTCTCTCTATACTTTTTCTCTATATAGCTTTAGTGAATTGGTGAGAAATAATGAAGAAATGATCTTCTATTTATAGGCTCGACAAAGTAAGGGTAAAATAGTCTTTTCGCTATAATTTATGACATCATCGCTTACAGCATCGATCCTATGACATCATTGCTTACCTCATCGTTTCGATGACATCATTACTTACCTCATCATTCCGATGACATCATTGCTTACATCATAAGAATTCAAATTTAATTTGTTTTCTTCTACCTCATTTTACTTTTATACCATGAATTTACTATAATAATGTTACCATTCAAATTATAAAAATCATACTATTATATAATCACATTATACTACTATAATGTAATATTATAATAATATATTTGAATGAATTATTTTATTGGAAAAGATAAAATACCAACTTTCAACAAATGTCATATGCTAAAAATTCCTCCGTTTAAATTCACATTGAATAAATATTTTCTTATCATATATATCAAAAATCAATTATTCACAAATAATATTACAGAACTACAATATTGACAACCAGGTCGTTCTCAGGAAAAAGGGGGCTTTCCGATAAGGATTTTTCCTCATTGGCGCGTAATTATATAACCTAACCCCTTTCCTCAACAGAACTTTCTAGACATTGTCAATAATGCTATCTAATAATATTATTCAAATAATATGAATTATTAATTTGATAATTTGAAATACTGTGCAGTGACAATTATTGAATCACTAATATAAAATATCAATCTAGCAATTATTGGATCAATAATATAAAATATTAAACAGTAATTACTGTAACAATTATTGAATGATTGACTTCTTACGTAGAATCAATAATTAGAATTACTGTGTAATACCGTGTGCCACTGTGCAACACCGCGTATTACTGTATTTTAACCATCGAGTATTTCAACAGCTTTAACGGTAAAAGTTTTACCGTTATTTTTATAAAAAGGTTACTTCTGTCGCTTTCTATATCCGACATTCATTCCATTGTGGGGTCCACCAATGACTGCGCCGTCGTACGAATATTCTCCGACAAAAAGAATATTTATCGACCAAACGAATATTCTCCGACACAACGAATATTTTATAACCACTTGCTTACTTTGTAAAATTTGCACATACTATCCATAACTTACCACATTTATCAAATCAACACCTTACTATTTCAAAATAATATCTAAAGAAAATTAAATCTTTATTCATAAAATTTGGAATCTGACACTATTGCTAACTCTGTTTTGTTTAAGGAGCAATTCGACACCACAAGTATGACGTTTGCAACATTGCTATCGAGTAAATGATCACCAAAATTCTTAACCTTGGTCGTGCGGTTTGTATTTCCAGTTACTCCCACAATGGTGAATTTAGATCCTTTATTCTTAAGAATTTTAGTGCCTTATGTAACCTTCAGTAAATCATTGTTACTCATTAATATGCTACCTTCTTGAGCATATGAGGAATTGTGTTTGTTCAATTTCAAACTAGTTCATCCCTATTCCAATGCATAATTTGGACAACATCAATTTTATTTCCAGTATTGTATTTCGTTGGATAGCTTTCATGTGGCACAACACAAACAATTCTCATGTAGATTATGGTAAATCATAACATTCCAGGCTAAGGCTTCTCTTTTAAGCATTTCATCAAACACATTGTGAGCCACTCTAATTTCATGAGCAATGTATCGCCTTCTTTCTGGAATTTTGTCAAACACCTTGTTGGCAATATGAATTCCTTTTTTATTTGCACATAACTCCCGTACCATAGAGTTGTCCGCCTGCCTGGGAAGCATGTTATGAACCAATTCATTGCGCACTTGATGAACAGGTGGATTTGGATCATCAATTTTGGCCTGGAATTCCACGTGATCATCTTCCTCATAGTCATCATCGCGTTCAGTCATTTCATCGAACACCTTGTCGATCATCCATTTCAACAGATTGCTCTTTGGATTTTTTGAATGACTGCTCGATTAGGTCTTTAACATAAGATTTTTCTTCCTCTTCACAAACCAAAGCTACACGGCTACACCTTCGTCATCATCAATATCTTTACATACTGACCACTTGGAAGCAAGGAACTTGCTTCGATACATACACAATCCTCCTCCTTAGTGTAACTACAAATTAGAACTTTTCGTTGATGCTTGGCTGTGGTTTTGTATTTGTATTTATGGCTGAAAATTGTTCTTTGTAGTAGTAGAAATTTGCTCAGCGAATTGGGCGAAAATTGCCTTCGATAGAATTGGGATTAGTCATTGGAAAGAACCAATATACTCCATAAGATTTAAAGAGAACAATCCTACTTAAAGAGAACAATCTGAAATAACAGTTCAGAGAGAGAGAGAGAGAGAGAGAGTGAAAGAAGAAAGAATTTAAAGAGAACAATCTAAATAATTCTATTTTCATTAATAGCATAAGATTTATATAATAAGAATGAAAAGGCTAAAATTTAATTTTACTTATTAATTTTTAAGAAAATTAATCTCTACCGTTAAAGCATTATTTTTATTTTAACAAAGCTTGTCACACGTAACATATTTATTTCTGAACTTTAATTATTCAAAGGAGAATATTTGATTCTTCTGTGGAGCAATGGCCGGTTATGGCGTTTTTCTTTTTGTAGATTAAACAAACAATTATTTATTTAAGTTACAGTCTCACTTCCCTCTACTTTACATTACTTTCTCTCTCTCTCCTCTCCTTCGTCACTCCCTTCTCATCCAAGCAAGCCTTTACTAATTATTCCTCTTTCTCTCTCTACCACGTTCTCTCTCTCTATATGTTTATATTATACGTATAGCTAGGTTTGCTAAAACAGATCTTAGTTGTAATTGAGGTCTTTGACTGTAATGCCAGAATTCTGATTCACTCAAATTCTTAAAAATCTGCTAACATATAAGTGTATGTATACTGTTAATTAAATTTTCCACTTTGTCACTCTTTTTTGTTTTTGTGGAACGATTTGTACCTGCAAATGAAATGAAGCTTTTGAGTTAGAAAAGTAGTACTGTAGTTGTTAGTTTATAGAAATGGCAGAGTTTACGGGAAGGAAGTCATGGCCAGAGGAGCTCGCCAGCCTTGTTGAGGACTCAGGAATAAGATACTCCGCGGCCGCCGGTGATGCAATCGGAATTTCAACTACGGCGTTTGATATGAAAAGATCGGGATTCATCGTGGGCGGGGAGTCACCTGAAAGTGAATTGGGGGAATCAGAGAGCTTTAAGGATCAGGTTAAGGGTTTTGCTAAAGCTTGGGGAGAAATAATCGTTGAATTCGGGAGAGGGTGCAAGGATGTAGTGCAACAGAGCCTCTTGACTGAGGATTCTTATGTTGTGCAAAAGATGAGAGGGCCATGGGCTAAAGTTTCTGGCAGATTGAGATTTTTGAATGAGCTTTTGCCAGAGGATCGCGATCCCATTCATGCCTGGCCGGTTGTATTTTTCGTTTTCATTCTCGCAGTTGCAGGTAATTTCTTGTTTAATATCATTCTTAAAATTTTCTCTTTTTAAGTGATTTGGAATTGGTTGTGGATGATTGATTTATGGGAAAAATGAAGGTTTGCAATTGCCTTAATTCATATAAGCCAGCAGGAGTAGCTTGATTTATTTGTCAGCCCTCATCAGTAGTCTGATTAGTGGAATGTATGCAAATTTTGCTTCGGAATCTTCACTGAAGGTTTCTATATCTATTTGTTGCCAGAATGTTGTCTTATTGAAGTTGACAGTTATAATTTGGGGTCCAATGACTATAGTGTTAACGTTGCTGCTGGGGTGGGGGCTGTGGGGCTGTATAATGTTTCCAGCTAAGTTGATTAGTCAATGATGGATATCCTCGTAATTTCTTTAATTGTCCAAATAACATCACATGTGCATTTCAGACTTGAGAACAGTAACAGGAACGCGTAGAACTAGATGGCTCTTCATAGGCCAAAACACTAGATAATTTCCAATGATGGATGAGCATTCTTGAGGTCATTATGTATAGACTATAGTATAGGTTTGGTTCATGAATTCACTTGATTAGCAGGTAAAATGCAGTATATAGGTGATAATGTGAAATCATTTTTCTAATGGAAACTCATGGGGAAGTATATAGGCTGATGTTCTCCATGTTGTCCAGTCAAATGTTATGGATCAGTTTGTAAATTTCTAGTGTTGAGGATCATCTTGAAGACTGAAAATGAAAAAGCAGTGTTTATTTCGTCAGTGGGAGCTGTTGTGTAAAATGAGAGTGCTCGGTATAAAAATACATTGGCTTCCAGTTATCTGCAGATTCATGTTAACTGCCCAAGAGGGTATATTCAATGGAGTTCCGAAAAAACTTATTTTGCTTTCTGGTTGAAGCTGTTGTTGACATTGCCATTAGCTTTCATTTACTACTAATGTTTTTTCTTTATTTTTGTTGTTGCTGATGGTCCTAAACATTTATAACGATTCTCTTACTTTTCTCAGAACTTGTCCAACACATTACTGAAGCTTATCACATTTAGTTTTCCATCTTGTGGAGTCCTCCTTTTCTTGTCCAACTTGACAATTCTAATTGACACTTTTGAACATGTGCAGCATTGAGTGTAAATACTAAACATGATACTTCACTCTCCCTGGTGAAAAAAGTGTACATACATCCTCCTAGTGCTGTTCGGATTCTACTTCCAGGACTGGTAGACACATGGCATATCATGAGCTAGGAGTTACAGCTGACAGAGCTAGATTTTCCTTGATGGCACCTCATAGTTTCTTGTCTTCTCGGCTTGCTGGTATTAGCTACTATAAATTTAATTTGTCTCAAATAAAGGATTAATGAGATGTGTATGTGCTATTTGAAAATTTAATGTAGAAATGACACTGAAATGTATCATTATTTTATGTTTTCCTTTGTAAGGTATTCCAGGTGTCAAGTTGTCACTGCTGGAGGAGTTTGGTGTTCGCTTGGTTACTTATGATCTTCCTGGTTTTGGAGAGAGTGATCCTCATCCCAACAGGAGCCTTAGTTCGTCTGCTCTAGATATCTTACACTTAGCGAATGCTGTTGCAGTGACGGACAAATTCTGGTTGCTAGGCTATTCAAGTGGTGCAATGCATGCTTGGGCTGCACTAAAGCACATTCCTAATAGAATTGCAGGTGACCTGTCTCTGAAACTTATTATATATGTCACGACAATTTGTACACCGACAGTTTCTCCAGCTTTTTCTCAACAGGTCAGAGGGTATGGACCTACTTGGTAACATTGATATCAGAACATCAAAGTTATTATAGTTCTTTATATAATGCCTTCTAAATATGAGAACAAGCAGAGGAAACTTGCTTCTGACCCAAGATGTGGACAAATTTTGTCAATGACTTTAACTGCAACCAAAACCAACCTTGATCATATTTTGGATTTATGCTCTCTCTCTCTGTCTCTCTCACACACACACTATTACATTCACTCATAAACACAATTTTCTTTTATGGATGCCAATAAACTATAAGTATAAGCTGCACAGAAGATATCTGAAAGTGAATACTTATGAACTAGCAATTAGATGTACAAGGGAATACTGCTGAATAATAAGATGGACCATGAATCCATGATGATTTTTCTATCAGAATTCTGAAGAGGAAAAATACACAAAAAGAGGAAAAAAAGAATCAGCAGCAGATAAAGCTTTTGATAACCACTGAAATAGGTTTCTAAAATCCATTTACGGGCTATCAGTATAGAGAATGTCTACAACATGGTTTATTTTCCAAAAGTTTCCAAATGAATGACTGTTATCTTGTTTTGCGTATAAATTCTATGTGGTGGAATTTTCTTTTGACCCATGAAATTAGGTTATTGCTTTGGAGTCAAGTTATGGTTACTGTGCAGACTATATATTAATACACTTTATGTACGGGCATCAAATAATTTGATCTCATAATGTATTAGCTTTCAAAATATATTTTTTGGTAAGTAAGATTATATTCAAAAGGCACCAAAATGGGGCGCAACCCATGTACAAGAGATACTTCAAAAGATCTTATAGTACTAAACAACATATCATATTGGACAAATTGTTTTCTGATGTGTCTAGGGCTGATATTTACAGGCGCAGCAATGTTTGGTCCAATGGTTAATCCATATCAATCAGGCATGACAAAGGAAGAGGTGTCTGGTGCTTGGGAGAAGTGGATGCGGAGAAGGAAGCTGATGTACTATTTAGCTCGAAGGTTTCCTAAATTTCTCAGTTACTTTTATCGTCGAACTTTCCTATCTGGGAAGCACGGTCAGATTGATAAGTGGTTATCTTTGTCACTGGGGAAGAAGGTGAGTTCATTTCCATCAGGAATTTACAAAGAATGATAGTCAGATCCGACTTGTACCAAATGTTTAATCACTACTCCGTTGTAATTAGGAGATGCATTTTATTTTTTAAAAAATCAATTTTCAAAATCCTAAACTTCAAAATAGATACAGATTTTATTTGATTTTAGTACAAACACCTGTAATTATTGTTTGCCAACTAAAAGACTATTAGTTATCATATTTGTCGCTTTCAAAACATAAATGTCGTAACAAATTTGAATTTTAGGATATATTGACTTCAAAAGGTCAAATTGTATCTATAATTTTGGAACAGAGGGAGTATAACATTGATGAGTTGGGGAGCTGTGAATTTCAGCTGAAAATAGGTTTTGTGATGATTAATTGCTTTTGCCGCTTGTACCTGAATGCCGCCTTGTACCAAATGTTTAATCACTACTCCTCCGTTGCAATTTGGAGATACATTTTATTTTTTAAAAAATCAATTTTAAAATTCCTAAACTTCAAAATAGATACAAATTTTATTTGATTTTAGTACAAACACCTGTAATTATTGTTTGCCAACTAAAAGACTACTAGTTATCATATTTGTCGGTTTCAAAACATTAATGTCGTATCAAATTTGAATTTGAGGATATATTGTCTTCAAAAAGTCAAATTGTATCTATAATTTTCGGACAAAGGGAGTATAACATTGATGAGTTGGAGAGCTGTGAATTTCAGTTGAAAATAAGTTTTGTGATGATTAATTACTTTTGCCGCTTGTACCTGAATGCTGCCATGTACCAAATGTCTGATCACTACTCCTTCGTTGCAATTTGGAGATACATTTTATTTTTAAAAAAATCAATTTTCAAAATCCTAAACTTCAAAATAGATACAATTTTATTTGATTTTAGTACAAACACATGTAATTATTGTTTTGCCAACTAAAAGACAACTAGTTATCATATTTATCGCTTTCAAAACATAAATGTCGTATCAAATTTGAATTTTAGGATATATTGACTTCAAAAAGTCAAATTGTATCTATAATTTTGGGACAGAGGGAGTATAACATTGATGAGTTGGAGAGCTGTGAATTTCAGCTGAAAATAGGTTTTGTGATGATTAATTGCTTTTGTAGTTATTTCTTAGCATCTTCATTGTTGTTTAGAGTGCTTCCTTCTTCGGCAAGGTTTCTTGTTTATTTTAAAATATTATTATTTAGTATTTTGACTATCACCATTAATATAGTTCTTCATCTTTTCAACCTTGGGAGTTGTAGAAAAAGCATAAGATGTTTCCCAGGCTCTATGGTTATCTAGGGTTTAAGAACTAAGAGATGCGGGAATAGACTCGATAGCTGTAGAAGACTAATGAAACATAAAAAAAATTATGTCCTCCATTAGTATATACATGTGAGTGCATCTTGATTGCGAATGATAGATCATTTTATCCATCTTTCTACAACGCACAAGAAGAGATATTTTTCTTTTTGGAGTTTGTTACAAGATGATCTTGATTGTCTAAATTCCGCTTTGGGTTATGCTTTAAGCTTTTAAAGAGGCTTTGTAGATATCCTTTTTCACTGTTGCCATGAAATTGAGGCCTTTTGAGTTTGCAAATCTTCTCTTTCCATTGTGGCAAAACCAGCTTGAAACAAGATTGATAAATCTTGTCTGGTGTATATATGTCAATATATATTAAGATCCTTTAATTTCTATCTAATCTGGTGTATAAACTCTAAGGACTACCTCCCTACCTCCATAACTCTGTATTACAAGGCTTGATTCAAAAATTGCTTCTAGTTACTAATATCACACATGTATCACAATCTTATTGAGTTCAGGATATAGCTCTGACTGAAGGACCACTATTTGAAGCATTTTGGAACAGGGATGTAGAGGAATCAATCCGTCAAGGGAGCACAAAACCTTTTATAGAGGAAGCTTTGCTACTGGTATCAGATTGGGGTTTTAGCCTGGCAGATCTTCAACTGCAAAAGAAGTGCCCCAGGAAAGGCATCCTCCCTTGGTTCAGTTTCATGCATAGTCAAGCGGAGTGTCAACTGACTGGATTTCCTGGCCCAATTCACATATGGCAGGTTGGTATGCATCTTTCCATTTCTAGGTGTTGATTGATTTGGCATTTTAATCACCCAGTAGATTAAATTCATGTTTGTAGGTGTTCATAGCTGCTTGGTTTATTATTTATTCTTTTGTAATACATCAGTTTGTCTTAGTACTTTCATCTTTCTGCATTTACCAATGCTGGACAGGGAATGGATGATCACGTGGTTCCACCATCCCTGGCTGACTATATTGCTCGGGTTCTGCCAAGTGCTATTGTGCATAAACTCCCAGAGGACGGCCACTTCTCATATTTCTTCAACTGTGATGAGTGCCACAGACAAATATTCTCAACCCTTTTTGGAAGCCCACACGGTCCTCTTGATGACATGGAGCAAATTTCATCAGGAGGAGGCAGCAACCTTTCTTAATTCTGCGTCTGAATGAGTCGCTACTTCTAATTTACTGATTTTTGTTTACTAGAAAGATTATGTATATTAAAAACCCAGCTAGACATCAGTCTGTACTCTTCTCCTTTTTTCATTCCATAGATTTTTACTTTTGACATCACAAAGCAAAGAAGGCAGCGGCTGCTTAATGACTTCTATAGTTGAAATTCTGGACTTGATGCTTTCATCATATTCCTGCGAAATGAATCATGAAACCATCTATGTAGTGGCAGGGAGATGGAGCCCACCATTACAATCTAGTATAAGCATAGGTGATGAAAAATAACATAAAAATTGAAAATTTAACCAAGATGATTGAAACGAGTTTTGCTTCAGCACACCCACTTGACTGGAATGGAATATAAAATAGAGAGATGGAACCTGAGTCGTCTATTCTTTGATTTTTTTGGTGATTACCTGTTTAGTCTCTCTTAGCAAGTTCAACTATGTGCAGCATTGCTCTTTCGTTTGATCTTTTCCTCTTTTGAGGATTAGTTGGAGGCCTGAAGATAATTTCAAGCTCTTAATTGTTGTATTACAAAGCAAAGGTTTCAAGGAATTGAATTATGCTTTTAGAAGAAAAAAGATAAAATAAAAGGAGAGATTTATCTGATTTGCTGTTATGATTTTCTTTCGGACCTCGGAAGATACGTGCAAAGTGGTGCCGTTGGCAACAGATACGAGCAAAATATTCAAAAAACTAAATTCAAACCAAGGTAATCATGTAAATTCATATATCTCAGACAAATTTAAGGAATAAATAATAATGGTGTATTTATGTTTTCCAACTTATACAACGACACGGTCCTATAGAAGAATTAATTGCGCATAGACTCTCAATTCAACATCGAATTCCCGGAAAGAATCCTCCTTCAATAATCAAGGAAAGTTGCAAAAGAAGCTGATTTCTGTTTTGAGGCAGTATCTCAACTCTTGGAAATTCATCTTAACCAAGAGGAAAATTTGGCAGTCTTATCAACTTTTGGAACTCACCTTCGATCAGAATGCAGACCCACTGCCCGTGGTTTTCCCGAACATCATCTCTTTTGCATCATTTATTTTAGTAGCAAGATAATGGCTACCACCCGAATCTGGATGGTTTGCAACCATCAACCTTCTATGTGCTTCCTTAATCTTATCCGTCGGAGTACTTTCCCTGTCAAAGAATATTGAAAAAGTAACAGGTAAACAAAGGAGAAAGGAAAGGCATTTCATACAAAGGCTGGAAGTTAGTTCCCTGGGTCTTATACATGTGATAAAACAAGGTAAAACATGAAACAGGAAGGAAATATAAGAATTGATCTGCTGCACACAAAAAACAGCAGAGAAAATCCCCAAAAGTAGGTTACAGTTCTGCTATATAAAGTATAAAGAATGTATGCGCTAGAAGCGAAGTTATCTGTAGCATCTGTAAAAATGTTCAAATTTTCAGGCGACTTGAGTTTCGATATAATCTAATAAACACAACGACCTATGCAGGCAAATGGATATCAAACTGTATTAAAAAAAAAGGCCCATCCTTAACCTATAAAGATTTAGGAATGATGCTTTACTTTAATTCCTAAATTCACAAACTACTGTGGTCATGTGGTGGCAAAAGGATCCTTTTGATTTTACTAGAGAACGACTAGCTTTTCATTATCTTTTTCGATTATATCTATAAATGAAAGCTGTCCATATTCCTACTGCTAATCAACTTAAACTAGCATCTTTCAGAAAAAAAGAATGTTGCTTCGAATAAGGCAGGATATTTGCCAGTACATAAAGGGCCAATTTTGAGCTTCTATCTGCCCAATGCATTATTCAAGTTCTAAATGACTAGAAGTCAATAGTTTAAAAAAAATAAAATCGTCACCAAATCTGTTCTGTCCATTTATCACAGAGAGGAGGAAGAAGGCTATCTAGGCAAAACTCAAATGTTCTGATTACCAAACAGCGTCTTTTAGAAGATAGAGGTATTATGGTAAATCAAGTAGCAAACCCTTCCCTTTTTTTCTTCTACCCTTCCTCTGCTAAATTAAACAAAAACAGAGAAAGACACCAAATATGTCTCCAACATTCCTTTCTACCAAAGAGGTTCAACTAAATTTTTTTGGGTACCTCACTCCAAGAATAAGAGCTGCTTCTCTTCTTGTCATCGTATGTTGGAAACCTCCTTCATAAAATTTGCGAAGTCTTGCTGTAGGTGGTCTTGCCTTGAATGCATTCCAAGCTTGGATGCCATATCTTCCAGCACAAGCAGCAGCAGCAACAGTAAGTCCTGCCAATAAGGGTGTAGCCTGAAGCAAATTTCAGGTTTAAACCTCATTTCAAACAAACTATAACAAGAAAGAAACTATAGGCATAAAAAAGCACTAGTGTAGTAGCAACTATATCATACTGACAAATGACAACCACAGTAAATTATAGATAGCAAGAATCAGTAATGAACTGTACTAATGCACAAACAACTTAAATATCAATTATATTTTTTCTAATAAAAAATTATCTAAAAATATAAACTACACTGTTCTATCCTGCCGTTCACCATGGGGATCTGGTGTATTCAAGTCTTGGATGAAAAATCCACTCATGCACGTAATTCCTATTTTAAAAAAATCACTAGGTTAGCAAAAAAAATACTCCATTATTTTGACTCACCGCTATCCATGTACAATAAAAACTAGAAAGGCAACAGACCCTTTTGGATGATTTTTATTACAACCACCCCCAAAAGCAAGAATCTAAATGTTACTGTAAGTATTTAGTATTTACAAACAGGTAAGCTTATTAAGTTACAAATAAATGTTACTTTATAAACAAGAAATCTTTCCCCAACCCCAGAAAGTTGTGCAATCATAAAGAAAACAATACATACTAACCACGAGAATTTTTTGATATTGGGGATACCTTGCACTATAATTATGAGTAATGATAAGTTAGACACATCAAAGTCTAATCTTTTTTTTTATTTGTATCTAAGAATTACAGGAAATCTAAATAAAGGCTCGGAACCACCATAATGAAGGACTAAAACAACCCCCCCCCCCCACTTCCCCCACCCCCCCCCCCCCCCACGCCCAAAAAAAAAAAAAGAAGAAGAAGAAGAAATTTTCGGTAATTAAAAAACCCAAAATTATTCAATACTATGTAATCATCGGAAGGGAAGCCTAATATCAAGCACACAAGAGTTCCAAATAATACATAGAATTCAATGAGCAGTTTCCCCCCAAAACATAAATTCAATGAGCAAAATTAGACCCAAAAAAACAAAAGAATTTTATAAAAAGTGTGTATCTAGAGCGAAACTCACCATGTCTTGGGTTTCCTCAGAGGATCACTGGAGAAAAACGCGGGATGGATTTACTGGATTTTTGTGAGGGTTTTGTTCTTAAAATCTTGGAAAGAAAGCTAGCTAATCAACAATCAATGTGTCGAGGTTAATAAGATAGCATAGGTCACGCCGAATGCACGTGGTCAGTTTTACTCTTCTGGGACATTGTTTTTTATTCCCTTCTTAATTAGGTCGGTGGTTTTAAATTGTAATAGTGTCGTGTCGTGTTTTGTATTTCTTTTTATGGACCTCCTCGTCTCATCTCATGAGGAGAGGGAGAGGAGGACATGATAGGAAACTCCTTTAACTTTGTCAACAAAAACATAAATTCAATGGATACACAAATTATGACAAAGTAGAAATGAAATACCCCCAACTATAAAAATATATAGAGTAGTTACCAATTTTTTTTAAAAAAAGTATAAAATTGTAAATAACATAATACGAAGTTTGTTGGAATAGAAAGTGAAGGAGAAATGAAAATAAAATAAAGTAAACACATGAAAGAAAAGATAATTAAACCCATCTCCCTATCCTATGTGTAAAAATACACATATTTTATAGATAGATAAAAAGTTAAAAACAAAATAAAATTAATACTAGAAAGAGAGAAAAATAGACCAAAACAAAAATATGTAAACACCCAAGCTAAACAGCTTTCAAAATCATAAATTCTTTTCGATCATTGATATCATAAAATTTTAAATTGATATGATTATTTTGAGAACAATGATATGTAATTAGTCATGTTTTTCAAATATTTCATAAAAATTACTCCCAATATAAAGAGCTAAAATTATAACGGTTTTGAATCTTACAATTTTGCAAATTGGTTTTAAAAAAAAAGAGGTTAAAATTATAGGAATGTGTGAATTGGTTTTGTTTTATTTTCTTTAATTTTTTTTTGTTTCGTATCCGACTTCAATTTGAAGTGTAAAGAAAATGAATGGAAACAAGTTTTGGAATGAGAGATCTAAAGACCACAGTACAGTAGCCGACCGCTCGGTCTTAACTAAGACCTGATCTGATCGGCTACATATTTCGGTTAGCCACGTACAATGTTAATGATTATTTTGACATTTTACTATTTTATTAATTAAAAATATATTAACAGGAGTTTATACCTTAGCTAGCTAGCGCCTAGCAGCATATCAAAACTAGCGGAATAGTCGCTTTGATTTGGGGTTGGGTTCAGATGCTTATATAAAACAAAACATTCTAGCTAAAAGCAACACAAAGAAATAATAATATTTAGAATAAAATCATATGCAATAATTAAATAGAATCCTTGTAACCACCAGGTTCTTTCAAGATGACTCGCAATCATTACAATCTCAACATCAATGAGTTTCTGAGAAAAGAGAGAACCTAGAGAAAAACTCATCCAAGAAACTCCCCCCCCCCCCCCCCCCCGCCACCCTCTTTTGTTTTGTTTAAAGGAATAAAGAAATAAGAATTTTTACAAAAGAAGAAAAGACTCATATAACAAATAACCCTTTTTTTTAAACAAAATTTATAAAATTCCACAGCCCATAACCCGTATCTTGCTTCTTTTGCTCTTCACCTTTTTAAAAATAATTAACTGACCGTGACATCTGCAACAGAGGTGGCGTTCAACCTTGGCGGACCTGAGTGCCGCCTCGGCCTGGCTGGTGAAGCTGGGAAAGAAAGCCGCTTCTTTGCATTCCCTGCCGATCCCTTCTCTGGCATCACATTCTCCATTCCCAATGAGCTTTGCAGACGTGATTTTGCCTTGGCAGACTGAGTGGACACCATGTAACTTGGAACTGCTGGAGAGCTTGCCAAGCTCTCATCATCTCTCACAGATGATCCAGCAATGCTGTGCCTCCTATTCTGCTCCGACTGCACACTCAACATGCTCTTTGAGTCATAATCTGGGCTCAACACACTTCCTCTTGGGCTCGGTGGCTTAAATTTTCTACCAACTTTTGTAGAAGCTGCCTTGGGTAGCGGACTTGAGGGGGACTGGATACTAGAAGGATGACTTGGCCTTTGGTTGCCTGGCGAGGTAAGCTTATCAGAATTGAGTTGGTGACGAGCGTAGGACTTGGAAATTTCGCCTCCAGCAAAGTTGTGACTTGCACTCTTAACAGAAGAATAATCATTATTAAATTCTTTCTCAGTCCGAGGCTCCCATGGCCGGGATGCCATCCAGCGTTCTAACCAGCTCCAACCCCATTGAGGATTAGTAGGGTCCATGAAAAGTAGGTTGGTAGATCTTGCAGACTTCTTCCAGGTTTGCTGTTCAATTAAAATTTGTGCAAAAAAGGAGAGAAGCAATTTAGATGCTGAAAATCTCTGAAGCTACACACTACTAATCTTCGAGCGTACTCTTGTAAGATATGATGCGTAGAATCAGTAATTGGGTTGACTTTGACAGAAGCATAACCTAAATCATGTCAACTTCTCCCATCCAATTGACCAGCATATTTTGGATTAAACTGTTTCTTTCAGAGTGAAGTATATTAAAAAGTCTTATTTACTGTCTTGCATAACAAAGCAATCTTAAAAATGATAAAGCAGTTTAATTATTTAACTTATTGGTAATTAAAAGCCTAGAGTTAACTCGCGGACGTATCGCCGTAAGTTATTCTAAAAGGAAAACTTGACTTCATACTGGTGATCCACTTTTATGCAGTACTTAACAGCACAAAAAGGAATAGTAGGCCATAAGCTCATAACCACTGCGTCACTGATCTCTTGGCATCTTCCAGATGCAGGTAGCCCTTCCAAAGAATTCACTTATTACTCCCTCCCTCATCATCTCTCTCTGCATATTATATATATATATATGTACTTACTGTAGGAAACTTTCTAATTGCTGCATGTTACACCAGGACCACTGATACTGTTTGGCTAGTACTAGTATGTTAGGAATGCTAAACAAAGTGACACTAGCATTAAGCTCAGGATATGTGGTCCAAACAGATTAACCATACAAATGTCTCACATCTAAATTGAAACTGACGAGTCAATCTGAATGATGCAAGTTTCTTTTTTGTTTGAGCATATGTAAATGAAAAATTCAAAATAGAAGTGAAAGTAAAAGTTTCAGAAAAGAAATCCACCAATAACTGAGAGAGAGACAGAGACAGAAACAGATTTAACTAACTTCATTTTTAAATAAGGCAAATGATAAGATTTGGAAACAAGTACTGCAGTAAAACAAAACTTATGAACAGCGCAAAAAGGCAAGCATTTCGCTAAGTTGGATTGCCTCTCTTTCACATATAAGATAAACATGCGATCAGCAATGCAGAAACAGGAATTTCCTAGGGTATATAAATGAACTTCAACACAATTGCAGAATAGTGTCTATACAAAGGAAAGTCAAACCCTATAATTTATCCTGCCAGCATCTTCTAATGCAAATCATTATATAAGACATTAAATAAATTGCATCACATATTAATTATGTATTAATTTATGTCTATTCTCTTATCCATTCCCTTGTTCTCTTGAAAGGGGCTGGGATGTTGGAAAGGGGAGAGATTAATAGCTTACTTGATGAGAGAATGAATAAGCCATTGCTCTTTCTCTTCTCATGGTTGCCTCGTACTTGCTCAGTAGCTTTGCTTCAATTTCTTCTTTTGATTGAGCACTGTCATTCCATTCCTCTCCCATCTGTATAACATTTAAATCCATCATGTTCAGTTGAAAGTAACAACAGAGTAAAGGACCAGTAGTGGATGATTTTTCAAGAATTAACCGATGTGAATAAGAGCTATCATCCCGGAAATGAATTTTTTCTGTATGGAAAATGATATAATTGACACTGATTCAAGCATTATTCTACACAATACCTGATCTTTTAGCTTGAAGTCATGTCAATCATTATGTTGAACGAAAATTGTTTAACATAAATGAAAAACTATGCTCATAACATTTTACAAAAGACATGTCCAAGTAGATGAGCAGGCTAAACCTGGCTCACCTATAAGCAATTATGTTTTCTGGTACAAAAAGTGAGCCATGAAGGCATGAAAATCTAGCAGAATCATAAGTCAGTGGCATTTCTAGAATACAAATGAATATCAAGTATCAGAAAGCGAAAAAGATGCTTAATCTCACTCCAGGAGGGCATAGCATATTTTAAAAAGAGATTGAATTTAGAAAATCAACCTGCAAGCTCTCGATTTCTTTTGCACGTTTCTGTAGGAGCTGTTTCTGGAGTGCTTGATTCTCCTCTGACATCCTGATCCTCCTATAATTGATCTGAGACTGCACACGAGTTATACCTTGCATGCATCGTAGAGTGTTTGTGGTTTGGCGTTGGACGGTAGACCCTTCAATCAGTGACTTTAATCTGACAAGCCCTCTTAAAGCTCGCAATGCCCTCCTTGCCTAAAAACAATAAACAACAAGAAAACTCGCTTGTCGAGGTTATCATTCCACCATTAGTCGTACAATCTGACAAAAAATTAAATTTAAAACTTAAAACATGAACATCATATAAGTTTCCTAAACGACAATAATGACGATTGACTTTTGTCACCCTCAGGTTGCTAAGAGTTTCGGTTGGCATAAACTCTTTCGGTTTCCCAAATTAGATTCAAAGCCTTTTCTCACAAGAAGTAAAAGAAGCATAATATCTTTTGTCCCTATTTACCATATATAACTCTAAATGAACAGTATTTAATGAAGCTGGATTAGTAAGGATTTGTATTCCCTGGGAGTCGACAGAAAGGGGGTGGGGACAGAAAGAAAAAATTACTAAATTTTGCTTTCCTTATTTAAGAACTTTTAGATAAACTATCCCAACTGACATGATTTAATATATTTTTCACTATATTCACTGTCTTTCCGCATATTGTTGACTTGTCATTGGATCAGAGTACAAAGTGAAATAAAATAAGATAGAGACATTCGGAATTTAATGAAAATCTAGCATCTTATTTCTAAGTAGAGAAATAACAGATAGTTAAACATTAGGTAATCTTTAATAATAATTCTTCCAAACAGGTATTACTAATTAAAATGTGGCTTCTAAAGAATAAGAGTTGTTATACATGAGCTTGATTGAGAGATGAAAAGAGCTTCTACATGGTTTCTATTCCAAAAAAAAAGGGAGAGAGAATAAAAATATTGGCAAACACAATTATGATAAATCTTCGCTACTTCAAAACATAGAGGATAAAACTTGATCGCTTAGCATCAAGAAATAGACTCTTTTAAACAAACAAAACACTAAAGATGAAGTGAATTCACACAAGTAAATGGAATATACCAGGTATCCTCGGAATGCCGTTTGAATCTTGATTGCTGCCGCTTCATCCTTCAACTTTCCCGTGAACTGAGCCACTGAAATTGGTCGAACAACCTCTGCAACGACCTCAGGTGCGGCAACAGCAGCCTCAGCAGCTGTAGAAGTGGCAACTGCAACAGAATAAGCATGTTTTGTCTGCTCATCCTCAACTTCAGTTTCAGTCACTTTCACCTCTGCTGGTGGTGGGGGAAGAGGATGAGGTATACCGACAGTTTCTGAAGTTGAGGACTCATGATTTAAAGATATTTCCTTTCCAAACCCTTTCTTCTTTGATTTATTTGCTTTCTGAAATTGTAAATAAAAATATTGAAATCAGTTTAGATAAAAAATAAGTATACGAACAAAAAAAAATTGAAGATGCAATTTACAGAAACCTGGTTTTTCTTTTCCTTGGACTCTGGACTAAAAGCTTTCTTTACTGACAAAAACCAATTCCCTTTCCTCCCCATTATTGTATCATTCCTCAATTTGTCCTATAAGAGACCAGATAAACAATATCAATAATAAAATATTTAGCTTTCTCTATCACATACCTCTAAGGCACTAACACATGAAAAATTTATACATGGCATAGTTCCAAGATATATCAACCAACGTTACTGATCAATAAAAGCATCAGATAATTTTTTTTGATCAATATGTCCTTTTTTTGGAAGAAAACTTAAAAATATAGTCATAGACAGAAGTATATTACAGAGAAGCAGACTTTTGCAAATGTTTGAGATGTGAAAATTGGGGGAAAATATAGGAAACAAGACATTGAACATTAAGTACTCGAAGTTCTGGTATTCACCTCAATTGTGCTTCTTAATCAAATTCTGCATGAAAAAGTGGAGGAGGGTATTAAATCAGTCTAAGCTTATGAAGAATTTGAAATGCATTATATCTAAATTTTCGTGTCCCGCAAATTCTAATCAACCAAACAAAGTCTAAATGATAAATTAGTCCAAGAATTAAGAACCAGATCTTAAATAGGCACGCAATGTCTAATGTAAAAGTAAAACGAAACCGCGAAATACCCAGATGATAAAACAGTAAGAACTTGAAGAAAAATACAGAAGCACTTTGGAAGAAAAGTTTTTGACACATGAGCTAATTTAGCATCTAGTACTAAAAAGATAAAATATAGGTGGAAAATACCTGTAAATGAAGTAGCCAGATCTCTCAGAAGTTCTTTCTTTGCAGCTGCTTTGTTTGTATATATATCTATTCACACATAATAGGGAGAAGAAGATGAGGAGTTGGACCCCCCTCTCACTCTTTTCTGACCTTCTACTCTTTAGTTTATAGAGAGAGAAAATTAAGGGAAAAAAGAGAGAGACAGATCTTGCCCAAGATAGTTCAACGATCAGAATATGTATAATAACAGCTGGTTTTTGCTTGTGGGGGTCCTCACCGGCAGACCTGCTTAATTATTATCTTACTATTTTAATTCGATTAGATGCTTCAATTCTCTCTTTCTTTCTTCTACCCTCCTCATTCTTCAAGTTTTTTTAATTAATTATAACCTCATATTATTTTGGCACAATATTATTAAGGAAGTTGATATTTCTATATCACTTTTTTGATATTTTCACATGTATAACTCATATTTTAGCCAATAAAAATTTGACACACAAGTTAATATATGAGTTCTACGTGTAAAAATATCAAAAAATAATATGAAAATATCAATTTTTTATTATTAAATTTATCATCATAATTTCAAGATTATATCATCACTAATTAACTAAAAATTTATTATTATATGAGATAAACATGTAAGCAATATATATCCTTAAGGTTTATAAATTCTACAAATATGTAAAAAGTATTAATATTTATTTACTTTATTATCCGGAAAAGTGATAATTTCTCTCTGAAACTTTTCAATAAGCAAAGAGAGAAAATAAAATAAGGATATATTTATTTGAGTGTGTTTTTAAGCGTATACAGAGATATGTCCATAAAATAAATTACTAGGATCAAACGTGTAACAAGAGTTTAATGTTAATTTTCCAAGCTTTATCTTCTCCTCCCCCCCACCCCCCACCCCCCACCCCCGTCCCGTCCCGTCCCGTCCCCCTCCCCGCCTTCTTCCTCCTTTTTTTCTTGAGTAAAATAATTACATAACTCTCACATACAGCTGACGTGATAATATGTGATTTGTTGCTGACGTGACCCACTTAAGTCAACAACAAATTACATATTGTCACCTCAACAATATGTAACCTTTATGTTACATCTTTATGTGATAGTAGCATTATTCTTTTTTCTTTTGGTGTTGATTTCTTCGCCCTCCTAGATTCCATTCTTTGTTTAGTTTGGTTTACATTTGGACATATATATATATATATATATATATACACACACACACACACACACACACACGGAAGGATTAAGAGCAACACTAAAAGATCGAACACATCCTCATAATACATCGTGACTCTCCATTCGAAAATCGAACGATTAATAAGGCTTCTGTCCGCAGTTTAGTTTTTATTATTTTGTATTTTAATATTGTGGATGGGACAGATGACCAAAATACTCCTCATAGTAAAAGTTCTTCGTCCCGCAGTATTAAACTGCAGACAATAGGTATGTCAATTGAAAAACGACATCAGCCATAGGGCCCGCCCTGAGGGGGTGTAGAAGGGACGACAGCACAGGGTCCTCAAATTCGGAGGGTCGCCGATTTTTGTGTGTGTGTATATGTAGAAAATTGATTATGGAAGTTTGATTGATGATTTTGTAGCAAAAAATGCAAGAATAATGCTAGCGATCGTGTGAAGTTTATTGTCCATCTAAGTTTTAGCTACCTTTTCTTTTTAATTGATAATTTATTGAAGTTTTAGCTATATTTTCTTTCTAATTGATAATTTTGTTAATCGACGTTGACATTTATTATTTTAATTAATGATGAATTTTGATATAAATTGTGCTTTATATATTGGTGCTGATAAAAAAATTAGTATTTTTATATGCGAGAGAGTTCATATTTTTTTCTCGCACAGGGCCTCCAAATTCGTAGGACCGGCCCAGGTCAGCCAAACCTAGCATTTGCAGTTTAATATTGCGGACGCGAGACTTTTACAAAGAGGAGTATTTTGATTATCTGTCACGTCCGCAATATTAACTTGTGGACGGAGACTCTATTAACTATTCGATCTACGGATGGACAGTTATGATGTGTTGTAAGAATAATTTTAAATTGACAACGTTACCTATGGATCGATCCCTTCTATATATATAAAAAATAATTAAGTTGTAGCGATTTACAAAAACAAACATTGTGAATTTGGAGCTCTTTTAGGTTTCAAATTTCAATTCTTCTACTAGCAGACAGGATGAGCCAATCATTTATTAAATAATAGTTAATTTCAAGAATTATAATTAAGCATCTAAATTATGCAATGTATGCAAACATTGCGTATTTATTTCAAAAATTACTACTCCTATTTAGAAATTTGGTACAAAATTGTTAGTATGTCGGTGGAAAGTGACACATGGGCACGTCGTCGATTGGTAGCTGTATAAAGCTGCTGACTTTAATAACACAATTTATTTTCCATTTTCTACTTCTTTACAAACTTGCATTTTTTTAAATCAATTAGTAGCATTTTTTTTTACTAGTGTTATAACTAACGGTCTTTCATAATATTTTTTTTAGTAATAACAGAACATTAAAAAATTGCTCTTTAACAGCATTTACCTGGCGGCTTTTTTTTTTTTTGGTATTTCAATTGTAAAACCTTGTTATTCGTACTTTTATTTTTAAATTTAGTTCAAATAAATGAAATAAAGACATTTTTTTCTGTAGTCTGTTACTCGCATTTTTTTTTCTTATTTTTTGTTGCACTATATTCATATTATGAAGCTTCTTCTAGCCGAGATTAGATTATTTTGTATCCCGTTTGTTGTTTTTTTTCTCTTTTACCCATACAATTTAAAATATATTATTATTAATAAACAACGTATGTATAAGTATAACCAAGTTATTAAACCTCTGTACTTAAAGCTATAACAACCGGTAGATGGGCAGTACCATCAGTATGAATAATTTAACTAAAATTATTGGGACATCATATAATCCAATTCAACAGGGAAAAACTTGTATGCCTGTATCTCATTAATAGTTAGGCCCAAATGGGGCCCACTGATATGATCGGGCGAATGTCTCTCTTTGCCCAAATCCTTACAAATATTGCAAAGAATTAATGATTATACCACAGCCTTCAAATTCAGTTTAAAAAATTATCATAGATATTAGGATAATTTCGCATAATACAACAGAAGCAGTTTCCCCCCATAAATATAATTGATGCTATATCGGTTTTGTTATTTATGCTTGTGTTCTTGAAGGGGGGATCGTTTATAGTCTAATTATATAACTATTTTTTTAAAAAAAAAATTCATAATTTGTATTGATCACTGTACCAATTGGAATTATTTTCTTGGAGAAGAAGAAGATTATTTAAATTTAAAGTTCAATTAATTAATTAATTAATAAGAAGGAATTGTTTGGACAAGGAAGCCCACACAATCCCTTCATACCCAATCATTAGAATCTATTTATATCTTGATTAGAAGGCTAATGAACACAACCAAAGAGCAATACTACTATCACATAATTTGGGTGGTCACATAAAGCTCACATACATACATATGCATATTTGCGGGTTCTGCTTGTCACGCAGGATCCACAGTGTGTATGTGAGCATTATGTGTCTTAAAATTATGTGATAGTAGCATTATATATGAATTTAACAAATGAATAATGTTAGGAGTCTTAAATTTTTAGTTTTAAAAGGTCTCTCAAATGATGTGTTATCATAATATTAATTGGATAGATTTATGTGATTGGCTGTATCATAAATTATCATTAAAATATTTAATGTAAAAAATTGATATTTCCACAAGGCTCCCTTCACGAATAGTAAACGGGACCCATATTCATATGAGTGAAACCTTGTGAAAATATCAATTTTTCTTGTAGAAATATCAATTCCCTATTATTATTAACAAATAGATTCTGACAGCAAGGCCTCTGGGGTTGGACATGAAATATTATTAGTTGGTACAAATTGAGTTGGGGTATGTTAGGTCAATTAAGTCATTCCTGTACAAACCAACCTTATTTAAATACGAGTTTATTGTATAATTTTTTAATTAATAAATAATAAAAATCATTGTTTGGTTAGCCTCACAAATGGTAACGGTGAGGAAACTAGAAACATTTCAAATTTCCAAATTAGAGCACCCGATAATATATATATATATATATATATATATATATATATATATATATAAATATATATATGTTTTTACCAAACATTATTAACGTAGGACATAATTATAATTTTTTTAAAGATCTCATTATTCTCATTGATATAAATTAAAAATTGATATTTTCACAAATAAAAAATATAATTTCTCCACAAGATTATTATTCATCGGACAGAGAGAGATTGTAAAACTATTAATGACTTGCATTAATAGTTAACTTATTAGCAAATATAAAATGGAAAAAAAAAAAATTAAAAGTCCAAACATACCACGTTTTATTTGACGAATAGAGTATGTATTTCTATTTATTAATTCATTGGACATTAGTTTGAAATAATTTTTTTTTTCATTCAGGCATGCAGAGGAGAATGTTGAATTAAATGGAAGAATTTTTCTGATTCCTACTCTTAAATAGTTTCATAGAAAGAGATCATCTTCAAGATTTGCCATGTTCTTGATCCAAAATGTTACCTTGCCTAATGCCTATGCATACTGGTTATGCTGTTGTTTTTGTTGGTATATGAAGATTCCAAAGCAAGACTTTGGAGCATCCCTCTGATGGAATCCCCTTCAGTTTGGTCTCCTCTTCAAGAACCTCTTTCTCCACAAATTTTACAGAATTCTGTCAAGGGAAAAAATAATTAAACAAGCTAGAAAAAGACATTTCACTTGATTACGACTTAATAATGACTTTATGGTTTAAAAAGTATATTGGGAGGTTGGCCAAACCTGTACTGAACCTAATAATAATAATCAACTAAAAAGCAAATCTAATCACAAATTTTCAATATAGAATCTCAAGTAACTTTGTTCTTTAAAGACATCGATATCAAGCTAATGAACTAGATTATTATCTTTTATAAGTATCATGATATCATTACTACCTGGGAAGTGTCTTGGACCGATGAAGGACGGCCCCATCTCTCTGGATCCCAGAGGATCGAGCTGTTGAATGCAAAGCTCGAAATGTGAATAATGGGGGATTTGGCAGCATGATCTGTTGAGTTGTTCCTTTTTTTCAAATGCCACCCTATGACTTCAGAAGAATCACATACAGGTCCTTCCACTATTACCCTATTCCTGTTAGCTGATAGAAATGCCATCGGCCATGTTCCGAACACCCTGCAGCCAGCCAAAAATATATATCATCAAGTTGAAACGCTCGCTCTAGATTATATATAATATTTGGTAGCTAGTTTGTCAATAAATTAAATTAAATTGTTCAAGAAAGAGAGGGAGGGAATGCTCTACATACTCGGTTGCTCTCATCTCATCGAAGAAGCTGAGATCATAAACATTGGCAAGTCCAGCAAAATGAACGATTCCACTCAGCCGATGGTGTTCAATGTGATTTAGCGCCACATTTCTCTGGTGGTCCATTTCAGCCTCTGGATCACTAAAATTTTCCTTGCAAACTAAATGCCTATACATAACCCCTGTTTTCCTTAATATTTCCGATACCTGGGAGGAATCAGACTGTCGTTCCACAACCACCCACAACAATGGCGGCGGTACCAACTTTAACGTGTTGGCTAATCTACTTAAAAGCACTCCTCGAAACTGATCATCCTTGGCGCTTGTTGGAGTGATGATAACTACTAGTCGTCGTTTGGGACTCATGATATGATCGTCATAATCTCTTTCTTTTTCTTCTGTGTATGCAGCAGATTCATTAGACCGCTTTTCTGGCGCCGGAGATTCATCCAACTGGTTGAAATTCTCAAGTGAGAATTCTACGGGTTTGGGTGAGAATTCTGATGGAGTTGAGGCCACCACAACTTGACTAGTAAATATTGAAGGCTTACGGCCGGTTGGGGCAATGCCGGTGAAGAATCCCATAACAAAGCATAACAAGAAATGAACAACAGCTTTTTGCCATAACTGAACTTTCTTTTTTGACCTTTCCACGGATCCCATCACTACTATAGAAATTATATAAGATTAAAAACAATCACTGGAATCTAAATATGAGATGGGTGTTCACATGCATATATAAATTATTCTCAACACAAGCTAGTAGTAATGTTTTTGTTACAAGGAAGGAAATGGCGGGAGCCAACTGATCTATATATATATATATGTATATATATATGATATGATTGATATAGGTAAGTCAATGTTAGTTGTCTCGAGTTTTTCAGAGTTATTTCGTAAGAGAGAGGGGTAGAGATTGCTTGAAGAAGTCGTCACTTCAAGTTAAAGAAAGCTGATAAATAATGATACTATCTATCAGTGCACCAAATAGTTGTTGAGATGGATATTCAACATCAACAATTAACCCAACCAAAAATAGAATAAATAAATAAAATGTAATGTCAACAATGTTAAGAATAAGAAAATGATGAAATATGGTTTATAACACACACTATGATCTAAAGTTATATATATTCCCCAACTAACTTAATTCGGTCATGAATTAACTCGAAAGCAAAATGCTCAATAATTTTAAATACCTATAAAAAAAAATTCATAAAAATCAACTGCTCTGATGTTACACCGAACTCGAAAGTAACGAACATGAATGTGAAGTCTGAGGGAAGCCCCAATTTTCTTGAGGATAATAGAAGATGTTAAGTCGGTCAGTTCATATATTTCTTCAAATTCAACCATATAGATGATAAGAACGTGGAAGAATAAGGAATAATATTTATTTTTAGGTAATTTAATTTTGTAAAACCCTTTTATATAAAATTAAGAAAGTTAATAAATTGGTACCATTAAAATATTAAAACTTCAATATATAGAGTAATGGGTTCACACTTTCACTTCATAAAAGTACATTGAAAAATGAGGGGCACCTTATTTTTCATGTTGATATCATCTATACGGTGGTTATATTTAAAAGAGAATATTAAAAGATATCATTTGAGTACTTCGTGATTAACCCCATCGGTTGGCTTAGTGGTTAATATGATATTTGCTTCCTTCCTTGACTTTATAAAGTCAAGAAAAAATCTCCTGAATGCACCAGACCGATATGAAGGTGCGCTCTTAAGATGAGAAATTTAGTCTCAATTGACGCGCCGTGCCATTCAACCAAAAACGGATGAAGGTACTACAAGATATGGATGAATATAATATTTGCATAATCTTCCAACCCCCCCCCCCCCCCCCCCCCCCCCCAAAAAAAAAAAAAAAAAAAAATTAAGAAGAAGAATTCTAATTAATCATGCATTAGTTGAAAAGTTAAGTGTTTTCTCTTCTTTTCTTCAAGGAGATCCGTCTATAGGAACACTGAACACATGCTCTATGCCACTACCTAAGCATTTAGTGAACAAAATGCAACACAACCTGGATTGTTGACTTGGTGTGGGTGGGTGGGTGGGTTGGGGGGGGGGGGGGAGATTCCTGTCTACAAGAGGGTCTCAGAGCAGCCAAAGCTTCCTACTCCCTAACACCACTATCTAAACCACTATCACAGCGAACCACCGGTCCATCAATCTGACAGTAGAATATTTTCCTAAACTAACTAATGCGAGATTAAAATCCCATTATTAGTTCGTATGGGAAAGCTGTGGAAACAAATGAAAATTTCTTTTCAATGATATGATCAGCAGGCCGGTCCTGAGTTTTTAAGGGCTTAAAGCGACAATAAAAAAATAGATCTTTTGCGAATTGCTATTAAGATAGTCATAAAAAAAATTAAGAACTTTTCCTGAACAAAAAAGCATCAATACGAAAAAGGGGCCTTCCTGATTCAAAAACTACAAGTTTGCCATTGAGATTTGGGCCTATTTCATTGGGTAAATTTTTTGTGGACCTTTAAATTTAAACTGACATGAGCTGGGCTCTTTTGTTTGGGTATATATATACATAACACAAATACCTCTTGGGGGCCCTAAAAATTTGTCAATTTTAGCGGGCCTAAAACCCGAGCACCTTGGGCTTTAGCCCAGGGCCGGTGCTGATTATCAGAAACATTCAGTACACTACAAAATTAACCAAGAAATAATTAATGAGATGTAACATATTCAAATGAAATGGAGAGTCTCCATTATTTGTATATTTTCCATCATCGCCTCTCTATCTTCCGTCAACATGACATCACATTCCAACACATTTTAAATTTGAACTATAAAATAGAGACTCTCCATTTCATTTGAAATGAAGAGGATCCTAATAACCGTAGCTTTTTAGTCACTGTCTGTCAAGCACCCTGGTCTGTATGCCCAAATGCTCGACACCACCATCTTCCCCACAAGTGAGGCTAGCCAGCCAAACAAACCAACAAGAAAAGAATTATAGTAGCATAGAGAAACAAATTAAGCAGATTCTGGCTGCAGATTTGGACATTTGGTCACCTTGTAGTAAGGATCTCAACGAATCTCAACAAGACTCAATCTACATCTACAGTTGAGGACTCATCAAGCTAGGGTTGTTTACTTAGTCATTTTGAATCCCTCTCATTAAGGGATCTGTTGTAACAATAATGTAACAGTCTAGAACCATCTATTGTACCAACCCTCTACTATATATATTGAAACTCTCTGTCACAGTATCAACTCTAACTTGGTATCAGTTATATCAACTCTAACTCCTTGGAACCAGATGGATATATCTTTCTTCTCCACACTACTCCTGGTAACACCCACAGCAACAGTTTGGCGCATGTCCCTCGCAGCAAAGCGACCCAGAAAAGGACATAAATATTTTCATGATTTTTTTCTTCAATAAACTTCAAATATTATTATTAGTAAAAAGTATGTTCTTCTCAACAAAAAAAATGCATGCAATGGCAAGTACGTAAATATACCTCACATGAATTCTTCTGGTTCACAGGACAATCTTCAAAACATATTACCAAATTAATCAATATGAGCATGCATGAAGGGAACATGATTAGTAACATTATTATTACCTTGTTTCAACAGCAGATCATTTATTTGACACCAAGGGTGAAGGCAAGCAAAGCATGCTCACCTTTCAATAACTAACACGTACGTACGCTTGTCAATACCTCCGGCTCCGACCTTGTACATCAAATGACCAGTGCTGGCGGTGGACTTTCCAGAGCCAACATGATGGCCAATCACCACAATGTTGATGTCAACCTTTTCCTTACCCATTATAAAACTCGAGCAAGGTGCTGAATTACATACAGATAGAAGCAAGTATTATGAAAACTGAATGGGAATATTATATATATATACTTATCTGAAGTGAACCAAAATGCAATAAGTTAACTTGTCAAAGTTAGTATTATGTCCTCAAGACAATTATGTCCTTCTTATTGGTGCTTCAAGGATACAATGACAATGTGTGTTATAGCAACACTACAAATAACACACGAACGAACCAAAGAAATGCTATGAGCTCTCTCAAAAATTGAACTATGAAAGACTTCAGAAATGATGGAAGACTTGAGATTTGAATGACTAGAATGCCTGATGCTTGAATGATTTGAATGATCCAAATGACTGCCCCCTAGGTTATTTATAAGAGAATTTAGTGACTCATCACATGGGACACAACCCTTCTAAATAATTGTCCCAATCCAATAATTTAATTGGGTGCGAAAAATTTGAAAAATGATGTACGAAAGTACTTTCTTTTTTGATTTGAAAAGCAACACGACTTTTTGTAATGGATTATTATTCTGGAATAAATAAAAACATTAAAAACTTAAATAAAAATAGAATTTAGTTAAAAGGGTGAGGGCATTTCAGACTTTTCGAGAACGGCACCCATTAGAGTATCTCCTCCTTTTAATAAAACTTGATTTCAAATCACTCATTCCAACCCGTAGTTAAACTATAAAGTGAAAATTTGATCAACAATGTTAAATGAAAAAATGGAAAATAAAAGTGCGAAAAAAAAAACTTTTTGAAAATTAGTTAAACGTGTGTTGGGGGCAATTTACGTAGGCTGCTGAAAAGGCTACCACACTACAGAGGACAATTTTAGGAAATTATTTGTTCGTGTGAACAAATTTTGTAGGCCAGACCCGATGTGATTTGGCCAGGCGCAGGTCTATGAAACGGTTTGTTCGAGCGAACACTCTGCCCATATAAGAACGTACACAGGTCTGTGATTTTTATTTTACCACAGTCGTGCAGTTTGATGAGAAACTTTTTAATATTTACATATCAAAAATGTTGTTATAGATGTATAGTGATTTACTGTTCTGAAAATATCAGTTTCCTTTCCTTTGTTTTTATTTGAAAGGGATGGAGTATTAATGCCTGCTATGGCCCAATAAATATGCATAACGACATTAAAATCATATTTTGTTTTAGATTTACCTTTTTTGCCACTGATTCCGAAGAACAAACAAAATATAATTTGCGGCTTATGATTAGGATTGAACAAAAAACGGATAAAATCGAATAATCAAACCGAATTTTTTTAATCGAATTTTTTCGATTATTTTTTGAATTTCGGTTATACTAGTTTTAATATTCTATTTTAGGATTTGATGGTTTTTGAATTTTGACTATTCGGTAACCGAATACGGAATAACCGAACTATATAAAAACAAAATAAAGGCTTCAATGTTAAAAGAGTATTCTCTCATACTTTCACTCTTAGTCTCAGATCAGCCACCAAGGGTCAAACCCTATTCCATGTGCGCCGCTGCAGGGGCAATATCTTTCCAATTCTTTAGACATAAGCACACAAACAGATTATCTCATTCTGTTTGGATTTTTCATCTTGAATTCAGCTAAAGGCCAGATAGACCCATGTCTGCAAAATTTCCACTTGTTTCTTCATCTCTTTTTAGTCAATTTATGAATTGGCCCCTTTAATTTCCCTCGTTTACCTGGTATGTAACTTAGCTTCTTCTTCGAGTTGTTGGGTGTCTCTTTTAATTTTCAAATCAAGAGTTCCCATTGATTTTCCTCTGTTGATTCTGTCCTTTTAGCCTTTTGGTGGGTTTAACTCTGGTGGGTCTTTGTTCAATTTGGTAGTTATGGACTTATGGTCTCTTTTGGTCAATTTTGGCTGAATTGAACTTGGTATGGTTGGTGGCTAAATGTGGGGTTTGTACACATAAATTCTGCTACTGGGTTTCTCTTTTCATTGCCAAATCAAGAGTTCCCATTTAGTGCTTGAAAAATTGAAATGAACCTGTTAATATGGAAAGCAGTTTCAGTTATTAACCAAAATAACCGAAGAAGTTAGTCGGTAATTCGGTTATTTGTCAATTCGGGTAGTCTTTCGGATAGCAAAAATAAGTTCGGTTGGTATTCGGTTATAACCGAATAACTTCGGTTCGGTATTCGGTTCGGTTATAACCGAATGCTTTTTTGATTGTAAGCCCAAAGAAGTTGGAATTCGGGAAATTTTGATCGAGCAATATATAGTATACGTTATAAAATGATAAAAACACTAGAAAACAGACTGCATCATACTTGTAGCAATGTCAATCGCGGCATTAAACCAACCCTTCTCTCAGATTTCAAAACTGAACAGTCGAGCAATGATTTCATTAGCTCATTGTGCAAGCAAAACCATCTCAAAGAAGCCCTCGATGCATTTGAGTTCCTGCAAAAAAATACCAACTTTCCTGTGAAAATCAGCACCTATGTCCATCTTTTTTCTGCATGCTCCTATATGAAATCCCTTGAACAAGGCAGGAGAATTCATAACCATCTTTTAATGTCCCAATGTCATCCAGACATCATTCTTCAGAATCACATTCTTAATATGTACGGAAAGTGCGGGTCATTGAAGGATGCTACGAAGCTTTTCGATGAAATGCCAGAGAGAAATGTGGTTTCTTGGACTTCAGTAATTGCTGGGTACTCACAGAATGGAAAAGGGATTGAAGCAATAAGATTGTATCTTCAAATGCAACAGTCAGGCGTTATGCCGGATCACTTTACCTTTGGAAGCGTTATAAAAGCTTGCTCAAATAGGAGTGATGTTGACTTTGGTAGACAATTGCATGCCAATGTCATTAAGTCAGAATTTGGTTCCCACCTCATTCCACAAAATGCTTTGATTGCAATGTACAATAAGTTTGGTCAAATTACTGATGCTTTGGATGTGTTTTCTCGCATTAAGACTAAGGATTTGATCTCGTGGAGTTCGATGATTGCTGGGTTTTCCCAATTGGGTTACGAGTTAGAAGCTTTGTACTACTTCAAAGAAATGATCTGTCTGGGAGTTTACCAGCCAAACGAATTTATATTTGGCAGCGTTTTGAGTGCTTGTGGCAGTCTCTTACAACCACAATACGGAAGACAGATACATGGGATGAGTATAAAATTTGGACTTAGGGGAGATGTTTTCACTGGTTGTTCTCTCAGTGATATGTATGCTAAATGTGGTTTCTTGCTTTCTGCACAAACAACATTCTATCAGATAGAAAGGCCTGATTTGGTGGCATGGAATGCAATTATTGCAGGGTTTGCATATAGTGGTGGTGCCAATGAAGCCATACCATTCTTCTCTCAGATGAGGCATCTGGGATTAACCCCTGATGATATCACAATACGCTCTCTACTTTGTGCTTGCACAAGCCCATGTACTCTAAACCAAGGTAAGCAAATTCACTCCTACATTACTAAGATGGGTTTAAATTCAGATGTTCCGGTGTGCAACACTTTACTTTCAATGTATGCCAAGTGTTTGGATCTTTCTGATGCATTTAAAATGTTCAATGAGATAAAAAGCAATGCAGATTTAGTTTCTTGGAATGCAATTCTTACTGTATGCATGCAACACAACCAGGCTGGAGAGGTTTTTGCGTTATTAAAGTTGTTGCTACCATCTGTAAATAAGCCTGATCACATTACGTTAGCAAATGTATTGGGCGCTTGTGGAGAAATAGCCTCTCTAGAAATGGGGGTTCAAATTCATTCCTATGCCATGAAAACTGGGCTCAAGCTCGATATTTCCGTAACAAATGGACTGATTAACATGTATACAAAGTGTGGATCCCTTGAGAGTGCTCGAAGTCTCTTTGATTGCATGAGGAAACCTGATGTTGTCTCGTGGAGTACTTTGATTGTAGGCTATGCTCAGTTTGGATATGGAGAAGAAGCCCTTGATCTCTTCAGGAAAATGAGAAGTTTGGGAGTCAAACCAAACCAAGTCACTTTTGTCGGGGTTCTAACCGCTTGCAGCCATGTTGGACTAGTGGAGGAAGGATGGCAGTTGTACAATACCATGGAAATGGAGCATGGTATTATACCTACAAGAGAGCACTGTTCATGTGTTGTTGATTTGCTTGCTCGTGCTGGTTGCATAAAAGAAGCAGAAGCTTTTATCAATCAAATGTGGTTTGATCCTGATATAGTGGTGTGGAAGACTCTACTAGCTGCCTGTAAGACCTATAATAATGTTGAGGTCGCAAAACGGGCTGCAGAAAATATTCTGGATATTGATCCCTCAAATTCTGCAGCTCATGTGCTACTATGCAGCATATACGCTTCTACTGGTAGTTGGAAAGATGTTTCCCAGTTGAGGAGCTTGATGAAACAAAGAGGCATCAGAAAAGTTCCAGGTCAGAGCTGGCTTGAAATTAAAGACACGATGCATGTTTTTGTAGCTGAAGACTGTTTACATCCTGAAAGGGACCAAATATATGCAGTGCTAGATGAGTTGTGGTTGCAGATGTTGGATGCTGGTTTTGTTCCACTCAGGGATAGACTCTGCAAAGGTTAATTAGCAGCTCTATATGGAAGGTGATCCTCAGACATCTGCGGGATTTTATTTTAACTCGAGATGCTAGAGTTTGTAGTGCTTTCTGCATTTTATGGTATGGTTTCGTGGTTAGTATGTATTGTTTTCTTTATGATTGCACAACTTTCTGGGGTTGGGGAAAGATTTCTTGTTTCAGTAACATTTAGAATCTTGCTTTTTGGGGTGGTTGTAATAAAAATCATCCAAAAGGGTCTGTTGCCTTTCTAGTTTTTATTGTACATGGATGGCGGCGAGTCAAAATAATGGAGTATTTTTTTTGCTAACCTAGTGATTTTTTTAAAATAGGAATTACGTGCATGAGTGGATTTTTCATCCAAGAATTGAATGCACCAGATCCCCATGGTGAACGGCAGGATAGAACAGTGTAGTTTATATTTTTAGATAACTTTTTATTAGAAAAAATATAATTGATAATTAAGTTGTTTGTGCATTAGTACAGTTCATTACTAATTCTTGCTATCTATAATTTACTGTGGTTGTCATTTGTCAGTATGATATAGTTGCTACTACACTAGTGCTTTTTTATGCCTATGGTTTCTTTCTTGTTATAGTTTGTTTGAAATGAGGTTTAAACCTGAAATTTGCTTCAGGCTACACCCTTATTGGCAGGACTTACTGTTGCTGCTGCTGCTTGTGCTGGAAGATATGGCATCCAAGCTTGGAATGCATTCAAGGCAAGACCACCTACAGCAAGACTTCGCAAATTTTATGAAGGAGGTTTCCAACATACGATGACAAGAAGAGAAGCAGCTCTTATTCTTGGAGTGAGGTACCCAAAAAAATTTAGTTGAACCTCTTTGGTAGAAAGGAATGTTGGAGACATATTTGGTGTCTTTCTCTGTTTTTGTTTAATTTAGCAGAGGAAGGGTAGAAGAAAAAAAGGGAAGGGTTTGCCTACTTGATTTACCATAATACCTCTATCTTCTAAAAGACGCTGTTTGGTAATCAGAACATTTGAGTTTTGCCTAGATAGCCTTCTTCCTCCTCTCTGTGATAAATGGACAGAACAGATTTGGTGACGATTTTATTTTTTTTAAACTATCAACTTCTAGTCATATAGAACTTGAATAATGCATTGGGCAGATAGAAGCTCAAAATTGGCCCTTTATGTACTGGCAAATATCCTGCCTTATTCGAAGCAACATTCTTTTTTTCTGAAAGATGCTAGTTTAAGTTGATTAGCAGTAGGAATATGGACAGCTTTCATTTATAGATATAATCGAAAAAGATAATGAAAAGCTAGTCGTTCTCTAGTAAAATCAAAAGGATCCTTTTGCCACCACATGACCACAGTAGTTTGTGAATTTAGGAATTAAAGTAAAGCATCATTCCTAAATCTTTATAGGTTAAGGATGGGCCTTTTTTTTTAATACAGTTTGATATCCATTTGCCTGCATAGGTCGTTGTGTTTATTAGATTATATCGAAACTCAAGTCGCCTGAAAAATTGAACATTTTTACAGATGCTACAGATAACTTCGCTTCTAGCGCATACATTCTTTATACTTTATATAGCAGAACTGTAACCTACTTTTGGGGATTTTCTCACCTGTTTTTTGTGTGCAGCAGATCAATTCTTATATTTCCTTCCTGTTTCATGTTTTACCTTGTTTTATCACATGTATAAGACCCAGGGAACTAACTTCCAGCCTCTGTATGAAATGCCTTTCCTTTCTCCTTTGTTTACCTGTTACTTTTTCAATATTCTTTGACAGGGAAAGTACTCCGACGGATAAGATTAAGGAAGCACATAGAAGGTTGATGGTTGCAAACCATCCAGATTCGGGTGGTAGCCATTATCTTGCTACTAAAATAAATGATGCAAAAGAGATGATGTTCGGGAAAACCACGGGCAGTGGGTCTGCATTCTGATCGAAGGTGAGTTCCAAAAGTTGATAAGACTGCCAAATTTTCCTCTTGGTTAAGATGAATTTCCAAGAGTTGAGATACTGCCTCAAAACAGAAATCAGCTTCTTTTGCAACTTTCCTTGATTATTGAAGGAGGATTCTTTCCGGGAATTCGATGTTGAATTGAGAGTCTATGCGCAATTAATTCTTCTATAGGACCGTGTCGTTGTATAAGTTGGAAAACATAAATACACCATTATTATTTATTCCTTAAATTTGTCTGAGATATATGAATTTACATGATTACCTTGGTTTGAATTTAGTTTTTTGAATATTTTGCTCGTATCTGTTGCCAACGGCACCACTTTGCACGTATCTTCCGAGGTCCGAAAGAAAATCATAACATCAAATCAGATAAATCTCTCCTTTTATTTTATCTTTTTTCTTCTAAAAGCATAATTCAATTCCTTGAAACCCACACTACAAAAATTAAAAAAATAATATTTACTGATCATATATACACCCCACACTATACCACACTACTCCACTCCACCCACCCACCCCCACCCTACCCCACGCTACCCCACCCCACCCCCACCCCCACCCCCCCCCACAAAAATTAAAAAAATAATATTTACTAATTATATATACACCCCCCACTATACCACACTACTCTACCCCACCCCCCAACCCCCACCCCCACCCCCACCCCCACCCTACCCCACGCTACCCCACCCCACCAACCCGCCCCACACCCCCCACTACCCCCTCTCAAAAAAAATAATATTTATTGAATAATATAACTACTTATTTAAAAAAAAATTAATTAATTTTTTATTATTTTTTTATGTATAAATATATTTAAATTATAGTTTAAAATATGTTATTATTAGTAAGGGTATAATAGTTCAAACGATATTTTTTAATCCAATCCTTTAATTAATCCTGAAAAAAACAAATATAACATGAAATTATTTTAAATTATCCCCTGAATAATCCCGTAAAAAACAAACATGTGATTAAAATTATTTAATTCTAGGATTAATAGTCCTGAATTATAATCCCATGAATTATAATCATGGCCGTAAAAAACAAACATGTGACTAAGATTATTTAATCCTAGGATTAATAGTCCCGAGATTATAATCATTGCAAACAAACATGACCATAGAGTTTTCTCTTATGTTTAAAAAGAGAGGAGTTGGGGGGGGGGGGGGGGTGCATACTTTACCTAACTTTATAATGTAATGAACACAGAACACAGTTACAAATAACAAAACTGGTGACAAAATTACTCATGCAGAAAAGCCAGCCACAACCGTAACTTATTCGTCTTCATCTTGTGGTTTCGTTGATATAGATTCTCTCCCTGGTCTGTGCTTCTTCCACTTGCGTTTTGGCAAGGCCAGAATCCAAGCTGGAACCTCACAGCCAGAAGCTGTCATCACGTTAGCTATGTTTCGCAGAAATGGAACATCAGCCTCGGTGTAGAGAGTGATGGCTTCTCCACTCCTCCCTGCTCTACCACAGCGACCTATTCAAATGAACAGCAAGGAGTTTGAGAAACTTCAGACGATGTAGGAAAAAGTTTACAAACTTTAAATGCGAAACCATCATGTTCAGGTACTGGATATGAGAAGCAATCAGTACTCCAACGAATACAAGTACAACCAAGGAGCATCAAGGGTTCTTGGAGAAGTTACAACCCAAGACAACAAAAAAACAAAAAAAAATAATGGAACAAAAGTTCAATCATGCTGAACAACGAACATCCAATAAGACCACTCCTCTCAAACATCCCACGCCTAACAACTGTAAAGCCACTACCCTAAAGATTTCTGAAAAATTTAAAGTACAAATATATATATAATATCAACAATTAGGTAAATGTTCATTTAGATTTTCGGGAACATATTTATTTAAAATTCTGCAAAGGTGCAGAAAATCCGACTATGCACAAAGCCACAAAATATGAATTCAATCTGCTGATTTAAGCTTGGTAGATGCAGCTGCCTTGATCAAGTAAATCTAAGATAAAAGTCTCCACTAACCATCTTATTGTAAGAAGATAAATTGTGTGATTAATTGAGGGTTATACAAACTGAAGTAAAAATTCAGTCACATACCAATTCTGTGAATGTATGCTGCTGGAGAATCTGGGAAGTCATAATTAATCACACTATTGATCCCTTTGAAATCCATCCCCCGGGCAATAACATCAGTGGCAATCAAAACCCATGTCTTTCCAGCTCTGAAGTTATCAACTGCGTTTTCTCGCTGTATTTAACATAAATTAGTTAGCATTCATATAGCAACTGAAATTTGAAGTACAGACAATCAGAAAATGATTAACAAACCAATTAGCCAAAAGCAACACAATCCAAACAATATAAATTCAAACAGACAAACTTCCCCAAAACAAGAACATAGGTAACAAAACTCAGATAAAAGCTTAATCAAATATCTTTAGTCAGCTACAGTAGTGATGAACTTCCTAGAGGAAGGAAGTATCAGTTTTTTTTTTGGATAAGTAGCAGTCGGTTTAGGGAATGAAAAAGCCTCTTGAAGTCAAAGCATAAGAGAATTTAGGTCCTTATAGGGCGACTAGTTTCAACTTTCAACAGGTATACAACCTTTTGGCCCCTTTAACAAATTGAGATTATGGTTTTGTATTAGCTTATTTTTCTTAATCATGTATACATATCAGTGTATTGTGCTTCCTCCCCTTCGCAATGTGCTTCCTCCCCTTCACAATCACTTAATGAGAAAACTATTTAATCCTCTGGGAGCAAATGAGGAAGGGACATCAGACCTCATACAAAATTTAAGAGCTTAAACAGGGCTAGAGAACCCAATGCCCCATGGATCGCACTGCAAAGAAAATATAGTACTTCCCTTCACGATCGGAAAACAATACCCGGATAAGCTTACAACTAGCTGTTACTCTAACTTGATACCAAAGTTTAGCAAAATTCTCATAGAATAAGAAAGTTTGATAAGTTAAGAATGAATTTGTAGCAACTGATTTTTGATCCGACTCAATGCCAACCCATTGCTGCTTAAAGTTTGCTAAAGACTGAATTGGGCAAGTTTTAAACAATCTCCTATAACAAATCCCACTTCTGCTCAATTCCAAGTTCCAGATATAGCACTGGTTGTTACAGCGGATCGAAGACAATACACCTTTCTTAATGCAGGACAACTGAGATTTAGGGATCAGGGGTGATTATAGTACTGGGAATACTGTCGCATTAGAACAGATTACAACAAGAACTTGGATTTAACTTCTTCTGATGTTATCGAAGATAAGCTTGGCCAGCAGCTTCTGTGCTGAGCCAATGGTAGTGAGACCACTTGAGAGATTAAATAGTTGGGTCTGAAGAGGGTCAGATGTACACACACTACGACAAGAGTAAATCAGTTAAATGGAGGCTAGGCACTCAAGCAATCTTCTACTCACAAGTAGTGTAGAAAATCAGAAGTGTTCATCTGAGGTTGGAATTTTCATTTCAGGTTTCTCTTAAAAGATTACTGTGGATTTTTCTTGGATACTCTGATCTACCTTGAGACCATATCAGAAGGGCTGAGATTACCTGTACTTGGGAGAGATCAGCATGTATTACATCAGCTCTGATATCGTCAAATTTCAATTCCTTGTAGAGCTCCTTCGCCCTTTCCTTGTTTTGGACAAACACAAGTACTGGTGGATTCAGGCTCTGTTTACAATCAGAAAAAGAGTATAAGCAAAAGATTTAGCGTAAAATACAAACACTGAATAAGTAACAACAAATGAGAGTTTCAATTGTAATCAACAGCAACCTTCCACGAAAGTTCCAGTTACATAGTTAGTCTCCTTGAAAGCTGAAAGACCGCCAAAAAGGGCCACACCCTCTGGCCCCAAACCAATGAATGATATGAGTTTCTTTAATTCAATTTCCATCCAATAAGAAGTGAACGTTCCCTCTCTCTCTCTCTCACACACAAAAAAACACACACCCCTTTTTTAAGTACAAGGCAACACCATGGAAATAGTCTCAACTAGATGTTGATCAACCTTCCAAATTACAAACCAAAAACTAAGAGAATTCAATTACTGATCAATTTGTTTTCCTTTTGGGTAGAGGGGAGCTCAACTCAACTTAACAAAGCCTGTTATTCAAAGCTAGTTGGTTTAGGCTGGACATGAATCCCATATAATGAGTAGATTTGCATGGTTATAAATAAATTAAAACACATCAACCTATAAATAAATGGTTCCCACACATAGTAAAGATATTACTATCATAATTTTCTACTTACCACTATCTTTTATTCTTATATATTTTTTAATTTAATTAGTGTTCTTTAAGATCTATATTCTTACTACCAATAATATTTAATTATGTAAAAAAAAAATTGTTACATTATATAAGTAACTATTTGAGTTTAGCTAAGATTTTACTATAACATATTTATGAATTATCTAAGTTTTAAATTTATTTAACTTTTTATTATTAAAAAGTTATAATTATTAGTTAAATAATATACTTTAGAAGTAAATAATTTTTTTGATAAAAAATATTGTACATAATATTAATACTACCTCCGTCCCACAATAAGTGCTTTTTTAGGCTTAATATTTTTTTCCCAAAATAAGTGATGTATTAGAATTTCAATACAATTTTTATAATATTTTTCCATATGTGCCCTTATGCAACCAATGGTATTTATTGGGAAGTTGAAAGGTTGAAGAAAGAGAAAGAGAGACCAAAATGCAATAAAAAAAGTCTCAAACAAAACAAAGTATATTAAGGATATTTTTGTCATTTTAGTTTGTGTATTGGTATGTGTGATTTAAGCTAAAAAAGCACTTATTATGGGACGGAGGTAGTATAATAACACAAAAAAATATAAACAATATAAAAATTTTATAATAAAAATCATGCGACGCATGGAATCACACTAAAAAAACTTACAATTTACTCTCAGCTAAGGCAAATAGTACACTCTACAGTCTTCCATGTTATTTTAGAAGATTGTGGATTGTAATAGTATAACTTAATCCTGATTTATTATTAAATCTATATATATAATTAATAGCACAAAAAGTCTCTCAATCCTAAAGTTTAGGAATGGCCTTTAATCCTAAAATGTAGGAAAAGAACAATGTTTTCATCTTTTGATTTTAAAATCTTTTCTTCTACATTCTTACAATCATAATTATCTGCTTACCACCATCTTTTATTCTTATACATTTTTTAATTTAGTTAAGTGTTCTTTAAGATCTATATTCTTACTACCAATAAAATTTTATTATATAAAAAAAAATTATTATTACATTATATAGGTAACTATTTGAGTTTATATAAGATTTTACTATTACATAAATATATGAATTATCTAATTTATTTAATTTTTTATTAATAAAAAGTTATACATTATTAGTTAAATAATATACTTTATAAGTAAATAATATTTTTAATGAAAATTATTGTACATAGTATTAATATAATGTAACACAAAAATATATAAACATAAAAATCTATAATAAAACTCGCGCGACGCACTGAATCACACTAAATTAAAAAAAAAACTTACAATTAAGTCTAAGCTAAGGCAAATAGTATACTTCACATTCTTCCATGTTATTCTAGACGATTGTGGAGTGTAATAGTATAGCTTAATCCATACTCCTCAGGCTATTATTAAAACTACATGTATAACTAATAGCATAAAAGGTCTTGCAATCCTAAAATTTAAGACCCTAAAATTTAGGAAAAGACTTTTTTTTCATCTTTGATTTAAAAACAATTTCTCCTACATTCTTCCTATCATAATTATCTACTTACCCCTATCTTTTATTCATATACATTTTTTAATTTAGTTGGTGTTTTTTAAGATCTATAATCTTACTACCAATAATATTTAATTATGTAAAAAAAATTATTATTACATTATATAAGTAACTATTTGAGTTTAAATAAGAGTTTATTATTACATAAATATACGAATTATCTAATTTTGAATTTATTCAATTTTTCATTAGTAAATGGATATATACATTATTAGTTCAATAATATACTTTAGAAGTAATTTTTTTTTTAACAAAAATCATTGTACATAATATTAATATAATGTAAATAAAAAATTATAAACAATATAAAATTTTATAATAAAACTTGTGTGATGCACGGAATCACACTAAAAAAAACCTTAAAGATTCACGTGATTCTAAAGCTCCTATAATAAATAATATTCACGTGATAATAAAGCTTAATCCTTACTCTTCAGGCTAAGCTCCTATTCCACGTGATTCATATTTTAGATAACAATAATATTTAATTATATAATAAATTTTTATTATTAAATCTATATATAATTAATAGCATAAAAGGTCTCTCAAACCTAAAATTTAGGAATGGTCTTCAACCTTAAAATTTAGGAATAGAAATGTGAAATTTAGGGGGGGAAACTATTTTTTTCATCCTTTATTTTAATTCAAAATCTTTTCTACTACATTTTCACTATCATAATTATCTACTCACCACTATCTGTTATTCCCATACATATGTTAATTTAGTTAGTATTTTTTAAAATTCATATCGTAGACAACAATAAAATTTAATTATATAAAAATTTTATTTTTAAATTATATCAGTATAACTATTTGAGTTTAAAAAAGATTTGACTATTACATAAATAAATGAATATATAAACAAATAAATCATTAATTTAAAGAAGAAGACTATCATTTATATTATATAAGTGGATGAACTATTATAGTAGATTTTAAAAGTTATTTAATTTTTCATCAATAATTAGTTATACATTATAAGTTAAATAATATGTTTTAGATTTATAAAAATCATCGTACATAATTTAAAAATAGAGTATTAATAGAATTAATATATTAGTATAGTATAATCCAAAAAAATATATAAACAATACAATAAAAATTAAAAAGAGAAAACAGAACAGAAAAAAAGAGGAACAAAGAACAAAAAGAAAAGAAAAACCTAATAATAATAATAATAGAAAAAGAGACAAACAAAGAGAAAGGAATAGATAAAAATAAAAAACGCAAATGCAAAATAATAATAATAATAAATGATAAATAATAATAATAATATCAAAAAACAAAACAAAATAAAATAAAATACCAAATGAAAGAAGAAAAACAGGGGAAAAAGAAGAAGAGAAAAAACCTCTTCCACTGTGCCCCAAACCCAATAGAACATTACAACATCCACCAGTTCACAATTCTAATGCCACATATTCTTCCTTTCACTTAACTAATAATATTCTAATGCGTGAACAAATGACTTTTTAATACTATATGGTAATAGAAATAGTGGACAAACAAGCTTCCCACAGTGTGCGCATCAGTAATTTACCTCTGCAAAGCTTTGACGAATAGCAAGAAGCTTTCCTTCTTCACTTCCAACAAATATTAGTTTTTGCTTTATTGTTTCAGAAGCAGAATTCCTGTATTAATTCTAAATGAGTAGCAAAATAGGGATAAAAATCAACAAGACAGAAAATATAATATGCACCTCCTTCAGAATGCAGAGGGGCAACAAAGGCTTTGAACCAGATGTGAGAAAGCAACTAAAAACAGGCCAATAAATTATAGTGAAGCTCTTTCAATAAAGACATTTCATACTTACTTTCTACCAATAATAACTCGAACAGCATCATGCATTAATGTGCGTGCAAGCTCTTCCACTGAATCTGGTAATGTAGCACTGAACAATGAGCGCAATATCGAAGGATTTGAGCAAGCTTTAACCACCAAATCGACTTGCTCCACCAAGCCAAGCTCAAATAGCTTATCAGATTCATCCAAGACAAGGTACTCAACCCTGCATAAAATAACAATAGAATTTGAGTAGCAAAACATGATAGTGCTGATTCAAAGTTTATTTTTTTCCCAGATAGAACTATGTAAAAGCAATCAATAACAAGAAGGACATTTCGCCACCTCTTCTGGCCATTCCTCAGAATGGCGAAAAATGGCAACAGTTCATACTCCATTTGAGGTCAGTGATGAGTGGGTAATATACCTGTGAATTAAGTATTTTTAGACATAATATATTGTTTGTTTTTAAATATTTTAGGACACTTTTATTTGTTTATTTGTTATTTTGCAGGTTAGGGGCAAAACAGGGATTTCTGGCATAAAAAGGGCAAAACGGTAAATTCCAGCAGCATCACAGCGTCGAGGCGCTACTTATAGAAGGAAACCCAGCGCTGGGGCGCTGGGAGGCAGAAAGAATTGAGCAAGTTTGGTAAGGCTGAGGAGAAAAGGAGCACAAGTCTATTTCAAATAGGATTCTACTGAAGGGTTGACTTGGGAGGATATTTATCTATAAAAGGGAGGAGATAATAGAAGAGATGGGAGATTTAATTAGTTTAGGAAAAACCCTAGTTTAAATTAGATTTGGAGATTGAAACAACTTGGAGATCATTGAAGATTCAAAGCAAGAGCAGGAAGGGAGCATCAGATCTGCAGACATCAGATTTATTCTATTTTTGTCTTTTAATGTTTATTCAATTGTGGATTCTTGATTTTAATTCAATAATTATGAACTAAATTCTTGTTTAAGATTGCAACAGATCTTATTGCATAGCTTATTTTAGTATGCTTCTCTGTTAATTATTGTGATCTATTCTATGGATTGTCTATTATGATTGCGTTTAATTGTTTAATTGTCTAGCTAACAATTACCATTTACCATGATAATCTATATGAATTCGAGAGATGAAATATAGATTCAGATCTGATCATAATAATAGCATGTGATTGTGTTTTCTGTATAGTAATGGAATTTATGATTTATGTTTAGGATAAGGATATACTTTACGCCGCATGTAATCTGATAGGGAACTTGTGCTTTAAATCCTTTTTAATTGTAATTCACATAGGAATATAGTGAATTAGTTAATTAGGGTGTTTGATTCAATTCTATCAACTGTGAATTTGGATTAATATGTTTGTAATGCATCGGAAGGTGGTTATAAATACTAGTAAGTTCCTGATTAACAATCCAGAATAGTGAGCATAATTAATAAGAAGTGTTTTAATATAAGTGAAGCAATAAGTGAAGTTGTGATCTTAATTCTCCATAACCTGATTTTAATTTAGTGGTATTTAATAGTAGTTTTAGTAAGTGTTTTAATTCACAATCCTAAATCATTTGTTTAAATAAAATTAATTTGGTTAAGAATTAAAATTGGGTACTTTTTATTAAATAATTCCTCGTGGGAACGATACTCTACTTACACTTTATTACTTGTTGACCGTGTATACTTGCACGCATATATTGATTGTAAAATCGATCAACAGTCAGGCAGATACTTAGACTTCATTTAAATGCATACAACTGCTTCAAGTCAAACCGTATTTAATGCCAAAGAATTCTATCAAGTGCCCAAGATGCAACTCGGTAACTTTAATCACCACAGAGTTGAAGTTGAAAAATAGCAACAAGCGTATTTGTTTGACATTTAGTGTTTTGAACAATTAGAGACACTATAGCTTACCTGCTTAAATCAAGCTTTTTTTTGAGGATAGCAAATTGCACACGGTATGGCGTTGATATTAGAATATCGCAATGCAATTTTGAAAAATCAGCAGTTTTTACAAGTTGTTTGGTCATCAACTTGATATAAAATTTCTTTCCTCTAGCCAACTTCTTGCACTCTCTTGCTGTTTGAGCAGCTAACTCTCGTGTAGGAAGAAGGATAAGAGCTCGGATACCATCTCTGGAAGAACGCTGAAGATAAAGAGCATGCTTATCAAGGAGATCAACAATTAACCTTCACAAAGAACAGCTTAGATGTCTCTGGGCATACCTTAAGTCTCATAAGCATGGGGCAAACGAAAGCCAATGTTTTGCCAGAACCAGTTGGAGCACAAGCGAAGCACTCCCTCCCCTAACAAAAAAAATATTTAATAATAGGAATCAGTGAAATGAAAAAGAATAATGTGGTCTTGGTTTCAAAACACTAAATCAGTAACTCATATATAAACTTTAGATTACGAGCTTAAGCATTAACATCAACAAAAAAAATTATAATTCAATGAACGGACAAGAAAAAATATGAAACAAAGTTCAGAAAGGAGGAAAATAGGATAGCTTAAATAAAAGTTCATACAGATAGGATGACTGGAATAGCCTGCCTTTGAATTGGTGTTGGCTCTTCAAATCCAAGTTCCGCCAAGTTGCGTACTAAATATGATCTACATTTATATCTGTAAAGACCATATGAATTCCATTTTCAGTCATGATAATTGCACATGTACATTTCAGAAACAAGTGAAATTACAGAATGTAGTTTAAAATTTTCGATATAACAGGTTAAAAGTGAACGTCCCTCCAGGAAAGTTGGAAGTCTCAATATAAGACAGAAAAACAATGACAGAAGAGAAGATGATGAGAAAGTGAATAAAAGAATATAGAGAGTACATTTTCACTTCAATCCAAAAGGCAGAACTATCAATTACGTCATCTAAGGTGCTCTCGTATACTCTTCCATAGAATTAAAGTGTATTGTTCTTTCATCACCCAATGATACATGACAAACAATTAATATGTACAAAATAGAGATGCAGAAAAAGAAAATGTAGAGATAAAACAAAAATTGAACAGAAATGTATTTATTTCATTAACTTCAACTTTAGAAATAACTGAAAGAAGTTAAGAAATGTTAAATGTAAGCCTAAAGTCCTTGGAATAAATATTCAGTGGTATGACAACAAACAAACAACTTCGCATTCACAATTTAAACTCCATGCTTCAGGGTGGCCATAGCATCATTCTGGTTTATCAATATTCTATGTGTTTCCAGATTCAAGCCACGATGGATACAACGTTTTCTTCTGAGAGATTTGTTCAGTTGCTTTTGACTGATGGAATCTGATGAGAATGTCTAGTAATTAGGAAAAGAGGCCATTCAAAGGAAGATTAAGGACAATAGAGGAATCCAGAAACATTGAAATCACACATTATGCAGTGTGTACCAAGTATGTTTGCGTCTGTATGTAACTATGTATGTATTCTATTAAAGTACTACATTATGGGAAAACTCTGTAATTAATATCTAAAAAAGAAATGCTCCAAGAGTGAGGAAGTCAGTGAAATTGAAAGTTATATAAGATGTTGAGAATACATCTTAAGTTATATAAGAAATTGAAATTTATATAAGTTCCTGGAATGGCTAGGGCAATATGTGATTTTTCAATTACTTAAAAGGGGACACTAAAAGAGTGAGATCATGCTAGTATTTTCTTGTTACGTTGGGGTACAGAATGTGGGTGCCTAAAGTGTGCCAATTCTGAAAGATGATGTAAATAAGTAACAGAATATTTTTTTCTAACTATTATCCTGATAAAATAACACTTAATAGAGAGCAATTTTTGTTAAAGTTTAAACCAAGATTCATCATCCATGACAATACCATAAAAGATATATAGCTCATTTAAACAGCAGGTAAATAAATCCAAGAGTACCTTGATCTTAACTCTGCAAAATTTTGAAGAGGAGATGGAACATTGGTACCAGTTATATGTATGTTATGCTTCTTTCTCAAAAGGGCATCTCGCTAAAGAAAGGCAAAAATTATAAGTCTAACAATAATGACAAAAGTAATTCATATTCAGCAGAAAAGTAACAATTCCCACAATGTAGTGTGTGCATGGGTCTGAGAGAGAGATTGAACCTCCATTTGCCTATAAAGTTCCTTCTTCCCTTCAGAATCAATTACAGAGGAAATTTTCTCTTCAGATACAGCCTCTAAATTTGAAGTCTTGAATACATTGAATCCTTCTACTGGGTCTAAAACCAATACAAGCAAACACAACACAATCAAAAGTAGCCTAAAACCTAACGATTAAATTCGTTAAAATAAAAAGAGAAAGAGGAACAAGCCCAGATACTGATATATACCCAAAACCATTGCATTCCTTTTCCTCTTTTTAACAAGAGACAATTTCTCCACCTCACTCTCAGGGTTTCCATTTTCAAGCAAGTCGTCATTTGCATCCACAGTTACTTTTTTCTCCTAAACAACAGTTAAATAAAAATCCAAAATGAGAATTATAGATTCAAAAGCACATAAAAGAATACCGATTCAATATAATTTGAATTTTGAGTAGCTGAAAATTCAAAGGTCAACTAATAGAGATATGGTTCTATCATCGAGAGTACAAAATTAACCTTGAACTTGAAGAAATCATTGGCGAACTTCTTTCGATCAAATTTAATGCCTGCAAACAGAAAAGAGGGGTCTTTGACCATAATCCCGAACCCTAAATACAAAACTGCCCTCTGTTATGTTTTACTAGTATTAGAAGCCTAGTTCCTTTCGTGAAGAACAGACAGGGGCGTGAACACGCTACAGATTAGGGTTTAAGGCTCCACTTTGCAATTCGCAGAAACCTTGGGAAGGTTATATTGTTATAAGTTATAACGAATGTTTTTAATACCGGTCATCCAACCGGGTCGACAAACCGGTGAGAAGCGATGACTAAAATATAATAAAATTATAATATTATTAAAAGTGAATAATTTTAATATTAAAAAAATTTGTACTAACAAATAATTTAAAATCCGGTTTAATTCGGATTTTGACCAAACTAATTTAACAATGTTAAATCGGACCAGACATAAAACCAGTTCTCCTCAATTCAACCAGTTGAACCAGCCGGTTTGAACCGGGTTTCAAAATAGTGATTATAACATTGTAATTTTTAAAAATAATTTATAGGAAAAAGTAATTTTATTGGAGTACGCCTTTAAAATATTCCGACCTAAAATTTGTTTCCAAGATTATGCTACCACCTTTGATCTTCTTTAATTTGGATATGAATTTCAGTGCGTCAGCATATAGTTGGACAGGATTCATAGCGTACAAGATTTTTGTAAACCATGTATTTAAGATGCAACTTACTTGTTTCCGAAAAAATGAATTTAAATTAGTATAACCCTATCAATTCTTATATAAATACAATACACTTAATCACATAATATCACAATCCTTTATGATTTTAAATGCTACACATAATCATCATCATCATGTAGTTAAGATCAAAGTAGAACAAATTAGCCTGTTATGGCTCCATTATTAGCTCAAGAGTCGCAACGGACTAGCATGTTATACAATAATGTAACATTCTCTCATGTTAAATGTAGCTAAAAGAAAAACACAAATGGAAGACAGGTTTTTGAACTATTCAGTCTCAAACTAAATTTATTAGTTACAAATTGAAAACCAATGTAAAACCAACTTAAGCAAACAATATTGCCTTACAATTATGAGTTTTAAAGAACATACATTATTGAACACCCTTTAGATGACATTCTTACACAAATCACAACAGATTAAACTCTCTTTTACCTTCAAGTCTCCAACGACGGATATTAAACGCATCAGGCTCGAGACAGATTAACTTGTACAAACCATTGACGAGGCTATCTCAAGGTTAGTCAGACCTCCATTTATGGACGGGGGGAAGTAGCTAGCAGTTGTTACAATACCCTGCGCCACTGGCCCATTGATGGATATCTTTCTAGTAATCAACCCCATAGTCCTCCCCAAAGTACTTGTCCACCAATTCATTAGCCATGTTTCTGAGGTCTTCATTTTCATGAAATTGAAATCTCTCCATGGCCTCAATCCCATCTTCTCTCTCAATAAACTTTGGACCCTCGCCATTGGGCATCCCCCTTAGAACCTAAGGGTAAACAAAATCCCAACAAATATTTTAGAAAAGCATTCAGTGTGAAAAAAAAACTAAAATGAAGTCGTTTGTCATAGATCATTAAACTAAAAAAGTAACATAATAACAGATGCAATGCAGTGAGGGAGATTATGATGGTTAGCTTGGAATTATGTCAAGGGTTGATGCAAGTCATTCAGATGTTTCTCTAGCAAGCTCTTGCTGATGTTTCATCAAAATATAAGAGCTAGCAGTAGAGTTAAATTGTTGCAAAAATGGAGAATACCAACAGAGGCCTTCTTCAATGGGTCACGGCAACTTACATCTCATGCAAGCATAATAATTCTTGCCCCGTTCAGTAACCTTGAATGACTAGGGATGACCACAGACAAGGCATACAAACTTTAACCCCCTAAGAGTTGAGACAACTATTTCCAATGGTCTATTTTTCTACATGATACTGCCAGTATTTAAGAAAGAAGACGTGGTAATCTGACTAGCATTTAAAAATTAAAACTACGAAAAGAATCAATTAACGAAGCCAGGAAATATACAAGGAAGAAACGCTTGAGCAAAATAAATAATTTAATCTACAAAAAGCTCTTCAAGGAACAATCATGCGTTCTTACCAGCTCGATGAATTGAAGTCCTAATCTTGCAGCCTCAATATCAGCAGATCTAACCAAATCAATAAAACCAGGAAGGCATCCTCTTCCAACAAGAGAAACCAGGTGGTCCAGAATCAAATTAGGCCGTGCAGAACCTTCAGCCGGCGCAACACAGAGATTACCTAGAACATATGCTACTTCCTTTCTTATGTCAAATGGTGCTTTTGAAAGAAGGCCTAACAACAATGACACTGCCTCGCTTGAGTATATTAACTGCTTGTGTTCAACAGACCCGGCAGCTATATTAGATAGCACCCAAGCAGCTTCCTACAAATGTGATGGAGCTTCCAGTGAGAATGTAGATCAATTATTTTATTACAATAATTACAAATAAAATTACCTTCTTCAACACGCGGTGCTCACTTTTAAGACATCTAATCAGCGCGGTTACAACATTATCTGCAAATGTTGCGCGTTTTAAATATAATAAGCGGTTGAAGTTACAGTTTCTCATTTATGAAGCAGAAAGAGTGAAAACTTGCCTGTGATTCCGTTTCCAGGAACCAAAACAGCATTTGTTGTGTGAGCATCACCAGCCACAAGATTGCCTAAACTTCGCAGTACCTATAAAGAAACATTACAAATCGATTTTAGTTGCATCAACTATTAAATCTACAACTAAATTCTTTATCTTTTTTCTTTTTTTAGATAAGTAATCTACAACAAAGATAACAGAGAAAATAGCCATTACAATTTAATAGACTACAGGGCATAGATTGTTCATTTGTGCTTGGGGAAATTTTACCATTGAAGAACATGAATGTTATAAATAAGAAGTCTCACCATCACGAGTTTAGCTATTTGTTATCTTTTTTGGTTTGTATTGTCGATCCAAATTCAAAAAGAATACACACACATCCACACATCATGGTATCATCATCGGAAATATAGTTACATTTGCAACATTATCCTCACAAATGAATTATTGTTTCAAGCTGATTAAAAATAATTTGATTTGACAACTTATGAGAAAAATATTCATCAGCTTAAAGTCCCAATTATATCCCAGATAGACACATGGTACTCTTAGTGAAATATTGTAGTGTGAAATAAGAACAGGAAAATGGAACAAACTGGAAGAAGATACTCATAGACATTAGCTAACAAGTTCTATTTATTTATTTTATTTTATTTGGATAAAATACATTTTATATCTTTGAAAATATTTGTTGATCCACCCATAGATGCACCAATGAGCACTGAGAAGAGGAGTCTTGTATCAGGAAAGAATTTTAAGAAGAGGGAGGGGTAGGCTTAAAATTACTTGGGGCAATAAAAAGATACTTGAAAGAGCGGAATACAAGTGAGGGCATGGCCTTTGATAGGAGTGAGTGGAAGAGTGCAATCTGCATATCGGAAACCGAGTAAGGTGCTCCACATATTTTCTTTTCCCCTTTCTTTTTGTTCGTATTCTCTCTCTTTCCCTCCCTTTTTTTGTTTTTATTCCTATTTATATATATGTACGTATAGTTTTATATGTGGATGCATTCTATTTATTTATTTCCATCTATTTATATTTATATTTTATTTTTCCATTCTTTTTAATTTTTATCTGGTTAGTCTTTTCATTTTCACTTCATCCTCCTACTTTTATTTTACATATGTGATTTCACTTTAGCCTTACCCAACTAATTTGGCATAAAAGGCTTATTTGAATTGAGCTGTTAATTTCGAAGAAATGTCACCAAAACTAAATTGAGACAAATATTGGATATTAAATTGGCATGGCTTAAATTGCATCTGATAGGATTCATTGACTGGTCCAAAATAATAAAATTATCAGAGCAATCATACACCAAAAATGTTAAACAAAGGCAAGTTTCAGTCACTTAATTTGCACATACCGGAATGAGCAATTGCAGACTATTTGATGTTGCCAATCTCTCTGCCAGCAATTGAAGGAGATCACTCTTCACCAGCATAGTGGTAGCAACACTTGAAAGTGCAGAGAGATACACAACCACCCATGCTACTTCAGTTGTCAGCTCCTCATCCCTGATTGTTGTGTCAAGTACTTTTAATATACTTCATAAAATATAAAAACTTGTACTGCTACATGCTTGGATAACATATTTTAATATACTTGCACAGTTGCACCATAAATGGAATAAAGAAGACAACACATGGAGGCATCAGTGAAGAAGAGACTAAATAAAGTTATGTGGGAATCAGATGTAGGCTGCGAGGAGGGGGAAGGGGAATATCACTTGGTATAATGGAAAGCTCAACAGGTGCACATTTAAGTTACAGATGACGCCATGACGCTCCAGAAAACCTTTAAAGGCATTAAACCCAGCTGACTTGCTGGAAATAATTCCAGATTGATGATTTATGATAGATGAAAACATACGATTTCCTAAAGTGTCGAAGAATTGCATCAAGTACCCCATCAATTCTTATAAGTTCTGTTGCAGCTTTCGGTTCTGGTCCCTGCATTCAAATATACCACATTTGTATTATAAATGTAATTTTAAGAGAATGATTGACAGAGCAGTTTTTAAATAATTAAAAATTTCTTTTATTCATTCCCTTCATAGGAAAAAAGAGCTGCCTTATCAAGTAAGATTACAGGTTGATAGTTCTAGCTAATGGTACTTCAAGAAAATGTGATGAATAGACTTTCGAGAACTCAACAAGCTTTACAGTTTACACACGCAAAATTTAAATATTTCCAAACCACCCTTTCATTGTTCTGATATTTTTAAGCTATCTAATACAACAAAGCAAGATGTATTTTGAAATTTAAAAACACTTGAGACTCCAATTCAATAACTAATGAAGAGACCAAGACCTTTATTAGGTTTGATAATGACCACGCAGCCGTTCTCACAGTTGAGCCTTTGTTTGGTAGCATCATTCTTGCAAGAGGTGGCAAGGCTCCTTGCGATAACAGAACATTTCTCAACTCCACTCCTTCACCAGCAACATTTCCCAATGCCCATGCACACTGCTCAGCAACAGGCAAGGAACTCTTTTCTAGACATTAAGTGCATATGAAAGGTTATACTGCAGGACTAGCATGTTAATAGTTTTGAGCAGATAATTAGCTGACGAAAATAATTCATAATTAATATGCTTATGAACTCAGAAGATACTATTGAAGACGAGTTTAAGATTATGAGATGTCCCTTTTGTATCTATTTATAATTCGATGTAGATCTAATTTTTTTTTAATTGCAATAGATAAAATGATGTTTTCTCTAAAGCACGCAGCACAAGTACAAACTGCATACAGCACAATGCTTTAGCTTTCCATTGTAGAGAAATCAAGATTCATTAGCTGGAATAAACAGAAAAGGACCCAAGGTGATGTTAATATAACTAAAAATGCGAGTATCATACTAAAAGCTGATTACTAATATTAGTTCACAAGTTTAATGGTCTAAACCAAGAAAATCACATGTTATAAAAGCGCACCAATTCTTTGGTCCTCTTTTCAACCCAAAGATTCCAAGGCAGTATTTGTTTCAGAGATTAAAGTACCACACCCCTGGCAAAAAAAATTGCAAATTCTAGACACTCAAAGTTTATGTTAGCTTCCAACAATTTAACAAGAAACAACAATGCATTTATTGAGCGCAGAAAAGGAAATCATTTCTTCAAATTATGGGGATCTCACTACGAAAAAGCATCTGTAAAATCATGAAAGCATCATATTTTTAAAACCAACCCACTTTCAGAGCATCTGCTAGATCATGAAAGCATCATGCTTTACATCACCCCTCAACTCAGAAAATAATCATGAAGAGGCCATTTACATGTGCAGGAGAGATAATAAACACTGTTTGCAAAACATAAAAAAGCTGCATCAATTTAAATTCCAACAACTGCCAAAAGATTTGTGAGAAGGAAGTTAATGTCCAATAACTCAAAAATATCATACTTTGGTGCAAAAGGTATAACCAACAGAGTAGAGAAGTTTATATATTTAATTTGGAAGGAGGTCTCACATACAAAAACTCGTAGTCGTTAGAATAAAATCCAGAAGTAAAATATAACTTCATTGATAAAATTTGGAATCGCTATAAGGAGCCATATAAGTATACAAATTCTCACTTAGAAATAAAATAAGGTGTATAGACTAAAAGTGTCCATAATTGAATATATGTAATTGTAAATAATGTTCCATAAGGACCATAATGTGAAAAATGAACTGATAAAAAGATCCTATAACTGGAAATCAGTAACAGAGATCATTTATGTTGATCAGTGTTGTACAAATCTTTTTATGAAGTAAAAAAGAAAAGGGGGGATTCAATATTTAGTAAATACCAATAAATTGAATAACACAAATGGATCTGCAGCATACATAAAGAGGTGACTAGGCCCCCCACTCTCTTCTTTTCTTCGTTCTGTCCATGGGTATAATCAACAATGGGGTCTGGGAGAAGGGGAAAGGGGGGGCACTGCTTAAAATTGATAGTCACATAAACTGAACTACTCTCACTATCTCAGCAGATTAAATAATACATAACTGGTACAAGAATGTTTGTAATAGAATTCACATTCCATTTTCTGAACTTCTAAATTTTGTCATGTTTCCTAAAATTACTGCCAATCTTTAAAAATCTGAAAAGAAATAAAGAATTACATTTAAAGCTTAAGACATCATATCACCAACCTCCAAGATGAGCAACAAGCAATGGTAATGCAGGCAACAGAGCTTTCGTTTCTTCTGGTTTTCCTGCAGCAATGTTTGTAAGGCACCAAGCAGCCTCAAGTAACTGCAATACAGGAAATTCAAGGAGATAAATAAAATCAATAATCATCAGAAGAGTTCCCTAATACTAATGTCCTAAGAGAAACCCTAGTGTGATCCCGAGAAAAATACAGAACTCTTATATCGACAAATGTTAAAATTCAAAACTTATCAAGTAAAAGATGGTGAAGGCATGGAAATTTTCTTTTTCACCTGTTCATCTGGGGAGCCAAAAGAAAGACACTGCACAAGGAGACCTACTGCTCCAGCTTTAATGGCAGCTTCAACAGGAGGAAATTCTGATCTAGACAAATAACGCCTTAATTCACGCAAAGTGTCCACCTTCTTATGCAGGGCACCTTTCCCCCTAACAATGACCATATAGAGAAGATATAATTCTGATGAAAATTTTGGGCAATGAGCCAATGACTGCCAACAAAGAATGAAGCATCAAGGTCAAAGTATATAAATATCCAAGAATGAACCAGTATATAAATGCAATCATGATTCCAAATGATCTAAGACACGTTTAACGAAGAAATAATGCAATCATTCTTTATTTGGTTTAAGGTGTTCCAGTATTCAATCTATTCAGACACAAACCATTTGTTGTCTCTATAACATTCTAATGTTTTCTACTCCTTCAATCTTTCCCCCCTGGTTCCATAATGTCTTCCCCTTCTTCTCTTTTCTTGAGCCTCCTGTTTCATGTCCCCTGTCACCACCAACTCTTTGCTTCCAGATTTCATTCAGTACATCATCTCTAGTAAATCTGCAAAACTACTTCTAATTTGATTTAATATCCAACAATACCACCGAAGTAAACAACACACGAAGCTTAGATCCTACATATGATTGAATTTGAGAAAGTTCTCAAGCTCGCATCATTATCCTAACAGACTGGACCAACACGTGCATGCACATAGGATAAAGGATCAACTGAAAAGACAGTTACACATTTGATGGATGCTGAGAAAGATTATTAGATTTAGATAATGCACCACTGAAACTCAATAATATCTTGCATTTAAATCAAAACTTAAGAAAATCACGTACTGATAGGCAAGAGCAAGTTTTAATTCTTCCACAGCTGCAGTAGTCTGAGCCTCCAGAATTGATTGTTCTTCATCAATCATCATGTCACTCTCTAAAGGATCATCAATATCACCACTAACTCCCACTCTGCATAATCGCTTTGTTCGTACCAGGGCTTCTCTTCGTTCTTTTCCAACTGTAACTGCATGCTGCTTTCTACGTTGTGCCGCAACATTTCCGACTGCAGACCAGTTATAAGTTGTTGGAATACAATAGGATACTCTAGTTTTCGGTGTATGTGGGCGAAAATACAAGATCTGAAGAACTTGAGGATTTGAAGAACAATTAAGGTTTTTCATAAAATATTTTGCTTTCTTCCAACTACTTTACCAATAACTATGATTTAAAATTTAATGAAGAAGATGTTAAATTCACTCCCATAATTTCATTTATTGTATTAATAATTGATAGTAACTAAGAATATGAAAAATGATCAGACGAAACAGGTTTTTTTATAAACTTCATTTCATTAATTGAATAGGTAATTTGCAGGAAAAAATAAAATAAAATGTTAAAAAACTGTAAATCTTTGGTATTTTCTCTTGGCTTCCTACTGTTTTTAAAACAAGTATCCCTCCGCTTTCTCCATCAATATCAAATGAAAACTCTTAACAGTTCTCTACCCAGATTTCCACTCTAATTATTTATTTATTTACTTTTCCTATTTCCCCTTCCCTTCCTTTCTTTTTCCTTCCTCCCATACATAAACACAGTGGAAACAACGGTGGAAACAACAGTAAGAACTTCAAAAACTTGAATTAAACACACAATTAAACCAATTAATAATTCACTAAAACAGAAAAATTGGATCAACACGACACACCGGTGTTCAAAGCAACCCCTGTAAGTACACATTACTAATTTCACCAAACATACAACTTTTGGTGCATATATATACATATATATATAGAGAGAGAGGAGAGGGCTTGCCTGAGGACTTGATAGGGTCTCTTCTATGAGAAGCTAGGCTTTCATCCGCCATTGTTGACTACCAAATAGAGCTCTAAACTCACTATGTATGCTTTGAGGATATGAATGATATGAGTGAGAAAATAGTTTTGAGTTTTTGAAGAAAAGAAGAGTTCAAATATTTAAAAGGCGGATGAAGATCACTCTACAAAGATAATTAAGCACCCAAATATACAGGCAGGACTGCTTTCTTTAGAATGGAAATTTTGATTCCCCAGTCAAATGGATACCTATCTGGCGATCATGTTTGGCTGCTCGGATATCGGACTCCACATATTGGATAGGTTGTTATAGACTTATAGAGTAGTACTAGTTGTGTCCGTGACTCCGGTACTATATAGACGGTGAGATTTATCTTAAATTTTAGACGGCCCAAATAATTTATTAAGTGAATGAGAAATTCAAAATCATTTGTATTTTGTTAGATAGATATTATACTATATACACTCAAAATTTAAAATGTCCGCTCTATTTTTTTTTCTTTTTTTTCTTGATAATTATTTAAGTAAATATTTTATAATCTCTATATATTATATATTGTTCTTTATTCAAAAACACAACATGATTTAATACAAGGACAACGCGATAATCTGTTGGGTTATCTTTTATTTTATTTTATAAACTCACAAACAACACAAAAAAAATATTTAATGCACCCTAGAGTTTTTTTAATGAAATATTGTGGTATATTAGGATTCCAAGTTATTTTCACTATTTTAACATTAGAATTAAGGATGACAATTTGTTCCGTTGATTCCAGCTCTTTAATTTTGACTAGGGTTGAGAAATCACCAAATAGTTATATATGAGAATTAGTCGTACTATCCGTGTCTCCGACATTACATACGAAGGGGAAGGAGGAGGAGGAGGAGAGATTGACGGCGTTAGAGAATGGAGGAGGCATAGGACGAGCTCGGGAGGAGGAAGAACGGATGAGGATCTGAGAGTGAGAGAGAGAGCAATTTTTTTTCCTTTGAAGTTAAAGAGGATATAATAGACGGGTGAAATTTATTCCAAACTTTGGACGGTCCTAATCATTTATTAAGGTGAGCGAAAAATTCAAAATCAGTTGTGTTTTGTTAATTAGATACAAGAAATTAAAATTCATACTTCTGTATCCGTTCTCAAAGAGTTACATATTAACTTAAAACACGTGTCGTTGTGTGCGTGTGTATATATAGAGATATGGTTCAATATATTATTATTATTATTATTATTATATTCTTATTAATTTTATTATGTTTTTTATATATGTATTATTGTAAATATAATTAAAATTAAAATTTTTAAATAAAAAAGTTACAAATATAAATTTCTACAATAATTTAAATTCTCATGAGAATATGAGAATAAGAATGATTATTAATTTTAAATCCCATCAAAATAAAGCGATCTGATGAATATTTATAAGACCAAGAATTAAGCGAGATGTATAATTCTTGACTGAAATTTAGCATTATTGACTTTGCCAATAATAGATTCCAAAACTTCATACATTCAAAGTTTTATAAGTAATTTTGTTACTATTGAACCATATAAGAAGTTTGGTTAATTCTTGCATCCAGTCTCCCCCATTGTCATTCATAATTGTATTTAAAGTTTATACAATGGTATGTAATGTAAGAGTATCTCCAACAATAGTAGCAACTACTTTGGGATACTCAAATATAAAAAAACTTTTTCAATAGCCTCTTCAACTTAAGTTGTGACGCCCGCAGAATAGGTCCAGTCAACTCAACCCATTCTGAGTCGTCAAATATATGGTACAGGATTCAAATACAATATTTATAATACACAGTCGTGCAAAATACAACCACACAACTGTGAGTGTCAATACAAATATGTAAAAAATATTAACATTCAAACTAAGTCCTCATTATATTTATTATCACATTATTTATCATAAATAACTCGGACTACTACTGCTCTAACTCGGACCATCACTCTGTTTCCCGACTAGTTCCTGCGACATTCTCATTTCCTAAAGAGAATAATAGATGACAAGGGTGAGCTCAACTAGCCAGTAAAGAATATTATGACTAAGATAATGGAAAATAAATTATCATTAGTCTTCAACAATTCAAATAAAATATTATGAACAATAAGTTTTAGATCAATATTCGCAACGAAAATAACAATTCATTAAAGAGTTAAGTAGAAAATGAAGTCTACTATCTTCTATTATTTAAAAGTCCATCATCAATATTTTATCCCTGTAACATCAATCAATATACATCTCCAATCAAATATTCATCTTTGCACTACAGGCCAAAGATATTCATTTGTATCACCAGTGGTTATGTTCATCTCAACACCTGTTATTTTTGCACTATGGGTCATAGATATTCATCAGGTAATCATTCATCTTTGCTTTACAAGGCCAAAGATATTCAGCTATATCACCATTTAGGACTGAGAATGATGAAAAATAATATAAACAACGAATCCAATGAGATAAAGGACAAAGATTAGAGATTCGTAATTTAGTTTATCCAAGTTCAAAAATATTCATAATAATACTTTGTGGAGCAAAATTCAAGAATAAAGATCAAAACTTAGATCCAATCAAAAATAAGAACCTTAACAAGCAACTTGGACAAATAGAAAAAAATTTAATTTTTTCGTGAATAGTGCCGTATACTTGAATAGTGCCGTATACTTGAATAGTGCCATACACGTGAATAGTAACTCCGACGAAAAAAATAAGAATTTCATAATAAAATCCATGACAATATTTTGGTATAATAATATTGAAAAGAATAACATCGTTTACGAAAGAAAATAACATCTTTTACCTCAAAAGAATAATACCTATGACTGAAATATCGGATATAAGACTGAAGAAAATTTGCACTGAATAGCAACATTCAAAGTATCGAAATACTCACAAAAATAAACTCGATATTATAGAGAGAAAATTTTCTGATTCTAGTGTGATTTTCATTTCTAACTAAGCACCCTATTTATAGGAAAATGCGAGGACACCAATATAGACTTTTGAAACCACGGAGCACACTTGTTTTGATTTTTTCTCTGGCTGCTGCCCATTTCATTCAAAGCCTCCAAAAATCAGTATTTTTCACAAAAAAAATAAAAATGGGGCCCACCATTTAAAAAAAATATTTATTTCAAAATTTCAATAATTCATAATAAATAACCATTTTATCCGAAAATACGAATTCTATGTCCTTTTCATAGAAAATTTAATTATCTACAAGCTTTGTAGAAGGAAGTTTTTCTAAAATCCCAACAAAAAATAGTTGAAATCCACAAACGGATGATTTTCCACACCAAAATACTGATAAAAACACATCAGCACTAATTCCTTCTTTTATATCCACAAAATAAATATTTTTTTATCATATAAATCAATAATTAATTATTCACAAATAATATTACAGAACTACAATATTGACAACCAAGTCGTTCCCAAAAAAAAGAAGGGGCTTTTCGATAAGGATTTTTCCTTACTGGCGCGCAATTAAATAACCTCTCCTAGACAAAACTTTCTTAGACATTGTCAATAATGCTATCTAATAATATTATTCAAATAATATGAATTATTGATTTGATAATGTGAAATACTGTGCAATGACAATTATTGACTCAATAATATAAAATATTAACGTAGTAATTATTGATATAAAATATCAACGTAGCGATTATTGAATCAATAAAATATTATGCAATTGTAGCAATTATTGAATCAATAATATAAAATATTGAACAGTAATTACTGTAACAATAATTGAGTAAGTGCCTTCTTATGTAAGAATCAATAATTCAAAATACTGTGCAATACCGTGTGCTACTGTGCAACACTGCGTATTACTATATTTTTTATCACCGGGTATTTCAACAGTTTAACGGTAACAGTTTTACCGTTATTTATAAAAACGTTATTTCTGTCGCTTTTCATATCTGACAATTATTCCGTTGTGGGGCCCACAAATGGTTGCGCCGTCGTACGAATATTCACCGACAACAAGAATATTGCACGACCAAACGAATATTATCCGACAATAATGAATATTTTATAACCACTTGCTCATTTTAAAATATTTGCGCATTTTACCCACAACTTACTACATTAATTAAATCAACCCCTTACTATTTCAAAATAATATATAAAGAAAAATAAATCTTTATTTATAAAATTCGGGGTCTTACATCCTCCCCTCCTTATGAAATTTTATCCTCGAAATTGACGTACGCACCTGGGGTGTCGAAGAGGTGAGGATACCTCCCTTTCATTTTCGATTCTAACTCCCAGGTCATTTCCTCAATTTTATGGTTTCTCCATAAAACTTTGACTTGAGGTATAACCTTTGAGCGTAGAACATGTTCTTTCCTATCCAAGATCTTGACAGGTACATCCTCATACGTTAAATCTTAGGCTATCTCGTCTGGTTCTAACTCAATAATGTGGTTTGGATCTTTCACATATTTACGAAACACGGATATGTAAAAAATATTATGAACACGAGACATGCTTGGAGGTAAAGCGAGTCTATAGGCCACATTTTCTACTCGGTCAAGAATCTCAAATGGACCAATGAATCGTGGATTGAGCTTTCCTCTCTTGCCAAACCTCGTAACTCCTTTCCACGGAGCAACACGTAATAACACATGGTCCCCAACATTAAATTTCACGTCCTTTCGATGAAGATCCGCATAACTCTTTTGTCGATCTTGTGCGGTTTGTCTCCGTTGCCGGATCATTTGAATTTTTTTCGTAGTCATACGTACTAGCTCCGGTCTCAATAATGTTGCTTCACCCACCTCATCCAAGCATACTGGAGAGCGATATTTTCGTCTATACAACGCTTCGAATGGAGCCACTCCTATACTTGCCTGATAACTGTTGTTGTAGGAGAATTCCACCAATGGTAAGTACTTATCCCAACTCCCTTTGAAGTCTAAAACACAGAGTCTAATAGATTTTCAAGAGTTTGAATAGTCCTTTCCGATTGTCCGTCCGTTTGAGGATGATATGCCGAACTGAATCGTAAGTCCGTGCCCATAGCTTTCTGCAAACTGATCCAAAATCTTGAAATAAATCTTGGGTCACGATCCGAAACTATGGATACTGGCATGCCATGCAATCTCACAATCTTATTTATGTACATACGAGCAAGACGTTCAAGGGAATAAGTCTCCCGTATCGGTAAGAAATGAGCAGACTTGGTTAATCTATCGACAATAACCCAAATCGCATCTATGCCTTGAGAAACCTTGGGAAGACCCGTAACGAAATCCATGGTAATGTGTTCCCACTTCCACTTTGGAATCTCAAGTGGTTGCAATGGACCCTTTGGCACTTGATGCTCCGCCTTGACATATTGACACGTTAAACACCTCGAGATGAACTCCGTGATCTCTCTCTTCATATTGCTCCACCAAAATATATGTCGAAGATCACGATACATTTTGGTATTACCAGGATGGATTGCAAACGGTGTGTTGTGTGCCTCCATCATAATTCTATACTCCAAGTCAGAATCGTTAGGAACACAAAGTCTGGAGTTGACTCGAAGTATACCTTCTTCATCAATTCTTGCTTCTGGAATAGCACCTTCTTGCATCTTCTTCCTCATATTCATCAGCTCCGAGTCTGTAGCTTGAGCAGCTTTAACTTTATCAATTAAATCTGATTCTACGCATACACTTGACATCATCGCATGGGTCCCCGGAGTCTTGAACTCTATCTCCATCCTTTATAAATCACACAAAATAGGCCTTGATAGCATCACATTCGTTCTCGCGTATGATCTTCTACTCAACGCGTCATCTACCACGTTCGCTTTTTCAGAATGGTATTGAATGGTATGATCGTAATCTTTCAACAGCTCAAGCTAACGTCGTTGCCGCATGTTGAGTTCCTTTTGAGTAAAGAAATATTTGAGGGCTTTTATGATCCGTATAAATCTCCACTTTCTCTCCATACAGGTAGTGTCTCCAGATCTTTAATGCAAAAATGACAGCTGCCAACTCTAGATCATGAGTATGATAATTTCTCTCATATTCTTTGAGTTGTCGCGAGGCATAGGCTATGACTTTCTCATGTTGCATGAGAACACATCCTAACCCTTTGCCCGAAGCATCGCTGTAAATGGCAAATCCATCCGAACCAGATGGTATCGTCAGAACAGGTGCCGAAATGAACATCCTCTTGAGCTCTTGGAAGCTCTTCTCGCATTCCTCGTTCCATACGAATTTTGTATCTTTTTGAGTCAGCTGAGTTAATGGAGTAGCGATTCGAGAAAATCCCTCTACGAACCTCCGATAATAACCAGCTAAGCCCAGAAAGCATTGTACTTCGGTCACCGACTTAAGTTGCTCCCAACTTTGTATTGCTTCAATCTTTGTCGGGTCAACAGATACTCCACGTTTCGATACCATGTGCCCAAAGAACGCTACTTCCTCAAGCCAAAACTCGCATTTCTTCAGCTTGGCATACAGCTTGTTCTCACGAAGCTTTTGAAGTACCAACTTCAAGTGGTGCTCATGATCTTCACGGCTTTTAGAATAGATAAGGATGTCATCAATAAAGACAACAACGAACTGATCTAAATATTTCTTAAATACACGGTTCATCATATCCATAAAAGTAGCAGGAGCATTAGTCAATCCAAAAGACACGACTAAGAACTCATAATGCCCGTACCGAGTTCTGAAAGCAGTATTTGGAATATCCTCAGTTTTAATCTTTAGCTGATGATATCCAAAACGAAGATCGATCTTTGAAAAGAATTGTGCTCCTTGCAACTGGTCGAACAGGTCATCAATACGAGGTAGCAGATACCTATTCTTGATGGTGACATGGTTCAACTCCCGATAGTCAATACAAAGTTGCATACTCATGTCTTTCTTCTTTACGAATAAAACAGGAGCACCCCAAGGAGACGTACTAGGACGTATAAAATCGATATCTAGCAACTCCTGTAGTTGAACCTTTAACTTCTGAAGTTCAATAGGAGCCATTCGATATGGGGTTTTAAAAATGAGTTTTGTACCGGGTTCAAGGTCAATAAAGAATTCAACTTCACGTTCTAAGGGTAGACCGGGAAGTTCTTCGGGAAATACATCAGGAAACTCATTAACAACGAAAATATTATTCAAATCTAACATATTCTGGTTGTAATCAGTGACATGAGCTAAGAAAGCTTGACATTCGTTTTTCAATAAACGAATAGCTTTGTGACTTGAAATGACATTGACAGATTTTAGTGGTTTGGTGGTTTGAATTCGCACAACAGGTTGATTAGGAATATGAAAACTAACAACCTTACGAAAATAATCAATTTTGGTATGGTAAGTGGTTAACCAGTCAATTCCTAAAATCAAGTCAAATGCAAGTATTTTCAAAGATATAAGATCAACAGGTAAGGTAAGGGTACCAATCTGAATCAAGCAAGATTTGTAAACTGTAGAAGTAACGAAAGTTTCTCCTAACAGAGTTTCAACAGATAAGTCAAAGTCTAACTTCTCAGGTGTCAAATTTAATCGTTGAGCACAAGCAGGTGAAATAAAAGAATGGGTAGCACCGGTATCTAACAAGGTGTAAACTTCGCAAGAGTTTATGATTAGCTTACCCGTAATCATCTCGTGTGGGTTCCTCGCGTTTTGGGCTTGCCATGACAAACGCTCTTTCAAGAATCACCGACTTCGACTTGTCCGGAACAGCTTTAAGAATCACCACTCCCGCTGGACTTGGTTTCGCTACAGGACAATCTCGAGCTATATGTCCTTCTTTTCCACAGTTATAGCATGCTTTGAATTGTTGTGGGCAGTTTGGGCTGATGTGTCCCTCTTTCCTGCATTTATAGCATACGACCGGCGGTCATTCTCCTCCTTTAAAAATAGTTGGTGCTGTTGTCGACGTCTTCACGTTCTCATTGTTGTACCTTCTCTTTTTGAAATCTCCTCCCGATTCGCTTTTTCTACTATCATGGCCACGATTACCACCGGAGTGGTTACCGCTTTTGTCATTATACTTTTCTCCTCGCTGGTTGTCATTGTTCCGATGACTGCTGCCACCGGTACGACCTTGGTTGTTGTCCCTTGGTTGAACATAATCACTATCTCGTTCTAACAACTGGGCCCCGTTCACTACAGCCGAATATAGAGAAAATTTGTGAGAAATGAGATATTGACGAATTTCTGATTTCAAACCACTCAGAAACATCCGCGTCATACGTTCCTAATTCTCCACCAAATGAGGTGCAAACCTGGACAACTCTGCGAACTTAGCCTCGTACTGGAACACCGTCATGTTATTTTGTTCCAGTCTGATAAACTCTACCTCCTTCATATGACGAATACTTTCATAAAAGTACTTGTCATTGAACAGTTTCTGGAACGTTTCCCATGACATCTTGAGTGCGACAGTCTGGGTACACTTCACAGATTCCCACCAGTAATCTGCCTCTATACAGAACATAAAGGTGGCAAATGGAACCTTCTGTTCCTCCGTGCATCCCAAGACATCAAATATCTTGATAATTTGCTTAACCCACGTCTCCGCCTTGATCGGATCCGGCTTTTCCAAAAACTCTGGTAGTCCCAATTCTTTGAACTATTTGGCAGTGACAATTCGCATGTTATTATTATCTCCACCTGTATTTTGCACACGAATTTTCCTTGTCTAGTTTTGCATGAACTACAAAAAACTTCTAAACATCTCATCGTTTATCGTCTGATCAGTGTTGTTTTCATGATGAACATTGTCTTCCTGTTGCACGTTCTCCTGGTTGGTGATTAAAGGTGTCTCCTACGGTCTCATTCACTCCATTATTAACATTCTCAGCTGTCATTCTCAAATACTGCCATAAAACAAGGGTTAATTAAACAAATTAACATATCACATATTAACCCTATGCTCCGACTGACCAATTAAATACCACATAAGCTTAGATGGTCCTACTAGTGAAGGATTTACTCGTCTCTCCCATCCTAGTTCTATTCCCCGATCTCCGCCAGAGACCATATCTCTAAGCTCTGATACCAATTGTGACACCCTCAGAATAGGTCCAGTCAATCCAACCCATTCTGAGTCGCCCAATACATGGTACAGAATTCAAATACAATCTTTATATCACACGGTCGTGCAAAATACCACCACACAACTGTGAGTGTTAATAAAAATATGTAGAAAATATTAACATTCAAACGAAATCCTCATTACAATTATTATCACACTATTTATCAAAAATAGTGAGGACTATTACTGCTATAACTCGGACCATTACTCTGTCCCCCGACTAGTTCCTGCGATATTCTCATTTCCTGAAGAGGACAATAGATGAAAAGGGTGAGCTCAACTAGCTCAGTAAAGAATATTATGACTAAGATAATGAAAAATAAATTATCGTTAGTCTTCAACAATTCAGATAAAATATTATGGACAACAAGTTTTAGATCAATATTCGCAGCGAAAATAACAATTCATTAGAAGAGTTAAGTAGAGAATGAAGTCTACTATCTTCTATGATTTAAAAGTCCATCATCAATATTTTATCCCTGTAACATCAATCAATATACATCTCGAATCAAATATTCATATTTGCACTACAGGCCAAAAATATTCATTTGTATCACCAGTGGTCATGTTCATCTCAACACCGTCATCTTTGCACTACGGGCCAAAGATATTCATCAGGTAATCATTCATCTTTGCTCTACAGACCAAAGATATTCAGTTATATCACCATTTAGGACTGAGGATGATTTAAAACAATATAAACAACGAATCCAATGAGATAAAGGACAAAGATTAGGGATTCGTAATTTAGTTTATCTAAGTTTAAAAATATTCATAATAATACTTTGTGAAGCAAAATTCAAGAATAAAGATCAAAACTTGGATCCAATCAAAGATAGGAACCTTAACAAGCAACTTGGACAAATAGAAGAAAATTTAATTTTTTCGTGAATAGTGCCGTATACGTGAATAGTGTCGTACACGTGAATAGTAATTCTGACGGAAAAAAGTAAGAATTTCATAATAAAATTCATGACAATATTTTGGTATAATGATATTGAAAAGAATAACATCGTTTACGAAAGAAAATAACATCATTTACCTCAAAAGAATAGTACTTCTGACTGAAATATCGGATATAAGGCTGAAGAAAATTTGCACTGAATAGCAACACTCAAAGTATCGAAATACTCACAAAACTACACTCGATATTATAGAGAGAAAATTTTCTGATTCTGGTGTGATTTTCATTTCTAACTAAGCACCCTATTTATAGAAAAATGTGAGGACACCAATATTGACTTTTGAAATCACGGAGCACACTTGTTTTAATTTTTTCTATGGCTGCTGCCCATTTCATTCAAAGCTTTCAAAAATCAGCATTTTCCACCAAAAAATAAAAGTGGGGCCCACCATTTAAAAAAAATATTTATTCCGAAACTTCAATAATTCATAATAAATAATTCTTTTATTCGAAAAATACGAATTCTATGTCTTTTGCATTGAAATTTAATTCTCTACAACTTTTTAGAAGGAAGTTTTTTTAAAATCCCAACTGAAAATAGCTGAAATCCACAAACGGATGATTTTCCACACAAATACTGATAAAAACACATCAGCACTAATTCCTTCTTTTATATCCACAAAATAAATATTTTCTTATTATATAAATCAATAATTAATTATTCACAAATAATATTACAGAACTACAATATTGACAACCAGGTCGTTCCCAGAAAAAAGGAGGCTTTCCGATAAGAATTTTTTTTACTGGCGCGCAATTGAGTATCCCCTCCTAGACAGAACTTCCTTAGACATTGTCAATAATGCTATCTAATAATATTATTCAAATAATATGAATTATTAATTTGATAATGTGAAATACTGTGCAATGACAATTATTGAATCAATAATATAAAATATCAACGTAACAATTATTGATATAAAATATTAACGTAGCGATTATTGAATCAATAAAATATTATGCAATTGTAGCAATTATTGAATCAATAATATAAAATATTGAACAGTAATTACTGTAACAATAATTGAGTAAGTGCTTTCTTACGTAAGAATCAATAATTTAAAATACTGTGCAATACTGTATGCTACTGTGCAACACCGCGTATTATTGTATTTTTTATCATCGGAAATTTCAACAGTTTAACGGTAACAGTTTTACCATTATTTATAAAAACGTTATTTCTGTCGATTTCTATATATGACAGTTATTCCGTTGTGGGGCCCACAAATAGTTGCGCCATCGTACGAATATTCACCAACAACAAGAATATTGCACGACCAAACGAATATTCCCTGACAACAATGAATATTTTATAACCACTTGCTCATTTTAAAATATTTGCGCATTTTACCCACAACTTACTACATTAATTAAATCAATCCCTTACTATTTCAAAATAATATAAAAGTAAATAAATCTTTATTTATAAAATTTGGGGTCTTACATAAGTTATCAAATCTGCAACATTCTTCTAACTCTTCAAATCTGCAACCTCCTTCTCTTTCTTCAAAACATTTATTTTGGGAGAATCAAAATCATATAAAAAATGCTAACAACATTTATTTTGCTTGTTGAGTTTGATGTACAACTCATTTTAAAATTTAATATCATTCATTTTTATTTATTTATTTATTAATTATTTCAAATGTTATCATTTATTATTATTTTAAATCAAATACTGCATTAATCGAATTGAAGAGACTGATGAGGCACAAAATATAAAAATAGCAAATAATATTTTTTAAATTACTACGTAGGTCAACAAACTTCAATTTGAAGAATTTTGTTTGCTACTACTGTTGGAGATGCCCTAAGTTGCTTATTTAATTGTAGAAAAAAATTTAGGAGGCATGCAAATTGGACTCGAGTTAAAACAATAAAAAGAGATAGCAACAAACTAACGTTTTGAGAGCTCAAGGAGATAGAAACAATAATCCTAGGGGGATCAGGAATTTTTGATTTTTATTCTAATCGATATTTTTACAGAATTTAGTAATTTAGGTATAATTTAAATACATATAAAAAATAGTGTTGTACAATCTGTATAAATTACATTAAAATTATACTATACATTTTTTGAGAGTAGGAAAAAAAAATTAGACCGGTCGCTAGACCGGTCGGAAGTTCCCGGTCCATGAGAAGGACTGAGATAGAAAACCAACCAAGCCCGAAGTTAAAACTACTCCACTCTCGGCCAGTCAAACCAGACTCTAGTCAATATATTGTTTAGTTGGATATCTGAGAAAATTTTGGAATTTGATCTGTGAATCCTGACGGTAAGCTGTTGAATTGGCCAATGGCATACTGAAACACGTGTGGTGATCCATGGATGCTTCTCCTTTTCTTCTATATTGACAGTATTCAACGGCTTATTTAATTGAATTACGGAGAGAGAAAACTCCGATTGCATTTTCCCAGTTTTCAGTTATTCCTCATCCGATTAACCCAGATCTGACCCAGCAATTTCTTTTCTAAGCTGCAAGTTGTCGATTGATCATTTCATAAATTTATCATTCGATCGATTATTGAATCATCGTTCTTCATTCAATACCAAAAAGGCAAAAAAAAAAGAAGTAAAAGAAAAAGTCCGCTTTCTGATTCTGTAATTACTAATCGTAATCCATTTACATATTTATTTCTCTAAACAAGATCATGGGTCACCTTCCTCTGAAAGCCGTGACTCTAACCCACGTTCGCTATCAGAAAGGGGATCAATTGGGCCATTTCTTGGCATGGGTATCTCTGGTTCCTGTATTCATAAGTCTATGCGGCTTCTTCTGTCACTTCATGTTCCGCAGAGAGCTCCAAGGCATGTTCTTTGCTCTTGGATTACTCATTTCTCAATTCATCAATGAAGTCATCAAGTCCTCTGTTCAACAAGCCCGCCCTGAAACCTGTGCACTTCTTGAATCCTGCGATTCTCATGGCTGGCCTTCCAGCCACTCTCAGTTCATGTTCTTTTTCGGGGTTTATTATACCCTTTTGACATATAAGAAAATTGGGATCTTGAGTAGAAACCAAATGTGGATTGTGGGTCTTGCGGTTTGGCCTTTGGCATTGCTTACTTTGTACTCCAGGGTTTATTTAGGGTACCACAGTGTTGTACAGGTCTTTGCTGGTGCAACCCTTGGGGCTTTTCTTGGTGGAGTTTGGTTTTGGGTTGTCAATTCTTTGCTCAGGGGTTACTTTCCCATTATTGAAGAGAGTGCTTTTGGGAGGTTGTTTTATATCAAGGATACTTCACACATACCCAATGTGTTGAAATTTGAGTATGAGAATGCTAGAGGTGCTAGGAGGCACTCATCGTACAAGCGTAATGATTGATGATGAAAGATTGATTAGGTAACTGCTCTCTTGTTTTGTCTGTTTGATGTATGCAAAATCATTGATCCGTGTCCTATTTAAACTAATATGCTACTTAAATAATGAAGAATGACTCTTTTTTTTTATTTTTTATCTTGCTTTAGCATATGGACATCGTCATTCCAATATGTGTGCATAGGATGGATGGATTTTCTAGACATGCATAAATTATAATGATGTAGTTGTGAATTATGTTTTGGTAATCCAGTCAGTTACTTGTTATTTCGTTATCCAAAAGGAAACTTTTGCAGATTGTTGTCGTGTATTAGGTCAGTCAAGGTTTGCAAAATGAACCTGTCGGCCTTGGTGTTAGAAATCATCCATAATTTACGAGAATTAAAGTCCTTACCAGACATGGTATTCCAACCTCATCAATGCAATAATATTGGTTAATGAGTCTGCATGTTGATCATGTATGAACTATGAACTTTCCTTGCCAATGGCATTGGCAGGGGTTATGATTATAGATGTGGCTTTTTTATTTTTTTAGTGCTAGTGGAACTTGTGGTAGGAATACCCTGTTATGGTAGAGCTTTAACTGGGTACCTCTGAGATGATTATGGAATTGAAGATCCTTCTATATCTTTGCTCTCTCTGATGAGTGATGATTTAGTGACTTACATGGAGCTATAACCAAAGGGTAATTGAGTGGCAATAACATGAATCATCTGAAAACTACTTGTAGTTATGCAAAGATTTGGTGACTTTGGTGAAACATCTCGTCATAATGGTATTGAGAGTTACCAACAATCACACTATCAAGTATCAACATTTACTAAAATTCTTGTAAGATGAAGCATATAGCCTCTACCAACTCTCTGACTACAACAATTTCTTCTTAGATATTCTTCTCCAATAACTACACCTGGTGGCCCCTGAGGGAGGAAATACAGGAGCTTCATTAAGATGGCAAAGGTTGGGGAGATGAAGGAAGTCGTAGCTAGTCCTAGCTAATTACATGGTTCTCTCCCACACCAATCCTCTTGGATGAGAAAATGTGGAACTGATAGCGCACACTTCACAATGAGATTGACTGATAGAACTTTGAGGATTTAAGCCTCACCGCTCATACAGTCGCAAAAAGAACGAGAAAAGGGAAATTATAATCCGAACAAATATTTTATTCTCTTAAATGATTCATCCTCTTCTTTCTCATTGATCATCAAATGTTTCAGCAATTTGTTAATTTATTAATCATCGTATATTTCTTAATTCTTACAAGTAATGAGCTGGATGTGTGCGTGTTTTTTAGTTTTTCTTGGTAGGAAGAATGAAGAACAAGGGATATATATATGTATGTACTTATGAACTTATCTGAAGTGAGCCAAAAAGTAGGAAATTAATATGTTAAGGCTAGTACTTGGTATTATATCCTTAAGACAATTATGCCCTCATTATTGGTGCTTAGAATTAGCGGCACTTGTCTCCCAGGATACAATGACAACATGTGTTATAGAAGCACTACAAATAACACACAACGAACCAATTAAATGTTCTGAACTCTCTCAACTATACTATAAATATGAATGACTTGAATGAAGAAATGAATGATGCAAAAGGAAGGCTCTTGACCTTCTTATCTCGCCTGCTTGCTTGCCTTTCTCCAAAAACATTAATAAATCAAAAGGAAACTAAACAAAACAAAATTTAAATACATTGCAACGAAAGGGTGGGGGATTGGGAATAAGTTTTTGGTGAGCGTTGTTGTTATGGTATGCGAAACTGATCACAAATTCATGTTGATATAGTGATGATTAGGTGTGTTGAGTTGATTACAAGTATGATTCAAATGTTGGTTATTTTCACATGCTTATCTGGAGTGATATTCTTGTTTACCTGTAGCAAAATGGAGAAACTTGATCGTTTGAAGTAATCTTTTTGTTTCTCTTGCCAGGTGGATCACTCCAAATTGGTGATTCAGGTCTTCAGATTTGCTGTATGAGAGAATACAATCAAAAAATAAACCCCCTTCCTATCTTGGTGGGTTCTTTTTTCAGAAAACCATTGGTTGGACTACGAGCAATATCTCGGTTCTGGTAGTTGAAAAGCTATTTTCAGAAGAAGATTTCTATAACGAACACACACCCCCCCCCCCTCTCCATGTGCTTATAATTACTTAAATGTGTTTTTGAATTGCTGAATGATAGAGGCTTGTGGTGAATGAATGCTCGCTCTTATCTTATATCTGCTGCATACTTTCATACCCTTTTAAGACGTTAATTACCATGTGCTATAAATATTTGTTACTCGTTCTTTTGTTGCACAAAAAAAGTGGCATTTGGTTGTAATTCAAATTTGATTTAATGAAACTTTAAAATTCAAAGTAACAGATGTGCACTTGGCAATACTTTTTAAACCGTTTACGATATAAATATATATTATTTTTAAAATTTATAAAAATGAATTGACTAGGAAAAATGGACACCTGCCCAATTCACATTATTTGCAGTTATTCTGATATATTAAACTGTTAGACCATGTCTATAGTTAGCATTTTCATTTGTAGTTAGTAAATTCTTTAAAAAAACATTTCAAATGATTCATCATGGTCTCTGACCTCAGCTGTGTATGCAGCAAGTAGGGGTGCCAAATAAATGGTTTTTACGTTCTTTTCAGTTTTTCTGCAAGCCAAAAGTGCTAGGAAATAGGATAAGTATACATAGTAACCAAAGTTGGCATTTATACTCAACTATAACAAGTTTGTTCTTTGGTCCCTTAAAAGTGCTCCACCTTATAAAATTTACCCAAAGGTACCAGTTTTTACAGCTCTATTTCTACGATCCGCTCTTACTGTATATTGAAGAAGGTGGAAAGAAGATTTCGATCATAAATGAATGCGCAAGAAGAGCCCAAACTGAATTGTTAATGACACTACTACTGATAGACATGAGCAATGTATGGTATATGCAACAAGCAGAGGTTCCAAATAAATCGTATTTTCTTTCTAATACCTTATTTATTATACGAGTTGGGCTTCTTTTGATGAGTCCAATATCAATGAAATTTTCAATTGTTAGACTGTATTTTTGGAAGCAGTTCATAGTTTATTTTTGTATATACGACACTGTCCTACACTTCGGACATTGTTTCTCAGGAATGGTGCTCGCATCCAGTGTTGTAACAAGGATTTAATCACCCTTATAAAAAGAGCTCCTTTAATCTCAGGTCATTTTATTGTCAATTGCTACTGTGAAATTGTAAAAACGGATATTTACTTGTTGAGTGCAGTTATTCATTAACAACCTCTATATCATTAATTGATGGGTTGTCAACTAAACGAATGTCACCTGTTTTCCGAAGAAGCAACTAGTCTAATAGTTTGGTTGAATGTATGTTCATCGTACGTGCTTGTGCAACAATACAATGGAAATTTCATAGGATTATCACCAGGTCTGATGTGTCCTGAAATTATTGACCACAGCAAAGTAGTACTGCTTTCAACTTTCTTTAAAGCCCCAAGCAGGAGCATGTATGATTTTTCAGCACACCTTCATTCATGGCCGGAGCCATAGTTTTTCTTTAAGGAGGTACACAACCAAAAACTTTTGCAGGCAGGGGCTCAAAAATGGATACCGTTAATTTTTTCTAAGCAGAGGCAAGTATTCTGGACCAAAACTCAACGAAACAAGCACCGACAACACCCATGATAGTTTCCCTTTAAGTGATGAAGGTGAATGCGGAAGTAGTGTTCTAACAGAAGAGCCTCAGGCAGAAGTTTTGATGGATCAGCTGGAAGCTGAGCTTGAATCTGAACTTCAAAAGCTTCCTTGGTTCACAACAGAAGCTTCCGGCCCTGAAAGAAGCTTGAGATTTTTTTGAGGTATTCTTTGTCCAGTTTGTTTATTCTTGTTATGCATTTTATTTTATTAATATGCGCCCTGCCCTGCGTGCTAATCTACAAAGTCCTTCCCATCCTTGACATAGAGTTATGTCTGGCTTATTCTCTCAAGTACCAAAGCTCTTTTCTTCTATTTAGACACACAATAATGTCCTAGATGTGCAGTGCAGTAGCACAGGTACTTTTCTTCAAATTATGCCACGGTTAGTGGTAGGTTTTATCTACAGAGGCATTTAAACTACATGCAACTGGTTTACTTTGAGTCCACTCGGGAGTTGTACCTCAATGTTCTTCAAACTAACCTCAAGTTTTCATTTATTTTCATGTGTTAAAACAACTTGGTGTTTCTGATTATGTTGAACTATTAACTTTTCTTGACCAAGGATAAAGTCTGTGATGGGTTAGGTTAGGTATAGTTAGGTGGTGTTTGTTTACTATTAACAGCTCCACATCTGATTCGATAAGAAGGTAAAGTTGTATGGAAAACTTAATCAGTAAGAGGAAAATATAAATCTAAATCATTAAGAGTTATCTCTTAATGAAAAATTTAAATCTACGGAGCCTCTATAAATATTGTACTCCCTCCATTCCAAATTTTAAAATCATTATTAATTTTTGAAAAGTCAATTTGAGATATTTTTAAAATGATGTTTTATACTTTTTAGTTACCAAACAGTTTTTTAAGTTTAGATGTTATTTCACTCAGATGATCTAATTTATGAAGATATACTAACCATTTAGATCTTAATTACTCAATTTTATCAAACACCGCCTTAGTTTTCATGGCTTGCATTAGAATTTTATCCCCAACCCATAGTGGGTTGTGTGGAACCAAAAGTGATACAGACTCCCTCAAACTAGTTAGAGTTCAGACATGCGATGTTCGTATGATGATATCTTATCATTGTTGTTACAATTGGTTACCTTTTATTTAGTACTAGTAGCTCTAAGACTCTCTACATATTTGAAATTTAGATGAAGAAACTGAAGGCCGTGACAATGAAGAGAAGAAGAGTGAAGAATTGGTTCATGACAGACAGCATGGGAGCCGAGTCAAACAAGATTATGAGATGTAATCAGAGAAAGTAATAATAAGGCTAGTGGGAAGTGGCAATCATAGGATGCCATAAGATTATGAGAAGTGTGGGTCATAATATCATTAAAAAAAAATGAACCTGACCCATTGACACTTTGCCTGTTTCTGACTATGCACTTGCAACTAGTAAGCTAGCTAAGCTACTATTTAATCATTTCTTGCACTTGTCTGTCCATTGATAATTGTTTTCACAGAAGATCTTCATTTGTTTAACCTTTTGTTTTCCTTGTGTCCAGTGCCTAGACACTCTTCAGTGGACGAATAATCTGATTGACTTCGCCCGCCCGCCCTTCCTTTGTTTTTCAACTTCTTTTTGGAGTGCCAGAAAGGAAAGTCTGAAATTTAAGTTGACTTTTTGTTTTCTTGTTGGGGGGAGAGAATAATATATTTAATGTTTGGTTTGGTTTTGTCTGCTCTGGTCTGGTCTGAAAATTTATAGGGGTAATAATTCTGAAAAGTAGATTTATATGGAGTATCAGATTTGTAGTGTTTGTGCAGAGAGACAGAGGTGGTGGAGCCATGGTGGTGGCTTCTTCAAAGTTTGCCTTTTCACATCAAAGCGGTGATTCATTCTTCGCTATCAAGTTGTATGAGCCAACCGTATGAGGTTTATACATACATATACATACATACATTATTCACTACTTAATGCACTCTCCAATTCCACGATTAAGAGTCTCATCGATAGAATGTGTAAGTTTTTAAAAATATTTTTATTCATGTTTACAAATAAATGTAATTGATTATTAATTTAGTATTAGTAGTGGTGATATGGTAACATACATAACATATTCGTTTGCAGATTGCACAACCAGCCAGCCAGTCAGCCAGGCCCAGGAGATTACTTTGTTAGTTAGACTTAGATTAGATGGTACCACCAGGACTGGGCTGCCACAATTTACAACTGTGTCTGTGTTCAAATCAACATCATTATTTGTTTCATAAATAAGGAATTCAATCAAAAAAATCACTTGGTTTGGTGTTCATATCACACCTTTTTGTTTATCTATTTTACAAACCCCCACCACCCCCACAACCCACTTTTCTTGAAGTTTGTGTCACTCATTATTTCCCTGCATAAAAGAAAAAAATAATTAATATTTTCACAAGATTTATCTCAAATAAAATATTCTGGACCGATATTTTCACAATTTGTTTTATAGAAAGAATATTATCAAATGAAAAAAAAAACTTAACCATCCTATTATATATAAATTCATATAACCGAACCCCATTAATAATTAATGTAGGATCCGGTTATCGTAAACTTGAAATCAATTTCACCGTACTAAGTGTATATAGTTTTTTTTTTATCTATTATTTATAGAAAATATTGATGTAACATTTTTAATCAAAACATTATTTAAACTTACTATGGTGAAGTCAACCATACCCGGATCTGTTAATGTAATATCTTAATCTGGATCTAGTTAGCATGTAGTGAATTTTGTGGTAAGTTCTATTCATGCTCAATAGTGCTGACACATAAGCAGGAGGGTGATCTCTCTGCCGTGTGTCGGCACTATATTGGACATGAAATGAACTTACCATAAAGTTCACTTCATGCTAACCACTCCCTAAATCTGCTAAAATATTGATATAACATTTTCAATCAAAAAACTATATACACTTTGAAGTTAATTTCAACTTCACCGTGGCGGGATCAATATCATAATGTGAAGCCAAACAGAACCCTCTAAATACAAAAATACATCCATCCGTGTGTAATGATAAAAAAATAAAAGTTGGAATTAACTTCATAGGTTAAAACAAAAGTGTTGGGAGGAGAAATAAAACCTGAAATACCACCCTCCGTTCTAAAGTTAAAACATGGTCGTATTTTTTACTTCATTTTAAAATTATAATTAGATTTTGATTTTCAAAATATAAAGTCACATGAAATTTTTACTATGTCCATATAAACTTATATGCTCTCTCTATTCTAAAATATAAAATAAGATTGACTTTTTAAAACAAATGTAAAATATTTTTTAACTCAAATTTGACATTGATTTATTTAATTTTAACTAAAATTGTGATGAATATTGTAAAATATAAAATAAGAGAATTGATATTTCCACAAGTTAATTTGATATTTTCACAAGTGAGTCTCATTTTTAACTAAACCAACCTTTTTGTGCAGAATTTACATATTTTAAGTATAATTTGTTTCATAAAAATCTTAATTTAGTAATATGATATGATAATAGAAATTCTGAAAATAATTTTTTTTTCTGGTGGGAGAAAGCCTTAGATCCTAACTTTTATGGGTAAATAATTTTTCTCACTTATTTCCTAACTATTTTCTAATTATTATTAATATTATTACTATCATAATAATAAAATAAATAAAAGTTGTCTTCAATTGAGTAACGCTAATAATCAAATAAAGTTAAGCAACAAGATGTTTAGTTATTTATCAAGTGGGGATAATTTGGATATAAAAACTAAATTCTATAGTTAGTTTACTGTATAAAAGGTTGATTTAGTTAAAAATAGGACCCACTTGTAAAAATATCAAATTAACTTATGAAAATATAAATTTCTTGAAATAAATGTCATTAATTATAAAAGTTATTGTTTTGTAACTCTTAATGGGTCATATATATCAATTTAAAATTTTAAAAATGACTCAAATTTATTTTCAAATTAATAATTTTATAATTTGAAACGAAATATATATTAAGTAAATTGAGTATAATTATGCCAAACTATTATATTTCTAACAAGTATTCATAATATATTTTAGAAATAATTAATTTTCTAAAAATGGTCGTTCTAAAAAATATATATGTACCGATGGAGTACTCCACATGGTCGGTAAGCAATGAGAAAATACAAAAATTTTATTATTACATAAAAACTTTCACATAATTTTCACATATATATATATATATTGTGAGTTCTTGTCTAACATGCGAGACTCATATTTTGTATATGTATGTATATGAGAATTATTGAAAGTTTCTATGTGATAGTAGTATTTTTGAGAAAATAATATCCTCTATAAAGGGAAAAAAGGGAAGGGGAAAGAAAGCAATATCCTCCTCTCAACCTCCTATACCAACGAGAGCAATAAGAAGCTCAAAATACTCGCAAACAAGAAGAGAGAGAGAGAGCGCGAGGACGCCGAGGAGTGTATAACTATATATATAATTATATATAAATATATAAAGATAGAGAAAGCAAAGGAAAGAGCAGTGCACTATATCTTCTCTACCCAAAAATACCAGAGTAATTTTTTTTATCAAATACAGAAACACAGTGATATAGGAACTCTGTGTGTGTGTATATATATATATACAGTGAGAGAGAGAGATGAAGGTTGTTTCAAAACCCATTTCGAGTCCAAGCAGGACAGAGAAGTTTCCACCGCCATTGATGAGGTTTTTGAGGAGCAATGGAGGGAGCAAAAGCAGAGGAAGGTCACGTTCAAGCCCAATGTTTGTGCGCAAAAAGAATGCTGTGATTGAAACTCAAGAACCATCCTCCCCAAAAGTCACTTGCATCGGCCAAGTTCGGGTCAGGCGTTCCTCCAAGCAATTTTCCCGTTCAAAATCCGCCCGGTCAAAAGCTCGTCCGGCAAAATGTTCCTCGTTCCGTGTCCCAAAAAAACTGTTCTGCAAATTAAGAAAACCCAAGTTCCGATCATTTCGTCCCGATTGGCGGAAATGGGTCTCGTTTTTCCGATGTGGGTGTTGCAGAAAAGTTAATTTCAGAACCGATTCATCAAAAGTAGAATCAAATCGGAGAAGTCATTTTGAAGACAGCGAAACGGAGAAAAATGGTGAGGAAGACGAAGAGTCTCAGGTTGAAGAAGCCACAGAGGTTTTTATTTCTTCTACGCCACCAAAGAATGCTTTTTTATTAACTCGGTGTAGATCTGCTCCGTACAGATCTTCGTCTTTGGCCAGCCGATTTTGGGGTTCGCCTCAGGCGAGCTTAGAAGAGACAGAGGAGGATGAAAACGAAGGTAAAGAAAGATGCGATTGTGAAGAACCAGAGAGAGAAACTGAGAGACCATTAAGTTCGGAAAGCGAACCAAGCAGCAGCAGAAACTCATTGGCCGAATCAAGAAATGATGAAGAAAGTGAGGAAATTCCCAAGCAAGTTGAATGCATAATCAATGGAAGAAACAGCGAGGGGAGTAGTCAAGAAACGAAAGGAAACGCAGCTCCGCCAGTTATACTCACAAGGTGTAAATCAGAACCAGCAAAAACAGGGGAGAGACTCGTCAATCCAGAAAATCATCAGTTGTTGGAGCCAAACAAGGTTGGGTTTTGCTAAGTTCTTGTTTGCACCACTTTCAGTGTCAGTTATGATTAATTACTCAAATTTTAGTTATATCTTTCTTCATTTAATTATTACTACAAATTTATATATACTTTTTGTAGTTGCTAAAGTCAGATAATTTGATTATTAACATCTGGGGATGTACAAGAGAATCAATAAGCCAATATGGTGATGTACTCCTACTAGTTTTTTTATTTTTATTTTTTATTATTGGTATAATAATGGTATATCTGTGAGCTAGCTTTGTTTGGTCCTGCACTGAAAGATGAAAGACACTGAAATTGTTTCATCTATGCAGGCCGGCAGCTGTATTTATTACTCAGTCGAGTGTTTTTAAATTTCAGTACTTCAATTTGAGCAACTTTGAATTTTTTTTTAAAGAGTAATGATAGAGACATAATTTATTTCATAATTATTTTATAATTTGTTGATGTTGTATACTTCACTTCAGCATATTGATGAATAAATTGTTTCAATATAGTCTTTGGCCCCACATAAAAACTAAGGTGTAGTACTGTCACATTAACAAATTATAAAATAGTTATAAAATAAATTATATAATTTGTTAATACAGCATACTTTATTTCAACATATTGATGAATAAATTACTTTAATAGTCTTTGACTCCATATAAAAACTAAAGTGTAATATATTATATTAATAAATTATAAAATAGTTATAAAATAAATTTTGTCTCTGACATTATTCTTTTTTAAATAGTCGTGTTACAAAAATATGTTGAATTTTATCAGTTTTAAGTATATCTAGTAAAAATCAGAGAGATTGTAAAAAATATTTAAATATTTTAAAAATCATACAACATAGTACTACTATATTAGTATAAAAATCCATACAAAAAGGACAGTTTTTCAAATTGTCGATGCACACTGAACCGTAGAGTTATTGACCATTGAACCAAGTCAAAATCGCCTCCTATGGGGTTTAGCGCTATCCTGTTAGATGGGATGAGTAATTAATACTAGTAGTACTTCATCTATCCCTAAAATCATCAATGTATGAAGCCCCCACAATACCACATTAATGCCTTTATGTTTTGATCATCCTCCCATCCCATCCAATGATTTAAAATAAAAAATAGATAAATACATAATAGAAAATAATATTTTCATAATAAAATTGTCGTTATAAATTCTATAACGATAATTTTTACCGTCGTTATACATCTATAGTGATATTTTTGTTATGAAAATTTCAAAAAATTTGTAAAAATAATAATTTCCTTAAATATATTGATCACTTGCCACAATGCCACAAGAACTAAATGGGCCTTAAAAGATCACTCTAGTATTACACAGATTTTGCCGAGGTATTATTTACTCCATTCGTTTTTAATATAAGAGTGATTTTTTAAAATAAAAAAATAATAATCTGTATTTATTTAATTTTAATTAATATAATTATAAAGTAATATTACTTAAAAATAATAATTTTATACTCCGGAATGGTAAGAGTAATAATGTTTAATGTCCAAACAAAACCCAATTGCCTTTGGGTATCAAATATTATTGGCTGGCTCAGTAGCGTCCATGGATTCCATCCAGTACCAGTAGTTAGGGGCCAATTAACGTTAAATGTGGATGATATGATTCATGACATTTCTGTCTCAATCAATCGTTGTCTGGTTGATTATTTGATCCACTCATTACTATCGACTAGTAGTATCAATCCTGATTTGACTTTATTACTTTCATCTTAATTATTAGCTAACGGATCTGATTATCATTAAGTTAATTTTATAATAAATTTATCAATTAATCAATACGATACTAACACGTAAAAATATCACATCTCAGCCTGTGTGTTCATATTATATTGATCAATTGACTACTTTTATCATATAACTGTTATTGCTTTGAAACGGGATAATTAATTAAAAACAACCACCACAATAATTAATATTTTTCCTGGAAAATTAATTGGAAATTAAACTACTTAAAGCATGCACTGTACTGATTCTTCATATTTAGGTTTAGAATAATTTTCACTCGTGTTTGGCTGGCTAAATAAGTGATAACACAACTAATAACGCTGTATTTCGGTCGGTTCAATCATCGAAACTGACTACTCCGAAAATGAACGAATGCACAGAAGGTTGGCCTCCGGATTCGCTTCTGATGATTAAGTCAGTCAGTGTTTATGGAGATTGTATTTATATTTGATATTAAGATATCTGTCTGTTATGATTTCTCCCCTAGTATGACGGGAATCGTTATTGATAAGTCCAAATATGGGTGGACTGATGTGGATAAGAGTTTTGAAGAGAGTGTAGTCTAACCCTTTATATGTTCGTTGTGGGAACTTAAACTGTACCGAACGACATATGATCGATTCGACAGGTCCTTAGGTGAATCGGGCCCCTAGAAAGATTTGGGGTTCTGCCACCCACGGGGATCACCCCCTAACAACAACCATTTCCATCAAATTGAATTGGGTAAATTACATGTACTAATACATTTTTAAAAATAATTACAACAACAGTACATAGATAAAATAATTACAAAAGTAATATATTTTTTCATATTTATTTACAAAATTAATGCAATTAAGATTCTTTTTTAATTTAAGTGGGTCAATCGTCATTCTCCTCTCTCGCCATTATATCTCTCTCTCGATCTCTCTCGCCATTATATCTCTCTCGTCATTTTCTATTTTTCTCTTTCTCGCCATTTTAGCCGCCTATGTACATAACTTTGTGTACCAGCCTAGATACCTCCTGCTACCTAACAAAATTTGATTCCTCCTCCTCACTTGCTAGAAAGCATCTAAAAGGATCTGAGATAAACTTTCCTTGCCCACTTCCGAATTTTCCATCAAAAGTGAGGTACCCAACCAAACAGGTCGCATAGCGATGCACACCATCATCAACAGCGTGCGTAAGCCAGCGGTTTTATTGTTCCTCACTAAACTTCTATTTACTCTTCTTTAAATCCCAACAATGCTCTGTTCAATTTTCGCTGGTAAATCCGGCTCAAACTGGCTAATGGCTAGACCGGCTCCGGTCATCCAGAGGTTTTTCGGCCGACCACGACCTCAATCTCGAACAGTTTCCTCAATCATCAGAACCTTTGTTTTGCCGAACCCTTGTTTTCTGTTCAAGGAATGGAGCTTTTGTGACTTTAGTTACTTGCTGTTGTTAAAGTAGAATGTTATTTGGCAACAAGGAATGGAAGAAAAAGATGTTTGATTGATGATGGTAACAGTGTGTGAGTTTTTTAAAGTATGTATTGGGCTTTCACTTTGTATTGGTTAAAGTATCAAGTTCAGTTGGTAACCAAGCTTTCATACCAAGGTAAACAATACCAAGATAACCAAACATTCATACCAAGCTAACCAATCCACCTTCACACCTATACCAAGGTAACCAAACCTTCATACCAAGGTAACCAAACCTTTATACCAAGGTAACCAATCCACCTCCACACTTGCATTTTTTTATAGTTCAGTTACTAACCAAACTTTCGTACAAAGGTAACCGATTCAGTTTTATTAGGTTACCAGTTTATTTTGAATGCGATGCAGTTGGTAGCCAAACCTTCATGGAGTTGGTAGCCAAACTTTCATACCAAGGTAACCAATTCAGTTTTATTAGGTTACCTTCATAGTGCAGTTGGTAACCAAACCTTCATACCAAGGTAACCAAAACTTTATACCAAGGTAACCAATCCAACTCCACACCTGCAAGTTTTTTCACAGTGCAATTGGTAACCAAACCTGCATACCAAGGTAACCAAACTTTCATACCAAAGTAACCAATCCACCTCAACACCTGCAATTTTTTCATAGTGCAGTTGATAGCCAAACTTTAATATCAATGTAACCAATTCAGTTTTATTAGGTTACTAAGTTATTTTGAATGTAATGTAGTTGGTAGCCAAACCTTCATTCAGTTGGTTGACAAACCTTCAGACCAAAGATAACCAATTAATTTTTATTAGGTTATTGAATGTGATGCAGTTGGTAGCCAAACCTTTATACCAAGGTAACCATTTCACTTTTATTAGGTTACCTTCATAGTGCAGTTGGTAACCAAATATTCATACTAAGGTAACCAAACCTTCATACCAAGGCAATTGATCTTTGTTAGTGCTTGAAGTTCTCTTTCGAAAAGGCTGGTATGTTTTTTTTTCATCTTTGTTAGTGCTTTACATTAGAATTATTGATTTCTAAATGTTGCTTATTATTATTTTTTAAGTTTTGCCAGTCTGATGAATTAGAAGAAGGGAAAATCGCCATGTCTGGAGATTCCCTTATGGATGTTCAGCAATCAGGTTGTTGGAACCATGAGCGCGATGAAGGTGAAGGAACTGAGGATAAACAAGTTCTGCAAACAAAAATAAAACGGAACCTAGTGAAGAAGGAGATTCGCGGCGGAGTAGCGAATGAGAGGGCTACTGTGAGGGAGATGAAGATTTGAATTTTAATATTTGAATTTGAATTTGAATTTGAATTTGAATATTTGAATTTGTTTTTGTTGTTAGATCCCAAATATTTGAATTTGAATTATTAATTATGGCAGTTAATTCTCCTTGATTTTAGATTTTCTTATTAATGTGAATTGCGTTATTTTTGTAATTATTTTGTGGGTGTACTGTTATTGTAATTACTTTCTAATTGTTGTATATTAGTGTTAAGGACCCAATTGAATTTTGGTAAAAAGTTGGCCCTCTATTTTAATCTAATTACAAAGCTAAAAATTGAGTTACCAAGCGTAACGTATCTACATAGACAGACTAGGTTAATTTAAATAATGCTATTATTACATAAATATTTTTACATAATTTTTATATACATATATATACTGTGAATTTTGCGCGTCAAGTAAGGGTCCATAATATGTATATGTGTATGTAAAAATTATATAAAAATATTTATGTGATAGTATCATTGCTCGGTTAATTTTATGAGACTATGACTAATCCAAAACTGCGTAAACTAAATATATATTATCAATATGTTTATAATGATTTTCTATAGAGTAAATATATTATATGTGGGGCGGTATTTTATATTTAACCATTCTACATACAAAATGCAAGATTACATAAGTCAATAAAAATCGTCCGGGATATGACCTGTAGGACCTAGGTTATTATGGGATCAGGCCATATTTGTATGTGCGTGTGTGAAAGCATAAAATTAAAAGGTTAATTGGAAAAGGAAAGTTTAGCAGCTTTTAATTCTATACAAGATATTATATGTTGGATCCTTAACTATCTCAGAGGACGACCATGGAGATAAACAGTATTAAAAGCGATAAATAATATTATTTTCGTCTCATAATAAGTGGTTTTTTAAATTTAATATTTTTTTTTCAAAATAAGTGATGTGTTAGAATTCAAATACAATTTTTACAATATTTTTTCATATGTGCCCTTATGCAACCAATGGTATTTATTGTGTATTTATTGGGAAGTTGAAAGGTTGAAGAAAAAGAAAGAGAGACCAAAAGACAATAAAAAAAGTCTCAAACAAAACAAAAAAAAGTACTACCTCCGTCCCATAATAAGTGTTTTTTTAGCTTAAATCACACATACCAATACACAAACTAAAATAACAAAAATACCCTTAATATACTTTCTTTGTTTTGTTTGAGATTTTTTTTATTGCCTTTTGATATCTCTTTCTCTTTCTTCAACTTTTTAACTTCCTAATAAATACCATTGGTTGCATAAGGGCACATATGATAAAATATTATAAAAATTGTAATTGGAATTCTAACACATCACTTATTTTGGAAAAAAATATTAAGTCTAAAAAAACACTTATTGTGGGACGGTGGTAGTATATTAAGAGTATTTTTATAATTTTAATTTGTGTATTGGTATGTGTAATTTAAGTTAAAAAATCCTTATTATAGGACGAAAGTAGTAATAACAACATGAGTAGGCCCACACCATATTCCATAAGCTAAAAGCCCAAAAATCTTCTCACTCAAGTCCTTGCTTCTAAATTGCCCAAGAAAAAAAATGCTTAGCTTTGGTGAAAAGTACTGCCGTCGATCACTTTCATCACACATTCTCATACAAGTGTATTTATATATATATATATTGGGAAATAATATCATAATCATACATAGTTAAATTGATGCTTTAGATAGTCATGAAGTAACAAAATTTAAAAAGTTAGAAGTCCCATCTAATTTAGTATGATCACCAAGGTTATAATGATAGGTGTACAGAGTGGTTTTTCCGCACGGACGGAAGGGTCGGTCGTTCTGAGCCTCCGATCAAAAGAACTTCAAATTATATATATATAATTTTGAACATTTGGTTGAAGATTTTGGCTCTAAAAATACTAAAAAAAAATATCTTTCAATGAACGTATTCTCATAAATTTTGTTGTAGTCGAAGTTCTCAGATATTTTACTGTAATCAAACTATTATGTTTTAAGCTCCGGGAAGACATATATATATATATATATATATATATATATATATATCGGATTTTTAACATTTGAATGAATATTTTGGCTCTAGAAATACTAGAAGAAGTATCTTTAAATGAATGTATTCTCATATATTTTGTTGTATTCGAACTTCTCATATATTTTGTTGTAGTCAAAATTCTCATATATTTTGCAGTAGTCGAACTATTATGTTTTAAACAATGTTTTAAAACCCGGACCGATAAAAATCGGAACCGGTCTGCCTTCCGGTCCGGTTTGGCCCAGTGACCCGATTTTGGTCAAAATCCGGGTTGGACCGTTGACCACCGGTCCAACTAGTTAATTGACCCAGTTGACCTAGTTTTTAATTAATTTATTTTTTTGGTAAAAAATATTAATATTAAAATTAACCACTTTTATTAATATTGTAACTCATCTTTATTATTTTTAATTCATGAAAAATGAGATTTTAATTTTTTTTATTAATTACTAATAATATATATTTTTATATATTAATGACGCCACTGGGTCAATAACGGTTCGACCACTGGTTGGACCAGTGATCCATCCACTCGGTACCTTTTTCGGTTAAATGAACGGTCTAGAAAGACACTTTTTTTTGGATAAAACTTGTACTTTTTATTTATTTATTTTTATATTTTTTTGTGAAGACAATATTTCAAAGAGAATCTTATTTTTATTTTTCGCCACTAAAATATCAAGAATGGATGGTAGTTTCTTTGGTAGTAATAGGTGGATGTAGTTAACTTTTAGCATGCGGGTATGGCCTTAATTGATTATTGTTTATATAGGCTTTATGATCTCATATAATCTTTCTTATGAAAAGATATTTGTGCTATAAAAAATTCATTTGTGATCCGTTACAAGGTGGAGAATAAATTTCTTTATTTGTATTCGAATGTTATAATAATTATAGTAAATTTATCTTATACAAATCCTATCATTTCTCAAATTAGATAGGAGTATATGTATACAACTATACAATTATTGATGATCAAGTATTCGACTGTAAAACCTAAGGTTTTTAGGCCATTATTTGGATGTTTGACTTACATGATGAGCTTGAAAACTATGAAGGAAGATGGAAAAAACTTGATCGAGGGTTTTTTTTTAATACTCTCCACACTTCAAACAGATACTCTCCTAATTCTAGATGAGGCATGAGGGATTCATTAATTTATTACGATCTCTTTTATTCGGATATGAAAATTAGATAGAAAAATTAGATCTGAATGTATTTAAATTTTATTTATTTATATTTTTACTCATCATTGAGGCTTAAAATACAAATAGATAAAATTTAAATACACTCAAATTCAATTTTTTTTATCCAATTTTAATATCCACGTAGAATTTTTGATTTATTACTAGCCGTTAGTAAAGTTTATTCAAGTGTCGCTTTTATTATATGTCGAGCTCCTTTTTGCATGAGGCCTGCTAAAACTTTTTGGCTCTTTTTATTTCTAGTTATCCTAAACAATAAGTCTAGGCGGACAGCCGAATTGGACATATAAATTGGACATTCTGAATTTTTTTTTTGGTTTTTGTTATCTCAAAAAATGTATAGTATTTATTTCAACTGTAATTTTTACAAAAAAAATATTTTTGGTGTAATTTGGATGCATATACAAGAACAGTGTTATACAGTCTGTACAACATTGTTCTTGTATATGTATCCAAATTACACCTAAAATATTTTTTTTTGTATAAAAATTTCCGTTGGAATAAATACTATACATTTTTTGGGAGTCACGACAAAAACCAAAAAAATAATAATCAAAATGTCCAATTCGGCTGTCCCCGTAGAAGGGCTCTATGCTGAAACAATTTTTTTTTGCTTTTTTTGTGGGAAAAAAACAATAAGTAAATATAAAAAAATCTGAAGCAAACGTGCCCAAGGTCTTCATGGGAAAAAAATCATATAAGGATTACTTGGGCTCCTTGGGCTATATTTTCTTTTAATTATTTTGAATGAGATTGTATTAGACGAGTCTTTACAGGCCATTTTCTTCTTCTTTTTTTTGTTGCTATATTTGACTGAAATTTAATATTCTTACTTTTGACAAGAATGAATTCCAAAACTTCATGTACCCAAATTTATGTAGTTCATGTTCCAAAAATACCTAAAAGAATTTATATTTTATTATTTATTGGAACACGTAGTTGTTAAATTGCATATATGTTGGGTGGTGGTCTAAAGCATAATTTTGTGTTTGACCAAAATAGTAATTAGATTGTGAAAGCCCATGCCAGAGCCAATCCAAGTATGATAGAGCTTAGCTGTACAGGATGGATCCAACTATATTTGACCACAAGACCATGTGGTCTTCATAATGTCAACATGGACAGTTAAAAGCCCAAATATGTAAGCAAATAAATGAAGCCACATCACCAATAATTCTGCTACATAAATTTATATCGATAGACAAGAATTAAAGAAAAACTTACATATTATTATCTGCTAAAATATATAAAATCACACTTAACTTTGGTCCCTGCTTATTTTGATACAAGTTTTAGTACTCTATTCGTCCTTTAATATAAGTTATTTTAGAGTTATACACAATTATTAAAGAAATGATTGTATAACATTAAATATAATATCAATTGTCTATATTGTCCTTGTATTGCAAAAAGAGAATGTTATTTATTGGGTAAAAAATATTAAGAGAACCAAAATTATATTTAATACTTAGGGTAATATTAAAAACTAAGCAATTAATTCTTACTTGAAATTCTCAAACGACTTATATTAAAGGACAAAAATATTTTTCTAAAACGACTTATATTAAATGACGGATGTAGTACCAATTATACATTTAATGCTACATGTAATACTTATTTTTATATATATTCAAAGTAATAATGAGAATTGTTCATATTTCTACACGTATTTAAAACAATAAATCTACTAAAGTATTACTAAAGAATATAAAACCTCACTAAATTTTTGTATCGGCATGTTTTGATACATTCTCATCCTCCCAAATGAGAATTTAATGGTATTAAATTAATTTTTATTCTAATTTATGTTATCTCAATTTATCATTTATCACTAAATTTAATCCTAATTTGTGTGTCTCTAAGACACACATTCTCTTTTCCCATATATATATATATATATATATATATAGGAACTGATCCATAGCAAACGTTGTTAATTTAAGGTTATTCTTATAACACATCGCGACCCTCCATTCGATAATTTAACGGTTTAATAGACTTTCTGTTAGCAGTTTAATTTCCAGTAATCTGTAATTTAATACTGCGAACGAACAAATCTCCAAAATGACCCTCCTGTAAAATCTCCCGTCCGCAGTATTAAACTGCGGACGCTAAGTACATGCTAAATTGGGCTAAATAAATTCAAATTTTATTTAATTTTCTAGGCTCAAAAGACCTGGGGACGGACTATGTCGAGAAAGATTCGGGACATAGATTAAGGCATCAATTACATTGAACAAGGATCATAGACATATGAAACATAGTTTCGTTGTACCAAACCCAAGAAATGAAAACTGACATCACAAAAGGAACCAAAAAACTTAAGCTTTTCGTCAGTAATCCAATTATAATAATAATAATAATAATAATAATATATAGGTAGCTCCACCTCCAGTACTCCTGCAGGTAACTGGATTTAATTTGCATTCAATCTCGGGAGGGAGTCTAAAATGGTTTAGAGAGAGAGATCCGTTGGACGACGGTCGGTCTACAACAACGGTCGATCTGGACTTGGATTCTTCTAAGTGTGGCCCAATTTGTGTTCTTCTTCTCTTCGGACGCAGATGCTTCATACCTATAAAACGACGGTGTCGTTTTCTAGGCTCGGGACGATGGCGCAGAGTTTTGGACTATCGGGAAGGATTGGCCGTTTCTGACCCTCCCGACCCTCCCGACCCTTCCCACCCTCCCGACCCCTCCCGAATTCCGCCTAGAAGTTGCTTCGGTTATCGGCCACTCAAAAACACAAAGGTGGAGATGATAGTTGTGGCCTCGTCGAATTGGTCGGCCCGATATGGAGAGAGATGATTGGAGATTATTATTTGAAGTGGACTGGGAAATATAGGCAGACTGCTACTAGGTGTGAGGGATGAAGGGTTACATGTGAGTGTCCTCTGGTGTGAATTCAACTCTTAAGCCAATATAGTAGTTTCTGAATCCTTCCCGATATAGTTCGTCATCGTCCCGAGATTTTTGAGCCTAGCAAACTAATAAAATTTGAATTTGGCTTAACCCAATTTGGTCTGCCATGCTTAGCGTCAGTAGTTTAATACTGCGGACGGAAGATTTTTGAAGAGAGGGGCATTTTGGACATTTGTTCGTCCACAGTATTAAACTGCGGATTACTGGAAACTAAACTGCGGACGGAGAGTCTATTAAACCGTTCGATCTTCCCATGGAGGGTCGCGATGTGTTGTAAGAATAACCTTAAATTGACAACGTTTGCTATGGATCAGTCCCCATATATATATATATATATATATATATATATATATACACATACATATATATGGGTTCCCAACTGTGGCAACCGGTTGCCACGGGTACTATTCCAGTAACCATAATCTACACTGTTGATCTTGACATTGGATGACACATATTGAAATGGATTTCCCCCTGTCGCTAGAGGCTGAAGTGGCAATGAAATGGCTTGTAGCGGCACTAGATATTACTCATTTGTCCCCCATGTGCTACACTGCCATTCGCTACAAGGTCTGATGGCAGTGTATTTAAATATTAAATTAGAGTGGCGCTGCAGTAGTGCGATTGCTCAATAACGCTTACGTCCTAAGATCAAAACCTATGTCTAACTTTAAATTTTTACTTCATGAGCTATATTTTTTGTGTATTCGATAAATTATATTACCATCTATATATATAAATCTTTCTCTTTACAAAAAAAAAGTATTTTCGTAAACAAATCTCAACATTAAACTAAATATATATAAAGTAACTATGAATATTTGTATGAGTTATTGGGCTATCGAACTACCGTTACGGCACTCTAATTTATTATTTAACTACATTGCCGCCAGAACTTGTAGTGATAACCGGTTACCACGGATGTGGACCATATATATATATATATATATATATATATATGATTGTAATTTTTTTTATTGTTTTTCTAATAAAACAAGTTAAGTTGTTTCTCTCACATTCACTTTGAAAAAATATTATATTTTACGTAATTTTTACTATGTTTGTGTTCATTTAGTTATTATTTTTCGACGAAGTTAATATGATTCTTTATGTTGTAAATTTATTACTCGACTCAATGTCACAAGAAGAAACAAAACATATAATGTAGATTTTTTTTTAGTAATTTTTATTGTATCATGGTTGTTACTTGTGTCATTGTTAAAATAATTTATAAGAAAATCTCACACTACTTTAGAAAAGTTTGATGTCATTTAGAATTTAACCAAGGAAAAAAATATAGTATCATACTCAATGAATTTTTATAATATCCGACAACATTAATTTGCACATCGGATATTTCTTTCAAAGAAATATTCTTTTAAACTGTGTGTTTAGCATGTGCTCTAATGATATATGTTACTCCCTCCGTCCCAAATTAATTGCTCAATTTTAATTTTTTTTAGTCAAATTGACTATTTTTAAAATTAATAATTAAGCATGTATAAATATATTTTTAACATTATAAAAATTGGTATTAGTAGTAAATTGTATATATTTTTTTTGTTATAACCTCTTCACCTATATTTTGGCAAAAATGGTACACAAAATAATTTAAAAAATAATCAATTTAACTAAAAAAAATCAAAACTGAACAGTTAATTTAGGACGGAGAGAGTAAGAAATTTCATTTATAAATATTAACTACATTAACTCACAAACCATAAAGTCTGTAGTATATTCTCTCTCTGTCATGCTTTGGGTGGAGTTATGTCTTGGCGGCAGGGGATTAATGGCGGAAAGAAACATATGTAAAGAAAGGGGAAATTAAAAAGGGTAGGTGGATGGCCTTAGCAACTCCAGCCAAACTCTCTACATAAATATTGGACTAAAGGACAAATTGCATCTCAAATTTTACAGATTTTTGACTTTTACACCCTAAATTTAAAAAGGTGTCTAAGTACACCCAAAACTTCAATTAACGTAACAAAAAACACACTTTCGTCACTTAACCGGTCAAAAGTGACCGGTTGTGACAGTCATCCAAATTTTGAAGGGTAATTTCGATAAAACATGTTTAAGAAATAAAAATATATTAAAATCTTCATCTTCTTCATTTCCAAACACTTTTCTTCTTTAATTTTCTCCTTTTTCTTCATTTCAAACACTTTTCTTCTTCTTCTTCATCTAAATCTTCATCTTCATTTCTATCACTTTGCTTTCTCTCTCCTCCCTTCTATCCCCCTCCGCCGTACTCCTTTTTTCCTCAAATGGGCTCTTCTGTTTCTCTCTCCCAAGCTCAAATTCCTTCCTAATCTCCTATTTTTCGATCAATTATCTCTCCTCTTGGTCCTAATCTGTGATGAATTGATCTGGCATACCCAGATTCCAAGTACTGAAAAGAAGCATACCCAGATTCCAAGTACTGTGAGAAGAATTGATCTGGCATAATGAACTGAAATTTTGAATTAAGGAATGAGGAATGGGGTTGTCGATGAAGGAGAATGTGGTGGAGACGGAGATTTTGCAAATTCCCTGGTACTCTCGTTGAGAGCTGAATCCAAATAACTTGATCCTACATTGTTGTAAGCGCAATTGGTGCAAATACAAAGGAGGTTAATGAGATATATAAGGTGTTTGACAAAAGTCCTAAGCAAACTGAAGTGTGACAATACTGTTCTATCCTCTACCATGGCTTTCTGGAAACAATACTGTTCAGCATAGACACTGTTCTATCCTCTACCATGCCTGATTCTTGAGATGCTCAAGTGTTTTACTTCAAAAGTTAACCAATATAAGTGTGACAACCGAGCATTATATGTTCCAGATAATCATCATCTCCTTCCATAAGCCGTACGTAGTACATACATAAATTATAGAGATGAAAATGGAGCATATGTGTAAGACCCCAACTTTTATGAATAAAGATTTAATTTTCTTTATATATTATTTCGAAATAGTAAGGTGTTGATTGATAAATGTGAAAGTTATGGGTGAAATGTGCAAATATTTTTAAAATGAGCAAGTGGTTATAAAATATTCTGGTTGTCGGGGAATATTCGTTTGGTCGTAAAATATTCTTGTTGTCGGGGAATATTCGTATGACGACGCAGCTATTTGTGGACCCCACAATGGAATAACTGTCGGATATAGAAAGCGACAGAAATAATTTTTTTACAAAATAACGGCGTAGTTGTTACCATTAGTACTGTTGAAATATCCGGTGGTTAAAATACAGTGATACGCGGTGTTGCACAGTAGCACACGGTATTGCACAGTATTTTGAATTATTGAGTCTTACGTGAGAAGGAACTTATTCAATTATTGTTACAGTAATTACTGTTCAATAGTTTATATTATTGACTCAATAATTGCTACGTTGATATTTTATATTATTGACTCAATAATTGTTACATTGATATTTTATTGACTCAATAATTGCTACGTTGCTATTTTATATGATTGATTCAATAATGGCTATAGTTGATATTTTATATTATTGATTCAATAATTGTCAATGCACAGTATTTCACATTATCAACTCAATAATTCATATTATTTGAATAATATTATTAGATAGCATTATTGACAATGTCTAAGGAAGTTCTGTCTAGGAGGAGTTATTTAATTACGCGCCAGTAAGGAGAAGTCCTTATCGGAAGGCCCCCTCTTTCCTGGGAACGACCTGGTTGTCAATATTATAGTTCTATAATATTATTTGTGAATAATTAATTATGGATTTATATGATAAGGAAATATTTATTTTGTGGATATTAAAGAAAGAATTAGCGCTGATGAGTTTTTATCAATATTTTGGTTTGAAAAATCATCTGTTTATGAATTTCGGATAATTTATGTTTGGAATTTGGAAAAACTTTCTTCTACAAAGTTGTAGAGAATTAAATTTCCTATGGAAGGACATAGAATTTGTATTTTTCTGACAAATGGGCTATTTAGTATGAATTATTGAAGTTTCGAAAAATAAATATTTTTTTTAATGGGTGGGCCCCACTTTTGGTTGAAAAAAATGCTGATGGCTTTTGGGAGAAGCAGCCGACGGCGGAAGAAATTATTATTTTTTTTATTATTTTAGTCTCCTTTGGCATCCCAAGCTTTTCCTATAAATAGGGTGCTTAGGTTAGAATTGAAAATCACACCAGAATCAGAAATTTTTTCTCTCTATAATATCGAGCGTATTTTTGTGAGTATTTCAATACTTTGAGTGTTGCTATTCAGTGCAAGTTTTTTTCGGTATTATATCCGATATTCCAGCCAGAAGTGTTATTCTTTTGAGGTAAGGGATGTTATTTCTTTCATAAATGATGTTATTCTTTTTAATATCATTATACCAAAATATTGGCATGGATTTTATTATGAAATTCTTATTTTTTTTTCGTCGGGGTTACTATTCACGTATACGGCACTATTCACGTACACGGAACTATTCACGAAAAAACTAAATTTTCTTCTATTGTCCAAATTGTCTGTGATGGTTATTATCTTTGATTGGATCTAAGTTTTGAGCTTTATTCTTGAATTTTGCTCCACAATTGATTATTACAAAGTATTTTTGAATTGAATAAACTAAAATACGAATCCTTAATCTTTGTCTTTTATTCCACTGGATTCGTTCTTCAAAATGTTTTTCATCATCCTCAGTCCTAAAAGGTGATGTAACTGAATATCTTTGGCCTGTAGAGCAAAAATGAATGATTACCTGATGAATATCTTTGGCCTGTAGTGCAAAGATGACAAGTGTTGAGATGAACATAACCACTGATGATACAAATGAATATCTTTGGCCTGTAGTGCAAAGATGAATATTTGATTCGAGATGTATATTGATTGATATTACAGGGATAAAATATTGATGATGGACTTTTAAATCATAGAAGATAGTAGACTTCATTCTCTGCTTAACTCTTCTAATGAATTGTTATTTTCGCTGCTAATATTGATCTAAAGTTGGTTGTCCATTATATTTTATCTGATTTGTTGAAGACTAACGATAATTTATTTTCCATTATCTTAGTCATAATATTCTTTACTGAGCTAGTTGAGCTCACCATTTTCATCTGTTGTCCTCTTCAAGAAATGAGAATGTCGCAGGGACTAGTCGGGGGACAGAGTGATGGTCTGAATTAGAGCAGTAGTAGTCCTCACTATTTCTGATAAATAGTGTGATAATAATTGTAATGAGGACTTAGTTTGAATATTAATATTTTTTACATATTTGTATTGTCACTCACAGTTGTGTGGTCGTATTTTGCACGACCGTGTGATATAAAATTTGTATTTGAATTCTGTACCATGTATTTGACGACTCAGAATGGGTTGGGTTGACTGGACCTATTCTGGGGCCGTCACAATATGCTACTAACTCTCCCTCAAGGACCATATATCAAATTTCAGTACCCTTTTCTGCTTTGTTCTTTTGGTAATGTAACTGACCATATAGTTGATTAGTTATTACTTATTTGCATGGGTGGCTAAACTACATTTACACAAAAGAGAGAATATTGTGAGAGTGTGATGATGAGTTTTTTTAATTATCTTTCCAAAAGCATTACATACTTGAAATTTTGAAAATTTAGGTGGAGTATAAAAACGAGCAGAATGCTGAGGGCAGTAACTTTCACTAGACATTGTCAGAGATGTTAATTAAAAGAGCAGCGCATCATGACAAGATGAGGAAACAGCAGCATCAAACCTTATCTTCGATCGTTGGTTATAAGTTATCCCCATATCCTAAAATCAAAATTACTTCTATTTTCAACAACTTAGAAGAACCTCCATTTACCAGCTGTGACTAAGAATGTGCAAATCCACACTTAAGCATCTCTAACTCAGTATTATCTTCTGAATATAAAGTTTAATTCTCCTAATTAAAAAAAAAACAAATCCATTTCCTATGCTTACAATATGTACTACCTCAAATGTTATTTTTCTCCCACACTTATAAGCGAAAAGTAGCTACTAAGAATTAAAAGTAGTAGCATGTAAAGGAAGTAGTGGCGTTGATTGTCATCGTAATTGTACATCGAAGGGACCATCCTTGCAAGATTAAGAGCAGCCTTTCTGAATGTTGCTGAAAATAGATTTGGCAAGAGACATTCCTTGTTTGGGGCAGTTTGTCGAGCAGTTGGTGTGCACAGCTCCAAGAACTTGATTTCTTGATTACATTGGCTCCAGCTCTGAATCCCCAAATACCCAAGAACCCATTTGAGATCACTTGAATCTGGAACAATTCCATCTTCAAAACAACTCACAATCGAAAGAACTTTATTGGAAGCTCTTTTATCATCTTTTTCAAACTCAATCTTTGCTCTCAATGATTGCCTCTTAACCAATCCAACCAATTCTTTCACTTTAATCGAGACATCAATTGAATCCAATTGTAGGACATCTAAACCCTCACCAATTGCTCTTATTAGCATGCGTAGCTGATTTGAGACTTGCTCGGATTTCATTAACATCCAAAGCTGAGCGTCATCACGTGCACAATCCTCCAACAAGAACTCATCTTTTTGAAAGATGAAATGGAGCTCCGATAAGCTCAGAACAACCGAACCCGAAAGTTTTGATTGCCAATTTCGGATTTCTTCAAGAAAAAGTAGAAGATTTTCGATTAGACGAATCGATTCTTTCGAGTTTCTCTTGTTACTAGAAAAGAAAAAAGACTTGTAATTACATATTGCATGTGTTTGATTGATCAAAAAAAGAGAAGGGTAGTCGGATCAACTGACTCGCAAGAACGAATGGCCGGATATTTCAAAATCCAGGGAGTAAAATCATCGGAGTTATTTATCAGTGATTTTAAAGAAGAACAAGAAAGAAAGAATAGAAATGAATTGCGCCATGAATTCAGATGAAGAAATTGGGGAAGAGAAAGTAATAGAAATGAAGATGAAGATTTAGATGAAGAAGAATTGGGGATATTCATATATATTTTAATTTTTTTTTATTTCTTAAATATGTTTTACCGAAATTATTCTTTCAAAATTTGGATGGCAAGTACAATCGGTCACTTTTGACCGATTAAGTGACCAAAGTGTGTTTTTTGTTACGTTAATTGAAATTTGGGATGTATTTAGACACTTTTTTATGTTTGAAGTGCAAAAGTCAAAAATCTGTAAAGTTTGCGGTGCAATTTGTCCTTTAGTCTAAATATTGTGATTGTCCCTCTTAAGACAATTACCATATCTATTGATGATACACACATGGCACTGTCCTGTTCAGTGGAGGACTTCAATTTTTTTATTTTTTTATTGTGGGGACGTGTTTTTATTTTTAATAAAATATATTTTAAAGAAAAAAAGAAAAGTACATTTATATATAGAGAGAAATTCTAAATAAATAACGTGTTTAGTGTAGAAAGGGTTGATTTTTAATTATTGGAAAGAAAACAATATATATAACTAAGTACGAATGTCTAATAAATTTATTTGTGGCATTATAAATGAATTACAGAGATATTATTCATTTGTTAAAAAAGACTATACATTTTTATTAATAGTATAAATTATAACATATTCTTGAATTCATATGTAACTAAACACCCGATAATGCAAGAATTAATATGAAACAAAAAATATATATATTTAAAATTCATAAAATTTGCAAAGAAGATTTATTTTGTAAATTAGAGAGAGTAATATTTATGACCGTATCATCTAAATTAAATTAACTCCCATATTTTTAAATTTCAAAATTTTGAAATCTAATTTAAAAAGTCAAAATGAAACTCATTTAGTGGGATGAATAAAATATCACTTATTATTATGTATTGTATTTTTTAAAAATACGTAAATAGGTGCCCATATAGACTCGATATTTTCTAAAAAATCCCCGGGGTGCGGAATCCACTGCCCCGGTGTAGGTCCGCCCTGTGTCCTGTCAATGCATATATAACAAAATAAATAATCACATTCAAAAATATAAATAAAGAAAAGAGGATGAAATTGTTTCACATTAACAAATGATATGAAAATTTTTAGAGATTTTTTTTCACATATTTTTAAAAGGATTTTTTACAATCGGAATTATTTGTAAATACCAAAAATCGACATTTTTAGTCTTATACACGACTCTGTGTACCCGCCTAAGGTGTACGAGTGGGGGACCTTAATCCCTTCAAACAAATTTCAAAACCCCATTTTCTCCTTGTAAAGTTTTTATTATGGATGACTCTAATTTATAAAAAAAACTGTCCAAATAAGTACTCACATTTATATATATATATATATATATATATATATATATAAAGAACCGTTAGAATTGACTAATACTTTTGCTGGTTCGATGAATGACCATTACGATAGGATAGTCGGGGGTCTCGCTCCCCGGTGAGGGAGTGGCTGCACAACTCGCTGGTGATCTGGCGGGGGTTGCAAGGGGGCAGCGTCCCTTGAAAGCCAAGAGCAAAGTGCAATTGGGTTTGAAGATTTATTAGTAGTCCGGTCTTGAATTTTATTAATGTATTGGGTCTCATGTGTTTAAGCTCATGTTATACCAACTACGATTTTTCTAGTTATTATAAAAATATTATTTGGTGCGTAAATTATTGTAGAGTATGTGAGGCATCTAATGAATACATCAGACAAGAATGACTCTTTTTAAAAATTTTTTTTTTTTTTATATATTTCCCAAAAAAAATTATTTTAAAAAGTATAGGCCCGTGAAATGGTATAAATAAAACTAATATAGTAAGTGATCCACTTTAGGTATGGTGATTCACAAAATATAATGTTACACATCCATGTCAATTACCTTGCAGCAAATTGCTGGCTGTGCTGATGGGGACGCTGGTTTGATGTGCCCAGAGCTGCACGGCAGGAGTGTAAAAGAATATATACGGACATAAATATAGTAGTATCTGTTTATTTATGGATAACTTTAAATCGAATAGAATTAATATTCGTTTTTTTTTAAATACGAATATTATTCGCTTTTTTCGAATACGAATGCGGACGGATACGAATTTTTCGGTTACCATTTACAGTCCTAACTATAACTAGAATAAAAAAATAATGAGTTTTAAAATATAATTTATTAATGATTGAATGTTAATTAATTTAGTTATAACAAATATTTAAATACAATAATCAATGTTCTAAATTACAATTCAAATAAATTTTCATCATTTTTGAAATCTTAAATTTCAAAATGAATGTTCTACTTATTAATGTTTAGATGTCCATTAATTAGTAGAAGTTCATTTTATGTGTGTGGAGTAATACTGTAGTGTGTATGAATATTTATAATTTATTATTATATTTAAAAGTTTACATTGAATATTTAATTATTTTTTCTCAAATACTTGATTAAAACTTTAATAATATGTTTATGGGGACTTTTATTTATAATTTATCCTAAATACATAGATTAAAATTTACATAGATATAAAAAGTTCATTTTATTTCATTATATTTATTGAGAGTGCAAGTTATAATGTATATGTGACAACTGACAACTAGTTAATCTAACTTGATCCAAAATTTACTTTGGACTTACTTTAAATATTTGGACTTCTAATTTCTAAATAATTGGGCAAATGAAAGTGATAAATACTCCCTCCACCTGAAAATTCATAAATGTGAATTAATTATTCAACCCCTTCTAGATTAATTCTAAATTAATTTGGACTTAACATATTTTAACAATAAAATTATATTGTTCATTGTTCATTGTTCCCGCCTCCCAGCATTACAAGTAAGTTTTGAAAGTAAAAAACTTATAACAAGCTAATAGTTATAGTTTTGTTCTTCTAGTATATAATTTTCTTGTTAAGTGACACATTTTAGATATTTTAACTTTATAATAGTAAAAATCCATTAACTATACTTAAATCCATTTATTTCAGTTTATTGATATTATAATAAAAGTGTTATTTCTTCCTTTTTAGAAGTGAAATGATATATTTTTAATATAATTTTCGTATGATAGTGAAAATTAACTAATTATTATATAAAGAAGACCACTTTAAAAAAAATATTTTGCTTATTATATAATAAATATATATATAAGTTATTTGAATATAAATTCCGGATACGGATCCGAATTCGAATATTCGCTATTTGCCGGATATATTTACGGCCGGATGTTAAACGAATACGAATACGTCTATATCCGTATTCGTATCCGTTTATTTGTGGATACCTTTAAACGGAATATGAATATATCCGTTTTTTTTCGAATACCAATAATATCCATTTTTTTTGAATACAGATGCGGACAAATACAAATTTTTCGGTTAGCATTTACAGCTTACTGCACAGTATGTGTGTATATATATATATATTCCATGCTTCTTCCACGACTTAATTAATTTATCTCCTCCTCCTCATCCTCCTCCTCCCTACTGATCGATCATCCCTACCAACAAAACAAAACGCAGTAACGTACTATTAAGCTTCTTCTACAAGTGATCATCATCTCCTTCTTTTCTTTTCTTTGAGAAAAAGAAATTAAATTAATGGCGATCAGACGTAGCAATATCACAACTACTGTCTGCCTCCTCCTTCTCCTCCTCCTCTTTGCGATCCCTTGTTTTTCAAGAGGTTAGTTAGTAGTATATGTATGTAATTATTTTTATCTATCTTTTATTCTTTTTATATGAATTAATAATTCGCATGGTAACTTAATAATTTATGTAATTAAAATTGTGTTTATAGGAGGAGGAGGAGGAGGAGCAATGGATATGGATTCAGAGGCGGTGGTTTATGAGATTGATTATAGAGGTCCTGAAACTCATTCCTACATTCCTCCTCCAGATCGAGCTCACCGACAACCTCTACGTCCCAATGCCATGCCACATCGTAGATCTAAAGGACACACAGTCAGAGCAAATGTAAGAAATTCAGACCCAATCATTCCTAATTTTAATTAATTCATACATTAATGACGTTTGAAATTATTAAGCATACATACATACATACATATATATATAATTATACGGGGAGGGGTTGGGGGAGGGGGAGGGGGTGGGATTAATTGATCATTACTCTACTTACGTACGTAGTTCTATATATATATTTTCTAGGTATTTATTTCTTAATTATTCTATTATTTGGATTTCATTTTTCAGGTGAACAAAATTCATGGATGAATGGTAATGGACCTGAAAAGATATTATTAAAGTTGTGTTATTTAATTCATTTCGGATATTATGAAGAAATTTAGTTTCATTTTATCATTATGTAAAGAACCCTTCTGGGCTAATTGTTTAATTAATGATTGATATTATGGATTAATTCTGGGAGACAAAAATTATATTCAGTTCTCCTACTTTGTTGACATTATTAGATACTTAAAAGTTAATCTACTATACCTTATTAACTGGACTAATATGCTTCATTTGCATATTAGGCCCTTAGCTAGACATGGCACATCATGACAGCTAATATGCTTCGTTTTTTTTTATAATTATTATTATAAAAAAATCTGTATTATTATATTTTAATTTTCAATTTCTAGTGATACATATTATTCTAGTGATAAAAATCTGTGTTTGATTGCATCTTAATGTATCTTAAGAGCTCACCTCTTAATATATTTTAACAGTACACATTTTTGTATTAAGAGGTTTTCTGAATAGTTTAGACTCATATTTATATCTTAATTATTCAGAGGACCTCTTAATACAAATATGTGGGCTCTTTAGAGTTATTAAGAGATGGACTATTAAGATGCATTAAAATGCAATCAAACACCAGATCATAAAAGGAATTAAGAAAATATCAAAAATTAACTTCAAAAAATTATAATAGAAATTAAATTTAGTACAAATAAAACTTGGTCACTAATATTTTACAAGAACACGCATATTAAGGGCTTGTTCGGCTGCAACTGTTTCTCACTATTCACTTGTTTGTCTATGACTTATTTTTAAACTTACAAGTTATTTTTGAAAAATAACTATTTTTTACTTCTCAAAAAATAACTTATAAGTTATTTTAATTAAAATAAATACGTTTGACTAAATGGAAACACACTTTTGTCCTTATTTTAATAGTCTTTACATCTTGTTTTAACTTATAAGTCATCTTAACTAAACACATTCACATTTTATTTAAGCTTAATTTTTAACTTATAAGTCAAAATGTTGTCAAACATTTTTATTTATAACTCATCACTTATAACTCATTTTAAATTTTAACTTATAAGTTATTTTAAAATAAATTCTCCTCAAATAAGCTCATGATAAGTACTAATACTCAGGCACACGTGTTATGTGTATAAAATTTAAAGGACTAAACAAAAAGGTATAAAAAAATTAATATAAAAATGACAAAATAATAATATGAATAAAACTGTAGGGGCAAAAGGGAAAAATAAAAAGGTGTGATGCAACTTGGAGGCTTTTTAATATAGATAGATATATATTGATATACTCCCTCAATTTCAAAAGTAGAGATGCATTATTTAAATCAAAACAAATAATTATAATTATTTAAAGTTAACGAAATAAAATAGTATGCACTAATTGTCATATTATTTATTTTAAATTTAAATAAATTTATATTAATTTAAATTTTATAATTTGATGTCAAAAAATTAAAATGTATCTATAAACTAGTTAAGTGCTCTGTGCGAAGCACGTGTATATTTTTTAAATAAATTGTTTTTAATTCCTTATTTATTCTATATATATAATGATTATTAAATATTTTTCTGAATTTTAGTTTAATTTATTATAAAATTACTACAAACTTTGCACAAGCAAACAATTGTCAAAGACTTGCAATTCAATGTTAGTAATATGCTTATTTTTTTATTATTTTAATTTAATATTCAGTTTATATAATTTTTAAATTTAATATTAGTTTTTATTTTTAGCCTTTTGACATAAAATAGTTGAACATTATTAAGTTTGTAGGGATTTCGGCACATAAACGCAGCGGAAATTAAAAAATTTTCGAAACCCTAAAACAGGATCCATGCGAAAACATATTAATTCAGAGGTTTAGATTTGTTTTACTGATTATTCAAGCCTGAACGGAGACGATGGGGATTCTGGAACATCTTCGAATCTTCAACGCAATCCAAAGGAACTGCGTCTCTACGGTATCCACACGAACGTCCCGCGAATCGTCACACGATCTGCAGCAAGGAAAGCTGCGGTACTAGCCGCCAAGGATCTGTGAACTTTCAAAGTTTTTTTCTCTAGTCTCTCTAAGAGCGGCTAGGGTTTGGGTTTATCATGAATACCTTAAAAACGGCTGATATATCATATATATAGTAGTTAAATGTATTAACCAAAACCTAATCCAATTAGAAAAATAAAATCCGAATTTATATATATATTATATCTTAATTAAGTCTTACTTAATTAATATACATATATATACAAATTATCCTATTAATTTAAATTTTGTAATTTAAATATTATCAATCATATTGATATATTTAAATCCTTACAATTTAAATTAATTTCCTTTTAATTACGTTTTAAGTGTGTGACCCTATATGTTATTATTATGTTGGCAATAATTTTAAAATCATATTATAAAATTATAAACAGTGAGCGGCATCTAGTAATGCATCACTGTTACCCAAATAATAATAAGATCTATGATTCGATACAACCTTTTCGTGACCAATGTTTCAATGTAATTTAATTCTTTTAACCTCGACATCCTAGATTAAACTCGAGGCATGGAATATGTCATCCTCTTAATAATTTAATCTGAATTTTCTTGATCGATGAGTAGACTATATGAAACAAATCACTATTTGAGCATGGCCATGCATTTCATAGTCCTACTCAATCAAGAGGCCTATGGATATCACCCATAATATATAAAAGGGTTAAATTCTATCTAGATCACTCATATTTCTCACACGATTCATGATATACCCAATAATCACCTTTATTATCTACCCTATTAAAGGTGACCTTTGATGATATCAAAGTACATAAATTCCCGTGTAGTAATATAGTGATTTCAGGTCGGAGGATCATTACATTATTGTCACTATGAGAATTGTTTATGACACTTTGCATAATGCTCCACGTAGAATTCTCATGGTGGGTCTGTCCAGTACATTGTTCTCTAACATGTACCTATGCATTGACTCAATATCTCATATATTTATGGGGATAAGGTTTAAAAATGCCCCTGACGTTTATTCCGAGGTCTACCGAACACCCTAAACTATTTTTTTTCCCAAAACTACCCTTGACGTTACAAATTTCGGGTCAACTATACCCCTGCTCTGTTAGAACATGCCAAATAGACAAACAGATGTTAATTTATTTTTAAAAAAATGATACGTGGACAAAAGTGTGACATGGAAAAGAAAAGAAAAACTCAAAATATTTTGTTTTCTCCTTCTCCCATCTTCTTCCTCTATTCTCTCTGCTCTTTCTTCTTACTAAATTTTCATTCCTAGAGACACAAAAGAGAGTTGCTTGATTTCTTCAGATCAAAATGATATAGATACGTATACAAAAATAAAAGTGTTTTACATAATTTCTTCAGATCAAAGTGATCAAAGTGACATGATTTCTTCGGATGTTGCATGATTTCTTCGGATTTAGATTTGTTCGACTACAGATCTTATTGTTGTGAATCGGCGTGGGATGGTGGTGTGGAACGATGGTGATGGTGTTGAGATCTGATCTGTGACAGTTGCTTGTAAGTTTTTGATCGAAAACTATAGATGTTCCGATCGAGTTCCGACGAAAGGGTGTGGTTCTTGAAGTTTTGGGTATTGGGTAAAATCAAGCATTTCTTTTTGCAGAGTTCAGAGGTTAGAAAAATTGGCTCCATTATTTCTGTTTCGAATGACTAACTGAATTAGATAAAAGTGACGTCTCTTGGGCTTTTTCTATGTTGCTGGGATAATTTTTTTTAATTTATTTGTATTACGCTTTGTGTTGTTCATTAAAACCCTGCTTCTATGTACAATATAATTGTGTATTTCTTCTATCAATTGATTTCGTTCTTTACCTTCTGGTTTCCCGTTTTGCTCTTCTGTTATTGAGCTATTCAGGGTAATGGAGGAGGTTGATCTCTATAGCTTCGAAATTATTCATTTGAAGGTGAAATCCCTTAGAGTCTATCAAGATTCAATGCAAGTTCTTCCATGAATAATCCGGGCTATGCGGTAAACAACTAGAATTGATTGCAAGAATGCAGGGGATAAAGAAGAAGAATAACTATGAAAATCTGGGAGGGAAGAATCAGTATGTGAAGTGAGCAAGAGATGAGGGTCACAACATGACCTCTGATGATGATTTCTTTACCAACTCTGTGGTTAAGGGATTCTACAAAAACCACATCAAGGTGATTTGAATCTACTTTTATAACTCATGTTAGGATATGTCATTTATGGGTTATAGTAAGTGCATATGTCATTAGTCAGTAATGTGGGTTGGGTTGGCTTAGCTCTCTGCTATGAACATTTTCTGTCACAGTGCTTTTGGGAAGATCAGTGTATCTGCACTGCTTTCATTTATTTTGATTCTAAGCATCTCATTGTTGTAATTGTATAGGTTATGGCAGGGTCCGTTTCTATAGTAGGTGTTATTTGTTATTTTTGTACATCCTTCTATATAGGACTGGTTCTTCCGATAACACTCTTGTTTGGGGGTTCTGCCCCCTGGCGGGTTTCTTTTTATAAATTATTACAAAATTTGAAAGAATCTTGGGGTTTCAACTGTATGGACATGGCTTTCTCGTCACAGATAGGAACTTTTTTGTTTCCAAAGTATAATATCTAGTTAGTTCATTATTCTCATGAAATGGTATTTATTTACTGAACTGGGTATTCACTCACATTTGCCATTTCAGAACTTCATATATAGTTTCTTGGCCAACATTTATGTTAGATTCTATCGGACTTTTTTTTTGCTTTCCCCCTTCTTCCTCTTCCTATCCCTCTCCCTGAGGTCTTTCTATTTCTCTTGATGTAGGCGGAAAATCCTCCAGTTACAACTAAACGAAGGCGGGCATGGTCAGAATCTGATGATGACGAGCCATTGCAGAGACAGCCAGAGTCGAGTCCTGCTGGAGAAAACGATAAAGATTTGGTTATGGTGGTGGTGGTGGTGGTGGCAGTGGCAGTGGCGGAGCAGCCTCTAACCATCGCGAGTTAACCTCAGTCTTCATCCATTTTCTTCTTATTGTTGCTCTGTTTTTGGAGGAGAGAGAATTAGATGAAAGAGGAAGAAACTGACTTTTGGAGGAGAGAGAAAAGTATACAAAAGAGTAGGTGTCACGTGTCATCCAAGATAAGAAATAGAGTTATTTTTGCCATGTGTCATGTTTTGTCAGCAAAATTAGATGAGGTGTCAATCCTGTTTGTCTATTTGGCATATCCTAACGGAGCAGGGGCATTGTTGACCCGAAATTTGTAACGTTAAGGGTATTTTTGGAAAAAAAATAGTTTATGTTGCTCGGTAGACCTCGGGATAAACGTCAGGGGCATTTTTGGACCTTATCCCTATATTTATGACCAATGAGATTTGGCCATCAATCAATCCACATACTAGTCTCGATGTATCATTGTTGTCCCATTAACAATGACACTCGACTAGGGACATTTAAGAGTAATGATACTAATTGTAATTATATGATCTCATGTTCAGGTCACACATTTGAAATCATATAATTTGTATCACTATTCTAAGAACTTTTATTATGTTAACATTTATATAACGCAGTAAATAAAATCATAATAAAATAATTCATTTATTCAATCAAATATAATATCAAAAATGTTAAGCAATTAAATCAAAGAATTGGCCTCTAGGGCATAAACTCTAATAGTCTCCCACTTGCACTAGAGCCAATCACTCATGTATCTAATACCTGCTGCGACAAAGCTTTGGTCAGTGGATCTGCAACATTATCATCTGTTGGCACTCTGCTTATATGTACATCTCCTCTATCAATGATTTCACGGATGAAATGGTACCGCCTAAGTATATGTTTGGATCGTTGGTGAGATCTGGGTTCCTTAGCCTGCGCAATGGCTCCATTATTATCACAGTATAGCTCAACCGGATCAACAATGGTTGGAACAACACCAAGTTCAGTGACGAAATTTTTAATCCATACAGCCGCCTTGGCCGCACTAGAAGCAACAATATACTCAGCCTCTGTCGTAGAATCGACTACTGTCTCTTGCTTCGAACTTTTCTAGTTAACAACACCAACATTAAGGCAAAACACAAAACCTAACTGAGACTTATAGTCATCTGTGTCTGTAAGACCCCAGATTTTATGAAATAAAAGTATTCAATTTTTCTATTTAGTAAATGGTTAAATTGATAAAAGTTTAAAGTTAAGGGTGAAATATGAAAATATTTTAAAATGAGCAAGTGGTTATAAAATATTCATTGTTGTCGGAGAATATTCGTTTGGTCGTGGAATATTCTTGTTGTCGGGGAATATTCGTACGACGGCGCAACTATTTGTGGGCCACACAACGGAATAACTGTCGGATATAGAAAGCGACAGAATTAACCTTTTTATAAAATAACGGCGTAGTTATCGTTAGTACTGTTGAAATATCCGGTGGTTAAAATACAGTAATACGCGGTGTTGTACAGTAGCACACGGTATTGCACAGTATTTTGAATTATTGATTCTTACGTAAGAAGGCACTTACTCAATTATTGTTACAGTAATTACTGTTCAATATTTTATATTATTAATTCAATAATTGCATGATATTTTATTGATTCAATAATTGCTACGTTGATATTTTTATCAATAATTGCTACGTTGCTATTTTATATGATTGATTCAATAATTGCTACCGTTGATATTTTATATTATTGATTCAATAATTGTCACTACACAGTATTTCACATTATCAACTCAATAATTCATATTATTTGAATAATATTATTAGATAGCATTATTGACAATGTCTAAGAAAGTTCTGTCTAGGAGGGGTTATTTAATTGCGCGCTAGTAAGGAGAAGTCCTTATCGGAAGGCCCCCTCTTTCCTTGGAACGGCCTGATTGTCAATATTGTAGTTCTGTAATATTATTTGTGAATAATTATTACTGAATTATATGATAAGAAAATATTTATTTTGTGGATATAAAAGAAGGAATTAGTGTTGATGTGTTTGTATCAGTATTTTGGTGTGGAAAATCATCCGTTTGTGGAGTTCAGCTATTTTTGGTTGGAAATTTGGAAAAACTTCCTTCTACAAAGTTGTAGATAATTAAATTTTCTATGAAAAGGACATAGAATTTGTATTTTTCTGACAAAAGGTCTATTTATTATGAATTATTGAAGTTTCAGAAAATAAATATTTTTTAAAATAAAATGGTGGGCCCCACTTTTGTCATTGCTTGGAAAATGCTGAAGTTTTTTTCTCATGAGGCTGCTGGATTTTTTTTTAAAAAATATTATTTTATTAAAAAGTCTACTTTGGCATCCTAAGTTTTTCCTATAAATAGGGTGCTTAGGTTAGAATTAAAAATCACACCAGAATCAGAAGTTTTCTCTCTCTATAATATCGAGCGTATTTTTGTGAGTATTTAGATACTTTGAGTGTTACTATTTAGTGTAAGTTTCCTTCGGTATTATATCCGATATTCCAGTCAGAAGTACTATTCTTTTGAGGTAAGGGATGGTAAGGGATGTTATTTTTTTCGTAAATGATGTTATTGATTTCAATATCATTTCATCAAAATATTGGTATGAATTTTATTATGAAATTTTAATTTTTTCGTCGAGGTTACTATTCACATATACAGCACTATTCATGTATACGGCACTATTCACGAATACGGTACTATTCACGAGTACTATTCACGAAGTATGGTTTTTTTATGAAATTTCTATCCTTTTTATGTCGGAGTTACTATTCACGTATACGACACAATTCACGTATACGGCACTATTCACGTATACGGCACTATTCACGTATACGGTACTATTCACCGAAAAATTAAATTTTCTTCTATTTGTCCAAGTTGTCTGTTAAGGTTCCTATCTTTGATTGATCCATATTTTGAACTTTATTCTTGAATTTTACTCCACAATTGGTTATCTTGTTGACAATTGGATCGTATTGTTCTTATTCACATATATAACATTTTTATAATTCGGATGATAAAAATTCTCTTTGACTTGAGTGTAAAGATGAGTAGATTAGTGGTATGATCCTGACTATGAATATCTTTGGCCAGTAGTGCAAAGATGAATTGTTGACTGGTATGATCATGATCATTGATTTTACAATTGAATATCTTTAGCTTAAGTGCAAAGGTGAATTGATCAACATGGTTATAAATATTGTTTCTATAAATTCTGAAATAATTAGATATTTATTTGGGATGAATATCTTTGGCCTGTAGTGCAAAGATGAGCGGTTGATTTGTGAATATCTTTGGCCTGTAGTGCAAAGATGAGTTATTGATAAATATCTTTGGCCTGTAGTGCAAAGATGAATGACTAATTGTTGAATATCCTTGGCCCATAGTGCAAAGATGAATTGATTAGCATGATTATGAACAGGAACTGTGATTTGGTATAACCATGATCTTTGGTGTTTCAGGTAAAGATAGATGATGAAAGTTATCTTCGTCCTAGGTGCGAAGAGGAATTTAGCAACACAATTATGATTATGAATTATTCACATAATTATGAACAGGAACTGTTGATTGATGTTACATGGATAAAACATTGTTGGTGAACTTTTAACATGGAGAAGATAATAGACATTATGGTCTATTTGACTCTTCTAATGGATTGCTCGTTCCGCTGCAACTATGGTTGAAAATTTTTATCATCTACCATATATTATAAATCTTTAATTTATTATTGATGAACACTATTGATAATTTAATTATCTTTAGTCATGATATTATTTACTGGGCTATTTGTGCTCATTCTTTTGCTTCATAATTCATTTCAAGTAATAAGAGTATAACGGGGTCGAGCAGGGATAACAAGGGACTAGAACGATGGTCTTTAGCTGTTGAGATTTTCCATAAAACAGTATGAGAAAAATTATATTAAAAATTTAAAATGTGTATGTCGTATTTTATACGTCATTTTAACAGTTGATTTTGGTGAACCAAATAAGCTGAGGTGAACCCAACTTTGGAAGGGTGTTTTGCCACTATCATACAAGATGTCTAATCACCTACGATTTCAGGTTATCATAAGACATGGTTGTGCACATCCACTTGTTGATTATATCTATGAGCACTACCTATATAATATTGGAGTTTGGTTGAAATATAATTCTCAATTGGAGACAATGAAAATAATTATATGGCAAAAGAAGACCCACCATTGAAAAGAATATGATAGTAATCTTCTCATTTTTCTTTGGGGTCTATTGGGTCAACCAAGGATAATTCTCAAGTCATATGATAACTTAGATGCATGGCCTCCCATGTACGAAGGTTTACTTGAGCATTTTTTTAAAATTTTAATTCTTAAAACAGTTATTGACTGTACCTTTCTGTAACGTATTATTAATTTGGAGTATGAGCACTATATTTGTATTAAAACTCACAGTTTAATTGTGGTCGTATTTTGCACGACAGTTTAAAAGTTAGAATTTGAAGATTTATATTTAGAATTTTGTTGAGTGTATTTCGTGGCGACCCAGAATGGGTTGGGTGGATTGGACCTATTTTGGGGGCGTTACGGTGTCAGTCTGGAAACTAGCATCTGTGTAAACCTTTACTGCCAGTTCGTCTTCACCTCCATATACCAAGAATGAATCCTTAGTCCTTTTCAGGTACTTGAGGATATTCTTGACTGTTGTCCAGTGACCTTCACCTGGATTCGACTGTTTCTGCTCGTCATGATAAAAGCATACGAGACATCCGGACGAGTACATATCATTGCATACATGATAGATCCAATTGTCGAAGTATAAGGGATCTTTCTCATACGTTCCTCATCATCATGTGATTTAGGACATTGGGCCTTAGAGATCTTAACACCATGAGACATGGGTAAGTGTCCTCTTTTTGCCTCTTGCATGCTGAACCGTTTCAGCACTTTATCAATATATGTACTTTGACTTAGGCCGAGCATTTTTCTCGATCTATCTCGATAGATCTTGATACCTAAAATGTAGGTTGCATTGCCCAAATCTTTCATAGACAAACATTTTTCTAACCATGTTTTTACAGCCTGTAAGGAAGGAATGTCATTCCCAATAATTATTATGTCGTCAACATATAATACCAGGAATACAATGTGACTCCCACTAACCTTCTTATATATATAAGGTTCATCTTCATTTTTTATAAAGGCAAACTCTTTGACTGCGTCATCAAATCGAAGATTCCAACTCTGAGAGGCTTGCTTCAATCCATAAATGGATCGTTGCAGCTTACATACCTTTCCAGCATCCTTTGGATTGGCAAAACCCTCAGGTTGTGTCATATACATATTCTCAAGGAGATTTTCGTTAAGGCAAACAGTTTTCACATCCATCTGCCAGATTTCGTAATCATAAAAGGCTGCAATAGCAAGTAAGATCCTGATGGATTTAACCATTGCCACTGGAGAGAAGGTTTCATCATAGTCAATACCTTGAACTTGTTTGAAACCTTTTGCTACCAGTTGGCCTTTATAGGTTTGTACATTACCATCCATTTCGGCTTTCTTCTTGAAAACCCACTTGCACCAGATTGATTTTACCCTTTCGGGTGGATCAACCAAAGTCTATACTTGGTTAGTATACATGGAGTCCATCTCAGATTTCATGGCTTCAAGCCATCTCTCAGAATCTGGTCCATTTATAGCTTTTTGGTAGGAAGTAGGCTCATCATGATCTATGAGCATCACATCGCCGTTTTGAGTCACAAGAAATCCATAATATCTCTCGGGCTCTTAGCGTGTCCTACCAGATCTACGAATGCCTCGTGTAATTTGAACAGGTTCACTTTCCACAATATCTTGTGGTTCCTGCTCATGTTCCAACTCAGGTTCAATGATATTTTATGGTTCTCGAACTTCTTCGAGTTCTACTTTCCTCCCATTGTTTCCTTTAGAGACAAATTCTCTTTCTAGAAAAATACCACTTCGAGCAACAAATACTTTGTTCTTAGAAGGTCTCTCCCACCGCCAGGTGGGAGACCCCCTCTTGGACACCCCCGTCGTAGCGCACAATGGTCGTGACCCCAATATTTTATATATAGTTTATATAATATTTAATATTCAGTTTATATAATTTTTAAATTTAATATTAGTTTTTATTTTTAGCCTTTTGACATAAAATAGTTGAACATTAATAAGTTATCGTTATGATTTTTTATTTATAGCAGTAACTTAAATTTTAATAACTACATATATAAGTGAGATTTTTTTTCTAACATTGATTAACCAAAGATCTCCTATCTAAAATAAATTTAATAATCAAAGTTTAATTATTATTATATTTTGTAGTATATATTACACTTTTTAATATTAATTATTATTTTCTCATAATATTTTCTATATGTTTAATATATAGTTATTTAAGAATTGAATTGTTATAGAATAATAAGTTACCGTTATGACTTTTAGTTTTAAAAATTAACTAAAGTTTAATCACAATATATAAGTCATAATTATTTTAAACATTAATTAAATAAATATCTCTTACATTGGTTATTATGTAATCATAATATTTTTTTTCTATATTTTTAATATTTAGTTATATGGAGTCTAAAGTTGAGTAAAGTAAAATTGTAAACATATTTTTAAAGTTAAGATTTATTGTATAATTAAGTAAGTAAAGAGTTATAGAATAAAATTATTGTAGACTAATAAGTTAACATTAAAGTTTGTAGGATCATAAAAAAATTTTGGTTATCTAACATTAACTATTAATTATTTTTAATAGTTAATAATTTCACAACTTAATTTACTAATTGCATATAATTTAATTTAATTTTATTATTTATTATTAAAATCTTATGATGTTACGTCATGATCATATTCTTTTGGGGTTAGAAGACAATTACAGGAATTAACCAAAATCTTAATGAAACATATATAAATGAATCCTATTAAGTTTGTGTTTTATTAATAGTTATTTAAATTATTTTAAAATAAATTTAGGGGACTTTAAAAAGTGTTTTTGTTATAGCTAAATTCTAAGCTCATTCCAAAGACCAAAAAATCAAGTGCGAAATGCGAGTTTATTTTTCAAATAGCATATTTTATAATATTACTTATTCATTTTATATTTAATGATTATAGAATATTTTTTAAAATTTCACAAATTAACTTACTATTGCTATGACAATGTTTACAAACTTTAATTGCTTGAAAATGTATGATTAACGAGATAAAGAAATTTTATAAAGAATAAATTGTTTATAAAATAATATAGTATTAATTATAGTAGACAATTATATGTGATTTGTATTTATTTAATTTTTTAAATTAAACATTGTAATCATTCTAATACCAATAGTCAGATAATTTTTGAAATTCAAAATTTTTATAAACATCATATATAAAAAAAATAAAATATTCAAAATAATGATATTTTTAAAATAAACATGTGTTTTGCCTTATTTAAAAAAACTCAAATATTAAACACTCATGAAACATTATCATTATGTCTCTTTATAAGTTAATCTCTTTATAAACTTTATTATAATAATTATGCCGTTTATGTTATAAATACTAATTCAAACTGCTTCAAAATAATAAGTTACTCTAAAGTTTTTTAGGATCATAAATAGTATTTTGGTTCTACTTAAATTTTAGGTTAAAAAAGATTTTTGGCAGTAGTTAATAAAATAAAAGTAGGAGAACAATAATTTGTTACTATATGATATATCATTGTTAAATATATCCATATGTGTTTTAATTTTGGATCATGAGAATCAATATTAGTAAAGAATTTCTATAAGAAATAAAATTATAATAAAATAATAAGTTGGTCTAAAGTTTTTTAGATTCATAAATAGTGTTTTGGTTGTAATTAAATTATAGGTTTAAAAAGTATTTTAGTAGTAATTAGTAAAATAAAATCAAGAGGCTTTAGAAGTGTTTTAATATCAGTTAAGTTCTAGTCTTATATCAAAAATAAAAGACCAAAAAGCTTAATTTTACCTTATTATATGTATATATATATATATATATATATATATATATATATCTTCTTCAAGTTTCAAAATTGTTTTAAGTTTAAAGTTTTGTTTAAACTTTTCGTCCGCTATTAAATGGTATCAGAGCCATACGGTGTTGTTTCTTGGTGTCACTGTTTGTTCTCCGGTCAAACACAGAGGTCTGAGTTTAAAACCTTGTTTTTACTTTTTCTTTAGACTTTTGTTGCTCCGTCCTTAGAGCACCTAGTTTGAGTCACCTAAGATCTTACCGTAGAACACCTCGGATCGCCATAAGTCCCGTCGAGCCGTTGTAAGTCTCAAGAATGTGAGCAGTTTAGGCAAAAAGGGAATCACTAGATCCAAAGGTATGCGTCTGCGTAAGGTAAGAAGGGTATGTACTTGAGCTATATATATATATATATATATATATATATATATATATATATATATATATATATATATATATATATATGGGACTGATCCATAGAACACGTTGTCAATTTAAGGTTATCCTTACAACACATCGCGACCCTCCATGGGAAGATCGAACTGTTTAATAGGACTCCCGTTCCGCAGTTTAGTTTCCAGTAATCCGCAGTTTAATACTACGGACGCCCAGATTACCAAAATGCCTCTCTCTTTAAAAATCTTCCGTCCGTAGTATTAAATTGCGAACGCTAAGCATGGCAGACTAAATTGGGCTAAGCCAAATTCAAATTTTATTTAGTTTGCTAGGCTCAAAAGCCTCGGGACGATGGCGGACGGTATCGAGAAGGGTTCGAAAACTACTATATTGGCTTAAGAGTTGAATTGACACCAGACGACACTCACATGTAAACCCTTCATCATGTGTAGCCCTAATGGAGTTTGCCCCTCGAGTTCCACAACATCCATATCGGGCCGAACAATTCGACGTGGCCGATGACTTTTGAGCCCCAACAATAGCGGACTCTTGGGTTCTGACTTCATAAAGATCAGCTTCACGCTTCGCACGAATCCCATAGATATGGTTCCTCAACGAAGCCACAATCATCATCTCCACCTTTGTGTTTTTAAGTGGCCGGTAACCGAAGCAACTTCTAGGCGGAGTTCGGGAGGGGTCGGGAGGGTCAGGAGTTCAGGAGGGGTCGGGAGGAGGTCGGAAACGGCTAATTCGACGCTGGAGATCTCAGTTTGGAATGGACCGTCGGAGCAATTTCTAGGCGGAGTTTGCTTCGATCTCTCCGATGTCACCGTTCGTGATCCTCCGGACAGTTCTCTACCTTCTCAGTGTTACTGCCTCGAAGGTCGGGAGGGGTCGGGAACTACTGAAGCCATTATTTTCCCCTGTTTTTTTCTCTCTATTCTCTTTGTTTCTTTCTCTTATGTAGTGGAGTAATAATATGATGGTGCTCCGCAGTTTAATACTGCGGATGTCTTTTGATTTTTATAAGGAGGGGTATTTTGGTAATCCGTCCCGTCCGCAGTATTTAAGTGCGGATTACTGAAAACTAAACTGCGGACGAGCTCTCTATAAAACCGTTCGATCTTCCAATAGAGGGTCGCGATGTGTTGTAAGGCTATCCTTAAATTGACAACGTTTGCTATGGATCAGTCCCCATATATATATATATATATATATATATATATATATTTGTAACAAAGAAAACTTGTTTATAGCAACGGTGTAGTGAGTAAAGGACACTTGATCAAAAAAAGAAAAAACCTTAAAGACACTTAAAACTCGGGATAATACACTTTTTGGTCACTGTACTAGGGTCCGATTTTTATTGTGGTTACTGAAACTTTTTTTGTTACAATCGCATAACTGTACTCTCAAAAATTACAAAATAGTAATTGCTTTTAATTTCCGTCCAAAAAATGGACGGAAAAGCTGAGTAGACTAACGGTTAATGACGTGGATCAGATGTTAACATGCCATATCAGAAATTAATGACGTGGCTTTGACAGGTGGCATAATAATGCTTATGTGTTAAAAAAATCATTTTATAATTATTTAAATTATTTTGTTAAGTTAAGAGGGCTTAAATATAATAATTAAAACATTACATTTTAAAATTTCAATATCAAAAAACACAGTAAATAATTTAAATTTTGATCATTCATCTCAAATGGATACCGCTGTCGGAACTCCTCCATTACCGCCGCAGGAACTCCTCCACCACCGTGCATCCCCTATGCCGCCAGAACTCTTCCACCGCCGTGCATCCCCCATCTTGTCAAAACCCTAACTTATCTCCCTATGCCGCCGGAACTCTCCAACTCTCCAAAATCAAAACCCCCATTTCATTTTTCTCTCCAATCTCAAAACCCTTTTATTTCTCTCTCCAAAATCGAAACCCCATTAGATTCTATATATATTTGTGGTAGATAGATCTGAGATGGAGAAATTTTTTAGCAATAGTTTGAAGGTTGTAGATTCTGGAGAAAACCAATTTAATTCAGATATGCAACGTCAGTTCTTCATCCACTGACCACAATCTGCTCCTTGCGAATCCATGTCGCTCCAATGAGCTAAAATTTCCAAGCTACAATATGCCTATAACAGTCAAAAATTGGTAATTCCATCAAACATAGAAGCTTAAGATATTTTATGGGTCCTTTAGCAGCTAACCTGTGGGAATCAGGCGGCGATTTGTATACATATGTCTAAACTTTCCATTTTCTTTCACAATGTTTTTCCTCCTAAATGATCAAAAGCCCTATTATTATTAGTATATATTATAAATTACTAGGGTCCGATTGTATATTAGGTCCGCCGGAATTCCTCAACCTCTCCGTCGCCCTCCTCCTATCGGAAATCATCTCCCTCCTCTCCCCTTCCCAACCGATCTCTTCTTCAGCGTCGCCTCCGGCATCTTTTTCTTCCAGTACTCTGTTTCCTCCTCATCTACTTTGCTCAAGATCTGTGACACCCCCAAATCTGGGTACTTCGTTTCCACATAATTTGGTGTTCACTTTCTAATATAACATACATCTACCCAATGAATAATGCAAAATAAACTACAACCTAAATTAAAATAAATAAATCTCCCTTACAACAAAGGTTACAACCTTTTTAAAAAATCCCGGGTTACTCTAATCCTGACATGAAAATAATAAAGTGCGAAAATAAAAATATAATATTCAAGTCTTATTACAATCATTCTCAATTAAATAAAAATAAGTCTTCACTTGTTTTGCTTTCCCTTGCCCTTACTCGTAGACGAAGCATCAACGTTATCAACCTTAACTGAAATTATTATTTAATGCAAGACTGAGCAAACAACAGCTCACTGGAGTTTAACAATAATATATACATGAAAGGATATCTTTAAAAGAATCTGAATAATATGATTCGCTTCAACAATAAAGAATTGAATAATAATTCTTTCATCGCAATTACAATTCGAAAATAGAATTTATCTGAGGGTCATAAGACCTTTGAACTCTTGTCCTAGGTTATAAATATTTCTATTTAAACCTTTAACAGTCAATAAGACTATGGACCTTAACTCGTACTTAGGGGGATCAACCATTCGTACCATGTATTGTGCACAAACATCTTAACGCTATGCGTAGTAACCTCTCCTAGTAAATAGGGTTGTTCAACTCCGTAATTTGAATTCAAGTCCGCACCAAAGAAAGTTTGGTTTGGATAAGCTTACAAGGGTAATTTAGAATTCTCATTTATCAGCTAAGGGATTAGTTGATAAGCTTACAAGGAAATTTAGAGTTCACGTTCATCAACTAAGGATTAGTTGAATCGACTTTCAATAATTCATAAATAATAGAATTATGAATTAACATATGCTTTAGAATCAAGTTAAAGTATTTAAAATAATAACTGGATCTTACTTGAACAATAAGTTAAGATCATTTTCATTCAATAAATAACTTGTCCAATATAGAAATGAAAAGACATTCTCAACCATGAATAAATGAATTTAAATAAACGAGTTTAGGGTTTAGAAAACTTGCCTTAAGCGCAAGCTACTTAACACAATCACGTACTTTAACACTTCCTACATACATACACATTCAATAACAATAACCTAAATTAGTTACACATAACTAATTCACATAGTTGGTTAACCCTCATGGTTAACTCGTTCTAACTAAAATAATAATTAACTATCACACAGTTAATTATATCATTTACATATTCACATAATTAAATTAATTATGTATTTAACTAAATTATAATTAAACATTTATAATTTATACACTTAATCTAATTATAATTACTCAAATTATAATCACATCTTCAATTATAAGCAATTATAATCTAAAATCAATTAAACTACATCATGCACTATAATTACTCAAATTATAATTAATCATGCAATTATCAAATATAATCTATAATTAAACATGTATTTATTAAATTACAATTACATAAATTATAATTTAAATTAACATCTAATTGATTAAAATAAATCAATTAATATTCATTATAATTACGAAATTATAATTTAGATTCAACCTTTACTCTAATTGTAACTATTCACATTATAACTACATGTCACATTAGTTAATTCACAATTAAACAATAATCCACATAATATTTTAAGGTTTTCAAAATCTCATTTCTTTTTCAAATTATGAAATTGTCAATTTCATGCTAATGATATGGTAATGCCACTCGACACATGGTTATTATTCTAGCAACAATTAAACTATGGCTAAAAAAATAAACTGCACAACACTTAAACTTTACTGCCTCAGTACTGGGCACGGCGCAGCTGTGCAGCCAGCAACCTTGGCACTGGCGCAGCTGCGCAGAGGTCGAATCTGAGAAAGCTCAGTCGGCGCAGTTGCGCCACTTCTGTCCTTGTTTCTGGCGCAGCTGCTCCGGAACGCGGACAGAAGCAGACAGAAATGGCACTCTGCTTCACTGCTTAACCCAACAATTCAACAATCGGCAATACCAAGCAATGCAAACAATGTAAAAACATGTATTGCAACTCTACACATGCATAGCATAACTCAAATCACCAGAATTCAATTGTTCATCAAGAATTAAAGATTCTAAGAACTCAATTTTGACATTTTTATAAAACTCATATATTCTACAAAACAATTCACTGTAAATCCGATTCTAAATCAATTCTACTTATAACACATGTATTATTTTCATGATTGAGGATATAGCATCCTAACAATTCCAATAGACATATTAAAAATAATTAAATCATAACTTTTACTCTAAAACTCAAACAAATACATGAACTCCATATGAACATATATTATTCATTAAAACATGTTTCTGACAACTTTGATTTCTGAAAATCCTTGTTTATGGCATACAACTCATATATAAACCATTATAAACAAAATTTATATATGTACATCATACATGTATAACTTTCATGCTAAATCATATACACAGAGAGTTCATACCCATGGATATCATAAGGAAAATACATAAATATTTAAGGAAAATGAAACATACCCTTATTGCTTATATGTTTGAAAAAGAAGATGATAATTTTCTTACGTTCTTCCTTTCTTTCCTTCTCTTCTTCTCAAATTCTTCTCTGCTCTTCTTCCTCTCTACTCTCTTTTCTTAGCTTTAGACTAACTTAGGATTATAAAACTAACGTACTAAGTGTATATACAATATACATATAATAGAATATGTAACTCCCATATAATAATTATATACACTAACTACTACTAATTACGTAAGTTACAAAAATTGAATTTGAATAGCCATAAGGTCAGGTTTGGCAAACCCTTTATTTAAAAATAGATTATTAGCTAAGGCCTTGTTTGGATTTAAAAACAAATACAAGGCCTTGTTTGTTTAAAATCATTTAAAATTATTTTTCTTTTATTTTAACAAATCATTTTAACACATACTTTAATGTCACACTTTAACTAATTAAATTATTTTACAACTAATTTAATCAATTAAAATTCAACATTAATTAATCACATAAAATTATCATATTTTATAATTACTTGCTAATTATAATTCATGTAACACTAACACATAAATCATCTAATTTAATTCTCTCAATTAAATTAGAACTATAATATAAAATTAATATACATCAATTAAATTAAATATTACACATTCATTAAATTAATATATAATACTTAATTAAATCACTCCATAAATCACATAATTTATTTATTTAACTCAATAAATAAATCACATAAAATATTTATTTAACTCAATAAATATTTAAAATTATTATATAAAACCACAATTGTTACAAGATCTCTTCTTCCGTAGATTTGATTTCTCTGATATGTATTATGCAGGGACAATTGTTTTTGGTTCGGATGATTAATTTTAATTATTTTTTATTTTTTAATTATTTTAATAATGACATTATATTGTAATAGTATATTATTATTATTTTAATAATAATTATTATTATAATTATTAATGACAGTATATTATATTGTAATAGTATATTATTATTTTGAAATTATTTTTTTATTTTTTTAATTATTATAATTATTTTACTAATGATAGTATATTGTATATTATTATTATTATTATTATATTGTCATTATTCTTTTATGTAATAAAAGTAGTGTATATTATTATTAAATATATTAAATATAAAATTTATTATTGTTATTATTATTATTATTTTGAAATTATTATTATAATTTTTATAAATGTATTTAAATAAAATTAATGAATTTATATTATTATTTAAAAATTATTATTATTATTATTTAAAAATTATTATTGTTATTATTTAAAAAATATTATTATTATTATTACTATTATTATTATTTTGAAATTATTATTATTATTTTGAAACTATTATTATTATTATTTTGAAACAACTAAATCTATTATTATCATTTCAAAATTCCATGTCAGCATTTCAAATATTTGGACTAGCAAGTGTCATGGACACATCAGCAATGGAAATCACGTGAGCCGCACAGTCAGCATTTTTGTCCGTTTTTTGGAAGAAAACTAAATGTAATGATCATTTTGTAATTTTTGAGAGTACAGTTATGCGATTTTAACAAAAAAAATTCGATAACCACAATAAAAATCGGACCCTAGTACAGTGACCAAAAAGTGTATTATCCCCTTAAAACTCAATAGACTACATCCGAGAGCATTTAGTAAAAACAAAATTGCTTTTAATATCAGAGACTTGAATGTAAAAACTGTTTTAATCCTTTGAAATTGAGTAAATATATGGATACAACAAATTTACGGATCCGATTAGTATGAAGTTTATTTTTTGATAAGTTGATTAATTGATCAATATAGTGTTGACACGCAAGGAGAGAGAACATCTCTCCGCCTGCGTGTCAGCACTTTATTGATCAATTGACCAACTTACCAAAAAATAAACTTTATACTAATCACTTCCCAAATTTACTATCGCACTATATTAAAAAAGAAAAAGAAAAAAACAAGTGAGGTGGCAAAATTCAAGATTGATGGAAGGAGGATAATTGTCAAAGTCAACAGTTTGGTTTGACTGCTTCTATTACCCTTTCACTTTAACTAACCAAGTAACCAACCACCCCCGCGAGTCCGACCAGGATTTTTTTAATTTTTCTAATTCTATTTATGTTTAAACTGTATTTGTCTTCTATTATTTTCCCCGGAAAAAATAGCCCAAAGCCCTAGTAGCGAAAAAAAAAGAAAGAAAAGAAAAGAAAATGAGAGGACGTGTGAATTTCTCATAGCTAAATAGCCTTAAAATTGTTTAAACATGTAGCCAAATATTTAATGCCCTACAAAAAAACCCTAATAAGTCCAAAGTATATGCCCGAAAAATACAAAGCACAATTAAAATTGCAATTATATATCTAATTGTACTTAATTAATATAGTACTCTCTTATACGAGGAAGAATATAATAAAATTAACATTTTTATTTATAAAAATTTCAATTTCGATATATTAAATTTACTTTTTCTTTCTTGAATGCATTATATATAAAATAAAAAAATTAGAACCGTGTAATTCATGGATGGGCCTCCACAAATTTGTTTCTTTTTCTTCCTTATTTTTGTTTATGTTTACATTGTATCGGAGGAGGAAATAAATTTGATATATTCATAGATTTACTGTTTCGCATTTCTCCTCAGTCTGTTGTTTCCATTTTCTTGTCTTCGAAGCTGTAAAAATGGCTAATCACGATGAATCCAACCCCCTTCTGACAAAACAACCTGAGGTAAACGATGAAAAGAAAGCCACAAAACCCGATTCCACAACTATATCTCCGCCAGCTGCAGAACCGGCGGTTATCGGTGGTACTAACTACGGGTGGACGGCGGATGGATTACCGGTGATGAGGCAGGGGAGCGTGGTCGGGGAGCCCTTGCGTAGGGCACATTGGGATTCAAGCCTCTTTGCTTGTCTCGGCCGCAGCGATGAGTTTTGCAGCAGCGATCTCGAAGTTTGTAAGTTTTCTTCTCAACCTATATATGTGTATTTTATAAATCATAATATATTGTTTTACATATATCAGCACCATCTTTTGATGGGTTTTCGGTTTCTTATTTGTTGGTAAATTTCTCTTCTTCTTCTTTTGCTCTAAAATTGATTTATTGCGTGTAATTGTCCTCCATTGCTGAATTTTTTTTCCTGCGTTGCAATGTCTGATATGTTTTGAAATTGGCTGAATTAAATTAAGAGATTTCTGCTTCCATATCTTAAATTTTTGTAGTTAAGATTATAATTAATTGTTCAATAAACTTCAGGATGTAAGCATTAAACAAAATCTTGACTAATTCTTGTTGCAGCAAGCAATTAAGGAAATCTGAAGACAATACTAATATGTCAATAACGCAGAAAATCAAATATATGTCTCTGCTTGCACGATTACAGAACTTTGACTGACCCTTCCTAATCTTTGTCTAGTCCTCCTGTTTCCTCTTTGTTTCTTCTTTGTTCAACTGTCCTTCCCAACACTTATTCTCACTTTGTATCTATTTTTCTTTCCTAGTTAACTAACTTGACATCAATTTTCACTTCTGATAGAAGTTGTTGTACCCATTTACATCTTCAATACGGAGTATTAATTATTAGATGAATGGTAAGCTGTGCTATAACTTGTGGATGTTATCGTACATGCTACGATTTTATGTAACTCCTCAATCCCAAAGTGAGTCCCATTTTGAAAATCATGCATTCCAGAAAGTTATCAAATTTCCATTTAACGTCCTAACTTAATTTAAATAAAAATATTGATATTAGCTGAGAGGTAGATCTTGCTACATCTCATTAAGGGGAATTCTTTTAGCATCAGGAAAAATAAAATTTTGAATATCATGTGACTTTTTAGTCTAGTTTTAAAAAGTGGGATTTTCATTTTGGGATGCACAAAAAGAAATACGGGACTCTCATTTTGTATGGAGGAAGTTTCAGATTGGTATGTTTTGTTTAAAGGATGACCTTCATGACACAGATAATGTGATTGTAGTACCTGTTTCCCATGTTCCATATGATTGTACTAATATAGTGTATTCAACATATTTTAACATATTTTTTTGTTGATTTCCATTTGTGTGTGCCTCTCAGTATTGTTTTCCCCTACTGAATTTTTTGCCACTTTTCAGGTATTCTTGGAAGTGTGTCCCCTTGTGTGCTTTATGGAAGCAATGCTGAAAGACTTGGATCTGCTTCTGGGACTTTTACAAATCACTGCTTGCCTTACTCTTGTTTATACATGATTGGAGATGCCCTCTTTGGTGGCAACTTTCTGGCACCCTGGTTTTCTTATCCTAGTCGGTCAACCATCCGCCGAAAATTTAACCTAGAGGCAAGTCCCAGTATTACACGAGCTTCCCTATTATTTGTTCTTTACTTTGCATGTCTCAATAGTTTTAGACATGTATTTGTTAATAGATTGAACTTTCTTCCACAGTCAGTCTCATTCGTTGTCAATCTTTTAAATATGGGATCTTTTTTGCTACCATTCCACATGCATCTGTCTTCTCATTGTTCTACTATTTAAGTGAAAAGCTCTGTTGAACAGGCATGTTGATGAAAGTGCTTCTGTAGCTCTCTTTATTTTATTCTCTTCGTTATTGGAATTTTGTGTTTCCAAACTTGCTTATTAGCATGTTCAACCGTGCATTCAGAACAAAACAACTATTCGATACGGTGTTCTCCGGCCATTCTTTTTTTACCCCTCGTAGAATAAACTGTGCTTCACATTTCATCATCTGAAGCAAATTAATTGTTATTTATTTAGTTAAAGCAGGATTCCAACGCCCCCCCTCCCCCTCCCCCTCCCTTTTCGATATAAACAAAAAAAGGGGGGCCATTTTCTTCCTTTTTGCTTGGGGGTTTGTCTTCTTTGTCTGACTTTTCTATTCTTCATCATCTCTTTAGCATTCTATTTCTGTTGAAGCTTTTCTTCATATCCAAAGCCAGCCCAGACCATGTTTTAGTTCTTCAGTTACTTTATGGGATGCCTCTTCTAGTAGCTTTATATGTAGTAAAAAGCCATGTGCTCTTGGAATTTATTCCATATATATAGATGTATATGTATATCTATATGACTTCTCATGTTACTGGTTGGCACACAAACAGGGCAGCTGCGAGGCACTAAACCGATCATGTGGGTGCTGTGGAAGCTTAATTGAGGACGAGGTGCAACACGAGCAGTGTGAGTCAGCTTGTGATTTTGCAACCCATATATTCTGCCATCCATGTGCCCTTTGCCAAGAAGGTCGTGAACTCCGTCGCAGGCTTCCTCATCCTGGGTTTAATGCCCAACCAGCATTGGTTATGATCCCTCCTGGGGCGCAGAGCATGGGTCGTCACAGAGCATGAGTATTCTGACACATACCTCTTCTTATCATCCAGCTGTAGTCGGTGTGTCAGTACTTGGGTATTTTGAATTGTAGCTGCTTTATCTGAATTGCGCTTGATTTCAGTTGTTTTCCAGATGTGTGCATAAATTCTAGCACTCTCAATCTTTGTATTATTATTATTATTATTATTTTAAAGAGTGTACTCCAGCACTTTCTATCTAAAGCAGGTGTAATAAGTGACTTGGAAATAAAGTCACTTTGAGATTTATGATAATATTATACGGCTTGTGTTTATAATAAGATTAGATGAGCCAAGAACTTCTTTAGTGTGTATGCTGCAAAAAGACCAATTTAATTACTAAATGGCCATTCTGTCTGTTTGCATTGTTCAGTGATGGCATAGGGGACAAAATTATTACCATGTCATGCATCTTGAATTTTGAAGCGCCAGGCCATGATGTTCTTTTTGTCTTTCCTATATGCAACAATCCCCTTTTTTTTTCTTCTTCTTGGTTTGTTCTTTTGGAAATTGTAAGAACTTCATTTCCCTTGATTTGTACTGCAAAACATGTGTATTCACATATGACATCTTCAGGAAATCAAGACCACAAAGTAGAGGAAGCCATAAACTCTCAGCTCATGCCCCTGCTATTGGATTTATGTAATTTTTCACGGCAAGTCCACTTTCAGCATTCAACAAGCAGCACTATAAAGACCTCTACAAATCACCAAAAACGCACAAGTAATGGGAAGATATTGACTACATCACTTGTGATTGGTTACTTAATAACATAATATTGTCGACTCTCACAATTCCGTAGCAAACAAGCTTCTTCAACTCGTTCCTTGAAGATGGAATAGGGACCTCGCTACTGACAAGTTCTTTCCATGAACTATAATTCCCATTGGGGACCTATAGCCAATAACAGATGCCTAAAAAAAGATTCGGACACAAACCAAGAAGAGTTTAACTTTCATACAAGTATGACACTTGACAGTGAGAGTAGTGCCACGTATCTCTCCCTAAATATGTATTTTGTGTTTAAAAACAGAGTCTATATATGCAAATCTGTATTGCGTTTAAAAAACGAGTCTAGATATGCATATCTAGATTGTGTTTAAAAACTGAGTTTGACACAACTTTCTCTAGGTCATCCACATGTATTTGTTCAAATACAGTCTAGAAACACACGCAGGTCCAATCCCCATACCTGGGGCCAAAATTATCCATAAAAAAGAGTAAGAAATCAAAATAAATACCTACCCACAATACTGATATATTAAAAAAGGTCGTGAGCAAAATCCTCAAATCAGCATGCGTTAAAGAGAAACTTTCTTAAATCCCAGCCAGTAGAATATTTTACTATTTTAGGGATCAGGGGGTAATTCCTAATTCTCAAGCTAAATTTTATAGGTATGCTGAGAATAAAGGAAAGGGAGTCACCGGAACATGTAACCATTGCAAACAAAGGTTCTGAACTCGAAGGTCACTGTGAAGACAATTCCTCAACATGGAAGAGAAAAACAACACTCTAAATTGTCTACTCTCCTGGTGCAGCAACACCTTGCTTAAGTTTCTCCCTCTTCAGCTTCTTCTTGGAGATTGGCTTCTTTTTCCTTGGAGGAAGGGCCTTCTGAGCATAGGTGTAGAGTACATAATTCCCGACAAGAAATGTTAAAAGTAGCCCACCAACAACAAGGAGGACGACCAATCCTGGGTTGAATCCTTGGACTTCAGAGTCACCGATCTTCCCCTGCTCACCATTCAGATGATACATGCTTAACTGTATTAAACTTAAAATAATATTTTTCGAAAGTATTGTTTTTCACCCTGTGATGTCACACTTGAAAGGAAACACCGAGACATATAAGTGATTGATCAAGAACTCAGAGCATTGAGACACAAACACAAAGACATATAAGTTATTTATCAAGAAACTTGGAGCATTGAGATACATCTAAAATGGATCAAATTAGAGGGACCCTCAAAAAGGTACTAAATCATGTTTGTCTGGCAAATCATGAACACAAAGGTTTTAAAGAATCATATTAAAGTAACATAAATTCTGAGGTTCCTATCCAAACCAGCATAACTAGCTTATTTTATTGGCCACATCAGTGGCATGATTCAATTTCAATTAAATTATTATCTACCTAAACATAGAGGAACCATGACAACATTTGCAATGCACAAGCTCTTTCCTCATAAATACACATCTACTACTGTAATAGTGTAATGCATCATCAAAACATTGTACAATTAGGTTTACTATTTTATTTGGGTGAAAAATGAAATGCATTAACCAATTAGGTGAACTGTGAACTTAAAATTTCCGGATACATGCCCAATATAGACATCCAATCAAGTATTCAAAGATTCAATAACAGATAATTAGTTCTGCAAAACAAGTTTAACCTTGTCAACTTGTAGAATTTGAAGGGAGAGCCATAATAGAGCTAAAAAGATTTGAAATTTTCAGAATTCGAAGTCATATGTTCAGATTGACAATGGTATTCAGTTCAAACAAAGGTATAAGGGCAATAAAATAATCAAATCGAAGGATTTTCGAAAAGAGAGAATAAAGAAAACATCGATCATATAAAATTAAAGATCCAAAGTACAACAGCTTAAAAAATAGCATCAAATAACTAAAATAAAAATATAAGTCATCAAATCAGATCTGGTAAAATCAAGAACAGAAACTAAGAGATGGATTTTTTTTTCAGATATGTGGAATGTACCGTGCGTTCGAATGAAGGAGGATCGCGATCCGTAAAATCGTAATCCATTTGAGTGAGAACTGAGACAAGTCGCTGACTTTGGGAGACGTAGATTTCGAGGATGGAACGAAATTACGTTTAGCTGATATGAATAACATACTGTTTCGTCATTTTGTTGTTTTAGAGTTGTGAACAACTATTAAAAAAAAATAATTATAAAGTATTAAATATAATATTAATTATTTATAATTTTTGTATTAAAAAATATTATTTATTGAATAAATAATAATAAGAGAATTAAAATTATATTTAAGATATTAGAAATTAAGCAATTAATATTTATTTGAAATTTTTAAACGACTTATATTAAAGAACAAAAATATTTTTTTAAAATGACTTATATTAAGAAACGGATGGAGTACTACGTATGGTTACAATTTTATTTAGGTCCTAAGAGCATCTCCAGCAGATGGATTATCTGTTGAACTATATTTAGTCCATCTGACATCAACAAATGTCCTTTAGTTTTTAATTCTTCCAGCAGATGGACTATCATGTGGACTGTCTCGTGGATTATAATATAAAAAGATTAAAATAGTCAATGAATTCAAAAAAATTCCAACTACCATATTTTAACGGCTATATTTTAAAGAACAAATAACATCTATAAATATAAGGCACATCTAGTCTCTCATATTCATTTATCTCAACTTCATTCTTTCAGTCAAATAAGTTATTTTAAATATGTCTGGTCAATTCGAATTAGCTATGTTGCACATGGATGAAGAAGCATGTGAACAATTTTTAGGCATGGCGGCTATTGAAGAAGAACAACAAAATGTCAATAGGCATCTATCACCTACACCACTTAAGTATAAAATATAAGAATAAACTTAATGAAATTTTACATGAAAAAAATTAAAATACCTTATCGTGTTCACCTACACCACTTTGTTGCATTCTTTCAATTGAAGCATAATATCCACAAAATTTGTTCACCGCGAGTTGAATTGTTGACCAACGTTTCGCCAAAGTAGTAGAATTTCGTTCAGACTCAAAAATTTTGTATTCATAAAAGTATTCGTGAACTCTTTTCCAATATCTTTCATATTTCTGATTGTTTCCTTGGATTGGATCCATGCTTACATTAAGCCATCCAGAAACAAGAAGGGCATCTTCATCAATTGTGTAATTTCTCTTTCGCCTGTTCTTTTATTGGACTCATTTTCGGGAGTCTGAATCGGTAAATCAGTTTGAATTGAAAATTCATCCAACAAATTTGGATCATCTCAAGTGAGAAACATTCAAATAATAATGAAGAATAATACATCATAGGACCTTGATTTTTCATCTAAAAAATAAATTAAAGAGATATTATCAATAAAAAATAAAATTAAACATAATAAAAATACAATAATTAACAAAATACTTACAATTACTAAATGTTGAAGTAGTTAATTGAGAGATGGTAAAATGTATTGAATCATTGTACATATTTATAGATTTTTCAAATAAGATTTTTAATTTCTATTCGTTGCTTTTTTTTATTTATTATCGTTCTGATAATTTTTTTATTATCGTTCTGAATCTTCTGATCAATTTCTATCCGTTGCACCCCTTCGTCTTCTTCAGTATCTTCTTCTCCTTCATCTCCTTCATCTCCTTCTTCAATATCCCTTCTTCTCCTTCTGTTTTTTTTTTCAGCCTCTCTCCCATTTAAATATATTAAAATAGTCCACGAGATTTTGGTTCCTTGATTTGGTCAGTTTGGTTCACCGAAAAAATGATTAGACTATATTTAGTCTATCTGCTGGAACAAAATCTACATCTTAAATTAAATATAGTCTAAAATTTTCACACCTCCGACCTGCTTGCTGAAGTTGCTCTAAGGTTTCAATAGTATTCTCAAATACCCACCAATCTTCTTTCTTACTCACTTATGTCACTCCACTCAGGATTAATAATTAAATTCGTCATTCTTAGAATCACAATTTTTACTTAAGATTATATTTTATTTTGAATATGTACGTTGGGATCATGGGGTAATGACGAGTTGACGATGACACTTGACTCTAGCATTTCAAACAATAATTTAAAGATTATTGATGATTTTTCGTTTAGACTTCTAACGTATGTTTCGAATTTGAAATATAAACAATAAATTGACTTAATTTTTTACTAAGCGTTCCTCGCCCGTCCGTCACTGAAAAGATCATTTTTCATTCGACTTGCATGTGTTAAGAATTGTACAATACGAAATAACATAAAAACAGGATAAAAAATGGAGTCAAATGAGCTTTCCGATTTACCGGATCTTACCTCTTTCAAAAGGAGTCAATAAAAAAATAAAGATATGCACTAACTTAAAGAGAATTTTCTACTTTTACTTATTCTGAGTCTTTCTAAAATACTTCAAATATTCAAATCAAGAAGTTATAATTAATTGGTCAAATGAGATGACCCGTTTGTTCGTAAAAAGTAAAGTTCCAACTAAAAAGATGAAATGAAGTGTTTCACCATAACTTAATTTTTAACTTATAAATTCTATTTTGAGGAGTAATATTTTTTAACTTTTTAAAAATTAACTTATAAGTCATTTTAGTTTTAACTGGTTTAACTTAATTTATAACTTATAAATAAAAATAGTGACAAATACTTTTATTTAAATGTCATAATTTAAAACAATTTATAAATAATTTTAAATTTTAACTTATAAGTTATGAGTTATTTTAAAATAAACTATTCCCAACCCGGCCCATGTGTGATCATTATTCGTATTACCGACTCAGAATAAAACTCAAGCAAATGAAATGAAAAAGAAACAATATAGGCATACACACAATATAGGCATACACACATTGACACGTGTAGAGATTGAAAAATTTGGCCAAAAACACAAGACCAGAAAAATATTAAATTAATCTGAATACTTTTGAATTCATTGAGCACCATAGATTTTATGTCCATTAAAATGATTTAATCTTTTAAAAGGGACGGATCGAGTTAGTATGAAGTGAACTTTATAATAAGTTTATTTTATATTTAAAATAGTACTGATACATAGGTAAGATGATGATTTCTTTATTTGCGTGTCAGCACTGTATTGATCATAAAATAAACTTACTACTACATCCGTCCCACAATAAGTGATTTTTTATGCTTAATATTTTTTTTCAAAATAAGTGATGTGTTAGAATTCTAATATAATTTTTATAATATTTTCCCATATGTGCCCTTATGCAACCAATGGTATTTATTGCGTATTTATTGGAATGTGGAAAGGTTGAAGAAAGAGAAAGAGAGACCAAAAGACAATAAAAAAGTCTCAAACAAAACAAAAAAAAGTATATTAAGGGTATTTTTATTATTTTATCTTGTGTATTGATATGTGTAATTTAAGTTAAAAAATACTTATTATAAGACGGATGTAGTATAAAAAAAGACGTATCATCAATCATATGTAAGCTGTTGATTAACAACCCACAAATTCAATTAACCCCCATTTAAAATTCTTAAAATTAAATGAGTTGTCTAACCCATTAAATCATGAGTTAATAGAGACAGGTTAATGGTTATTTAATAGGGTTGCAAATATAAAAATATAAAATGTGTATATATATGAGCACCCGAGGGTATAAATTAGAAGGTTAGGCCAAGAATAGCAATTAAAGCTTAGCCACATCAAGAAGGAAAGAGCCAAAAACTCTACGAGTAACATGACAGGGTTGGCATCTCTCTCATACATCATTTGGGGACAATAGTTGACTTACAGCCAACCAGACTCTGTATATGAAGAGATTAAAGTTCTTAAAGGCGCTAAAATGACAAAAAGAGAAGACGAAATTTACAAAAAGAAGAAGAAAGAGAAGTGAAAGTAGCAGCAAAGTATATAAAACATATCAATATTAATTTCTCATTATCCATAAAAATTATCTGAATCTGAATCTGAATGAGTTAGATTTGAATAAAAAAAAGTTATTTGATAATTAATATTCTGAAACATCTGAATGACATAATTTTATTATTTTATCCCTCTGAAAAAATTCAAAGTTGTTGTAAATTTATTTAATATTACTTAATATAATACTCCCTCCGTCCCAAAATAATTGCTCAGTTTTAATTTTTTTTTAGTCAAATTGACTATTTTTTATACCATTTTTGCCAAAATATAGGCGAAAATGTTATAACAAAAAAAAGTATATGTAATTTACTACTAATACCAATTTTATAATGTTAAAAATATATTTATACATGCTTAATTATTAATTTTAAAAATAGTCAATTTGACTAAAAAAAGTCAAAACTGAGCAATTATTTTGGGACGGAGGAAGTAGTTAATATTTTTTTTAATTTTTTTTATTTATTCAGCTGCTCATTCAGCCAAAAAATTTGACTTAGCCATTCACCTCAATCATTTGACTGATTCAGCCATTTAGATAACTTTTTTTCAAAACAAACGCACGTAATGACGAACCGATTCAGCTATTCAGATGAATTCAGTCCTAAACAAATACTCCTTTAGTATACCCTACTTTTGTCACTTTGCGTTACCAAACTTATACTCAAAACTCATTTATGCTTTTGACTAATGAGGTTGCTTTGTAAAGAAACTTCCTACCCCCCCTCTCTCTCTCTCTCTCTTCATAAACCATAAAAACTCAAATCAGGAAAATGGCTTCCCCACAGAGGAAGAAACCAACAAAAAATGAACCCCACCACGCCCCTACCACTTTTGTCGATGGGGAGTTGATATTTTAATTAACAAAATTAGTAAAGAAATAATCAGACTAGTCCTGTCACACTACCACCACCAGCACCACCATTGTAGCTGTGTTCTGATGAGGAAGTGGTGGAGATGCTAATCAGTCCATTCAAGTCAGATCCACTGTCCTGCAAATTCAGTACCAGGTGACAAGTGCTGAAACTCATTCTAGGCTTTGCTATTGGGACAATTGGGACTTGAGCCTCACCCGCCAGCATTTGCGTCACACCCCTCATTGTAGGTCTAGCCATGGGGTCAGGGTGCGAGCAAGCTAACCCAACCAATAGCGCCCTCCTCATTTCCCCTTCCTCAAACTCTCCTCCAAGCCTTGAATCAGCTGCTACTAACAGCCTCCCTTCACTATGTAAACTCCAAACCCATTCCACTAAACTGCTACCAACACCAATTGTCCCTACCCCATCATCAACTTCTTTGTCAATTGGCCTCCTCCCACTAGCCACCTCAAGTGCCACAACTCCATAGCTAAACACGTCAGTTTTCTCAGTTGCTCTTCCTGTTAAAAAATACTCCGGAGCCAAGTATCCCATTGTACCGGCCGCCACCGTGGCGTCTGGAGACTTATCGTGCTCAGTTTGCCTAGCCAGCCCAAAATCACCCAATTTAGCATTGAACCCTTCATCCAACATTACGTTACTAGTCTTCACATCTCTATGAATTACTTGGGTTTCACATTCTTGATGTAAATATGCCAGAGCAGAAGCAACCCCCAACAATATTTTCCGCCTATGAGCCCATAGCAGTGTCATTTTGGATTCAAACAGTGCCTTGTCCAGACTTCCATTAGGCATAAATTCATAAACCAACACAATTTCACCTTTCTCATGGCACCAGCCTTGAAGCTTGACAAGGTTTCTATGCCTAAGTGTCCCAAAAAAGGATAATTCAGAGAAAAACTCTGCCTTACCTTGCCCACCATGATTACACCTTTTCACTGCCACAATTTCACCAGTCTCCGGTAATATCCCCTTGTACACTGTCCCAAAAGCGCCGTGCCCGATAATTCGTACAGAATCAAACCTTTTTGTGGCCTAATCTAAGCTGTTTATACTTAAATTCTTTTGGAGTTTTAATGTAATCTGATGCCAAGGTTTCTGCTTTTTTTACATGCTTGAATTTTTTAGAATAAACCCAAACGAGAAGAATAGCAAACAAGGCTAAAACAAATGCCCCAGCCGCTACCACCCCAACAACAGCCCCCGCACCTTGTTTACACAATTGGTTATGACACTTGCTGCTCTTGTCCGAGTTATGTGAAACGGTACTATTCGACTCACTAGGAGGCAAAGAAGGTGGTGGCGGGTTGACTGAGTCAGCCGCTGGGATCATCAAAGTAACCGTTGGCGGCGGCGGCGAGGAGGCTGATATTGGCCCGGTTTTTGAATTGGTATCGAAAGATGAACTAAAACTCCACCACTCAATGCTGTGGATTTCGGTACTGCCTTGAGTTGACCCAGTGAACCCAACAAACATGAAGTCGTTCACGTACTGATCAAGATCGAGATTGAAGGATAAAAGGGGCTCTTTGGGCTTGAGATTAGAGTAAGAAACCGAGATACTGAATACCTGTGTTGAGGCGGAGTACTCCACCCACGAGTTGACCACGGTGCCGCTTTTGAGATCAACTCCAATTGATTCTAAATCATCAACTTGTGTTGAGATCATTGAGTTTAGATCTAAACCCACGTGATTCCCATTAACATCTTTGAATTCTACGTCCATAAGAGTGTCGAATTCGACTGCAACGACGCCGTTTGGACCGCCCATCCGGTCCATGATCCCAAGGTAGCCGCCGGCGTCACCGACGGACTCGTCGCCAGGCGATATGACAAAGGCGAGACCACCCCCGATGGAAGACGGGTTGAGGTTCGAAACAGAGAATGAGAAGAATGTCGCGAAGCTCGCCGGAGTGTGGGTTCCCGGCTGCCGGAATCTAACAGGTTTGGAATACAGAACTTTCCCGGCACCAGAGTTGGGTACGGCGAGGTCGCAAGTGAGCATGACGCTACCATTGCTCCAGTGGGCGTCACCGAGGAGCTTCAAGCTACTGAGAGTTAACGTTCCGAAGTCAAATTCAGTGACCGTTGAACCAGTGCCGGAAAAACAGAGGAATAGGAAGAGGTGTATAAAGAGAATGCCGCCGTAAAGTGAAGACATTGCTACATTTATGAACGACCCATTTAAGATTAGGGACTGTTTGGCTAAAGTTTTTGTTATTGAGAGCGAATCTATCACGGGACTGCAGAGAGATAACTATGGGATTGTATTCTTTGTCTTCAAAAGAAGTACCAAATTTAGCAAAACAAATTTTTTTTAAAAAAAATCAAGGACCACGCATGGAAAAAAACAAAGAAACAGAGAATTGTGAAGCAGAGAGTAAGAAGAGAATCCAATGGAGGTGAAGAAGACAGGTGAGTTGGTTTCCGCGCACGCGTCAAAACTTAACGGTAAAAATTGCTTGATAATAAAGGAAACGAAAATCCTTTCTATTTTTTGCTCGACTTCAACACATCTGGGCCGACAGATCAATGTTTTCTGGTGGCTTTGGCTGTACAAACCACTTATGAATCACTAGTATATATAGTTATCCGTAATAACATAGTACTAACAAAGATAATAATTTATAAATACGAGGCACCTTTTATGAATCCAAACGAACTGATTATGTTGTCGAATATAGCTGGCCTCTGTTGGACTGATTCACGAGTTATAAAAGATTTAAAATGTGTTGAAATGTGATGTGTTGTTGATGGAAGAGAGAGATAATGATGATGAGATATACAAAGAACGGAGACTCTCCATTTCATTTGAAATTGAGAGGATCCTAGTCCCGGACTAGCTCCGCCTACAAAACAAAAGGGTTACAAAATATACAAATTTTTCTTGTTTCAAAAAATATTAAATAAAGTACATAAAATGAAGAATAACTCATAATTGTTCAAATTGTAGTGGATCATCATTTGAACAACGAAGAGAATATTTCATTCAATTAGACGGTAGAAATATATGATAAAATATAAAAATATCGTGCTCATGCACGTAAGTCTTTTTGTTTTGTTTTGAGATTATTTCTTTTTTCCACTACACACATTATTTTTTGGAGGGAGTTGTATTTATTTTGAGATACATGTAGACCTCCATTTAAGAGTTAATCTTGACTACTGAGAAAGATATAAAAAACAACTTGTATAGTTAATGATGGTACATTTTAAATTCATATATTTAATCAGGTACCATCTGTGCCATGGAAATTGACATGAATAATGGTCCGAATATGTCAAGGTGCCCAAAGAAACTACAACATGAAGCTCAAAGAAACTAACTTGTATAACATGAATTATGGTCCGAACATGTCACGGGGGGCCGAAGAAACTAAAAAATCGTGTCCCCTAATTCAACAAACCGACAAACGTTTGGACCCGACCCGACGGTACAAGCATAATCCTAGGCAAAAATAAATAAAAGTGGGCCCATTCAATGTACAATTTGGAATGAATACTATTAAGCATTTCATATATATATATATATATAAATGTAATCACTTGCGAGAATAGATCGAGTGAAGTAGTACTAGTGGTGTTTTTTATTGTTCAACAAACAAACCAACCAATTAACCAGTTTCATTCATGGACACACCAACCATGGACACACCAACCATGGCCCTGCAAGAGCAAACCCATCACTTGGAAGAGGAAATGTCCGGAGAAGCAAACAATGAGCTAGAAATAGAAGAACCAGCTGGGCTAATAATAACAGAAACAGAAAATGAGGAGGATATCATATCTGACCATGAGGAATTAAGGGAAAAAGAAATAGCCAAGAGAGTGGACTTAGAGGAGGATGAGTTGGAGGACTTGCTCACACTTAATAAGTTGAGAAGGTCAAGGAGGCAAACTAAGGAACCCACGTGGCTGCAAGGATATATCAGGGGCAAGAAAGGAAACAAGTAATCAATTTGGTAGTATATTAGTAGCTGTCAGCTGAGACATCAAGGGCTGATATTAATTAGCAAATAATGAAAGGTGTACGGTTGTGATAGAGTTTCTAGAATTCTGTACTAGTGAGCCTATATAGTATCTCATTCTGTAACAGAATTATTCATGAATGAAGTAATATCACTTTTCTTCCCTATTTCTTTCTCTATCTTTCTCTATAAATTCTAACAGTCTAGCTGAAGACGATAACCTCAGCATTATTGGTGCTTTCATTGAGAGCTGAAGATGGCTGAATCAAATCGGATAGAACAACTATTTGAGCAATTTAATCAACAGTTCACTCAATTCGCTCAAACATTCACCCAACAATTTCAGCAAACATTGACAGCCGTCATGCAGGATCAGATGGAGCACTGGAGACCAGCAAGGAGAGATGCAGATGCAGATGCAGATCAAGCTGAACAAATTCCAGTGGATCGAAGACCCGACGACCACCACAGGAAAGCCAAGGTGGATTTTCCCCGATTTGAAAGTGGAGATCCCACCGAATGGCTTTACAAGGTGAATAAGTATTTTGAGTACCACAAAATTTCTGAAGATAGCAAACTTTCAGTGGTAGTTCTTCATCTTGATGGGGCTGCTTCAAGTTGGTTTCAATGGATGGAAACAAATCATCTGGTAAGATCTTGGGCTGATTTCATTTTTCAGATTCAAGTTAGGTTCGGACCCTCACCTTATGATGACCCTAACACACAACTCTCTAAATTGACACAAACAAGCACAAGTAACAGATTATGAGATGAGATTTCAAAAAATATCTAATAAGATACCAGGCCTACCTGAATCATTTCTCAAGGGGTGTTATATAGGTGGTCTTAGGGGGGACATTCAGTGTGAGGTCATAGGAGCACAACCATACAATCTGCAACATGCTATTGGACTTTCTAAGCTCTATGAAGGTAAATTTGGGGCTGTGAAACCTTACAATTTCCAGCCTAGGAATTACAGTACCACTTCCATATTAGGACCCAGGCCACAATACCCATCTATAAATAAGAATGCTCTAGTTCCCTATGTTACCCCTGATAGAGTTGACAAAGCTGCAAACCCAAACACACAACTATCACCATATCATAAACTACCCATAAGGAGACTCACTTTAGCTGAAAGACAAGCAAAAATAGACAAAGGGCAGTGCTACAATTGTGAGGAAATTTGGCATAGGGGTCACAAGTGTAAAGGGCAAATGTCACTGTTATTACTGGATGGAGTGATTCCAGAAGGCTTTGATGAGTTAGAACCAGTTGACAACACTAGTGTGGAGATCAGTGAAGAAATACCTGAAACTGAAACAACTATTGGGAATTTGTATGCTCTTATGGGGTCACCTAACACCAGGTGTTTGAGGATGCAGGGAAGTGTTGCAGGCAAATCTCTACAAATTTTAATTGATGGGGGAAGTAGCCATAATTTCATACAAACTAGAGTAGCAAGGTACTTGGGTTTGGATATCACTCCCTCTTCACATTTTTCTGTAATTGTGGGCAATGGGGAAAATTTGAAGTGTGTGGGTCAATGTACTGAGGTAGAATTTGATATTCAAGGCCATAAGTTTGTATCTGATTTTTTTGTGATTGACCTACATGGAGCTGATGTTGTACTCGGGGTGGCATGGCAAGAGGGTTTTGGAGAATTGAAACTTAATTTCCAGCAATCTTACATTAAGTTTACTCATGAAGGCAAGGAAATATGTTTGCAGGGTAACAAAACTAGCCCAAATCCCATTTCTGCAACTCACTTCCACCAGCTACATAAAAGAAAGGAAATAGCTCAATGTTATCTTCTACAACTTATACATACTTCTGTTAACACCACTACCACATCAGCCTATCCTCATTGTATCACACCCTCCCTATATTCTATACAACCCACAACAGATCATCCCATACCATCAATTGCCCGGTTGCTTACCCAGTTCAAAGAGGTATTTCAGGAACCCACTCAATTACCTCCACCTAGAATTTTGATCACCACATACCCTTAGAGCCAAATACAAAACCCATCAATGTCAGACCATACAGATTTCCCCATTTTTAGAAAACTGAAATCGAGCAGCAAGTTCAAGGCATGCTTGAAACTGGTATTATCAAACCAAGTACTAGCCCTTATAGTTCTCCAGTACTTCTTGTCAAAAAAAAAGATGGCACATGGAGATTATGTGTGGATTATAGAGCACTAAACGCCATTACATTAAAAGATAGGTTCCCAATTCCTACTGTGGATGAGTTGTTCGATGAGCTACAAGGTACAAAGTACTATTCCAAGATCGACTTAAAATCGGGATACCACCAAATAAGAATGGCTGCAGAAGATGTTCACAAAACGGCTTTTCGAACTCACAGTGGGCATTTTGAATTCTTGGTAATGCCTTTTGGCCTCTCTAATGCCCCTTCTACTTTCCAAGCCGCTATGAATTCGACCTTCCAGAAATACTTAAGACAATTTGTTATTATTTTCTTTGATGACATACTAGTCTATAGTCAGGACTTGGATTCTCATGTGCAACATCTGTCACAAGTGCTCCACCGCTTGAGGGAAACTTCACTCTATGCTAAACTCACCAAATGCCAATTTGCTGCTACTACCATTGAGTATTTGGGTCACATCATCTCTAAGCAAGGTGTCCAACCTGATCATACCAAAATAGAGGCTATGATATCTTGGCCTAAACCCTGCAATGTAAAACAGTTAAGAGGGTTTCTGGGCCTCACTGGGTATTACAGGAAGTTTGTTAAGGGATATGCATCCATAGCAGCCCCCATGACAGACTTACTCAAGCATGATGCATTTGTTTGGAATAATAAAGCTGATGATGCATTCCTACAGCTCAAAGAAGCCCTCATTCATGCACCAGTGCTAGCTCTTCCAGATTTCACTAAAATATTTACTTTGGAAACTGATGCCTCAACTTATGCAATTGGAGCTGTGCTCACTCAAGACAGTCACCCAATTTCTTATTTCAGTAAGAAATTATGCCCAAGAATGCAACGAGCTTCCACATATCTCAGAGAACTATTTGCTATTACCTCAGCCATAGCAAAATGGAGACATTATTTGTTAGGCGCTAAATTCTACATCTATACTGATCAACAGAGCTTACGAAATCTCATGCATCAAGTAATTCAAACCCCAGAACAGCAGTACTATCTCACCAAGTTGTTGGGTTACAATTATGAGATCCTTTATAAGCCTGGAAAAACCAATGCTGCAGCTGATGCCATGTCAAGGAATCCAAACCATCAACCATCAACTAATCACGCAGGTACACTCATGACACTCACAATGCCTACATTTCTCATACTTGAAGATATCAAAAAAGCCCAGACCTCTGCACCTGAACTTCAGTCAAACCCAATACACCCACCATGGTCTGTCACAAAGGGACTCTACCTTTACCAAGGAAAGATTTACGTTCCACATCTATCAACGTTGAAGGAATCCATCATGCTAGAATTCCATAATTCAGCTGAAGGGGGACATGGAGGCTCACAGAAAACTTTCATGAGGCTCAGTGCAAATTTTTATTGGTCTAATATGAGGAGAGATGTCAAGGATTTCATAAAGAACTGTGCAGTTTGTCAGCAGGTCAAAGCTATAAACGTCAATCCTTATGGACTTTTACAACCTTTGGAAATTCCCAAGCATATTTGGGAGGACATCAGCATGGATTTCATCACCCACCTCCCTACATCTCAAGGGTATACATGCATTCTAGTGGTAGTTGATAGATTATCCAAGGCAGCGGATTTTGGACCATTACCTACTAACTATACAGCTTCAAAGGTAGCTTCTCTTTTCTGGGACATCGTAACCAAGCACCATGGCATTCCAAAATCCATAGTAAGTGACAGGGATGTAATATTCCTATCCAAATTTTGGAATGAACTATTCAAGTTACAAGGGACCACATTGAAGATGTCATCATCTTATCATCCCCAGACGGATGGTCAGTCTGAGGTGGTTAACCGATGTCTGGAACAATACTTGAGGTGTTTTGTCTCTGAAGAGCCTCATCAATGGCATAAATTTTTGGGGTTGGCTGAGTGGTTCTATAACACCTCATATCACTCAGTAATACAACAAACTCCTTTTGAGGTTGTTTATGGAAAGAAACCACCAACTCTTGCTCAGTACATACCAGGAACAGCACAAATCGAGGCAGTGGATATCACACTTCAGACCAGAGATGCTAAGTTGAAGAGTTTACAAAAAACCTTGCAATCCGCACAATTGAAAATGAAAAGTCAAGCTGATAAACACAGAACAAATTTTTCTTTTGACATTGGGGATTTGGTATTAGTCAAGCTACAACCATATAGACAACATAGTGTCCATTACAGGCCTTCTTATAAGCTCAGCAAAAGGTACTATGGGCCTTATTCTGTCATTAAAAAAATTGGTCAGGTGGCCTACAAACTTCAATTACCAGAATATTCAAAAATCCATCCTGTTTTTCACATATCCCTTCTTAAGAAATTCAATGGTACCATCCCAACACCACTTGCTTCTTTGCCGCCACAGTCCTATAATAACCAACCTTTAATCCAACCTCTTGCCATCCTAGCTACCAGGGAGAAACTCATCAACAATCACTGGGAGTCACAAGTCCTCATACATTGGGATGGTTTACCCTTGGAAGAAGCTAAATGGCTCTCTGCTACCCAATTTCAGACTACATATCCTAAATTTCACCTTGAGGACAAGGTGTCTTTTGAAGGGGTGAGTATTGATACAAACATGGACACACCAACCATGGCCCTGCAAGAGCAAACCCATCACTTGGAAGAGGAAATGTCCGGAGAAGCAAACAATGAGCTAGAAATAGAAGAACCAGCTGGGCTAATAATAACAGAAACAGAAAATGAGGAGGATATCATATCTGACCATGAGGAATTAAGGGAAAAAGAAATAGCCAAGAGAGTGGACTTAGAGGAGGATGAGTTGGAGGACTTGCTCACACTTAATAAGTTGAGAAGGTCAAGGAGGCAAACTAAGGAACCCACGTGGCTGCAAGGATATATCAGGGGCAAGAAAGGAAACAAGTAATCAATTTGGTAGTATATTAGTAGCTGTCAGCTGAGACAACAAGGGCTGATATTAATTAGCAAATAATGAAAGGTGTACGGTTGTGATAGAGTTTCTAGAATTCTGTACTAGTGAGCCTATATAGTATCTCATTCTGTAACAGAATTATTCATGAATGAAGTAATATCACTTTTCTTCCCTATTTCTTTCTCTATCTTTCTCTATAAATTCTAACAGTCTAGCTGAAGACGATAACCTCAGCATTATTTCATGTAATTTTCAATGTGCAAAAACAAATGAAAAGAGAATGCTTGTCAACAAATTTGAAGATGCATGTAGTTGAACTGCTTAGCTTAGTTATATAGACACACATTAAGATGATTTGGAGGAATAAGATATATTGTCTTCTTCCTTCCTTGCGTATACTAAAAAAACAATAAAATTTATCGACCTTATAATTACCGACTTAAAATTTTTACAGTTGCAAGTTGTTGGCGGAATTCAAGATTCTTGGTGAATTACGGATGCCACAGTTCTAGCCCAATGCTTGAGATGCTTTTTCATATCAGCAGCTGCAGAGGCTCTTGGAATTCTCAAGTTTAACAATGGGGAATCAGGCCTCCTTATAAGCCATGCCTCTGACAAATACGGCCTCGTAATTTTCTCCCCTTCATCTTCTTCAATTTCTTTATCATCAAGCACGTCTCTATTGTTGTTGCAGCTTCCAAGTCTTTGCAATCCGGGGACTACAGTCATCATTCTTGGGCATAAATGTTGTGTGTCAAATCTGAAGCCCAAGTCCATGAATCCCTTTACTTCTTCAACTTCAAGTTCACTCAAGCTCTTGCAGCTCATGGTTCTCATTACGGAGCCAGGGTATCTCCTTGGGCTTTTCGAAAGGAGGTTGTTGGGAGAGGAGGATGATGGAGATGATGAAGTGGAATGAGTTTTAACAATATTCAATCTTGATGGTCGAGTTTTCTTTAGCACTTCAATTATCTTCTCCCTTTCTTCAACCTCAGAATCATCATTATCCTAATTGTACAATACCCACAGAAAATTAAGATCAACAGGTAAAATAAAATAAAACTAAGAATTCAGTTATCCAAAAAAACAAATTAACCAGCATGTACACACTCTGTTTTATTTATTTACCTGTTGGGGAGTGATTGCAGATTCATTATCTGATGATAATGAATCTTGTTCCTCTGGAATGGAGGTGCAGCTGGTTGATGACTGAATAGATGTAAATGACTCTGAAATGGGTGGGGGTGTTTTTGGGGATTTGGGGGGAAGAAGAAGAAGTGAATTGGGGGAAAGAATGATTTGGTGAAACCAGAGATGATCCATGGCTCGTAGAAGAGTACATATGGAATAATTGTCCGCCATGAAGGAAATAGGGGAGAGATGGGTTTTGGGGGAAAGATTTAAGATTTAAGTAGTGACAGTTGTGGTGGTTATTAAAGAAGAAATAATAATACATGGAAACAAATAAATGAAGAAAGTAGGGTGTAGGGCCATAGGTATTGGAAGATGTGGTTAGGACTTAAAACCTCATTTCTCCACATCTTCCACCTTGCTAAATGACTACTTCCTCCATGCAAACCAATTTGGCTTACACATACAATCAATTTTTTCATTCCATGTATTTTATTTCCTAGTTTTGTCAGTAGTATGCACCAACCCTTGCTATTATTTTATTTTCTTATTATCCTTACCATCCAAATTCTAAACTCCTTCTATTATTCCTGCCAATTGTTTTGAGCAACAAATTGGCCTTATAGGCCAGTCAGTCACTTCAACATTGGCTTATTTGCAACTTAAATGGGAAAAGGGAAAGAAAATGCACGAGAAATAATCAGAAACGAAATCCCAAACATTCTTGGTCTTTGAAACCAAAGAAATTAGTTCAATAAATAATTAAATATTCAATTTGAGCGGCAAATACTTCCACAAGGCCCAAGGGATAACTACTCCCTCCATTTTACAAATAGCGCATAAATTGCTCTTCCTGTGCCCAAGAGCGGATTCGTTCAAAGAACTAGCAATGACTTTCTTCTTAAATCTGGAGAAAGACATTCATATTCACCCAGGCACGAGGAACCTTCCCGCAACGTTCGGAGAGCACTGAATTAGATAGAGAGGTTCACCACCACTTCATTGCATGCAAGGGGAGTTCACTCAATTCGTAGATTGGTCCGGCTCGTAATTCACTTCTAACCCGTGTTCGATAGTCCGACCGTAGTGATGTTAATTGTAGTTACATTCATAAATAGCTTGAAAATTTATATTTCACAAAAAAGAATTTTATATTATAAAATATTTATCACGTTATCACTATTAAACTATCATTATATTAATTTTATTAGTAGATTTTATCCTCCTGAACAACATTTTAATTTAATTTTGAGACATGAATTAAGTCATTAATCCACCCAGAAACTGATTAATCCTCAGTCTTCTTCTTGGACTCCAATTTTCCGATTAAGATTGAAAACAGAGAATCATTAAACAGAGATTACAACCAACAAACTAACAATGACGCATTTGAAAAGAGACTGTTCTTGAAGCTCAACCAATAGAAAACAAGATACATATATCATATATGTACGAGTATATAGAGAATCAAGAAGCAGTTAGTTAATTTGTTACGGAATTGATTCAGTTGAAAATAACTGACTAAATACTTTCTTTTCTTCTTAATTGCTGTCTTATATAAAGACAGAAAGGGCCATTGATCCCATTTACTGGTTAATTAGAAAGAAAAGAGAGAAAGAGAATCATAATTCAGTTGGTGAAGAATTAAATTTCTTCCTTGTTCGTTCTTAATTTGTTCTTCGTTCCTCCTCATTCTTCCTTCTTTGTTCTTCTTCATTCTTCATTACTCGTTCTTGATTATTGTTGTTAAGTTCTTGTTATTTGTTGTTGCATTTCTTGACACTCATTATTTGTGATCAATTTTTCCCAAGAAAGAAAAAAGATAAAGATGAAGAGACGTGATGGTGGTGAGCCGCCGGAGGGAAACCCACCTCGACGTCCTCGTTATATTAATGAACTTCCACTCTTTCCCGGAGCACCGCCGTCCGATCAAATACTGTTACAACAACAACAACAACAACAACAGCTACTACTCCAGGGGAGGAGTGGTGAGCCGCCGGAGGGAAACCCACCTCAACGTCCTCGTTATATTAATGAACTTCCACTCTTTCCCGGAGCACCGCCGTCCGATCAAATACTGTTACAACAACAACAACAACAACAACAACAGCAGCTACTACTCCAGGGGTGGATACCTACAGGTTATAATTACATCCCCCGAATGTACTTCGGAGAACCACTCTTACCCGGAGCATCGCCGTCCGATCAAATACTGTTACAACAACAACAACAGCTACTACTCCAGGGGTGGATACCTACAGGTCATATTTACATCCACCGAATGTTCTTCGGAGGAGGAGAAGGATCATCATCAACTTTCAGACCACCCACTACTTCTTCTTCATCATGGCGGCCCATAAGGCCGCCTCCGCCGCCAAACTACAGATATTGCCCATCGCCGAATTTCGGTATGGGGTTGGAATTGGTGGTACCAGTACCCAGGGGGAGGTGGGTCCCAAACCCCGTGCGGGCAGCACTTGGGCAAATGCAATTTGGGCTCCCACCTCTGTCACGGAGAAGCATAGAAGAGATAATTGGGCCTTCGGGGCACATCAATAGGGGCCAGGCACTCCCGCCAATGATTTTTGTTCCCACCCCGCCGAACCGTCTCCTCCCCGATCTGTCTCGGAGCGCGCAAGAAGACATTATTTCCAGGATGCAGGGCAATCCCCAACCACCCCGCCCGCCACATATTCCACGGGACCCCCAACAGCAAGTTCTCCAGCCACTAGAAAATCAAGAACCACCGGGGCCATCGCAAAATCAAGAACCATCGCAAAATCAAGAACCATCGCAAAATCAAGAACCGCACGGGACATCGGAAAATCAAGAACCACCGGGTGGTGCATCATTTTCACCGAATGTTTGACAGCCACCGGGTGGTTCTGATGCCTCAACGCCACCCAATCAATAAAGAAACAATATATGGGTGGTCTGAATCTTGATCTTGAATAATGCATGAGGGCCTCTACTTCAATTCATTCAATTCAATCCAATCCATCTTCAACGAGAATAAAAGGCGGCAAGTTTTGGTAATTACTAGTATTCAAATTTCAACTACTCCTCCCAGTGCTCTGCTTCTGTTCAAAGAGATAATTACTTTACTTTCCATTTTTCTGAGTTTAGGACTGATCACCATCATTCATTCTCAGTTATAGTTTTTAGGATTCTTTCATGTTACTTTTCTTGATCCACCTATCATGCAGTTTAGGGAAAAGAGACCAACACTTCATATCTACCACAACTACTTCATTGTTTTACTAGTCCCTGTACTATCAAATTTAGCTTACTTGTTTCAATACCATTCTTCAGTTTGTAATTCTTAGGGAAAATATAATCATTGATGAGTTTCTAATCAACATTAGTCTTCTTGTTACTTGCTTTCATTTCTTGTTACTTAATTTGGATTATTAATTTGTTCTTGGATATTTTCAATTGGTTGGCTAGCTACATGTTTGCTGTGATTCATCATCCAGCTTCAATTTCTTTTCTTTGTTGTGAAATTATTATGTATCTCAATACGTTTGTAAATAGGAAAATGCATAGGAAAAGAAGGAAAGCAAATATATGTATAAAAGAAGAAAATACTATCTTAATAAACAGAATTCTATTTATTTACATTTTAAAAAATATCATATAGGAAGAATGTTAAAATGTAATGTGATGAACATTTTTTAGAATTCATTCACTATTTCTTTTACCTATAATATTTCAACTTCCAAACACACGAAAATGTAAAATGCTACTACTTATTATAATTAATTGACAGATTAGATTGTTTCATGTTTGGAATCGGAGAAATTAGAGTATTCAAAATAGATGGTATTTCTCAAGTAATTTAGAAGTTTTAAATAACTAGTAATTGAACCGTGCAATTCACGGGAATAAAAATTAAACTATTTCACTTGACTAAGGTGCTGTTTGTTTACATGTGATTGCCTCTTATTCGCTAAGAGGCATGATGCTGTTTTTTTTTTGCTACCTCTGAATGCCTCTTAATCGGTAAGACAGAAAATGAAATCTTAATAATTAAGAGGTACTTCTTAATTAAATTTTTTTGATAATTTTTTTTTATATAAATATATTCAACAATATTATTCACTCATTTTTATTAAATTGAATATTTATAATTATTAAATAAAAATTTACCCTTTAAAATAGTATCATTAAGAGACAACTTACTTTTTAGTTATCAAACAGTTTTTTAGATTCAGACCTCATAATCATTCAGATGATCAAATTTATTAAGACATCATAATCATTCAGATCTTAATCGCCAGATTTATCAAACACAACCTAATAAGCTTAGCAAAATAAATGAATATAAAAATCTTTTAAAGTATCAAATTAAAATATATTATTCATTTTATTTCATGTTCTAAGATTTTAGAGTTCTGACCATCCAAACGTGGATCAAGTAATATAAATATTCTCCAATGTCATTAAAGAAAACATGTTACTACTTTATTTTGTATTTAACAAGACAAATGTTGGCTAATAGTGTTTCAGAACAAAAAAAGACTAATACTGATCCATTCCTGTTGATATAGATTATATGGATAACAAAGTTCAATTCCACATCTTGTTCCAATACCTACCAAAGTATAATTTATTCTTAAAAATAAAATGTTAATTATTTAATTTATTCTTAATTATTTAATGAACTCCCTCAATAAAATTCTTATGTTTCTAAAACAAATATATATATATATATATATATATATATATATATATATATATATATGCGTATTATTTGTATAACTAATCACTGGCGTTTGCCAAATGCCAATGCCAATGCTAGTATATTAAGCTGCTGGAGTATCATCGGCACCCACAATATTAGATGTCATTGCTTGAAAAGAAGCCATATCAAAAGCATGTATACGGGAAGCTGTTGGGTACACAGGCTTCCATGTTATAAATGTAACTTAAAATATATATATATATCACAAGTGAATGAATAAAAGAAGCTCATTTACAAGAAAAGACATATATTTCTTTCCCAAACAAATTGTCTCACCCTTTCCCAGTTCTGGATAAGGGAAAGGTTCAAGCAAGGATAGGGACTCTGGATTTTCTTAAATCTCACTCCTCAATGGTAAGTGCATGGGTTGGTAGAATTTCAAGTAAAAATAAAATGTCTCAAAAAATACTTAATAAGGCTAATTTGGAAAGATGCAAAGAATAATCTACAAACACATATAGCAGAAACTCGGAATGTCAGACTACCACACTCTTGCTGCCAGTGCATTTCATATCCCTGAAAAACCAGTCACTGGTAATTGAATTAATAACAATGGAGCCAGTCAAGTTGACCATAAGGAAAAATTATACTCACCTGAGACGCAAACGGCAAATCAATCACAAATATTATATATACATCTTCTATGCGTATTTGTAAAGCCATTAAATCAATTGACAACCAACTGATTAATCCCTCCGTCTTCTTCTTGGTCTCCAATTTTCTGGTTAAGATCGAAAACAGAGAATCATTAAACAGAGATGACAACCAACAAACTAACAATGACGCATTTGAAAAGAGACTGTTCTTGAAGCTCAACCAATAGAAAACAAGATACATATATCATATATGTACGAGTATATAAAGAATCAAGAAGCAGTTAGTTAATTTGTTACGGAATTGACTCAGTTGAAAATAACTGACTAAATACTTTCTTTTCTTCTTAATTGCTGTCTTATATAAGACAGAAAGGGCCATTGATCCCATTTACTGGTTAATTAGAAAGAAAAGAGAGAAAGAGAATCATAATTCAGTTGGTGAAGGATTAAATCTCTTCCTTGTTCGTTCTTAATTTCTTCTTCGTTCATCGTTCTATACTCCTCATTCTTCCTTCTTTGTTCTTCTTCATTCTTCATTGCTCGTTCTTGATTATTGTTGTTAAGTTCTTGTTATTTGTTGTTGCATTTCTTGGCACTCATTATTTGTGATCAATTTTTCCCAAGAAAGAAAAAAGATAAAGATGAAGAGACGTGATGGTGGTGAGCCGCCGGAGGGAAACCCACCTCCTCATCCTTGGTATATTATTGAACTTCCACTCTTTCCCGGAGCACCGCCGTCCGATCAAATACTGTTACTACAACAACAACAACAACAGCAACCACCCAGCCCGCCAAATTTTCCACGGGGCCGTGGCCGTGGTGAGCCGCCGGAGGGAGACCCACCTCCTCGTCCTTGGCATATTATTGAACTTCCACTCTTTCCCGGAGCACCGCCGTCCGATCAAATACTGTTACAACAACAACAACAGCAACAACAACAACAACCACCCAGCCCGCCAAATTTTCCACGGGGCCGTGGGCAGCAAGGTCTCCAGCCACTACAAAATCAAGAACCACCGGGGCCACCGGGGCGTGGCCGGGGCAGGGGCCGGGTCCGGGGCCGGGGCCGGGGACGTTGCCACGGGCGTGGCCGGGGACGGGAGCAGCAAGATCCCCAGCCAATGCAAATTGAAGAACCACTGGAGCCATCGCAAGTTCAAGAACCACCGGGGCCGTCAATTGCTCAAGGGTCTACAGCTGCTGCTAGCACCGCCTCCTCCAGCTCCTCCAGCTCCTCCAGCTCCTCCGTGGTGGTGCTTGACAGCCGGACACCACCACCCCCAACCGCAACCACTCCTCCTCATTCTGATGCCTCAACACCACCCAATCAATAAAGAAACAATATATGGGTGGTCTGAATCTTGATCTTGATTAATGCATGACGGCCTCTACTTCAATTCATTCAATCCAATCCAATCCATCTTCAACAAGAATAAAAGGCGGCAAAGTTTTGGTAATTACTAGTATTCAAATTTCAACTCCTCCCAGTGGTCTGCTTCTGTTCAATGAGATAATTACTTTACTTCCCATTTTTCTGAGTTTAGGACTGATCACCATCATTCATTCTCAGTTATAGTTTTTAGGATTCTTTCATGTTACTTTTCTTGATCCACCTATCATGCAGTTTAGGGAAAAGAGACCAACACTGCATATCTACCACCACTACTACTTCATTGTTTTGTTTTACTAGTCCCAGTACTCTCAAATTTAGCTTACTTGTTTCAGTACCATTCTTCGGTTTGTAATTCTTGGGGGAAATATAAGCATTGATGAGTTTCTAAATCAAGTTTAGTCTTCTTCTTGTTACTTTCATTTCTTGTTATTTAATTTAGATTAATAATTTGTTCTTGGATATTTTCAATTGGTTGGCTAGCTAGCTACATGTTTTTGCTGTGATTCATCATCTAGCTTCAATTTCTTTTCTTGGTTGTGCAATTAATTATTATGTATTGAGGATACGTTTGTAACTTGGAAAATGCATAGAAAAAGAAGGAAAACAAATATATATGTATAAAAGAAGAAAATAGTAGTATCTTAATAAACAGAAGTCTATTTATTTACATTTAAAAAAAAAATAGTACTAGTATCATATAGCTAGGAACAATGTGTAAATGTAATGCGATCAACATTTTTTAGAATTCATTCACTATTTCCTTTGCCTACTAGCTATAATATTTCAACTTCCAATGCAAAATACTGCTACTACTTGTGCTATTGATACTGGTACACAACAGGGCGGTCTGGTCTGATCCGGCCTAGGCTTGTCAGGCTTTGGCCGTTGATTAGGTCAGGCCAAGCCTTGACTTTTGGGCCTTCAGACCAGGCCAGGCTAGGCCTTTCCCACCAAACTATGGCCTGCTGAGGCCTGTAGGCCAGGCCCAGGCTGGTCCGGTTTGGTTTAGAATTTAAAAAAAAAAATTGCACGTGGGGCTTGTTTTGGGAGTGATCCGATTTGGGGAAGGGCCTGGGGCAGGGGCCTGGGGCTGGGGCTGGTCCGGCTGAAGGCGGGCAACTGCTATGAATGCTAACTGCTAACTAACTAATAATAAATAAATAACTAACTTATAGTAATAATATTAATAATAACTATTAATAATGTTATATTATTAATAACTATTAATAATATTAATATTATGTACTTGTTATATTAATAATATGTATGCAATATTAACTAACTTATGAATATTAAATAAACTAAGTAGTATATTAATATTAAAATTTAATCAACTAACTTATTAATATTAATAAACTAACTCATATATTAATATTAAAATTTAATTAACTAACTTATTAATATTAAATAAACTAGCTAATATATTAATTAAATGTACTTGCAAGAAATCAAGAATGAATAATTAAAATTTTAAACTTTATTGATGTATTAATTAAAATTAATGTATTATAATTTATAAATTACAATAATGAATATGTTAAAATTTATTGTTTATTGATAAATAATTATAAATTTAAAGTTCAAAAATTATAAATAATTAATTGGGATAAAAAATCATGTAAGACCTCAGGCCAGGCCCAAGGTTCAGGCCAGACTTTTTTTGCCTAAAAATACCGGCCTTTACAAGCTTTCCAGGTCAGGCTTAATCGGGTCAGGCCTTAACTAGGCCAGGCTCTGACTAGGTCGGACCCAGGCCGGACCAAGGCCAGGCGGCAGGCCTCGGGCCTTTTGTGCACCGCTGGCTATTGATCGATTCTAAGCAGAGTAGCGTAAGAGGAGGTGCTAGCTACTTCACCACCCAAATCAGTATGTCAATAATATATAAATCCACCAGGGAGACGGAGGACAAGGTGCCAAGGTGGGGTGCGGACTCTTTCTGAATGAATGTTATAATCGGCTGAAAGTCCGACCCCTCAATCGACGGACTCCTTCTGGATGTTATAATGTCGTAATTTGATTTTGAAACCTCCTTTTCCTCCGAATAATAAAATCATGATATTAAATTCATAATATTAAGCTACTCCACTATTATTAACAAGTAAAATATTTTTAATAAATTGTTTTCAAGAGAAGAATCATTTTTAGAGAATGCATGGCTTGAAGATTTAATATCCCTAAGTTGTTTCTAAAAACTAATCAACGAGGAATGAAGTTTATTTATTATTTATTATTGTTTTGGTTGACTATTTTATGTGAGTGACAAAACTACATACCAGAAAATCACCTAGCCAGGAGCATTATTAATTATAATATTTATTTCTCTTTTGTTTTAAAATAAGTAATGAAAATATCTTATACAACTTGTTATAAAAATGATAAATGAGAAAGAATTGCTAGAAAAAAATAATTCAGAAAGAGAATATAAAATCATTAGACAATGTAGTAATTTGTTAGATAAAAAAATTACTTAATTCTTTTCTCTTTTAACCTCAATGATTTTTTTACCACATAATTGTCCATAAATTTACTTTCAAAGTCATATTTTTTTCTTACGACTATCATATTTCATACTCATGCTATTTTAAAATTAAAAATATATTTCCAAAATTATATAATATTTTTGCTTATAACATTGTGGAGCGATCATACACACTTACTGATCATATAGCATATTTATTACCTTCCACGATTATATATACACACACTCCTAACAAAATAAATATTTGTTATATCAAATGTCAATTTTAATGATAATTTTATTGTGTTCTTAATATAAATTTAATAATTTTCATGTAATGTTAAAAATGGTTCTAAAGGACCTTCATATTATTTTATAGTTATAAAATAAAAGTATATCTCTAATATGTTTTTTTAAAAATTTAAAATGAAAAAAGTGTTTTTTTAATTTTGAAATAGAAGAAGTTTGATACAAAATTAATCTCTAATTTTAGCTATATTCATCCGTCTCTATTTTTGTTACTCTTGCGCCTTCTTTAATCTATTTAATTACTTAAATTAAAATGGGTGTGATTTATTTAATTTTTTAAATATTAAACATTATAATAATTTTTTAAGTTAATTTAAAATATTTTTGAACCCTAAATTAATTTAAATATTCATTTAATTTTATTGCGTTTAATAGCATATATTTTTAAATTTTATAGAAAATTATTAATGATATAATTTAGAGTTACGTAATTATTAATAAATTATATCAATTTAAGTTTAAAAATATGTCAAATAAACTACCAAAAATAAATACTAATACTAATATTATAATTTAAAACGAAACAAGTACTACTATTTAAATTTATTAATTTCATCACTGTACATAAGCGTGTGGTGGTAAAGGCTGGTACCAGTTGAAGGCCCAGCGTTGCTTGTTCTGATCAGAAAAATTGTAACAGTTGGGATCTGATCTCCACATTCAACCCTAACTAAAGAGAGAGAATATAAGTACCAAAGATGAGCGTAATCGACATTCTGACTAGAGTGGACGCGATCTGCAAGAAATACGACAAATATGACATAGATAAGCAGAAGGATCTCAATGTCTCCGGCGACGATGCCTTTGCTCGTCTCTACGCCGATGTCGAATCCGACATTGAGGCCGCTCTTCAGGTATGTCTAGTCCTCGTTCTCATTTTTTAAAGTGCCTAGGGTTTCGGTTTTGCCCTTTTAATTGAAGTTTGTGAAAACTGGTTCCGCAGAAATCCGAGACAGCTTCGAATGGAAAAAATAGAGCTTCTGTAGTTGCAGTTAACGCCGAGATTCGTCGCACCAAGGCTCGGTTGCTTGATGAAGTCCCTAAATTGCAGAGACTGGCATTAAAGAAGGTTTAATTGCATCCAATTTCTGTTTATTTTGATTAGGTTGTGCGTGTATAATAGTTGTTGGGGTAATGCGTTTTGAATTGCTTTAACTGGATGGAAATTTGAAATTTATTATCTATGGTGCATTTACTGCATTTTATGGTGATGTTGTGAGATTGTAACTATTAGTATTATTTTAATTATTTCCACCTGTATTAGCTATCTGATATTTATACTTCTTATTAGGAAGTATAAATATGGGATCCTGAGAATAAGGTGTCAATAGTTTTGAGGGGTCAAAAAGGGTAAAGGGTTGAAGATTCAATGGTTAAGGATTCAGGAGAATTAGCTATGATTGACACTTGTGCTATCTAATATATCCCTATCAGCAATTCGTATACCTTCTACCGTCTTCTGTTTGAATTGGACACGTCCATCCTGTTTCTTAATCATTGTTTCCAACTATTGCGTTTTGTTCCTGGCCATGCAATTTTCTCCCTTCTGTTTCTGCCGTTTCTTACTGTAATTGTTGCCCTAGCTTGATAAACAGCTAACCATGTCTGGCTGTCTTCTGCATGTACAATTTCTTCTACAAACAGGTTAAAGGGCTTTCACCCGAAGAATTTGCTGCCCGAAATGATTTGGCTCTTGCACTGCCAGAAAGGATTCAAGCTATACCAGATGGGACTCCAGCTGCACCCAAACAAACCGGTGGCTGGGCAGCTTCAGCTTCTCGTACAGAAATCAAATTTGATTCAGGTAATTGGTTGCTATCACTTGGCTCGTGAAGTATACGTAACGAGGCATTAGAGCAACGGCTTTCGCGCAGCTCAATCCGTTGCTTGTTGCCCCTTTCTCTAATAGAAAAGGGCAGCTTTGAAGCCGGCTGCTCTGCTATACTATACTAGTTGTAGGGCGCTAGCGCTTGACTAATAGAATATCAAGTAAAGGGGACTCTATCATGATCTTACGAATCTAAAGATCTAAAAATGGAAGAACGAGCTCTTTTGCTCGCCCCTATCTCTAAAGGGGCGTAAGTACTTCACTCGCTAGGGGATGGGATTCATTCACTTGCATTCCTGCTAGCACTACAAAAAGCTCCGGTCTTAAATTGATAATGTTCTTTATACGAAATTTTAATTTCTGGCAAGGTTCAGTAAATTGGTTATTCACTTACTTATTTTTTTGAATGATAGATGGACGTTTTGACAATGAATACTTCCAGCAAACTGAAGAGTCGGATCAATTTAGGGGCGAGTATGAAATGCGTAAAATGAAGCAGGCATGTGCTTTTGGAATTCTGTATTTAATGTCATACATGGACTTGTTTTCCTTGTATTAAAGAAGCATATCTTTTGTATTTTTAATATTACTTACTTTTATTGTTACTTTGTTAACACAGGACGAAGGTTTGGAAATGATAGCAGAAGGTTTGGACACACTGAAAAACATGGCCCATGATATGAATGAGGTTTGATGCCTTGTGCTTTGTTATCTATTGCTTTTTATTAGCAAATTTTTTTAATTTACAATACTACACAACATTGCAGGAATTGGACAGGCAAGTTCCTTTGATGGATGAGATTGACACTAAGGTTAATCTACTTTCCTAATCTTCTAATTTGAACCTATTAGATTTTGAAGTTACTCACGAAGTTATTATTCGCAACTCACAGGTGGACAAGGCGACATCTGACCTTAAAAACACCAATGTTAGACTCAAAGACACTGTTAACCAGGTGATGAGCTGCAAATATATAAATGTCAAATTATTTGTATTTATATTTCCAGCTGTACTCTGCTGTATAATTCGCTTTAAGGATCTAATGAATTTCTGTTTTTGCTCCAGCTGAGGTCGAGTCGAAATTTCTGTATTGATATTATTTTGTTGTGTATAATTTTGGGTATTGCGGCCTATCTTTACAAGTAAGCACTTTGTCTTGTTTTTTGATTTGAGTTTTCTTTCTTGATATCCCCTGCTTAATGTCAGGTCTGATAATAATTGGAAGCATAATATTTAACTGGCAATCTAGAAGATAACTAAATTCTTGTTTGTTTTGATAGTCTTCATGTTAGCTTAGTTTCAGATTTGAATCTCTAAAAATTACTGTATTTTAACGTTTGATACCATGAGATCAATGTTTACTGTGGATCTTCATATTGATTAGTGTTTACTTGCAGTGTATTGAAGAAATGAACTGATATGAAGAGCTGTTGGATCTGTGCTTGTATGATATTGGCTTTATCTGATTGAGTGCTATGTTATTGTTTTAGATCCCATTTGCTTTAATACTTGTACGTCTTTTCTTGAAATTCAGAAACCTATTTCTGTATCTTGAACTACAAATTTGGATAAAGAGTATCTGTTTTGATATATTATTTATTGAAGCTCTTTCATCTTAAGTTAATGTTCATATGATCCATATTTTAACTTCTTTGAGCTCCCAAGGCTATGAAAACCACTTATGTTACGAATGTAACAATTGAATCCAGAAAATATAATAGCTGAACGGATGGTGGCATTAGGCAGATGACCATGGTTAACTTTATGAGCATCAATTTTGAACCCCAATGATGGTGGAAATTCTTGATGTCTAATTGAAAAAAACTTTGGTAAGCAACATGTTAGATCTCATTTGCTATTTGACCTTTTGTATTTCATTTCGTAAAATTTGGAAATCTACTTCTATAACTTACTATGAATATTGATAAAATGTATCTGTTTCAGTACGTTATACTGTTGAAGTTCTTGCTTCTGCTTCAGATGGTGTTTATATGATTCATATCTGAGCTTCCATGTCTATGAGAACTATAACGACATCCTCATTCAGCATCTACTACCCTAAGGATTTATATGTTTATACAACCTTGATTCTCCAAGTTCACATATATATATAGACACCCAACAAGAGAAGCATGCAATCCCTCACTTCACATATAATATGACCATACAGTTGTAGCTATTCGAAAGTAGTAATAGTTGCTGTGGGAGCAAGTGCTGCAGCAGAGATGTATTATTCTTCCACAATCAGCACATGTTACTCTAGTGGCAGTTGATTCTGCCGTTTGCCGGCTCACGCCTTCTTCTTCGCACTGCAGGTCTGCAACAGTTAGGTTTTTTTTAAACTTACATGTAATGACGCTGTTTCTTTTAGTAAGTTTTAAAAAAAAAACCCTTTTCTTTTCTCTTCAAAATTGCATCAACAACCCTTTTTTTTTCCTTCCGCCGACCGCCTCTCGAGTCAGCCTCTATGGCTCTGCTATCCTTTCCCTTCCAGTCTTCCTAATTCCTCATGCCTTTGCTAGTTTGCTTCTCCCCTTCTCTCTCCAGGTTGAGGTCAGTGAGGCTACCCCTTCAGCCCTTCTGTGTTTTTTTTCATATATGTTAATCTCTTATGTGTCTACAAATAACTACAAAAAAGGAATTGTGTGCTTAACTTTGTCATTAAATTAGAGATTTTAGAGTTTGTTATGCCATGAATTAGAGATTATGTGTTATTTTCATTGAATATTTGAATTGATATTATATATTTATCAATTTATGGTATATTTATGATATATTGTTTGTGAAATAATTGAAATTATTGAATTAGGTTAGTTGATGAAATTATGATGAAATGTGTGAATTGGTGAATGATGAAATTATTATGAAATGTTTAAATTGATGAAATTATTGATTAACAATTGATGTTTTTATTTACTCTAGATTATGGATAAATACTTGATTAAGCGACCAAGAACTGTTGATTCTTCTAATGATCAATTACCAAGTTCCGAAGCAAATGGTGGTATAAATAATTCACGTGTAGAGTTCAATCCGAATGATAGTTGTTAATGATTCGGGGTTACGTAAATCAATTGAAGACTTTGATATTGTGATTAGAGATCAAGTTCGAAGAGAGTATTTGACTAGATGTCCATGTCAACCAATTGCTCATAATTATCCCCAAAAATACTTTTCTAATGTGAAGAGAAGCTTTCGGCTTGCTTGGTTTAAAAATTTTGAATGGTTTGAGTATAGCATTTCAAAGGATGCGGCCTTTTGCTTTTACTGCTATCTATTTAGCAATTCAAACAGAGTATATGCTTTTACAAAAAAAAAAAGGGTTTAGCAACTGGAAAAAGGCAATTGAAAAATTTCAAGAACATGTGGGTGCTTCGAATAGTGCTCATGATGATGCTAGAATACAACTTCAAGGTTTTCAAAATCAAAGGAAGAGTGTGTCACATATACTACTAGTACAAGGGCAAGAGATGGAGGTTGCTTATCGCACCCGTTTAACGGCGACTTTGGATGTCACACGCCTTCTTTTGAAGCAAGGTTTGCCTTTTTGTGGACATGATAAGTCATCGACTTCATCAAATAAGGGAAATTTCCTTGAGTTTTTTGAGTGGTATAACCTACGAAATGAAGAGGTAGGCAAGGTAGTTAATGAGAATGCTCCTAGAAACAATCAAATGACTTCTCCAAAAATTCAAAAAGAACTAGCAAGTGCTTGTGCTGTGGAAACTACACTTGCCATCATCAATGATATTTGGGACAACATCTTTTCTATTATAGTTGATGAGTCTCGAGATGTTTCAATAAAGGAGCAAATGGGAGTTGTTTTGAGATATGTAACAACCATGGAGATGTGATTGAAAGGTTTCTTGGTGTGGTACGTGTGCCTGACACTTCATCTATTTCTTTGAAGCAGGGACAAAGCCAGGATTTATTCTTGAGGGGGGCCAAAAAAAAATTTAACAACATAAAATATATTCATACTAAAAAGTAAAATTTCACCATTACAAAATATATTTTTACTAAAACAAAAATAATGTAGTAATAGAATTTGCTTTGACAAAGACAATAAAACATAGCAAAAAAAAGACTTTTAAAACATATCAAAGTTTTGTCAGACCTTAGGGGGCCGTGGCCTTACAAAATTTTCAAACCAAACCAAATGTACAAGTGAGTCTTACAAAAATTTCAAACATTGGGGGTGAATTTTATAAATTTTCAAACCTTGGGGGGGGGGGGGTCATGGCCCCCTCCAATATACATGTGGCTTCGTCCCTACTTTGAAGAATGCTATTGATGAATTGTTTGCAAAACATAAATTGTCATTATCGAAATTGAGAGGTCAAGGATATGGTGGGGCTTCAAATATGCGAGGCGAGTTCAATGGATTGAAGGCTCTTATTTTAAAAGAAAATCCATATGCAAGGTATGTCCATTGTTTTTCTCACCAACTCCAATTAGTTGTTGCTGTTACCAAGAGCAACTGTACTGTGGGTGATTTGTTTCAATATATTACTATGATTGTAAATATGGCTGGAGCATCATGTAAAAGGAAAGATAAACTTAGACAGTTTGAACATGATAGGATCGTAGAGTGTTTGGAAAAGAGAGAGATAGTTAGCGGTAAAGGAAAAAAAATTCAAAAAATCAGTTTAAGACGGCTCGGAGATACTCGTTGGGGGTCACATTACATAACAATATTCCGTCTTATGTCTATGTGGACTTCCGTATTATAAGTGCTTGAAAATGTGCATGATGATGGTGCTTCTGATGATAATAGCGGTATAGCCATAAGTTTGATTGATAAGATGGAGAATTATGAATTTGTATTTGTGATGCATTTGATGAAATATTTATTGGGAATCACAAATGATTTGTCACTTGCCTTACAACAAAAAGATCAAAACATTGTACATGCTGTGAAATTGATTGGGGTAATGAAAGCTCAACTACTAGATTTTAGGGAGGCGGAATAGGAGAATTTTTTGAAGGAAATCTATATTTTTTGTGAGAAGAACACGATCCCAATAATTAATATGGAAGACAACATGAAATCCCGCGGTCGTAACAGGCGCAATGGACAAATTATTATTAATTTTCATCATTATCGTGTTGAGATTTTTTGTCAGGTATAATCTGTATAATTTTTTTTTCATTATTCATATCCAAGATTTTATCTTTTTTTGTTGGTTTTTCATTATTACAATATAGGTTGTTGATTCAATTGTTCAAAAGATGAACAATCGTTTTTAAGAAGCAGAGTTACTTTTATGCATATCATGTCTTGACCTCGTTCTCTAAATTTGACAAAAACAAGTTACTCCGTCTTGATAGTTTTATCCAGAAGACTTCTCATATCATGTGGTTAAGACCTTGATATTGCGTGATAGAACTCCATTGATCATCATTGAGATTGTTGCTTTCACGCTGGTCTGTCCTGTAGAATTTCATGTTGGTGGTGATATTGCTTGGGGAGAGTGGTTCATCCTCTTGATTTTCCCTGTTGTTAAGCTTTTTGTTGAGTTGAATGGAATTCTGTAGCTGATTTATGATGATCCCAACAACCCTTCTTCTTCTTCTCTGCCTTTTAGTTAAAGAGACTTGAAAATTCTCTTCCGTTGGAATGGTTGTCATGGACTGGAGTTGAAGTTTCCCATGCAAGGAAAATTTAAGTGAGAGGCAAAAAGAAAAGGCAATTTGGGTTTTTTGTATTTTTAGAGCTACTCTATCTGGGAAAGTAATCAACTATGTTGATCTTCCCCATAATTCCTTGGGGTGCTAGCTGAAAACACTCTAGTAAAGTTGGTAGTTGAGATATAAGAAGAGATGGTGGAAGAGGATTTGAAGTTGTTTTGTTTTTCAACGGATGGGTGGAATCTAAAAGCTGGAGGTAGTTGAACATTTGAATTCGAGTTTCCCTCAATATATCAAAACTTCCAAGGAAGAAAAAAAAACATACATAAATTCTGATTTTCATTCAGCTGCTACCTGACGTTTTTTTCTCCTTGGAACTCTCTCTTCTCTCTCATTCTCATTCTCATTCTCATTCAACATTAATTATTGTGTCTTTGCCAGTGTACTCTTTATTTTACTTGATGGAGTAGTTATCACGACGAGGGTGTTGATCTATAGCCAAACCATTAGGCTGCTGGCTGCTGCTATAACATATAAACAATGGGTGCAACTTGCTTTAAAGACGACTGACAGGGAGGGAGGGAGGGATGAAAGCTACAATTACATAATAATAATAATAATAATAATAATAATGGATGTCTAATTTGAAATTATAAAAGCATATGCATATGTAGCTAATTGTACGTGCCAAGACAAAATATGAATTGACTTGTGCTTTCATCATACACATGTCATTATCTGGAAACAACAAGGAAGGAGATGAATCCACCTCCTTTTTCAAATTATTTTTCTTTTCTTTAATTATTACTCCATTCATTCATGCCTCGTACACAGGTATGTATGTAAATTTTAGGGGAACAAAAATTGCCCTCCATCTCCATGTACACAAGAATAGTATAAATGGCTTAACTTTAAAAAGGTATTTTTAGTCTATGCCGACCGACAGCTCCAGGCCAAGTTAGCCGAAGGCCATGTTACATAAACAAAAATCATGTTTCTATTTTTCCTATTTGTAAAGACGAAAATAATTCAACAGTCATTTCAAGATGTAGATATAGAAATATGATAATATCTGACAGGCTACTGTTTGTTTTATCATGTGAATTTTGAATTATTTTTTTTCAATAGTCTTAAATAGTACGTAAAAGAGTAATAATTGAGAAATACATACATATATATCATGTCCCCAAAATAGATAACGTAGACTGCTGTCAAGTTTTTTATACTAGCACAGCACAACAATGGTAAGCAATAATAATCAAATTAAATTCTATTTGTGTGGAGTATAATTTATTCTTTTTACTACCCATGATATATAGAGGGAATTAATTAGTTGAAAAGAAACTAAAAACTAATTGTTATATATGGACACGTGCGCCAATCTTGGAGTAGCATTGGATCCTATTTCGACAGCCCCATCCCCATGTGTGGGCTAGTCAGTCAGTCCCAAGGATAAACTAATTGTTTTTCCGTGAACAAATTATCTACTAGTAGTATTCCTTAATTAATTTATCAACTATTTCTCGGTTGTACTACTAGTTATTTTATTTTATGTTTAAAAAATATAATTAAACAACATTTTGCTCAACTCAAGTTTGATTGCAAATGTTGTTTTTATACACGTAGCGGCTCGCTTTATCAAGTTTTTGTGTTGTTCAAGCTGGTTTGTTATCTGCAAGACCATCCATCGAAAAGTTAACTTTTTGCATGATTTATTTCTTTATTATACGAATCCAATAATTAACTAGATATATATATATATATATATAAACTTATCTGATGTGAATCAAAATTATAAAAAATAAATATGTCAATGTTAGTATTATGTACTATATTTTTAAGACAATTATGTTCTCCTTATTTGCTTAGAGTTAGCGGCACTTGTCTCCAAGATATAATGACAACGTGTGTAATAGCAACATTACAAATAACACACAAACGAACAAAAGAAATACTTTGAACTCTCTCAAAATGAGCTATGAATTTCTTAAGAAAGGAAGAATTGAATGACTAGAATGTTTGATGCTTAGATGAATTGAATGATTCATATGGCTGCCCCTCTAGGCTATTTATAGGAGGGTTAGTGACCCATCGATCATATGGGACACAATCCTTCCAAACCAAATGGACATCAACGAAATGGTGTGAAGAAAGGCATAGCAGACCGACGCTTCCGTTCAGGAGATAACGCTTTCTAAAACGACACAATTTTGATATGAAGCCAATGAGATAGCGCTTCCCAAAATAACGCAGTTTTGATAATAAATAGAATTGGAACTAAATAATTTTTTGTCCAAAAAGATATATACAATGACCCACGAGCCTGACACAGCTTATCAGTCGCAGACATGTGTGGTTCAAACTAAACTTTGGCTAGGTCCTTTCCCCTCTACAAAAGTGGGGTGCTCCTTGGGGCCCAAACCCAGGAGCTAACTAATTGTATATATACTTAATTTATTTTTAATTCTTAATCGATGCGGGACTTAACTTCTCACAAGTATTTATTATCATTTCTAAAGGTAATATTTGGGAGTTAATTTTTCGTTCATTACCCAATGAATTTGAGCTCATCTGTAATATTTACCATACTTATCTCATAACTCTCGTTCTCTCTCATCTGTAATATTTTCTCATGAGAGATAATTTGAAAATATTGTGACTAATTTTTCTAGATTATATAAAATGTCAGATAATTTAAAAAAAATAAAACCATGTAAAGGAGTAATATATAATGAGCCGGAGGGAGTACTTGGAAGTGTAACACGAAAACGCATTTTAAGGAGAGCTTTTCATTCAATTATAATCAATCAGTCAGTCGTTATACTAAGAATGTAATATACAATACGTGCATTGGATTTGAGGAGATGAGATCTATGCAGCGGATGGGTGGGAGTGATGTCTTGTGTGTGTGTGTGTGTGTGTGTATACATATACGTGGTCGGATGTATAAAAATTCTATATATAATATAACTCCCTAGCCTAGCCTGTCCTTGGGAAAATATGAACCCTTTATTTGTTTGAATAAGAAATATTATGATACACATATCGGAGGAACAGCTACCGATAGAGCCAAAAGAGAATAAGTGATAAGATAGTAAGATCCGAGTGTATGGAGCCAAAAGCAGTTGAATTTTATATTGGTTGGTTGTGTAATGTACTACTACTAATATTCATACTTGTCTTTCCATAATTAATTATTAATTCTCTTTCTTCCTATTTTATGTTCAAGACACTACCCAGCGCAGAGTATATATATATTGTCAAGGTTTAATAATATTATAATTATTAGAAAACTATGATAAAAATAATTAAATAATAACAAATTTTAATTCCGACCAAAATTAAAAGTCAATACAAAACTTTCTTCAAGCTTCATTCCATTTTCTTAATTTTTATTCCATAAAGAAAGTGTTGAAATAAGATACATTTAATTCAAATGCAGAATAGATAAATTTAATAATTATACCTTTCTATGGTAACTCCTATTATATATGCCTTCTAACTGTGACCACCCCACTAGCTCGTCGATAGCCACCCCATGGTACCACCGCTACCACAACACCCCACCCATGACCATCGGATTTATTGGAGTACATTATAAGTATGGAAACTCATAAATCTACCACACTTTTTAATATTTTCACACGTAGGGTTCACTCTTTAATTATTTACTACCTCCATTCTATAATAATAATTAAAGAATAAGCTGTCTTACGTGTGAAAATATCAAAAAATAAATTAATCATCTTCCTACAAGTATCTTTGTATGCATTAATTGATATTTGAATATGATATGCATGGCAATGACATGCATGAATTTATAAATAATGCTACAATCACATAATTTTGGGTTACATAATACTCACATACACACATATGCATACTGTGGGCTCTGTGTGACATGCAGGGCCCGTAAATATGCATGTGTGTGTGTGTGTGAGTTTATATGACCCAAATTATGTGATAGTAACATTGCTCTGAATTTATTTGGATGAATAGTCAAATGTGATTGATCTTAAAAAAAACTAATATTTTTAAATGTTAAAATGATATTTTTACATGAGTTTTTTTCATATAGAGGTAGAATTTACTATAATTCATGTGAAAGGGATCACGTGTAAATAACAATTTTTTACAGTTCCCTAAAAAAATTGAGTGTGGTTAGTATGAAGTTACCTTTGGTCAATACGTATGTCGGGAGGTGATCTCTCCGTGTGTCAGTACTGTATTAATCAATTTACCATGAAGTTAACTTCATAGTAGTCGGATTAAAAAAACTATACTACCGTGCTGCAGCCAGGGTGTGTGCCCACCCACCGTCTTACAAAACAATAATGCTACTATCACATAAAAAAAGACTCGTATAATTTTTACATACATATATATTGTGAGTTTCACTGTGACATATGAAATTCACAAATATATATATATGTATGTGAATATTATATAAATTATTTTTATGTGATAGTATCATTATTTCTTACAAAATGAGAGACTTGTCAACAGGTATCACGGACCAGATCGTATCATTTGTCTCTCTCTCTCTCTCGGGAAACTCAACTCCTCTCTCCGACTCTCTTCGGACTATAAGGTTCTGCCAGAAAAAAAAAAAAAAAAAAGTAGGGTAGGCTTTTCTGCTTCTGCAACAGTCAACAGTTGTAATAGGAAAGGGGTCCTTTAATTATGTCGTAATCATCATATGCTCTCTTCTCTTTTCTTTTACTTCATCAACTTGCCTTTTCAGCCCTAAACAAACAATCCCATCAACTTAACATTTTTACGCTTACCCTCTCTTCTCTAATTCTCATCCTTTGCACTTACCGGTAAGCCAACTTAATACGTTTATACATGTGCACCCTAGTCCCTAGCTATTCAATTTGTAAGAAGGTAAATCCTATATTCATCCTAAACTCTTGGGAGCTGACATTAAAGGGGCAAAATATAATGTATGATCACATGTCAATTGTTTTTATTAATTTGTAGAACTTTGTCATTATTGACAGGTATGGTTGGTCATATTATTTTAATACAAAGGGCATATATATTTTTGTCTTATAAATAATTAATTTGTGTCCATAATTTTTATCATGTTAATATTATTAACTCTAAATTTTATTTGATGCATTCTTCAACATACATAATAAATTTATGTAAATTTTTTGGGTGCATAAATTTATGTAATTAATTTTAACATTATGAAATGCAAGTGATTAAATTTGAAGTGCCTTTGACACTTGCTATGTTGTTATATAATACAACCGATATATGCATACACGGATCCGGTTAGTATGAAGTTTATTTTTTGGTAAGTTCGTCAATTGATCAATAGAATGCTGACACGCAGAGAGAAAAACATCCCTCCGTCTACGTGTCAGGAATCTATTAGTCAATTGACCAACTTATCAAAAAAAAAACTTCATACTAATCACTCCCTGCTTACAATTGCAGTAGTACTTTAGAGAGAAGGTGGCCCCATGCAAGCACCTAAATCTACATTTAAATCTATGGCTGACCGAGTTTGACTTTGAAGATAAAAAGGGTGAACGAGCTGAGGTGGACGTGGATTATTTGAACAAAGAGTAGCTAGCTAGCTAGTATTATACTCCTTTCTTTCCCTGCAAAAGATAGAGAGAGAGGGCCGGGGAGAGAGAGAGAGTTTAGAGAGAAATATTATTCACTTTATGATCTTTCTTTCTTTTGTACGTATGGTATTTGGTGTTTTCCCTTGATATCAAACAAATTAAGGTCTCTCACTTCACTTTAGATCTATCTCTCTCTGTAACTAGCTAGAGTACGTACGTCCGAAAAAACTCTTGGATTATTATTGTTTTTGGTGTATATTTTAGGATTCTACACTACTCTTAATATGTCTTGATTTACTCTTCTTCTTTAATTCTTCCTCGATATATATATATATATATATATTGGAGATTTGGATAAAACCAATATTAATTTCTCTAGCTAGCTGTTTGTGCTTGCACAGACTACTTAATTTGTTTTTGTTTGCTACCATCTAATTTGCTAGTATATATATAGCTAGCTATATACTCCTTTGTATTACTAGCTAAATCCACAACAACAAAGTAGAGATGCAAATGATGTCTGGGGATTTGTTTTCGATTCCTTCTCCCATCAAAATTCTTCCTCAAGAACCTGCAGATGCAAACCCTAATTTCAAATCCAACTCAAACCCTTCCCTCAAGAAGAAGAGAAATCTACCAGGAAATCCAGGTAATTAATTAAAACTAACTAACTATATATATATATATATATATGTTGTCATTTCTAAATACTCCTTATTATATATCGAGATATGTTAGTTAGATGTTTCAACATGGTATATATCTGTATCAAAACAGGCAATTAATTTGTATGGCTTAAAATTAACTTTGTTGAACTATATATATTAAGTATGTGGTAAGTAAGCGATTGATTCTTTATATATATTTTAAATAAATAGATCCAGATGCCGAAGTGATTGGTCTGTCGCCAAAGACACTAATGGCGACGAATCGATTCATTTGCGAAATATGCAACAAGGGTTTCCAAAGAGACCAAAACTTACAGCTGCATCGCAGAGGCCACAATCTCCCATGGAAGCTAAAGCAAAGAATTAACAAAGATCAAATCCGAAAGAAAGTTTATATCTGCCCCGAAACAACCTGCGTCCACCACGACGCCTCTCGCGCCCTCGGCGACCTTACTGGAATCAAGAAGCATTTCAGCAGAAAACATGGTGAGAAAAAATATAAGTGTGACAAATGTTCAAAAAAATATGCAGTTCAATCAGACTGGAAAGCTCATTCTAAGACTTGTGGGACTAGAGAGTACAAGTGTGACTGTGGCACACTATTTTCCAGGTACATATATTTAATTTTATTCCCTGAAATTAATTTGATGAGAATATTTTTGTTTAATTGTCTGAAACAATTAATAAATGCTTGACCGAGGTCTCATAAATATATATATATATATATATATATGTGTGTGTGTGTGTGTGTGTGTTTGTATGTACAGGAAAGATAGTTTTATTACACACAGAGCTTTCTGTGATGCCTTGGCTGAAGAGAGTTCAAGATTCAGTACTACTACTACTACTTCAGCTGCTGCTGCTAATAACATGAACTTCATCAGAAATGATTCTTTGAACGAAAGTAGTACCGTGATTAATCCCCATGATCAGCAGTCAAATCTGGCACACGGGTTCACCGGATTATCTGAATTTGGGGCGGGTTTTCGTTCAGACTTTGCAGCTGGAAATCAACATAACCCTACATTGTCGCTTTGGTTGGATCAAGCTAATTCTCAGCTTAACCCCATTAATGAAATGCCCTCAGTTCATTCGTCAAAACTTTACATGCCCTCGAGTTCTAATGGTGTGCCTGATCAAATGGTTCAAATGGGGTCTGGCAATAATAATAATAATGTGTTTGGAACCTCTTCATTAATGGGTAATTCTTTGTACAACTCTGGTAATAATAATAAAATTGTTAGTGGTGGTCAGCAGCCAAGAATGGATCAGTCTCCAATGTCCGCCACCGCGCTGCTGCAGAAGGCGGCTCAGATGGGCTCAACCCGTAGCAATCCTTCGGTAATGTTTGGCAACAGTTTTCATGGGGTCATGATCAACTCATCTTCTTCTATTTCTTCAATATCGCCCATGAATACTACTACTCAAAGTTTCAACCTCCTATCGTCGTCTCAGAGTAGAAATGATCAATTTCATCAGGTTTTTGGCAAACAAAAAGGAGAAAATCTTGGCGAATTGCCATTACCAATTAGTAGTATGAGTTCTTCATCAAAAAATCATCATGTTGCAGCAGCCAATATTAATTTTGATCAAGGTATGATGATGCAAAGTAGTAGGATGAGACCTGCAGTAGGCGGGTTGTTTGAAAACAATAGCAGCAGCAGCCTGACGAGAGATTTTCTGGGAATGGGTGGTGAAGGGGGTCGTCCATTCTTGCCACAAGAGCTGGCTAAGTTTGCATCATTTACTTCAGCAGCCATGGGTTTGAGCCATTTCACTAACCACTAGCTAGCTAGTGAACCTGCAGTGTATTGAATTAATTAATTATTTTGCTTCATCTTAAACTTATTTTTTGCATGTGTCACTTCATAATATATATATATATATATATATATATATATTGTGTTGTGTTGTACTAATAGCTAGATATTAAATACTACTTGATTATCAAATTATGTCATGTTACTGTGATATTTCTTGAATAATAATAATCACCTGTGTTGTTGTACTTGTGGTTTAGTATTTGACAACTATCCCATAACATTTTGCTCTATATATATTCTTACACCGCAAATTACACAATAAGCTAGACTATTCGTTGGGTGCAACCTTTATTTTTGTATCAGAATTAAAATATTGTTAATTGTCATGAATGTAATAGACTTTTTTGAAAATATGAAAATTTTGAATGTAATATACTTTTTTGCTATGGACATTAATCGTTTCTTTGTATATGAGAAGAATTTTCAAAATCATCGGAATGAATCAAAATAGTTCTTCTATGATAATATATATAATATATACACCACAAGAGAAATTAAAATTAAGAAAGAAAGAAAGAAATCACCCAAGCATGCATGCAGCTTATAAGTGTGAGATGACAATTCATCAATCAATTTAAATGGAATTTTTTTAGAGAAGTACTCCTTCCGTTCCTAAAAGATTGTCGTTTTAGAAGAAAAAATTTATTCCAAAATATTTGTCGATTACAACTTCCTAGAAGAATAAATTATTTACTTTTCTATATTACCCATATCTTCTCTCATTGTCCCAATAAATTCTCTCCCTTCTATTAATAATTTTCAATTTCCCATAAAGGAGTAGTGATGAAATTTTAAATAAATTTTACTAATATTAAATGATTTTTTTAATTTATGTGTCAAAACCTTAAACGACAATATTTTAAAAACAGAAAGAGTAATACTTTTATACTTTGTCGTCATTAATTACTCATCCATCGTTTTTGGGGTTAGACATTAGAGAATTAAGAGATTATACGCTTAATTAATTTGATCATGCATGACACATGGATTAGCTAGAGAGTTAATAGAGAGGATGAGACTAAAATGGTGTTAAAGCAAGGACACAAGTGATTGGGTGGCTGACAGTGGGTGTCGGAAGTAGACTGAACAAGAAGAGACTACGAAAAAAAGGCCATGCATGTCTCTGTCTTTCTCTATCTCTCTCTTATCTTCTTAATCTTACTACTACTACTGTTTGAGTTTGGCCAAACCCAAAAAAAAATGCTAAAACTTTGAATAGCACAGAAAACTAGAAGATTCGTTGACCATCCTGTCACTCAGTCAAGCTTAGCGGGCTAGCAGCTACAACAATGGAGTATATATTAACATGCGCGTGAGGTTATATAATTCCTCATTATATATATATACCTAGGTAGGCCGTTAATCTCCCAAGATCGATCGATCGATCGATGCCGTAGATAGGTTTAACTACGTTTTTAATTTTGAACACATAATTATCATTGTTTTGAGTTGTATTTATAATGTTTATAATTAAATCGATCGATTTGATTTACCAGAAAGTTGCTTTTGTTCTTTTTCACTTGCGAGTTAAACATGTTAACGGAGTAAAACTTAAAGGTCATATTTGTTTATTAGGATAATATTTGAGATTAGACTAATAATTTTTAATTTTTTATTTATTTTTTAAATTAGACTCTGGACTATTAATTCTGGGATAACAAAATGGCTTAAATGAGAGATTATTTAATATCATGTCTAACATGGTATTATAATCCCATGAGAATGGATTAAAATTTTGTAGACTAAAATTAACATTTGTCTTTTCTACTATGACTAACGTATCCTTAAATTAGATTGAACGTCTTAGTTGTGATTGATTATCACTAAAGAAAAATTTTATAATATTTTTAGTCGTACTTTTCTTTTTTTTTTTAGTACGTAGGTACATTTAAATTATACATACATGTAGTATTTTACATACATCCAACATGCTGGTACTTCCATAGTCTCAAGTAAGACTTGAATACTTGAATAATTCCACCGCCCCATCCCCTACCCCACCCCACCCCACCCCACTCCACTCCACAAAAATTAAAAAAATAATATTTATTGATTATATATACATCCCACCCCTACCCCTACCCCTACCCCACGACACCCCACCCCACCCCACCTCACCTCACTCCACTCCACAAAAATTAAAAAATAATATTTATTGATTATATATACACCACACCCTACCCCACGCACCCCACAAAAATTTAAAAAAAAATTACTGATTATATATACACCCCACGCCACCCACCCCACGCCACCCCACAAAAATTAAAAAAATAATATTTACTGATTATATATACACCCCACACACTACCCCACGCTACCCCACCCCACCCACCCCACCCCACCCCACCCCACAAAAATAAAAAAAATAATATTTATTGATTATATGTATCTCCACCCTACGCCCCACCCCACCCCCCACCCCCCACCCCCACTCAAAAAAAATAATATTTCTAATTATGTATACCCCCACCCCCACCCCCACCCCCACCCCCACCCCCTCAACCCACCCAAACCCCCCTCCAACCCCCCACCCCCCACCCACGAACCACCTCCACCCCCACCCCAACCCTACAAAAATTTAAAAAATAATATTTACTGATTATATATACACCCCCATCCTACCCCCCCCCACCCCCACCCTATCCGCCCCAGCCCCCACCCCCACCCCCACCCCCTACCCACCCCTACCCTTCCACACTCAAAAAAAAATATTTACTGATTATGTATACCCTACCCCGACCCGCCCACCCTGCCCCTGCCCACCCCACGCACCACACCCTCGCCTCCACCCTACAAAATTTAAAAAAATAATATTTACTAATTATGTATACACCCCAACTCCGCCCCTTACTCCCTACCCCGACCCCCTCCCCTCTCCCCCCTCAAAAAAATAATATATACTGATTATGTATACACTCCCACTCCATTCCACCGCACCCCTCCCACCCCCCACTCCCCACTCCCCACTCCCCACTACCCCCCTCTCAAAAAAATAATATTTACTGAATAAAAAAATTATTTATTTAAAAGTTTTTAATTAATTTTTTTATTATTTTTTGATGTATAAATAAGTTTAAATTATAGTTTAAAATATGTTATTATTGGTAAGTGTATAATAGTCCAAACGATATTTTTTAATCCAATCCTTCAATTAATTCTGAAAAAAACAAACATAATATGAGATTATTTTAAGTTATCACCTGAATAATTCCGTAAAAAACAAACATGTGATTAGGATTATTTAATTCTAAAATTAATAGTCCTAAATTTTAATCTCATAAATTATAATTCTGAGATTATAATTTTTGCAAATAAATATGGCCAAAGTCCGTACCTGTGAATCAAACATGTTGGAGTAAAACTTAAGGTCCGTACGTACAAGAGAATAGATGTTGATACCAACATAAATAAAATAAATAATGGAGAATAAAACATAAAGTAGCATAGATGGTGATTGACAGGTAATTAAGCAGCCACAAATAATCAAAAGAAAAAAAGAAGGAATAGGGTATATATAATGATAATTTATAGCCAGCCAGCCCTCCACCTTGGAACTTACTCTATCCGATTCTTAATATAAGTCATTTGAGAATTTTAAATAAATATTAATTATTTCTATCTAATAAATAAATTCTTTTTTTTTAATATAAAAATAATATAAATAATTGATAGTATTATATTTAATATTTTATAATTATTTACTTAATATTTGTGCACAATTTTAAAAAAAAATTATATTAAAAAATAGATGGAGTATTAATTAAGGTCGAATGTTTTTTAGTATTCCAATATCCTTAAGCATTTACTGTATGTATATGTATACATACATATATATATATATATATGGGACTGAGCATTCGGTTATAACCGAACCGAATAGCTTATTCGGTTATAACCAAAAATCGAAATTAACTCAATTTTAATATCCGAACTACTAATCAAATTAAGTGATAACCGAAATGTTCTGTGTTTCTTTTATAGAACTGCATAAAGAGGGGAATATAAAATGAAGCTCAAATCAATCTAAAAAGTAAACCTTCATAAACCCGACTTCAAAGACTATAGTTACAGAGGGATAATCAATCTAAAAAGTAAACTTCATAAAGAGGGGAATCGTTGTGAAAATCACAAGTATAGAGTGAAGCTCATCCGAAGGAAGACCGCCGTTCCCGACTTGCCGTGACTCACTGCAAACGCGGTCGTGGATTGATCAGATCAACGGTGTGCCAATCGAGCTCGTCCAGTCGGAAATCCTCTGTACAAAGCCTTTGAGCCGATCCTCCTTCTCGGTCGCCACCGTTTCGCCGGCGTCAACATGAGGAATCCGAGTCTGGGAGATGATGACTAGTCAGCTGTGAATATATTTAGTGATTTTATACTCAGCAAGAGATTTCGTGTTCTTTTTTTTCACTTGCCAAACAGAGCCCTTTATGAGAAAGTTAGAAAAATACCGTATATGGGTCCATTCCGTGATTCCGGATTTGAAACGTTAATTAATTGTAGTTTTTTTCTCTTTCTTAGATTAAATTAATTTGAGTAAATGACGACGTCAGCCACATGACCGAGTAGTAATATAAATAATGCTACTATCACATAAATTTTTTTACATAACTTTCATACATACACATATATATTGTGAATTTCGTATATCAAGTGAGAATTCATAATATATATTTATATGTATATAAGAGTTATGTGATAAAATTTATGTAATAATAGCATTGCTCTTAGTAATATTAGTTGGCCGTTGCAGATCACAAGAAACTTGGCCCCATGTCACTAGTGCCGCCAGTCAACTAGTCATCCCCCCTCCCTCTCTCTCTCTCTCTCTCTCTCTCTCTCTCTCTCTCTCTCTCTCTCTCTCTCTCTCTTCTTTTGTTGGGATTTGTGAAAAAAAGAAAGCTTGAACCCACTGAAAGTTCTTCCTCCTGCTTAAGTCATTTTATTCGGTTATTCGGTTTAACCGGATAACTTAAATTTAGTATCCGTATTAATTAATCGAATATCGTAATTAATTTTGATTATAATTAAAATATTAAAAAAAAATCGAAATATTATAAAATTTTGATTATTTTATTTTGGTTCGGTTCGATAATTCGGTTATACCTGTTTTTTGCTCAGTCCTACATATATGCGTACATACATATATATATATATATATATAAAAGCACAATTACAAAAAAAACATGAAATTCTTGGGAAATGCATGTATCAAATTTGTGTTTAATTTATACATTATTACTGGCTTTATTCCACACACAAAAAAAAGAGTATCATTGGATCATTTTAAATTCCTAAATATGAATTAGTAATATATTTTTAGTTTATGGTTGTCCTTCAAATAAATTATTAGTTTAGTAAAAAAGACAAAATAACAAATGATTAAAATTTAAAATATTATGTTATTTTTATTATTATTTTAAATTAAAAAATATTCTATAAATATACTCTTTTAATTAAATACTTATCTTCCTCTGACATGCAAAAAATACATAGAAAGGCAAAAAAGTAACCTTTTTACAGTGAATATGGTGGATATATATATCTGTGGCGCCCCTCTTAGCTTGGGCCAGTGCAGTGAAATCATAAATTTTAAATTGAGTCCTTTACAGAACTATACAACTTTTACAAAGTAATTATAAAAAAAATGCATTTATAAAATAATTATAAAAAAAGTGCAAAAATTCAAACCATTCAATTTCAAATTAAATATGAAAATCTAAAATCAAGGAATAACTAATAATTCAAATTCAAATTCAAATCTTTTAGATCTAACAATAATTTCAAATTCATAATTCAAAATGTAAATCAAAATGAGAAAATTAAAAATAAAAAATTATGAAAGAGTTACTGTTCATCATTCTCCTCCCCCGCCTCCCGCCGCCGCCGCTAAATCGCCACCGCTATATCGCCGGAGTTGCTATTCTGAATTTTTTTTTGACGATTTGGTTACCCATAAAAATTAAAATGGTTACCTTTATACGAAGTTTGGCTACCAACTGCATCACATTCAAAATAAATTTGGTAATCAAATAAAACTGAATTAGTTACCTTATCGGAAGGTTTGGTAACCAACTACATGAAGTTTGGTTACCAACAGCATCACATTCCAAATAAATTGGTAACCTAATAAAACTGAATTGATTACCTTCATACCAAGGTAACCAATCCTTCATACCAAGGTAGCCAAACCTTTATAACAAGGTAACCAAATCTTCATAACAAGAAAACCTTCATATTAAGGTTCGGTTACCTTAGTATGATGGTTTGGTTACCTTGGTATGACTGTTTGGTAACCTACTGCATGAATTTTGGTTACCAACTGCATCACATTCAAAATAAATTGGTAACCTAATAAAACTGAATTGGTTACCTTCATACCAAGGTAACCAACCCTTCATACCAAGGTAACCATACCTTCATAACAAGGAAACCAAACCTTCATAACAAGGAAACTTTTATATTAAGGTTCAGTTACCTTGGTATGAAGGTTTGGTTACCTTGGTATGCCTGTTTGGTTACCAACGTATGAAGGTTTGGTTACCAGTGGAGTTGGAGAATGGACCGGTGGTGGAAGGGAAGCAACGGGTGATGGAGTGGCCTCCACCGCGGCCAGTGGCGGGGCCTCCACCGACGGCCACCTTGGATCGATTTGGGGGAAGAGGAGGAAGGGGGAGGAAGTGAAGGGGGGGGGGGGTGGGGTGGGGTGGGGTGGCGGCGCGGGGCGGGGGCGGGAGGAGGAGAAAGGGGGGGCGGGAGGAGGGGGGATGGTAGTGGGAGGCGGAGGGAGGGGGTGGGGAGTGGGCGGGAGAGGAGAAGGGAGGCGGAGGGGAGGGGAGGGGAGGGAGGGGAGGAGGCGGGGTGGGGGGAGGAGGATAAAGGGGTGGCGGTAGGAGGCGGAGGGAGGGGTGGGGCGTTGGCGGGGGGTGGAGAAGGGAGGCGGAGGAAGAGGAGTGGCGGGGTAGGGGTAGGGGTAGGGGTAGGGGTAGGGGTGGGGGTGGGGCGGGGGCGGGGGCGGGAGGAGGAGCCGCGGAACAGTGAGGTGGGGGAGGGCGGTGGTGGAAGAGTAGGTAGAAAGTGGGTTGGAAGAGGAGGAAGAAGACTGAGTGGGATAGAATCATGGGAGAGAATTGTGGGAGAGAATCATGGAGAGAATCGTGGGAGAGAATCATGGGCATAATTAAAGGGATAAGAATGCACTTTTTTTGTAATTAAATATTGCATATGCACTAATTTTATAAATATTTTATTTATGTATTTTTTTTATAATATTTTATTAAAATGTACTATAATATGTAATTGTTCCTTTTAAATTTTACCCCATTGGACAGTTGCAGGGCATTGATTTTTCGAATAAGCACTTTAAAGAATTTTCAAATAATACTTTTTAGTTATAGATTAGTGGAGTATTATATACTACATGTATGACTATATATAAGTAGGATATAATCCTTCCGCCTCAAAATAATTGCTTAATTTTAATTTTTTAAAATTAAATTAATTATTTTTTAAAATTATTTTTTATACTATTTTTATAGAATATAGGTGAAGAGATTATAACAAAAAAAAATATATACAATTTATTATTAATACTAATTTTTATAATATTAAAAATATATTTATACATAATTATTAATTTTAAAAATAATCAATTTAATTAAAAAAAATCAAAATTAAGTAATTATTTTGAGTCGGAAGGAGTAATAGAAAGCAGTGTGATTGCTTAAGTAAGTCTTGAGTTGACTAATAAGGTATCAGTCCACAGTCCATGGTCCATATATATTTATTTATATACACACTAGTATACAAAAAGTGATCAAACTTTATATCCAACTTTTTTCTTGGAGAGACCAGTTACACTTGTCATGCCTAAGGTTGTGCAACTGGTAAAAATCGGATCGAATCGGACCGGTATCGAATTGAATCGAAACAGAAAGTAGACAAATTTTGAAATCGATATCGGTACCGGTTGGACCGGAATACCGAACCGATTTACCGGTTCGGTACTGATTTTTACCGAATAAATAAAAAAATAATATAATTATTATTTTATTATTATTTTTATTATTATTTTTCTTATTATTATTATTAATAATTATTTATTAAAAATAAAAAATAAAAAAAATTAGAAAATCGGTATATACCGGTTCGGTTCGGTAAAACTGAACTATAAAAATTCGGTACCGAACCCGGTATCGAAAAACCGGTATATACCGGTTTTTTGTACCGAAACCGAACCGATTCTTTTTGTACCGAACCGACCGGTTCGGACCGGTCCGAAAAAACTAATTTTTTTGCCCAACCCTAGTCATGCCCTACAACATGTCTACATTATTTATACAATATACACACATTTAAATAATTTTGACTTTGGATACCATTCATTGACCTTTGTTTAACTTAAATCATTTCAAATGTGGCATCTTTTTGATGAATTTGATAAAAGTGGGAAAAAAATAATGAACTGATATTTTCATATAAAAAATTGATATTTTTACACGATCTCTCTAACATAAATAGTGAGTTGGTTCCATCTCCATACGAAAGATACTCATATAAAAATATCATTTTATCATGTGAAAATATCAGCTTCCAAAAAATATAATCTTTCTATATCCTCTTACTCAAAAAATATCATAAGGTGCGAGATTTTTATTTAATTTCAAATTTAAAACTAAGTTGTAAAAATCCAAGGCCCTTATCTTATACAGCTTTCTTTTAAAGGAGTATTATTGGTTATTGGATACGAGGTTATGTCAGCCGGTGTAATCAGTTAGGCAAGGCCCAAAAAATTAATGTATGGTCTAGGTTTAAATATGGGTCCTTTATGTAAGACCCCAACTTATTGTGAATAAAATTTAATTTTTTCTATATATTATTTTGAAATAATCAGAGTTAATTTGATTAATGTGGTAAGTTATGGCTAAAATGCGCAAATATTTTAAATAAACAAGTGGTTATAAAATATTCATTATTGTCGGGGAATATTTGTTTGGTCGTGAAATATTCTTGCTGTCGAAAAATATTCGTACGACGACGCAGCCATTTGTGGGCCCCATAACGAAAAACTGTCAGATAAAGAAAACGACACGAATGAGTTTTTTTATAGTAACGGCGTAATTGTTACCGTTAACACTGTTGAAATATCCGGTGGTTAAAAATGAAGTAATACGCGTCGTTGCACAGTAGCACACGGTATTGCACAGTATTTTTATATTATTGTTAATTCAATAATTGCTACTGCACAGTATTTTCCATTATCAGATCAATAATTTATATTATTTGAATAATATTATTAGATAGCATTATTGACAATGTCTAAGGAAGTTCTGTCTAGAAATGGTTATTTAATTGCGCGCCAGTAAGAAGAAATTCTTATCGGAAGTCCCCCTCTTTCTTGAAAACGACCTGGTTGTCAATATTGTAGTTCTGTAATATTATTGATGAATAATTAATTATTGATTTATATGATAAGGAAATATTTATTTTGTGGATACACATGATGGAATTAGTGCTGAGGTATTTTTATCAGTATTTTAGTATAGAAAATCATCCGTTTGTGGATTTTGGACATTTTTTATTTGGAATTTGGAAAAACTTTCTTCTGCATAGTTTTAGAGAATTAAACTTCCTATGGATAGGACATATGATTTAAATTTTTCTGATAAAAAAGCTATTTTTTATGAATTATTGAAGTTCCGGAATAATTAATTTTTAGGATTATAAAAGTTTTTTAAAAGAAAAACTATTTTTTTAATGTTGGTGGGCCCCACTGGTGGTCGCTGATGAATTTAGTCAAGGTGGTGCGTGAAAAAAAAATAATATCAAGTGATTATGTATACACCCCCCACTCCACCCACCCCCAGCCCCACGCCCACACCCCCCACCCCCTACCTCTATCCACACCCACACCCTACTCCCACTCACCCCCACACCCTACCCCCACCCCACTCCACCACCACCCCTACCCACCACCCCCTCCCCCCTACCGACCACCCCCCCACCCACCCACCCACCCAACACTCCCTACCAAAAATAATAATACTAAGTGATTATGTATACACCGCCCACCCCACCCAACCCAACCCCCTCCTACCCACGTACCCACCCCACTCACCCACTCTCGCAATCTCCCAACCTCCCAACACTCCCTCCTAAAAAAAATAATATTAAGCGATTATGTATACATCACCCACCCCCCCACCCCCTTACCCCTACCCCTACCCCTACCCCTACCCCACCCACTCCACTCCACTCCACTCCCACCCCCACCCCACCCAACCCCCCACACCCAACACTCCCTCCCAAAAAAAATAATATTAAGTGATTATGTATGTAAGACCCCAACTTTTATGAATAAAGATTTAATTTTCTTTATATATTATTTCGAAATAGTAAGGTGTTGATTGATAAATGTGAAAGTTATGGGTGAAATGTGCAAATATTTTAAAATGAGCAAGTGGTTATAAAATATTCTTGTTGTCGGGGAATATTCGTTTGGTCGTGGAATATTCTTGTTGTCGGGGAATATTCGTACGACGGCGCAGCTATTTGTGGGCCCCACAACAGGAATAACTGTCGGATATAGAAAACGACAGAAATAACCTTTTTATAAAATAACGGCGTAGTTGTTACCGTTAGTACTGTTGAAATACCCGGTGGTTAAAATACAGTGATACGCGGTGTTGCACAGTTGCACACGGTATTGCATAGTATTTCGAATTATTGAGTCTTACGTGAGAAGAAACTTACTCAATTATTGTTACAGTAATTACTGTTTAATATTTTATATTATTGACTCAATAATTGCTACGTTGATATTTTATATTATTGACTCAATAATTGTTACATTGATATTTTATTGACTCAATAATTGCTACGTTGTCATTTTATATGATTGATTCAATAATGGCTACAGTTGATATTTTGATATTATTGATTCAATAATTGTCATTGCACAGTATTTCACATTATCAACTCAATAATTCATATTATTTGAATAATATTATTAGATAGCATTATTGACAATGTCTAAGGAAGTTCTGTCTAGGAGGGGTTACTTAATTGCGCGCCAGTAAGGAGAAGTTCTTATCGGAAGGCCCCCTCTTTCCTGGGAACGACCTGGTTGTCAATATTGTAGTTCTGTAATATTATTTGTGAATAATTAATTATTAATTTATATGATAAGGAAATATTTATTTTGTGGATATAAAAGAAGGAATTAGCTGCTGATGAGTTTTTATCAGTATTTTAGTGTGAGAAATCATCTGTTTATGGATTTCGGATAATTTATGTTTGGAATTTGGAAAAACTTCCTTCTACAAAGTTGTAGAGAATTAAATTTCCTATAAGAGAACATAGAATTGTATTTTTCTGACAAAGGGGCTATTTATTATGAATTATTGAAATTTTGAAAAATAAATATTTTTTTAATGGGTGGGCCCCACTTTTGTTAAAAAAAATTTAGCCACCAGGCGGCGAATTTTTTTTGAAAATAATAATATTTTATTATTTTAGTCTCCTTTGGCATCCTAAGCTTTTCCTATAAATAGGGTGCTTATGTTAGAATTAAAAATCACACCAGAATCAGAAGTTTTCTCTCTCTATAATATCGAGCGTATTTTTGTGAGTATTTCAATACTTTGAGTATTAGTATTCAGTGCAAGTTTTCTTCGGTATTATATCTGATATTCCAACCAGAAGTACTATTCTTTTGAGGTAAGGGATGTTATTTTTTTCGTAAATGATGTTATTCTTTTCAATATCATTATACAGAAATATTGTCATGGATTTTATTATGAAATTCTTACTTTTTTCGTCGGGATTACTTTTCACGTATACGGCACTATTCACGGAAAAATTAAATTTTATTCTATTTGTCCAGATTGTTTGTTAAGGTTACTATCTTTGGTTGGATCTATGTTTTGAGCTTTATTCTTGAATTTTGCTCCACAATTGATTATTACGAAGTATTTTTGAATTGGATATACTAAAATACGAATCCTTAATCTTATCATTTATTTCACTGAATTCGTTATTTATATGGTTTTTTATTATCCTCAGTCCTAAAAGGTGATGTAACTGAATGTCTTTGGCCTGTAGAGCAAAGATGAATGATTACCTGATGAATATCTTTGGCCTGTAGTGCAAAGATGACAGGTGTTGAGATGAACATGACCACTGATGATACAAATGAATATCTTTGGCCTGTAGTGCGAAGATGAATATTTGATTCGAGATATATATTGATTGATGTTACAGGGATAAAATATTGATGATGGACTTTTAAATCATAGAAGATAGTAGACTTCATTTTCTGCTTAACTCTTCTAATGAATTGTTATTTCCGCTGCGAATATTGATCTAAAGTTGGTTGTCCATTATATTTTATCTGATTTGTTGAAGACTAACGATAATTTATTTTTCCATTATCTTAGTCATAATATTCTTTACTGAGCTAGTTGAGCTCACCCTTTTCATCTGTTGTCCTCTTCAGGAAATGAGAATGTCGCAGGGACTAGTCGGGGGACAGAGTGATGGTCCGAGTTAGAGCAGTAGTAGTCCTCACTATTTTTGATAAATAGTGTGATAATAATTGTAATGAGGACTTAGTTTGAATATTAATATTTTTTACATATTTGTATTGACACTCACAGTTGTGTGGTCGTATTTTGCACGACCGTATGATATAAAGTTTGTATTTGAATTCTGTACCATGTATTTGGACGACTCAGAATGGGTTGGGTTGACTGGATCTATTTTGGGGGCGTCACAGTTGGTATCAGAGCTTAGGGATATGATCTCTGGCGGAGATCGGGGAATAGAACTAGGAGGGGATAGACGAGTAAATCCTTCGCTAGTGTGTCCTACCTAAGCTTATGTGGTATTTAATTGGTCAGTCGAAGCATAGAGTTAATATGTGATATGTTAATTTGTTTAATTAACCCTTGTTTTATGGCAATATTTAAGAATGACAGCTGAGAATGTTAACAACGAAGTGAATGAGACCGTGGAGACACCTTTAATCACTAACCAGGAGAACGTGCAACAAGAAGGCAATGTTCATCCTGAAAACAACGCTGGTCAAACGATAAACGATGAGATGTTTAGAAATTTTTTACAGTTTATGCAAAACCAGACGAGGGAGACTCGTGTGCAACATACAGGTGGAGATAATAACAACACGCGAGTTGTCACTGCCAAGCAGTTCAAAGAATTGGGACCACCAGAGTTTCTGAGAAAGTCAGATCCGATCAAGGCGGAGACATAGATTAAATAAATTACCAAGATATTTGATGTCTTGGGATGTACGGAGGAACAGAAGGTTCCATTCGCCACGTTTATGTTCCGTGGAGAGGTAGATTACTGGTGGGAATCCGTGAAGCGTACCCAGCCTGCCGCACTCAAGATGTCTTGGAAAGCGTTCCAGAAACTATTCAATGACAAGTACTTTCCTGAAAGTATTCGTCATATGAAAGAGGTAGAGTTTATCAGATTCGAGCAAAATAACATGATGGTATCCCAGTACGAGGCTAAGTTCGCGGAGCTGTCCAGGTTTGCACCTCATTTGGTGGAGAATGAGGAACGTATGACGCGGATGTTTCTAAGAGGTTTGAAATCCGAAATACGTCAATACCTCATTTCTCATAAATTTTCTTTATATTCGGATGTAGTAAATAGGGCCCAGTTATTAGAACGAGATAATGATTATGTTCAACCGAGGTACCACAACCAAGGTCGTACCGATGACAGCAGTCATCGGAGCAATGACAATCAATGAGGAGGAAAGTATGACAGAAGCGGTAACCACTCCGGTGGTAATCGTGGCCATGATAGTAGAAGAAGCGAATCGGGAGGAGATTTCAAGAAGATAAGGTACAACAATGAGAACGTGAAGACGTCGACATCAGCACCAGCATCAACTGTTTCTATGGGAGGAGAACGACCACCGGTCATATGCTATAAGTGCGAGAAAGAGGGACATATCAGCCCAAACTGCCCACAACAGTTCAAGGCATGCTATAACTGTGGAAAAGAAGGACATATAGCTCGAGATTGTCCTGTTGCGAAACCAAATCCAGCGGGGGTGGTGATTCCAAAGGCGGTTGCAGACAAGTCAAAGTCGGTGATTCCTGGAAGAGCGTTTGTCGTAACAGCCCAAAACGCGAGAAATCCACACGAGGTGATTACGGGTAAGCTGATTATAAACTCTTGCGAAGTTAACACCTTGTTAGATTCCGGTGCTACCCATTCTTTTATTTCACCTGCTTGTGCTCAACGTTTGAACTTGACTTCTGATAAATTAGACTTTGACTTGTCTGTTGAAACTCCGTTAGGAGAAACTTTCGTTACATCCACAGTTTACAAATCTTGCTTGATTCAGATTGGTACCCTTACCTTACCTGTTGATCTTATATCTTTGAAAATACTTGCATTTGACGTGATTTTAGGAATTGACTGGTTAACCACTTACCATGCCAAAATTGATTATTCTCGTAAGGTTGTTAGTTTTCATATTTCTAATCAACATGTTGTGCGAATTTAAATCACCTAAACCACTAAAATCAGTCAATATCATTTCAAATCCCAAGGCTATTCGTTTATTGAAAAACGGATGTTAAGCTTTCTTAGCTCATGTCACTGATCTAAACCAGAATACATCAGATTTGAATGATATTTCCGTTGTTAATGAATTTTCTGATGTATTTCCCAAAGAACTTCCCGGTCTACCCCCAGAACGTGAAGTTGAATTCTTTATTGACCTTGAGCCCGGTACAAAGCCCATTTCTAAAACCCCATATCGAATGGCTCCTATTGAACTTCAGGAGTTAAAGATCCAATTACAAGAATTATTAGACATCGATTTTATTCGTCCTAGTACATCTCCTTGGGGTGCTCCTGTTTTATTCGTAAAGAAGAAAGACGGGAGTATGCGACTTTGTATTGACTATCGGGAGTTGAACCATGTCACCATTAAGAATAGGTATCCGCTACCTCGTATTGATGACCTGTTCGACCAGTTGTAAGGAGCGCAATTCTTTTCAAAGATCGATCTTCGTTCTGGATATCATCAGTTGAAGATTAAAACTGAGGATATTCCAAAGACTGCTTTTAGAACACGGTACGGGCATTATGAGTTCTTAGTCATGTCTTTTGGATTGACTAATGCTCATGCTGCTTTCATGGATATGATGAACCGTGTATTTAAGGAATATTTAGATCAATTCGTTGTTGTCTTTATTGATGACATCCTCATCTATTCTAAAAGCCGTGAAGATCATGAGCACCATTTGAAGTTAGTACTTCAAAAGCTTCGTGAGAACAAGCTATATGCCAAGCTGAAAAAATGCGAGTTCTGGCTTGAGGAAGTAGCATTCCTTGGGCACGTGGTATCGAAACGTGGAGTATCTATGGACCCGGCAAAGATTGAAGCAATACAAAGCTGGGAGCAACCTAAGTCGGTGACCGAAGTACGGAGCTTTCTGGGCTTAGCTGGTTATTATCGGAGGTTCGTATAGGAATTTTCTCGAATCGCTACTCCATTAACTCAGTTGACTCGAAAAGATACAAAATTCGTTTGGGGCGAGGAATGCGAGAAGAGCTTCCAAGAGCTCAAGAGGAGACTTATTTCGGCATCTGTTCTGACAATACCATCTGGTTCGGATGAATTTGTTATTTACAGCGATACTTCGGGCAAAGGGTTAGGATGTGTTCTCATGCAACATGGGAAAGTCATAACCTATGCCTCGCGACAACTCAAAGAATATGAGAGAAATTATCTTACTCATGATCTAGAGTTGGCAGCAGTCGTTTTCGCATTGAAGATCTGGAGACATTACTTGTACGGAGAGAAAGTGGAGATCTATACAGATCATAAGAGCCTTAAATATTTCTTCACTCAGAAGGAACTCAACATGCGGCAATGACGTTGGCTTGAGCTGTTGAAAGATTACGATCATACCATCCAATACCATCCTGGAAAAAGCGAACGTGGTAGCTGACGCGTTGAGTAGAAGATCATATGTGGAAACGAATGCGATGATGTCAAGTATACGCGTAGAACCAGCTTTGATTGATAAAGTTAAAGCAACTCAAGCTACGGATACGGAGCTGATGAAGATGAAGAAGAAAGTGCAAGAAGGTGCCATTCCAGAAGCAAGAATCGATGAAGAGGGAATACTTCGAGTCAACTCCAGACTGTGTGTTCCTAACGATTCTGACTTAAAGCATAGAATCATGATGGAGGCACACAACACACTATTCGCAATCCATCCTGAGAGTACCAAAATGTATCGTGATCTTCGACATACATTTTGGTGGAGCAATATGAAGAGAGAGATCGCGGAGTTCATCTCGAGATGTTTAACTTGTCAACGTGTAAAGGCGGAGCATCAAGTGCCGAAGGATCCATTGCAACCACTAGAGATTCCGAAATGGAAGTGGGAACACATTACGATGGATTTCGTTACGGGTCTTCCCAAGGTTTCTCAAGGCATAGATGCGATTTGGGTTATTGTTGATAGATTAACCAAGTCTGCTCATTTCTTGCCGATACGAGAGACTTATTCCATTGAACGTCTTGCTCATATGTACGTGAATGAGATTGTGAGATTGCATGGCATGCCAGTATTCATAGTTTCAGATCGTGACCCCAGATTTACTTCACGATTTTGGATCAGTTTGCAGAAAGCTATGGGCACGAATTTACGATTCAGTTCGGCTTATCATCCTCAAACAGACGGACAATCGGAAAGGACTATCCAAACTCTTGAAGATCTATTGAGACTCTGTGTTCTAGACTTCAAAGGGAGTTGGGATAAGTACTTACCATTGGTGGAATTCTCCTACAACAACAGTTATCAGGCAAGTATATGCGTAGCTCCATTCGAAGCGTTGTATGAGAGAAAGTGTCGTTCTCCAGTATGTTGGAACGAGGTGGGTGAAGCAACATTGTTAGGACCGGAGTTAGTACGTATGACTACGGAAAAGATCCAAATGATCAGACAACGTATACAAACTGCACAAGATCGACAAAAGAGTTATGCGGATCTTCATCGAAAGGACGTGGAATTTAATGTTGGGGACCATGTGTTATTACGTGTTGCTCCGTGGAAGAAAGTTACGAGATTCGGGAAGAGAGGAAAGCTCAACCCACGATTCATTGGTCCATTTGAGATTCTTGACCGAGTAAAAAATGTGGCCTATAGACTCGCTTTACATCCAAGCATGTCTCGTGTTCATAACGTGTTTCACATATCCGTGTTACGTAAATATGTGAAGGATCCAAACCGCATTATTGAGTTAGAACCAGACGACATAGTTGAAGATTTAACATACGAGGAGGTACCAGTCAAGATCTTGGATAGGAAGGAGCATGTCCTACGCTCGAAATTATACCTCAAGTTAAAATTTTGTGGAGAAACCATGCTATTGAGGAAATGACCTCGGAGTTGGAATCGGAAATAAAAGCGAGGTATCCTCACCTTTTCGACATACCAGGTACGTACGTCAATTTCGAGGACGAAATTTCATAAGGAGGAGAGGTTGTAAGACCCCAACTTTTAAGAATAAAGATTTAATTTTCTTTATATATTATTTCAAAATAGTAAGGTGTTGATTGATAAATGTGAAAGTTATGGGTGAAATGTGCAAATATTTTAAAATGAGCAAGTGGTTATAAAATATTCTTGTTGTCGGGGAATATTGGTTTGGTCGTGGAATATTCTTGTTGTCGGGGAATATTCGTACGACGGCGCAGCTATTTGTGGGTCCCACAACGGAATAACTGTCGGATATAAAAAGCGACAGAAATAACCTTTTTATAAAATAACGGCGTAGTTGTTATCGTTAGTACTGTTGAAATACTCGGTGGTTAAAATACAGTGATACGCGGTGTTGTACAGTAGCACACGGTATTGCATAGTATTTCGAATTATTGAGTCTTACGTGAGAAGAAACTTACTCAATTATTGTTACAGTAATTACTGTTCAATATTTTATATTATTGACTCAATAATTGCTACGTTGATATTTTATATTATTGACTCAATAATTGTTACATTGATATTTTATTGACTCAATAATTGCTACGTTGTCATTTTATATGATTGATTCAATAATGACTACAGTTGATATTTTGGTATTATTGATTCAATAATTGTCATTGCACAGTATTTCACATTATCAACTCAATAATTCATATTATTTGAATAATATTATTAGATAGCATTATTAACAATGTCTAAGGAAGTTGAAATACTGTGCAGTGACAATTATTGAATCAATAATACTGTTGAAATACTTTTTTCGTCGGGGTTACTATTCACGTATACGGCACTATTCACGGAAAAATTAAATTTTTTTCTATTTGTCCATATTATTTGTTAAGGTTACTATATTTGGTTGGATCTAAGTTTTGAGCTTTATTCTTGAATTTTGCTCCACAATTGATTATTACGAAGTATTTTTGAATTGGATATACTAAAATACGAATCCTTAATTTTATTCTTTATTTCACTGGATTCGTTATTTATATGATTTTTCATCATCCTCAGTCCTAAAAGGTGATGTAACTGAATATCTTTGGCCTGTAGAGCAAAGATGAATGATTACCTGATGAATATCTTTGGCCTGTAGTGCAAAGATGACAGGTATTGAGATGAACATGACCACTGATGATACAAATGAATATCTTTGGCCTGTAGTGCAAAGATGAATATTTGATTCGAGATATATATTGATTGATGTTACAGGGATAAAATATTGATGATGGACTTTTAAATCATAGAAGATAGTAGACTTCATTCTCTGCTTAACTCTTCTAATGAATTGTTATTTCCGCTGCGAATATTGATCTAAAGTTGGTTGTCCATTATATTTTATCTGATTTGTTGAAGACTAACGATAATTTATTTTTTCATTATCTTAGTCATAATATTCTTTACTGAGCTAGTTGAGCTCACCCTTTTCATCTGTTGTCCTCTTCAGAAAAATGTCGCAGGAACTAGTCGGGGGACAGAGTGATGGTCCGAGTTAGAGCAGTAGTAGTCCTCACTATTTCTGATAAATAGTGTGATAATAATTGTAATGAGGACTTAGTTTGAATATTAATATTTTTTACATATTTGTATTGACACTCACAGTTGTGTGGTCGTATTTTGCACGACCGTATGATATAAAGTTTGTATTTGAATTCTGTACCATATATTTGGCGACTCAGAATGGGTTGGGTTGACTGAACCTATTTTGGGGGCGTCACAATGTATACACCGTCCACCCCCACCCCACCCCACCCCTACCCCTACCCCCACCCCTACCCTCTACCCCTACCCCACCCTACCCACCCACCCACCCACCCACCCACCCACCCAACACTCTCTTCTAAAAAAATAATATTAAGCGATTATGTATACACCACCCACCCCACCCCACCCTACGCCACCCCACCCCTACCCCATCGACCCCCGCCCACCGCCCACCCACCCCCCTTATCCACCCACCCACCCACCCAACACTTCCTACCAAAAAAATAATATTAAGTGATTATGTATACATCGCCCACCCTACCCTTACCCCCACCCATTCCACACCCCACTGCACCCCACCCCACGCCACGCACGCACGCACCCACCCACCCACCCACCCACCCTCCCTCCCTCCCTCCCTCCCTCCCTCCCTCCCTCCCTCCCAACACTCTCTCCCAAAAAAAAATAATATTAAGTAATTATGTATACACCACCCACCCCACCCCCACGCCCACACCCACACCCACACCTCTACCCACCCCACCCCACACCCACCCATCCACCCAACACTCTTTTCCTAAAAAAAATAATATTAAGCGATTATGTATACCCCACCCACCCCACTCCTCCCCTCCACCCTACTCCCCCACATCTTACCCCCCACACCCCACCCACCCAACACTCTCTCAAAAAAAAATAATATTAACTGATTATGTATACATCGCCCACCCCACCCTTCCCCCACCCCCCCACCCCCACCCCCCAAAAAAATATTCGATGATTATGTATACACCCCCACCCCCCACACCCCACACCCCCTACCCCAACTCCGGTCCAAAAAAAATAGTATTCAGTGATTATGTATACACCACCCACCCACCAACCAAAAAAATAAAAATAAAATATTTAGTGATTATGTATACATGATATATCTAATAATAATTTATTTAATTGGATCATAATAATGATATGTTTGAAATTTAAAATATGGGTCGACCTATATTTGAACCATAACCATATGGTTCCAACCCACATAACTCATATTAAAAATGGTTAATATGATTTTTGTTCTTAAATGGAACAATAACCATATTTTAAAAATTAAAACCAACCCATAACCATATTTTGCCAGGCCTACCGGTTGTACAGAGTTATTGTGACGCCCCCCAGAATAGGTCCAGTCAATCCCAATCCATTCTGAGTCGTCAAATACATGGTACAGAATTCAAATACAAATTTTATATCACACGATCGTGCAAAATACGACCACACAACTGTGAGCATCAATACAAATATGTAGAAAATATTAACATTCAAACTAAGTTCTCATTACAATTATTCTCACACTATTTATTAGAAATAGTGATGACTACTACTGCTCTAACTCGGACCATCACTCTGTCCCCCGACTAGTTCCTGCGATATTCTCATTTTCTGAAGAGGAAAATAGATGAAAAGGGTGAGCTCAACTAGCCCAGTAAAGAATATTATGACTAAGATAATGGAAAATAAATTATCGTTAGTCTTCAACAATTCAGATAAAATATTATGGACAACAAGTTTTAGATCAATATTCGCAGCGAAAATAACAACTCATTAGAAGAGTTAAGTAGAGAATGAAGTCTACTATCTTCTATGATTTAAAAGTCCATCATCAATATTTTATCCCTGTAACATCAATCAATATACATCTCAAATCAAATATTCATCTACGGACCAAAGATATTCATTTGTATCACTAGTGGTCATGCTCATCTCAACACATGTCCATCTTTGCACTACACCCAAAGATATTCATCAGATAATCATTCATCTTTGCTCTACAGGCCAAAGATATTCAGTTATATCACCATTTAGTATTGAGGATGATGAAAATAATATAAATAACGAATCCAGTAAGATAAAAGACAAAGATTAGGGATTCGTAATTTAATTTATCCAAGTTCAAGAATATTTCATAATAATACTTTGTGGAGCAAAATTCAAGAATAAAGCTCAAAACTTAGATCCAATCAAAGATATGAACCGTAACAAGCAACTTGGACAAATAGAAGAAGATTTAATTTTTCCGTGAATAGTGCCGTATACGTGAATAGTGCCGTACACGTGAATAGTAACCCCGACAGAAAAAAATAAGAATTTCATAATAAAATCCATGACAATATTTTGGTATAATGATATTGAAAAGAATAACATCATTTACGAAAGAAAATAACATCCCTTACCTCAAAAGAATAGTACTTCTGACTGGAATATCGGATATAAGGCTGAAGAAAATTTGCACTGAATAGCAACACTCAAAGTATCTAAATATTCACAAAAATACGCTCGATATTATAGAAAGAGAAAACTTCTGATTCTGGTATAATTTTCAATTCTAACCTAAGCACCCTATTTATAGGAAAAGCTTAGAATGTCAAAGTAGACTTTTTAATAAAATAATTTTTTTTAAAAAATTCCAGCCACCTCAAAAGCCATCAGCCACCAGTGGGGCCCACCTTCCTATTAAAAAAATATTTATTTTTTCAAAACTGCAATAATTCATAATAAATAGCCATTTTGTCAGAAAAATACAAATTCTATATCTTTTTCATATGAAATTTAATTCTCTACAACTTTGTAGAATGAAGTTTTTCTAAATTTCAAGCATAAATTATCCGAAATCCATAAACGGATGATTTTTCACACCAAAATACTGATAAAAACACATCAGCACTAATTCCTTCTTTTATATCCACAAAATAAATATTTCTTATCATATAAATTAATAATTAATTATTCACAAATAATATTACAGAACTACAATATTGACAACCAGGTCGTTCCCAGGAAAGAGGGGGCCTTCCGATAAAGATTTTTTCTTACTGGCACGTAATTAAATAACCCCTCCTAGATAGAACTTCCTTAGACATTGTGAATAATGCTATCTAATAATATTATTCAAACAATATAAATTATTGAGTTGATAATGTGAAATACTGTGCAGTGACAATTATTGAATCAATAATACAAAATATCAACTATAGCAATTATTGAATCAATCATATAAAATAGCAACGTATCAATTATTGATATAAAATATCAACGTAGCAATTATTGAATCAATAAAATATCATACAATTATTGAATCAATAATATAAAATATTGAACAGTAATTACTGTAACAATAATTGAGTAAGTGTCTTCTTACGTAAGAATCAATAATTTAAAATATTGTGCAATACCGTGTGCTACTGTGCAACACCGCGTATTACTGTATTTTAACCACCGGGTATTTCAACAGTACTAACGGTAACAACTACGCCGTTATTTTATAAAAAAAGTTATTTCTGTTGCTTTCTATATCCGATAGTTATTCCGTTGTGGGGCCCACAAATAGTTGCGCCGTCGTACGAATATTCCCCGACAACAAAAATATTCCACGACCAAACGAATATTCCCCAACAACAATGAATATTTTATAACCACTTGCTTATTTTGAAATATTTACACATTTTACTTATAATTTTTTACATTTATCAAATCAACACCTTATCATTTTAAAATAATATATAAAAAAAATTAAATCTTTATTTATAAAATTTGGTATCTTACAGTTATGAACTCAGCAACTTGGATTAATGACTAATGGATATAAAATTGGTTAGCATGAAAGACTCATATCTCAGTTGGAATATCACATGTTTAAAATAAAGAGACCAACGGATATTAGATATCAAAAACACAGTATCCTAGTCAAAACAAAATACCTTAAACAGAGGAACAAGGCATATACCTGATAAAGATTGTTAGTCCAATGACTAGTCAGTATGGCAAACCAGTTTATAAGACTTCTTTTCAAATTAAAATAGCTAAAATCAAGGAGAGAAGGAGTTCAATATGTTCTCTCAGTCGATACAGCTCCATTTAAAAAGACTCCTTGATCAAATAACATATCTAAGCAAGATATATATTTAAAGAAATTCTCAGCAATAATTAATATCTTACACTTTAATAATTTTTGTGTCCAGTAAGTATAAATCAAATAACCTTTTTAACCAACTTGGGCCAAAACAAGCTATTTCTTTATAAACAAAATCCCTTAAGCTGTTTACATAGAAACAAATGAATTAACAATTAAACAGCCCACACAATTTAAATAAAATTCATTTCACTAAATACAAAACCCAATAACATTAAAATCATAAACTAATAACATTGTTTTGTCTAGAACAAAAATCCTGCCGTCAATCATCCTTCCAAGCATAAACAAGATGGCACAAATCTATGCTTACGGGTAGCTCCCACGGCGTCGCCGAGTCGCAATTTGCACCAGTTTGAAGCAGCTTGTTAGGAGGTTCCATCTCCAGCAAACCTCGCGTAAAAATAAACATGCCTGGCCCCGAATCCGGGCCATTATACAGCCAGTCATGCAAATCCCAGAAAATCTGTATCGGCACATCATCCACCATAATGTTCTCATTTCCCCTAAATCTCCAGTGCAAATTATTTAGGCGAATCAACTCAATCCCATCGACTCCAATCCACATTTCAGGATCAAAATCCCCGGATAAACAAGTCTCGATGAAAATATCATGTTCCTTTTTCCCCTTGCCTAACATGGTTCTAGCACAAAATGATTTCTTGGCAAACACATTCTCTTTCTTATGCAATAATGCTGCATCTACCAAGGATGGCCTGCACTTGTTCTTTTTAAAGCCTCCGTTTTCTGATCCCCTAGCACTAAAAATACTTCTGCATTGGAGACCAAAGCTACGAAGTAATCTGAGCATGGCTCGGGGCTGCTGGACCCTTTTTGCGTTGTTCATCAACTTTGAAGGATTTTAGACCCTTTTTGCCCCAGAATTGCCATGTTTTGAGATCAATCTTGCAGGTGTAGGGCTCTTCATCGTTGAGATTTTCAACTGTGATGCATAGAGAATGGCTGGCGAGGTTCTTGGACCACGCTGCAGTAACGAATCTGCATAAATGTGCAACATTGGCTCTGTAGAGACAGGTGACAAAGTTCTGCCATTGTTTATTTGTTGCAGCCTCCTCTGTTTGTTTCTCTTTGCCATAAGACAGATTTTCCGCAGGAAGATAAGCCATTGCCAAGGCCTACACGCTAGACAAATTAGGCGAAAACCTGAAATATCAAATGTTGGCATATCAGACATTTTTCAAATTGGCTTTTGCAGCCACCGACAAAAGAATCAGATCTGTTGTCTCATCCCATGTATTGATGCCAGATAATACTTATTCATTTAAAAAAATTGACTTATTTCTACATTAACACATTAAAAAAATACATAACATGAGACAGAAGATTTGGACTCTCAACAAAAAGCTATCTTTTGGTATTTTTTGCAACGTAAAGGGATTAAAAAGACATACCTTATGTAATGTGATGCTCATATCTAAGAAAATCCTGCTTTTCCTTTGGTATGAATTGCATCAACGCCGAAATTAATTTGAATCTTGTTGATGTCAGAGCTCTGTTTACCTAGCAAGAGTAAAAGTGGGATAGACATGAGAATTATTTGGTGCAGGTAAACTTTTTCTAAGCTTTATTATATGATAAAATCCAAGGGGAAGATTGAACATCTGCGACGTTCATGTCAAGGAAATGAGGAGCAGAGAGGCCGATTATCAATTTAGCAGAAGGACTCGAACTGAGTTGCAGGATATGAATGGCAACACAATAAGAGAATCTGGTGAATAAAAATGAAAAGGTATCTGAAAATGAAGGTGAACAAATCTGCACCATTAAAGACGGGCGGAACTAGCAGTAGGCTATTGGGGTTATAAGTCCAAAATAAAAAAAAAAGTTAGAATAGCCTTGGTCAGCCCAATTCAAATATACAATTTTAATATTAAAATATTATTCGGTCGACCAACCCAAATGTACAATGTGACATTATAATATTTTTAGTCCGTCCCAATTATAATTTCTGGCTCCGCCGCTGATTAAAGATCTCAGAAACAGAAGTTTGTTGTTGTGACTAAATTTAGCAAGCTTTTATTTGCTAATTTTGGCTAATAAGGAGCACTGATTAGTTGTCTTTCTTTATATAATCATAATATTATCTTTCTCTACTAATTTTGAGTAATATATATTTCAGTAGCAAAGACTCGTTTAATTTTTATTTTCTACATTTAGATATTACCTTTGCCCCGTTCACCATGTGAATATGCATGAATGAATCATCAGGTTTGATTCAAGTAAAATATATCCGCACAATTAAATCACTCTAAAGCCAATATACTTTTGTAGTAAAATAAATAATAATAATAAAAAAATTTGCAGTTTAAGTAGTCCTAAATCACTCCTAATATTAAAAAAACAAAAGGGAAAAACAAATACTTCATACAAAATAGAAAATTGCAAACAGCAAAATAAAAAAATTCTTTGGCTACATGACAAATCTAATTAACAAAACAACTAATTTTGAATTTTTCGCTCACCCTAATAAACGATAAGGACCTTTCAAAATTTGAGATAAATCTTACCGTCCATTATATCCTTTTAACTTCAAAAGAAAAAAATTGCTCTCTCTTACATCATCCTCCGTTCTTCCTCAACTCGTCTTTTGCCTCCCTCCATTCTCTAGAATCTCTCCTATTAGTATATATATATATATATATAATTGATATTTTCACAAATTAATTTAATATTTTGGGAGGTGGTTTCATTTTTAACTAAACTAAAACTTTGAGCCACAAGAATCTCTGTCCATGGCGGTTTCCACTTCATTCCGCCTATTCTCAGCTAAATTCCCCCGATCTCTTTTCCACCCCATTAATTCCCCAATCTTCAAAACCCTAATTCTCTCCCCAATTCCTCCACTACCCACCTCAAATTTCTCCTTTTTCAGATCAATTTCTATCCAAAGAATACCCACCACTCCTCACTCTTCTTCTTCCTCCTCACCCTCTATTTCCCTTCAACCCATTGAAGATCTCCCTCCAAAGCTCCAAGAAATTGTCAAACTCTTTCAATCTGTTCAAGAGCCGAAGGCCAAATACGAACAGCTCTTGTTCTACGGCTGGAATTTGAAACCCCTCGATTCCCAGTTTAAAACTGCGGATAATAAGGTTCAGGGTTGTGTTTCTCAGGTCTGGGTTAGAGCTTACTTTGATTCTGAGAAAAATGTTGTTTTTGAAGTTGATTCTGACTCGGTATTGACTAAAGGGCTCGCTGCTTTACTTGTTCAGGGCCTTTCTGGCCAATCTGTTGAGGAAATTGTTCGGGTTTCACCCGATTTTGCGGCGCTTCTTGGGTTGCAACAGAGTTTAACTCCTTCTAGGAATAATGGGCTTTTGAATATGTTGAAACTGATGCAAAAGAAGGCCTTGCAGCTATATGTGGAAGCTGAAAAAAGTGGTGGGGGTGGCTCATTTAATGGTGGTGAAAGCCAGATTGAGAGTTCCAATTCGGGCTCTGTGAATGATAGTGGTATTAATGATTTGAAGGTTGGGGTTAGTTCTGAAGTGGGTGTTGATGATTCTGGATTGTATTCGGATAATGTTGTTGTTTTGGGGAGTAGACGAGAGAGAATTAGGGAGAAATTGGAGAGACAGCTTAAGCCTGTTGAATTGAAAGTGGAAGATATATCTTATCAGCATGCTGGGCATGCAGGGGTGAGAGGTAGCATTGGAGAGACGCATTTTAATGTGAAAGTGGTTTCAAAGGAGTTTGCAGGGAAGAGTTTGGTAAAGAGGCACAGGATTATCTATGTGCTGTTGCAAGATGAAATGCATAGTGGACTACATGCACTGTCTATTGAGGCAAAGACACCAGCTGAAGCTGGTAGTAGGTGATGTGTAGTCATGGAAAGAGGTTCTTAAAATATGCCTTCCTTATTTTTGTCCGGAGTTTAATTAGTCTTGCTTTAAATTATTAATTCTGTTGTATTAATAGTTGCTAAAGGATTAATATATTGGATATGATGTATCCCAAATCATTATAATGTATAATCAAATATATTGCCTCATATTTGTTCTTTGTTGTTTCTCTAGAAGAATTTTCTATTTAGTTTATTGTCTTTTGTTTTAAACTTCTAAACATATTGCAATAGATTGCCTGATTATTTATGGGACTTCTAAATTGCTGATGGATGTGCCATTTGTCAAGTGATCTTTAAAAAAAAATAAAAATAAGTATATTTGTCAAGGGATCTTTCTTTTGAGTTCTCATTAATCCTCTAAAGTTCTTATCAGAGTGCATTTATTTCATTTGCATATTGGCCACATTAGTAGTCCTTTATCAAGGGTAGTATCAATTGCTTTTTGAGAAAGGGTCATGCTTTGAGGAATCCATTTTATAAACTGTTTCACATACACTTCTTTTGGGATTTTGCAGGCGTAAGATAGGTTTATGGATCATTAATTTTCCTGTAATAAAAGAAATTTTTTCCCAAAATTTTAATATGCTTCTGTCAAAAGTTTCCATTGCATTTCATAGATTGTATATATATACTGAAACTTACTTGCACAAAGAAGTCTATGAGAGCATTGGTTTTTCTCTGGACAGTTTGCTTTTCTTATGGCCTTCTCTCTTGTTTGAGCTTTAATGTCAATTGACATTTATCTCATTAAATTCCTCGCAGTACCTTTTCATGGTTTTGTGGCGCACTTTCTTTCACTTCATTTCCCCCACCCATCACAATTTTCTCCTTTGGTTATGATGTCGAGTTATGAGTTTAGGTTGTCTTTGTTGAATGAGGGTGGTATAGTGATTTGTCTGTTTTCCGTACAACTTTTGAAAAGCTTAAAGTTTACAAAAAATTGATAAGAAAAAGAAAAATAATTATACGACGAGAACAAGAAAACCAAGTTCTCAAATATGTGCCTTATTTAAGTTCAGGACTCTTTGCTTGAAAAGTATGAAACCTTGAAAGTGGAAACTATGATTAGCTACAATGTCAATCAGAACTACACATATATCTTAATTAACATAACTTGGTGCAAATGTCAGTCTAGATATGTACCCTATACCCCTAACTCCTGGAATAGGCATAAAATCCACTTTGCAATCTCTCAAGCTTATGGTTAATGTAGAGATCTTCCCTTATATTGTTTACGTGCACTGCATCATATATTCCTGGATTGATCATTTCTTATAGATTTTCCTCATCATGAGTCAGAAAATAGCCTGCCTACCTAGTTTGAGATAAAAGGCATTGTTGAGTTGAGCTTGAGTCCATGGAAAATGATTATTTGGAACTGAATTTGCAGAATAAGCAAGTACAATCTTTGTAAAAAGATAAAAGGAAGCGAAAAAAGCTGATTATCATTCTAGGCTAGGGAAACAGTCAACGAAGAATATCAAGTAACCCAATGGTCTCATGAATTGACCTTATTGGTGGCTTATGTTGTATCAGATCAAATTGATGGAGTTCATTGATCTATTTCAAGTTTTCGAATGTAAGTCTGAAGCAACTGTTTAAAACCGCCTACGAGACCATTGATCCGTGATAGCAGTTTGAATTTTTCAATCAGGACACCACTCTTTAGACACATTTCAGTTAAGATAAATAGCCTCTTAAGATGAATATGAAATACCCTGTTTGTTGTGCAGAAAAGAGAACTTTGTCAATCAACAGTTTGTTATTTTTTTTCCTTTGATATGTTTTCAATTGTGTTTATTTGATGGTAAAGTAGTTTATGAATTTTATTTGGGTCAGATATTTCTGCAAAACTACCTTTGTGGCATCAGGCGTGTGAAGTTTTTTCTCAGCTGTTTTGCCGTTGACCCTTAACTGCCCATTATATGTTACGATCTAAACTGTCTTCATGTATAGAAATTATTGCTTTCTGCCATTGGAGTCTTTGGATATTATGCTGTTCTCCCCCAGAATTGTGAGCGTTATGATACTGAAGCTAACATGAGAGGCAAGAGAAAGCAGGCTAGTAAGCTTTGTCAAGTGCAATAGATATGCCAAAAATCCGCCTTTGAGAATTGATCTGCTCCAAGTTGAAAACTGTGTGAAAATGAATGTTCACTACTGGGTTAAAATAGGAAAGCAACATCTATTGATTTGAAAACATGTCTGCATAAAGTAAAAGCTGAACCCTGTAATGAGATTCATGTTATGAATGGTGGACTAGTCCTATGAATTCAGTACCAACAGGTATCATCCTCCGTGACAGTATTCTATTTCAAGTCTTTGACCAATCACCACCTACAGAGCTAAGTTTTCTAAAAATCAGGCTCTTTCTTGGAAACTGTTAACCTAGTTGGAATATGCTTAACTTTGGAACAGAAGGAGTTTGAGGGATCACCTAGTTTTATTTTTTTTGTTGCAAGTCCTTGCGTCTGTTTTCTACTTTAGTTCATAGACTAACTTGCACTTTTGATTCAGAGCATATATTTTTTATTTATAAGAATTTCTGCCCTTGTTTTATCTAGTAAAGGGAAAAAAGAATTTCTGCCCTGTGGTCAAGGCTCATAAGCTACCATCTATCTATAAAGTGAAAAAAGCATTTTAATGTGAAAGTGGTTTCAAAGGAGTTTGAAGGGAAGAGTTTGGTAAAGAGGCACAGGATTATCTATGGGCTGTTGCAAGATGAAATGCAAAGTGGACAACATGCACTATCTATTGAGGCAAAGACACCAGCTGAAGCTGGAAGTAGGTGATGTGTAGTCATGAAAAGAGGTTCTTAAAATTTTCCTTCCTTATTTTTGTCCGGAGTTTAATTAGTCTTGCTTTAAATTATTAATTATGTTGTATTGATAGTTGCTAAAGGATTAATAAATTGGATATGATGTATCCCAAATCATTATAATGTATAATCAAATATATTGCCTCATATTTGTTCTTTGTTGTTTCTCTAGAAGAATATCTATTTAGTTTATTGTCTTTTGTTTTAAACTTCTAAACATATTGCAATAGATTGCCTGATTATTTATGGAACTTCTAAATTGCTGATGGATGTGCCATTTGTCAAGTGATCTTTTAAAAAAAAATAAAAGTAAGTATATTTGTCAAGGGATCTTTCTTTTGAGTTCTCATTAATCCTCTAAAGTTTTTATCAGAGAGCATTTATTTCATTTGCATATTTGCCACATTAATAGTTCTTTATCAAGGGTAGTATCAATTACTTTTTGAGAAAGGGTCATGCTTGAAAGTAGAGAGCGGCATATTGAGATAAGATCAGTGTTTGATAATTTGACGTGTTCCTTTGCATATATATTTTTAGTCCAATTATACATATAATATTATAAAGTAAACAAGTAGTTTCATCTTCATAAAGTAGCTCCATGAAATTTACTGTAGCTCACCTTCTTGCACTGTAATAGTCAAATGAATTTGTCATACTCGTGTTATGTTGTGATTGTTCATACAGTATGTAACGATGGACAAATATGTGGAACCTTAAAGGGTTTAAATCAACCGAGTAATTTGAACACATTGATAAATATACCAAGCGAATAAATTTCTGCATCACTGTAATAGTGAGTATTCTACCATGGAGGATGTTTTAACCTTTGACACTAAAATACAACGACTTTCTAGGCCATTAGTCTTGTAGGGTTGTACCTCAGCTATGGGTGAACCTGAAGGCAGAAGTTTCACTTAAAATAATGATGAAATCATAGCACTTCATACCATTTTTTTAGGGCTTAACCGCCTTAATGTTCTGTGGCCATTTTTCTTGCCATCTCTGTTTGTATAAATATAGAATCACATAGTAAGTGGACTTTAATAGTTACTTCCTGCTTGTGATATGTGAGTTTTTTAGAAGGACATTATTTTTGTTCAAGGTTTCAAGCTACTCAGGAAATATCATAATTTGATGTTCTTTTCTAATTTCTACTGGACATCCCACCCGCCCATCTTTTAACACATTACCTGTCACAGTTTTTCGAGTTTTTCGCTGCCTAAGTTCATTGATTATGCCTCTATTTTGTTTGTGGTTCTGTGAAAATTTACAATTTCCGAACTTATTTAAGATATATGTGAGATTAGCGTTAATTTCCTCAGTATCTTACTCTATTTTATCATTAACTGCTATCTTTTGGTGACTTCATTATAGTTAGCTGGGCTGTTAGTCTGTTGGTCATCACAATTTGACATTTTCAGTGCAGATGCTGATGTGCGCCTGGCAAGGAGAATAAGACGTGATGCAGGTGAAAAGGGCATTGGCATGGTACTTGATCAGGTTAGCAAATCTTCGTCTATTCAAAGAAACGAGGGTGTCTCTCTTATATGTTGTTTGGATTTCATTCCGCATTGATACAGGGGCCCTTCTCGTTCTTATATGGCTTTGCCACATTAATCATTTAATGACTCATTAAATAAGAGCTAGACTGCTTTACTAGTTGTATATTTATGTATTGGTCGTTTGTTAACTGTGGAAAATTTCAACCTTGGTGCAGTACTCAAAATTTGTGAAGCCAGCTTTTGATGACTTTATACTTCCAACAAAGAAGTACGCAGATATTATCATTCCCCGTGGAGGGGACAATCATGTAGCTATTGATTTGATTGTCCAACATATTCGGACAAAACTTGGTCAAAATGATCTTTGTAAAATATCTCCTAATCTATACGTCATTCAATCTACTTTCCAGGTAATGTTTTGGTATTTTATGTAAAGTGTTTGTTTCTCTTGGAGTCCATTCTCTAGGGGTCTAGCCGTCTAGATTACTTTTTAGGTCTTGTTCTTCTGAGTTCAATTCATTTTCTTATTTTCCTCTGTTTTTATTGTTTGTATCATCTCAGATACGTGGTATGCATACTCTTATACGTGATGCTCAAACAACGAAACATGACTTTGTATTTTATGCTGATCGGTTGATTCGTTTGGTGGGTATATTGTTGATTAAAGAAACAACTTCTAAGTTTGTTGTGCGATGGGATAGTTTTCCTATCATTAATAGTTTATTGAGTACACTCCATCTTATAATCAGGTTGTTGAACATGGCTGGGACATCTGCCATTTACAGAAAAGCAGCTGATCACTCCTATTGGTGAGTCACCATCACTTACGAGTTCTAATCTTAGTCTTTTATGTTCCTTGAGATTAATTTTTTTGTCCATATCCTTAAGTTCATATTATCTCTCCATTTGGAGATGTTAGGTAAGTAATTTCTCTATCCTAGCATGTCGGCAGATTTTATGTCTGAAGGATGTTTTATGTTATTTTCTGAACAACCTATATATATATGCGCGTGTGTGCATATATAATAGATTTATCCCATTTTATTTTACCACTGTTACTATGATTCAGTCAGAGGTAGGCGGGTGGATGAAGACTAGACTTACTGTTACATGGCATAATAATAATCTTTTAAGATGAAGAGAGTTGACATCTTATTCTGATATGGCAATTTAGTAAATGATTTAATCGAATGAGGGTCCAACTATGAGGGTTTTTTAGGCTCATTTTACTCTGAGGCTACTTTAAATAATTGTGGCTTACTTGGTTTCTTTAGTTTTTTTTTCTCCCATTGGCTTGTGTTTAATTATTTGTCCAAAGAAGGATTTTGTTTTTCTTTCCCTTGGGTGTCCTTTTTCAAGTCTGTTATTTCAGATATTATGAATATAATGTGAATATATATTTAGGGAATAACATGGCTGGTTGCAACATATATATATATATATATATATATATATATATATATATATGGGAAGTGATCCATAGCAACCAGTTGTTATGGACACTATTCCAGTAACATGTCTTATCGTCAAATGATTAATAGAGATTAAACACCTGCCGCTACTAAGAGTAGCGGCAGACAAAATGAAATTAAACCACTGCCACTAGTAAGTGTAGTGGCTGACAGTTTTTTTTATATGCCTCTACTCTTAGTAGAGGTATGGAGGAATGTTCTAAATAACCTCACTTTAGTTAGATTTAAATAGTTTCAATGTATTTATTTGTAATATAATTTATATTAGTTAAATCAAATTGTATTACAATATGGAGTTTAAATTTTAAATAATTAAATTGTCGCAATAATTGAAAATGTTAGATTTTATTGCTTATGAAATTATTTATACAAATAAATACATTGAATATAATTGACAATGTTAAATTTTATTACTTAAGAAATTATTTATACAAATAAATACATTAAATATTGACAATTTTAAATTTTATTACTTAAGAAATTATTTATCAAAATAAATACATTAAATATAATTGACAATATTAAATTTTATTACGTAAGAAATTATTTAACCAAATAAATATATTGAAACTATTTAAATCTAATTAAAGTGGGGGTATTTAGGAGTTAGGACATGGTGGGAGATGCGTTTGTTAGAATAGTGTCCATAGCAACCATTTGCTATGGATCACTACCCATATATACATATTTATATATATATATACATATATATATATATGTATCTATAAAAATAGATTAAAAAGTTGTGTATTTGCAAATATATTATTAAAGATTGTTGAGTCATTTGTCGTTGGTCTCATTTTTTTGTCGAAAGATATTTAAATGTTTTTGTAGTTCAAAATTTAAGAATAAAATATTCTTACTTGAACAATAATAAATCTTTGGAACCCAATGACCCCAAGATTTCCTTAACATTTTAAATTTGTATATACTATACAGCAACGTCGTTTTGGGAGGCTACCTCACCCAATAACATGTGGGACACCACATCTTCCTTATTCACATATTTAAATATTTTGGAATGCGTTTCTTCTTCACAGTATTGATAGTCGTCAGTGCTATCACAAGTAATACTAATTAGGAATTTTTCTTGAATTTTTGTTCAATTATCTCATCTCATATCAGCTAGGGGTGTGCAATCAGTTTTTACCATACCGGTACCGAACCGGTACCGGTTGGACCGGTAAACCGGTTCGGTACCGGTTTTTTACCGAAAAATCAAAATCAAAAATTAATATTATTATTATTTTTATTAATATTATTTTTATTTTTATTGTTATAATCATTATTTTATTAATATTATTATTATTTTTAGTATTTTTATTAATAATAAAAAATAAAAAAAATTAGAAAACCGGTATATACCGGTTCAGTTCGGTTCGGTTTGTATGTACCGAACCATAAAAGTTCGGTACCGAAACCGGTATCGAAAAACTGGTATATACCGGCTTTTTTTGTACCAGTACCAAACCGATTTTTTTTATACCGAACCAACCGGTTCGGACCGATCCGGAAAACCGAAAAAACCGGTTTTTTTGCACACCCCTAATCTCAGCATTCATTAATTATTTATGTAGTTCTGCAGCTATTGTACTGATTATGTTGCTTTTTCAACATTTCTTTTTCTGTGAATGCAGGGTCTGTGTACACTGGTGTTGATTTCTGTAAGAGGTTATGCGGTGTCTCTGTTATTAGAAGGTAAACGATATGGTCTCAAAATCTTGAAGTCCTATAGCAATCAATTTAATATGTTTGTTTTTTTTACTGTTCTAGATGTTGAGGCATATGCAAGCCAGTATTTTTATACCAAGAAAAACAAATATTCCTACAGCTGAGCTGCAAGTGCCAAACACATTGTAGAAGCAGATAATCCTCGTTTCTACTATACATGCGTCTGATTAGGCCTTCAACAGGATTCAAGCTGTAAGGGATAAACAGAATTACTGTTTATATAGAAAATATTAATGAATTTAAGCAACGGACTGATGGATGACATTGGATATGAGTATACAACAAAAGGTCTTAACCAAAACATGAATAGAAGGGGTTCTTATGTGCCCCTAAACTCAAATGGTGCAGCAACTGTGTACAAATGAATCCATGTCTCTGTAGGTACTCTTAGATGCTTAGCTGTTACTATATGCAGTTTTGCATACATGCCTCTGATAGAATTCGGACATGTAAAAGTTCATTATCAAGTGGAACAATGTGTGTGCAATGTGCACACATATACACATGTCTGGCACTGGCAGTAGCTGAGAACCTCAATTGCAAGCTCCCAATACTAACTAGGCTCATGTCCGGTATTTTAGATGACGCATTCCTGTCTGGTTGTGAGTTAATCTAATGATTATGGGCAGCACTATGTTCCTGTTCCGTTGAAGACCGACTGATTTCCTAAATTGGTTCAATAGGCCCTGTTCTGTTTGTTCAGTCCATCTATTTTGTCTATTTAGTATGAACTCTAACCATCAGTTCTGTAATTTGAGCCCTTAATTACTAGGAGTTTGTAAATATTTGCAGCGGTGAAAGTATGGAAAATGCATTGCGAGCATGTCGTAAAGGTATCAAAATAGGAAAGATTCTTATTCATAGAGAGGGTGACAATGGTCAACAGGTTCGCACATACTCCGTATGTTGGTTTGGTATGTTTAATACATTTTATCTGAAAGTAATTTGTCATCTTACTGCCTCATTTTTAATGCAGCTAATTTATGAAAAATTACCCCAAGATATCTCAGACTGGCATGTGTTATTATCGGATCCTATTTTGGGCACAGGTTTGTCTACTCTCTTTATCTCATATAGTTGGAAAATTCTCTTTTGATGCACTTGTCTAGTAAAATTTCAATCAACACGTTTCAATGCACAACTGGCAGCTGTACCCTATCACAAGTAATTTGTCATACCGATTGCTCCGTCTTTTCTTTCGGTTTCCAGATGCCACGCGGGATTTTCTAGTTTCTACACTTGCAAGTCGCAAGTCTCACCCTTAGAATTAATAAATTTGATCAAGTCAGACATCTACATTATGACTTGCAGTTATACTTGTGGTTCTTGACATCATCTAGATTGTTTTAAATCTTAAGATTAGAATCATTTTTGGTGGAGAAATGAGAATGTATTCATGAGCTATTCTATGTATTAACTTGATGCTTTGGCCATTTCTTCGGGAATTCAGCTGTTCAAGCTATTTCTCTACTTCTAAAAAAAGGGCGTACCAGAGTCAAACATCATATTCCTTAATCTCAAATCTTTAAGTTAATTAGGGCCTAAGTACTACTGGCTTCCGTCCTATGTACTCCTATTGAATCTACCCTTTCCAGCAATTTACGTACTGCACGAGAATATAGGAAAATCACGATGATGATTATACTTTTCTACTCTCACCAGGCGCCTCAAGGAGTCCATGTGGTTTGCAAGAGCTTCCCGAGAATTAAAATTGTAACCTCAGAGATCGAAACTGGTTTGAATGAAGATTTTCGTGTTATTCCTGGTATGGGCAAGTTTGGAGATAGATATTTCGGGACAGATGACGAATGATCAACACGAGGGTGCCGCCATTATTATCTACAAGAAGTGCTTGTTTTTCCAACCTTGCCAATTTCCAATGGTTATTATTACCAGAGAGAAGAGTCTGCTGAACTTGCTAAACAATTTTTGTGATCCGTGCTGGACCTTTGCAGTTTTGATTTTTTTTTACTCTATTGGACTTAACTGTCAATTTTAAGCATGAGGAGGCGGACTTAGTTGTCAGAATGTCAGTTATGAGAAATACAAGGGGTGGATTTATATTAGCCTTTATTTAAAGGTGCTTTGGATAAAAAAACACTTGTGCATTAGCAGTGATTGATTTTTTAAACTAATGTAAGAAGGAATATGGCATTTCAGTTGATTTTATGAAAATTCATCGTTTGGTTATCCTTTTCGTGTTCCTATATTTTTCTTGTTTTAATTTACTTTTGGTGAATAGAGTCAAACTTTTAGCATGTATCCGGTTACCATGAAGTTAATTTTTGTTGACACACAAAGAGAGATCACCTCCCGGCTTGCGTGTCGATATTGTATTGGTCAATTGACCAAAGTTAACTTCATACTAACTACTCTCCTCTAACATGGTGGTTAGCTAGCCATCAACTATGCTACACCCGTCGTCTTGTTTTTTGTTGTTAACTTATATTCTATAGAGTAATAATTTGTTTTCTTGTCTTTTGTTGTCAACTTATATTCTATAGAGTAATAATTTGATGTCATAACGGTTGTTTATGTGGGAAAAGCAAAGGTGAAAATGTGGTTGTTTATGTGGGAAAAGCAAAGGTGAAAATGTGATCCGATTACGGTGAAATTGTCACATAACATATCATCGATAAACTCTAGATTTTTGTTGCATTAGTTATAGCATAAGTTATATATATTCAACTCTAATGCACTATTTGTGGGTCGGCAAAAATGCAAAATGTTCTATACCCAATACAACAAAAAGTTATAGAATTTATTGATAGTGTATTATATGACAACTTCACCTTAATTGGATTCGTGAATTTGTTTGGCCAAAAAAATGTATATAAATAGTCACCTGAGCAGTGGCGGAGCCAGAGATTTTCAGCGGGGAGTCTGGATTATGCATGTAAAAAAAAATTTCGGCGACCTCTTAGTTTGTTGATTTTTTTCCCCATATTCCTAAATCACAAGTAATTCAATATTCAACAAAATCATAATCCTAAATCACAAACAATTCAACATTTCAATTAGTTCCTCAAATTCAATTGAAACAAAAAAAATTCAATTATAAATTGAAACACAAAATTAGCAATTGAAACCCTAAATTCAAATAAGTGAAATATCCAATAGGCTAAATTAGTAACTAACTCAAATTAGCAACTCAAAGTGATTATGTTTATCACTATACAAGAATAGGCGGCTAAAAGGTTTCATGACTTTTATCTGGAGACTAGAAACAAGCAGATGATAACAAATAACAATTAACAAAACCTACTTAGAATGAATGCAACCAAATTTGGTAACAAAACTCACTTAGAATTAACGAAAATATATCAATTTTGAGGCTCTTGTATAAATCAAAGAAAAGCCCTATTTTTTAGTTAGAAATTAAGGAACAAAAATCCAACAAAAAAATATTGAAACCTAACCTTAGAAGTTGGAGTCGACCGGCGGCAGCAGGCCAGCGGCTGGCGACGGCGGCAGGCGGCGACTCTCTTCAGTCTTCTCTCCGACTCTCCTCCTCTGTTTCTAAGTCTTAAGTCGTGCTTCTGTTTCTGGCTTCCTCTTGCTGATGCTAATATGCTATTTACCTTTTTTTTTCTTTTTTCTTTTTTTAATTTCACTTAACAAAACTATATTTTTTTAAGTTATAATTTTTTTCTTCTTCTTCTTCCCCTTCCTTCTTCTTCCCAGCGCACCCAAACCTGCTATTATCGGATTTCAGGCTGGACCCTTCCATATACTTAGTACATAAAAAAAAATTCGGCGACAGAGGGACCCCCCTCCGCCCCTGCACCTGAGTGCGGATAAAAGCAGCAAAAAAAATAAAAATCTTGTCTTCAATTGGAACTACGATATTTTATTTTTTATTTTATGAGAGATTGAGAAAGTACAAAAGTGTTTTGTATCGAATATGGGTGAGGTGCCCTAACTAGCTTTTCCACACAATTTGGTTCATGAAAGACAAGTGCCAGTTGGAGCAGGGAGTGATCACTCATTCTTCTATTCTATCCGCGAATGATAAATTTCCATAGGCTAATCTGCTGACACGCGTTGACAATTGGGACGATGTATCACATTAGCATATGCCCACAAGGCCATCTCCTATATTTGTTTTCATTGTTTCGTGCTGTTAGCATTATCCTCAGCAAAAGCACCATGTCTGCCTTTGTGGGAAAGTATGCTGGTAGTCCTCTTCATCTCCATCTCCATCTCCATCTCATATCTATATTTTGATAATTTTCCTTGAAAGCTACTTGTGTAGCATTTCCTCTTAGGCCGGCGTGTTCAATTTGGACACAATATTGTTGGACTTGAGCAATCAAGTGTTAGATTCTTCTTCTGACGGCTGATTCGTGTACATTTTTTTTTGTAGAACTATGGAACTCTTTTAACCATTATTGGCACTCTGCTTGATCTTACAATACACTGCTTTTTCCATATAACAACTGCCAGGCTAGCTCTCCACGATCTTGATTATTTTGCTAAAGAATGAAAAGATGCAAATGTCTCTTTGTACAGTGTTTTATTAGTTGCCTCCTTGTCTTGTACTACTTCCCGCAAGTTAAAAGTTGTCCTTGCTGATAATAAGAAACCATTTTCCTTGAAATGTTGATATTATATAAGGAACTAGTGAGATACCCGTGCCTCCGGCACTATTGGAGGGTGAGATCTATTCCAAACTTTGGACGGTTCACATAATTTATTAGGGTGAGCGGAAAATTCAAAATCAGTTGTATTTTATTAAATAGATTAGTTGACCTGCGTGCGTCCACAACTCAACAAGTAGCACCACTCAAAACGTTTTAATTATAAAGTGGGGAATGGGTGGAAGTGAAACCTTGCAGAATCCTGTGTGTGTGTGTGTGTTAGTTTAATAATATAGTATAAGCAGTTCCCAAAGGATAATATAGATTCTTATTGATTGTTTCTAAAATAAAGAAGATAAAAAATTAGTAGGCAGCTAGCTTCTGTTGACGTGTACATTTTACAGTTGTCATTAGCCTGAAGCCTAGTTAGGTCATTTATAGTATGATACCACTGCATATGTCTGACGAATGTTTTCAACAAGTTGAGCTCAATTTTTTTGAATATACGATGGTTTAATTTTAAATTCCAGATTCATTCCAGATAGCCTAGAAGATGAAACACTCACTTTTTATGTTTCAATTAACAAATTGTTATGCTTCTTTAAACCTAATTGATCTACTTGTGATCTTATTCCCCAGTTTTCGTCATTTGTAATACATGTCCATTGATCCTTGGTATATTCTGGGTAATCGATTTGTTTAATGAGCTACTTCATGTACAAGAAAACTCTTAAAGAAAGAGAAAGAAGCTCTGTTTTGAAAAAAGGTCTTTGTTGCAATAATTGAGTATGCATATCAATCAATAATATAGGTATAACATCAATCTATCTATACATTTGAAAGTTTCATTCAAATTTCAATCCGAGCTATATGGAGGAAAAAGAACTGGAAAGAAACAAGATTAGCAGGGAAAGTTGTGCATTCTTAATGCTGCAACTTGGGGCTACAAGAATCCCAGTTGGTGGACTGGTCATCTCTAACTGGCAGGCATCTTCCATGCAACCAGTAGTGAAAGTGTATCCAACCCAAACTTACCCTCACTTTAAAAGTTCCTCTCATGTCATATATAACTTTGTTACTAATTACCTGCTTTTGCAGCTCCGGAGCAACTTTTGGTGGCAAATAAACCAAGCTGGATATCATCATATGAACTGAAACTAACCTTGCCTCTCCTGGTCTTTGACTAAAAGGTTGTAGAGCTCGACTTGCTATCAGACTGTCGAAAAAATAGAGCTCTACATCCAGCTACTCAAATCTCACATCAAGTTTTTTGTTCGGGTTGGAAATTTTTGCAAGAAAGGTGAAGTAGTCAGTGTTGAGATTCACCGGTGAGTCGAAGTATATGACACTGAGGCTTGCATTGGGCATGTCAAGCAACGGCTTTCTTGGTTTAATGTTGAGAAAGATATATGACCAAAGTGGCAATCCCAGAAAAGATTAGAGTGAGGCTAAATATTAATTAGGCAAACTACTGCTCCAAACCATATTACTGGATTTGTTCTACGAGGAGGCCTAAGTAACGGCTGCACCTTTGTTTTTCTGGAGCTGTTGGTATATGGTAAATCCGGTGGAGATTGTTTGTGGTTTATGAGTTTTTTTGATATAACGATTTGGTTTTGAGATGGCATGTTTTGCCTTTGTGGTGGTTGAGTGAGAGGAAATGGTGGTGGCATGCTTTTCCTTTGTGGTGGTCGAGTGAGAGGAAATGGCGGCGGCGGCCGCGGAGGTGGAAGGGGAAGCAGCATCTTAGGAGTGTTATGATGGAGAAAAAAAACTCCGCAGCAACATGAAGAAGATGAAGAATGAAATTTGTTCTTAAATAAAACTTAACAAAGGGTATTGGATTAAGGAAAGTAGAGAGGAAAAGAAAGGCTTTTTTGATTGAGAGGTAGTGGGGATCACTATATTGTATTGAGATTTGAGTAAAGGGAGGGAAGTGGGGTTAGATTTAAAGTTTTGTTAGATACCAAGTGTTTTTGGGTTTGAATTCTTTTGCTTTTTTCACTTTATTGAAGTTGTAATTGGTGTTGTTTGACCTGTGAAACAGTGAATAGAGCTGATGCAATGAATAATCAAAATCAATGGTTGTGTTATATTGTAGGACATATGTTGAACTTCTGCACATTTGATGTTACTTTTTGTTTGGTATGATTAATGCTTGCCCACGCCAGATTTTATTCTTAGTGAACCCAGATCAGATTATATAAAGTGACGAGTATTTTTATTTTTTATATACTAATAAATTCCACTAAATGATATATTTACCCTTCACTATATATATTTTATCGCATCCTTTTGAGGATAAAAAATACAATTTGCACACATTAAGAAAGTAAAAGTAGAGAAAAGAGAGAAAAAAAGTTTTAAATTTATTCTTAGTGAACCCACATCACACTATATAAAGTGATGAGTACTTTTATTTTTATTTACTAATAAACCCCACTAAATGACATATTTACCCTTCACTTTATATATTTTATCTCATCCTTTTGAGAATAAAAAAAATTGTACTTTTAGAACAAACGTTAGTTTATTTTGTTTGGGTGCTTTCAAAAAATATTTGTTGTTCTACTACGTATGATAATAAATTTATGTCGATATTAAATATTTACATATGTGGATACATGAAATATAAAAAAATTAAAAAAAGATCCACACTACTATTTTATTTTATCCTTTAGAATTCTACTACATCAGTTCTATATGATTTTCCTATTCAGTATAACTAATATGCTTATTATCACTTGAACTAAACATTTAAATTAAAAAGGAATTTCTGAAATGTCTTATACTCCTACTTGAACTTGTTGACATTTTAACTTGTCTGTGGGGGCAAATCATTTGCCATATCCTAACCCATTTTATTATTGAGCGAAAATTTCAATTTATATGGATTCACATTCACTGATTCAGGATCTTTTGGCAATTGGATTAAAATTTTAAAAATGGGTTAAATTTGATTTGGCCCATTAATATAATATTCTTTTTTAAATATTTATTTGTATAAGCCCATGGTTAGTAACATAAACCTATTACTGGTTGATGAACACTTTATTGTCAGTTTGTCACTGACCCAGTTTCATATGCAACTGAACTGAACATCCTTATATCCATGAAGACTATTACAATTTATTTATTTTTTAGTTTTTTTTTTGTGAAACTAACTGCATTTTCTTGATTTCTATCTTAATTTTTTTTTTCGGATCCTTATTTTTATTGCTGGATTTATTAAGAAAGTAAGATGCACGTACAGTCAAGCAGGGCCAACCCTGAGTTTTTAAGCGCTTAAAACAACAACAAAAATAGGCCTTTTGCGAATTACTATTAAGATATGCATAAAAAAAACTAAGAATTTTTCCTTGAACAAAAAAGATTTGGGCCTATTTTATTGGGTAAATTTTTTGTGACCCTTTAAATTGACGTGGGCTGGACTCTTTTGTTTGAGTATATATATATAACACAAATACATCTTGGGGGCCCTAAAAATTTATCAATTTTAGTGGGCCTAAAGCCCTGGCACCTTGGGCTTTAGCCCATGGCCGGTGCTGCAGTCAAGTTAGTGAGGATTTAATAGCAAGATCATGAACTTGCTTCACTAATCATGTAAGACACCAACTTTTATGAATAAAGATTTAATTTTCTTTATATATTATTTTGAAATAATAAGGTGTTGATTTGATAAATGTGATAAGTTATGGGTGAAATGTGCAAATATTTTTAAATAAGCAAGTGGTTATAAAATATTCATTGTTGTCGGGGAATATTCGTTTGGTCGTGGAATATTCTTGTTGTCGGAGAATATTCGTACGACGGCGCAGTCATTTATGGGCCCCACAATGGAATAACTGTCGGATATAGAACGGGACAGAAATAACCTTTTTATAAATAACGGTAAAATTGTTACCGTTAAACTGTTGAAATATCCGGTGATAAAAATACAGTAATACTCGTTGTTACACAGTAGCACACGATTTTGCACAGTATTTTAAATTATTGATTCTTACGTAAGAAGACACTTACTCAATTATTGTTACAGTAATTACTGTTCAATATTTTATATTATTGATTCAATAATTGCTACGTTGATATTTTATATGATTGATTCAATAATTGCTACCGTTAATATTTTGTATTATTGATTCAATAATTGTCACTGCACATTATTTCACATTATCAAATCAATAATTCATATTATTTGAATAATATTATTAGATAGCATTATTGAAATGTCTAAGGAAGTTATGTCTAGAAGGGGTTATTTAATTGCGCGTCAGTAAGGAGAAATCCTTATCGGAAGGCCCCCTTTTTCCTAGGAACGGTCTGGTTGTCAATATTGTAGTTCTGTAATATTATTTGTGAATAATTAATTATTGATTAATATGATAAGGAAATATTTATTTCAATTATGATAAAAAGGAAAGAATTTTTAGTAAGAGACATTTGTTGAAAGTTAACATTTTATCTTCTCCGATAAAATTAATTCATTCAAATATATTATTATAATATTACATTATAAAATTATAATGTGATATTATAATAGTATAATTTTATAATTTGAGGTGATGATATTGTTATAATAAATTTAAGGCATAAAAATAAAATGAAGTGGAAGATAAAAGAATTGAATTGGAATTCTTTTAATAATTATAAATATTTTATTATATATATATATTATAAATCATGTGACATATTTTTTTTTCTTCTGTGCTGCCAAACTTGCCAACTTTTTCAAAGTTTGTATGCTGAGAAAATTTCATCCGTCTGCAGTTTTGTCAACATTGGCATCCTAGCTTTTTCCTATAAATAGGGTGCTTAGTTAGAAATAAAAATCACACCAGAATCAAAAAAATTTCTCTCTATAATATCGAGCGTATTTCTTGTGAGTATTTAGATACTTCGAGCGTTGATAACAGTGCAAGTTTTCGTCCATATAATATCCGATATTCAGGTTAAAACTACTCTCTTGTTAAGGTAAGGGATGTTATTTTTTTTCGTAAATGATGTTATTCTTTTCAATATCATTATACCAAAATATTAGCATGAATTTTATTATGAAATTCTTATTTTTTTTCGACGGGGTTACTATTTACGTATACGGCACTATTCACGTATACGACACTATTCACGAAAAAAATTAAATTTTCTTCTATTTGTCTAAGTTGTCTGTTAAGGTTCTTATCTTTGATTGGATCCAAGTTTTGATCTTCATTCTTGAATTTTGCTCCACAATTGATTATTACGGAGTATTATTAAACTTGGATAAACTAAATTACGAATCCCTAATCTTTGCCTTTTATCTCACTAGATTCGTTATTTATATTATTTTTCATCATCCTCAGTCCTAAATTATGATATAACTGAATATCTTTGGCCTGTAGAGCAAAGATGAATAATTACCAGATAATATCTTTGGCCCGTAGTGCAAAGATAGACAGGTGTTGAAATGAACATGACCACTGATGATACAAATGAATACCTTTGGCCCGTAATGCAAAAATAAATATTTAATTTGAGATATATATTGATTGATGTTACAGGCATAAAATATTGATGATGGACTTTTAAATTATAAAAGATAGTAGACTTCATTCTCTACATAACTCTGCTAATGAATTGATATTTTCGCTGCAGTTGTTGATCTAAAACTTGTTGTCCATAATATTTTATCTGATTTGTTGAAAACTAACGATAATTTATTCTTCATTATCTTAGTCATAATATTCTTTACTGGGCTAGTTGAGCTCACCCTTTTTATTTATTGTCCTCTTCAGGGAATGAGAATATTGTGGGAACTAGTCGGGGAACAGTGTGATGATCAGAGTTAGATCTGTAGAAGTCCTTACTATTCTATAAAATAGTGGGATAATAATTGTAATGAATAAGAAATGAATTTGAATGTTTATATTTCGTATTATATACTATTTGCATTGAAATTCATAGTTGTATGGTCGTATTTCTCACGACCTTTTGTTATAAAAAATTGTATTTGAATTCTGTACCATGTATTTGGCGACTCAGAATGGGTTGGTATTGAACCTATTTTGGGGGCGTCACAGTTGGTATCAGAGCTTAGGGATATGATCTCTAACGGAGATCTGGGAATAGAACTAGGAGGAGAGAGACGAATAAAACCTTCGCTAGTGTGTCCTACCTAAGCTTATTTGTTATTTAATTGGTCGTTTGGAACATAGGGTTAATATGTGATATGTTAATTTGTTTGATTAACCCTTGTTTTGTGGCAGTATTTGAGAATGGCAGCTGAAAATCTAAACAATGGACTGAATGAGACCGTTGAGACACCTTTAATCACCAACCAGGAGAACGTGCAACAGGAAGATTATATTCCTCCTGTAAACAACCCTACCGAAGAAACGATAAACGATGGGATGTTTAGAATCTTTTTGCAGTTCATGCAAAATCAGACGAGGGAGACTCGTGTTCATAATACAGGTGAAAATAATAATTCGCGACTTGTCACTGCCAAGCAGTTCAAAAAGTTGGAACCACCAGAATTTCAGGGAAAGCCAAATCCAATCAAGGCAAAAACGTGGGTTAAGCAAATTACCAAGATATTTGATGTCTTGGGATGCATGGAGGAACAGAAGGTCCCATTCGCCACCTTTATGTTCCGTGGAGAGGCAGATTACTGGTGGGAATCTGTGAAGCTTACCCAGCCTGCCGCACTCAAGATGTCTTGGAAGGCATTCCAGAAACTGTTTAATGACAAGTACTTTTCAGAAAGTATTCGTCACATGAAAGAGGTAGAGTTTATCAGACTGGAACAAAATAACATGACGGTGTCCCAATACGAGGCTAAGTTCTCGGAGTTATCCCGGTTTGCACCTCATTTGATGGAGAATGAGGAACGTATGACGCGGATGTTTCTGAGAGGTTTGAAACCAGAAATTCGTCAATACCTCATTTCTCACAAATTTTCTCTATATTCGGATGTAGTGAACAAGGCCCAGCTATTAGAACGAGATAATAATTATGTTCAACCAAGGGACAACAACTAAGGTCGTACCGGTGGCAACAGTCATCGGAACAATGACAACCAGCAGGGAGGAAAGTATCATGACAGAAGCGGTAACCACTCCGGTGGTAATCGTGGCCATGATAATAGAAGAAGTGAGTCGGGGAGAGATTTCAAGAAGAGAAGGTACAACAATGAAAACGTGAGAACATCGACAACAGCACCAACATCAACTGTTTCTAGGGGAAGAGAACGACCGCCGGTAGTATGCTATAAATGCGGGCAAGAGGGACACATTAGTCTCAACTGCACACAACAATCTAAGGTATGCTATAACTGTAGAAAGGAAGGACATATAGCTCGAGTGTGTCCTGTAGCGAAACCAAGTCCAGCGGGGGTGGTGATTCCTAAGGCAGTTCCGGACAAATCAAAGTCAGTGGTTCCTGGAAGAGCTTTTGTCGTAACTGCCCAACAAGCGAGGACCCGAATGAGGTTATTACGGGTAAGCTAATCATAAACTCTTGCGAAGTCTATACCTTATTAGATACCGGTGCTACCCATTCCTTTATTTCACCTGCTTGTGCTCAACGTTTGAACTTGACTTCTGATAAATTAGACTTTGACTTATCTGTTGAAACTCCGTTGGGAGAAACCTTTGTTACATCCATAGTTTACAAATCTTGCTTGATTCAAATTGGTACCCTCATCCTACCTGTTGATCTTATATCTTTGAAAATACTTGCATTTGATGTGATTTTAGGAATTGACTGGTTAATCACTTATCATTCCAAAATTGATTGTTTTCGTAAGGTTGTTAGTTTTCATATTCCTAACCAACATGTTGTGCGAATTCAAACAACCAAACCCCTAAAATCAATCAATGTCATTTCAAGTCATAAAGCTATTCGTTTATTGAAAAATAGATGTCAAGCTTTCTTAGCTTATGTCACTGATCTAAACCAGAATACGTTAGGTTTAAATGATATTTCTGTTGTTAATGAGTTTCCTGATGTATTTTTCGAAGAACTTTTCGGTCTACCCCCGGAACGTGAAGTTGAATTCTTTATTGACCTTGAACCCGGTACAAAGCCCATTTCTAAAATCCCATATCGAATGGCTCCTATTGAACTTCAATAGTTAAAGGTCCAACTACAGGAGTTGTTAGACATTGGTTTCATTCGTCCTAGTACATCTCCTTGGGGTGCTCCTGTTTTATTCGTAAAGAAAAAAGACGGGAGTATGCGACTTTGTATTGACTATCGGGAGTTGAACCATGTCACCATCAAGAATAGGTATCCGTTACCTCGTATTGATGACCTGTTCGACCAGTCGCAAGGTGCACAATTCTTTTCAAAGATCGATCTTCGTTCTGGATATCATCAATTGAAGATTAAAACAGAAGATATTCCAAAGACTGCTTTCAGAACTCGATACGGGCATTATGAATTCTTAGTCATATCTTTTGAATTGACTAATGCTCATGCTGCTTTCATGGATATGATGAACCGTGTATTCAAAGAATATATGGATCAGTTCGTGGTTGTCTTTATTGATGACATCCTCATCTATTCTAAAAGCCGTGAAGAACATGAACACCACCTGAAGCTGGTACTTCAAAGGCTTCGTGAAAATAAGTTATATGCTAAACTAAAGAAATGCGAGTTCTGGGTTGAGGAAGTAGCATTTTTTGGGCACGTAGTATCAAAACATGGAGTATCTTTTGACCCGGCGAAGATTGAAGCAATATAAAGTTGGGAGCAACCAAAGTCGGTGACCGAAGTACGTAGTTTTCTGGGCTTAGCTGGTTATTATCGGAGATTCGTGGAAGAATTTTCTCGAATCGCTACTCCATTAACTCAGCTAACTCGAAAAGATACAAAATTCGTATGGAACGAGGAATGCGAGAAGGGCTTTCAAGAGCTCAATAGAAGACTCATTTCGGCACCTGTTTTGACGATACCATCTGGGTTGGATGGATTTGTCATTTACAGCGACACTTCGGGCAAAGGGTTAGGATGTGTTCTCATGCAACATGGGAAAGTCATAGCCTATACCTCGTCACAACTCAAAGAATATGAGATGAATTATCCTACTCATGATCTAGAGTTGGCAGCTGTCGTTTTTGCATTAAAAATCTGGAGACACTACCTGTATGGAGAGAAAGTGGAGATCTATACGGATCATAAGAGCCTCAAATATTTCTTCACTCAAAAGGAACTCAACATGCGGCAACGACGTTGGCTTGAGTTGTTGAAAGATTATGACCATACCATCCAATACCATCCTGGAAAAAACGATCGTGGTAGCTGACGCGTTGAGTAGAAGATCATACGCGGGAACGAATGCGATGCTATCAAGGCCTATTTTGTGTGATTTACAAAGGATGGAGATAGAGTTCAAGACTCCGGGGACCCATGCGATGATGTCAAGTATACGTGTATAACCAATTTTGATTGATAAAGTTAAAATTGCTCAAGCTACAGACCCATAGCTGATGAATATGAGGAAGAAGGTGCAAGAAAGTGTTATTCCAGAAGCAAGGATTGATGAAGAAGGAATACTTCGAGTCGACTCCAGACTTTGTGTTCCTAACGATTCTGACTAAAAGTATAGAATCATGATGGAGGCACACAACACACCGTTTGCAATCCATCCTGGGAGTACCAAAATGTATCGTGATTTTCGACATACATTTTAGTGGAGCAATATGAAGAGAGAGATCGCGGAGTTTATCTCGAGGTGTTTAACGTGTCAACGTGTTAAGGCGGAGCATCAAGTGCCAAAAGGCCCATTGCAACCACTTGAGATTCCAAAATAGAAGTGAGAACACATTACCATGGATTTCGTTACGGGTCTTCCTAAGGTTTCTCAAGGCATAGATGCGATTTGGGTTATTGTTGATAAATTAACCAAGTCTGCTCATTTCTTGCTTATACGGGAGACTTATTCCCTTGAACGTCTTGCTCGTATGTACGTGAATGAGATTGTGAGATTGCATGGCATGCCAGTATCTATAGTTTCGGATCGTGAAAGATTCACTTCACAATTTTGGGTCAGTTTGCAGAAAGCTATGGGCACAGATTTACGATTCAGTTCGGCATATCATCCTCAAACGGACGGACAATCAGAAAGGATTATTCAAACTCTTGAAGATCTATTGAGACTCTGTGTTCTAGACTTTAAAGGGAGTTGGGATAAGTACTTACCATTGGTGGAATTCTCTTACAACAACAGTTATCAGGAAAGTATAGGCGTGACTCCATTCGAAGCGTTGTATGGATGAAAGTGTCGCTCTCCAGTATGCTGGGATGAGGTGGGTGAAGCAATATTTTTGGGACCAGAGTTGGTACGTATGACTACGAAAAAGATTCAAATGATCCGACAACGTATACAAATGACACAGGATCGACAAAAGAATTATGTGGATTTTCATCGAAAGGATGTGAAATTTAATGTTGGGGATCATGTATTATTACGTGTTGCTCTATGGAAAGGAGTTACGAGATTCGAAAAAAGAGGAAAGCTCAACCCACGATTCATTGGTCCATTTGAGATCCTTGACCAAGTAGGAAAGATGGCCTATAGACTCGCTTTACCTCCAAGTATGTCTCGTGTTCATAACGTTTTTCACATATCCGTGCTTCACAAATATGTGAAAGACCCAAACCGTATTATTGAGTTAGAACCAGACGAGATAGCCGAAGATTTAACGTACGAGGAGGTACCTGTCAAGATCTTGAATAGGAAAAAATATGTTCTACGTTCAAAGGTTATACCTCAAGTCAAAGTTTTATGGAGAAACCATGAAATTGAGGAAATGACCTGGGAGTTGGAATTGAAAATGAAAGCGAGGTATCCTCACCTTTTCGACATACCAGGTACGTACGTCAATTTCGAGGACGAAATTTTATAAGGATGGGAGGTTGTAAGACCCCAACTTTTATGAATAAAGATTTATATTTCTTTATATATTATTTTGAAATAGTAAGGTGTTGATTTGATAAATGTGATAAGTTATGGGTGAAATGTGCAAATATTTCTAAATAAGCAAGTGGTAAAATATTCATTGTTGTCGAAGAATATTCGTTTGGTCGTGGAATATTCTTGTTGTCGGAGAATATACGTACGACGGCGCAGCCATTTGTGGGCCCCATAACGAAATAACTATCGGATATAGAAAGCGACAGAAATAACCTTTTTATAAATAACGGTAAAACTGTTACCGCTAAACTGTTGAAATACCCGGTGATAAAAATACAATAATACGCGTTGTTGCACAGTAGCACACGGTTTTGCACAATATTTCAAATTATTGATTCTTACGTAAGAAAGAACTTACTCAATTATTATTACAGTAATTACTGATCAATATTTTATATTATTGATTCAATAATTGCTACGTTGATATTTTATATGATTGATTCAATAATTGCTACCGTTGATATTTTGTATTATTGATTCAATAATTGTCACTGCACAGTATTTCACATTATCAAATCAATAATTCATATTATTTGAATAATATTATTAGATAGCATTATTGACAATGTCTAAGGAAGTTCTGTCTAGGAGGGGTTATTTAATTGTGCGCCAGTAAGGAGAAATCCTTATCGGAAGGCCCCCTCTTTCTTAGGAACGACCTGGTTGTCAATATTGTAGTTCTGTAATATTATTTGTGAATAATTAATTATTGATTAATATGATAAGAAAATATTTATTTCAATTATGATATAAAGGGAAGAATTTTTAGTAAGAGACATTTATTGAAAGTTAACATTTTATCTTCTCCGATAAAATTAATTCATTCAAATATATTATTATAATATTACATTATAAAATTATAATGTGATAATATAATAGTATAATTTTATAATTTGAGGTGGTAATATTGTTATAATAAATTTATGGCATAAAAATAAAATAAAGTGGAAGAGAAAAGAATTAAATTGAAATTCTTTTAATAATTATAAATATTTTATTATATATATATATATATATATATATATTATAAAGCATGTGACATATTTTTTTTCCTTCTGTGCTGCCAAACTTGCCAACTTTTTCGAAGTTTGTATGCTGAGAAAATTTCATCCGTCTGCAGTTTTGTCAACATTGGCATCCTATCTTTTTTTTATAAATAGGGTGCTTAGTTAGAAATGAAAATTACACCAGAATCAAAAAAATTTCTCTCTATAATATCGAGCGTATTTCTTGTGAGTATTTAGATACTTCGAGCGTTGATAACAGTGCAAGTTTTCGTCTATATAATATCCGATATTCCGATCAAAACTACTCTCCTGTTAAGGTAAGGGATGTTATTTTTTTCGTAAATGATATTATTCTTTTCAATATCATTATACCAAAATATTGGCATGGATTTTATTATGAAATTCTTACTTTTTTCCGACGGGGTTATTATTCACGTATACGGCACTATTCACGAAAAAATTAAAATTTCTTCTATTTGTCCAAGTTGCCTGTTAAAGTTTCTATCTTTGATTGGATCCAAGTTTTGATCTTCATTCTTGAATTTTGCTCCACAATTGATTATTACGGAGTATTATTGAACTTGGATAAACTAAATTACGAATCCCTAATCTTTGTCTTTTATCTCACTAAATTCGTTATTTATATTATTTTTCATCATCCTCAGTCCTAAATGGTGATATAACTGAATATCTTTGGCCTGTAGAGCAAAGATGAATGATTACCTGATGAATATCTTTGGCCCGTAGTGCAAAGATGGACAAGTGTTAAGATGAACATGACTACTGGTGATACAAATGAATATCTTTGGCCCGTAGTGCAAAGATGAATATTTGATTTGAGATATTTATTGATTGATGTTACAGGGATAAAATATTGATGATGGACTTTTAAATCATAAAAGATAGTAGACTTCATTCTCTACATAACTCTTCTAATGATATGATATTTTCGCTGCAAGTTGTTGATCTAAAACTTGTTGTCCATAATATTTTATCTGATTTGTTGAAGACTAACGATAATTTATTCTTCATTATCTTAGTCATAATATTCTTTACTGGGCTAGTTAAGCTCACCCTTTTCATCTATTGTCCTCTTTAGGGAATGAGAATGTTGTGGATACTAGTTGGAGAACAGTGTGATGATCAGAGTTAGATCTGTAGAAGTCCTCACTATTCTATAAAATAGTGGGATAATAATTGTAATGAATAAGGAATGAATTTGAATGTTTATATTTCGTATTATATACGATTTGCATTGAAATTCATAGTTGTATGGTCGTATTTCTCACGAACTTTTGTTATAATAGATTGTATTTGAATTCTGGACCATGTATTTGGCGACTCAGAATGGGTTGGTATTGAACCTATTTTGGGGGCGTTACAAATCCAATAATGCTCTAGGTACTTTAGAAGTATTTTAAACATCAAAAGTTGAACCAAATTACTTAGGTATGTTCGTTTACAAATGTATATAATGATTTTGTAGCGATAACATTGAGTGCATTTAGCTCAAACCTTTTGCATTTAGAATAAACTATTTATAGACGAATAATATTTTCAAATGGGTATCCAAATGGGGCTCCCATGTAGGGTTCGACCCATTTAGTTTATCAGATAACCCATCCAATTGACCAAGTTAAGAGGACGTTTATTTTATAGACATTACCTGATGGGAGTTGGAGTATTTACGGGGAAGTGGTTCAACCACTTCGGCTATTAAATACTCACGTCTCCTCATTTCAACGTATCGAATTTACTTCAGTTGGCCAAATACAGAAAGATATCCCATATACAGCCTAAACCTAATTGTTACGAATTGTGAAATTGTGTTATGTTCTCAATCGTAGTTTGGAGACGCTGTTGGGTTTATAGGAAACGAAGATTTGCAAGAGGTTTTCCTCATCAGAGGTACTTTCACGCTACAAAAGGTAAGCTTTTGACTCTCCTGTTATGTGTAAATATAGAAAATAACATGCGTATTAAATCTCTACATTGGTATTAGAGCATGGTTTAACGATCTAATGTATGCTATGTATGTTATATTTACACATTGTGTTATGATTGAATGTTTAAAGAGCTTGAAAACATCATTAATGGTAACCTTAAGTAGAATAAATGTTAGGGGCTAATATTTGCAGTATATTGTAGCCCAAACACAGTGTATATGATCTGCATAATTTGGATTTAATTAGATATGTAATTTAAAATTAATTTAAAACTCTAATTTGCTAATAACCTACTTTGACCAGCCATAACTTTTTATATGATTGTCCGTTTCAAATGATTTTGGTATGTGTGTGTAGTATATGTTATAAACTTTCCAACGATATATTATACGCTTAAATCAAACTAATATAGGCTGAGTTATAACCTCTCAAAGTTTGGGTCGCGAAATGGATAAATAAGAAAAATCTGATGGCTGGAGGTTAGAGATGAAGCACAATCGCAGTCTCAGTGGGAGTTATGTACGTCACAACACTTGTGTGGAAGCTCCCAAAATAATGGTTGAGCATACCATTATAACCAACATCACTGGACGATCAGAACGAAAAAAATTGCGTTGTGAAAAGGTGGTCGGAAGGCGACACGTGGACTACACGCATGTCTCAACAATCATGCGCGTCTCCTGAAAAGGTGGTCGGAAGGCGACAACAACCATGCGCGTCTCCTGATAAGGTAGTGCGTGTGGTGCACGCGCCAGCCACCCCTACTAACGTTCCTTGCCCGACCCGCCCTGATACGCCCCCACCGGCCGGACCCATGACTCGCGTGTCTAAACCCTGATTGGCTGAATTTTATTAATTTTATATTTTAATTCCAAAAAATAATTTATTAATTAATAAATAGTAATAGTGATTATTAAATTGTGAAAATTAACAAAAATTAATTATTAGCATATAGTCAGTATTTGTACTGAAATATTAACTGTCTTGGATATTTTTGGTTAATTTTTTATCTACTAATTAATGGTTTATTAATTATGAAAATTAGCAAATTTTTCAAAAAATTCTAGGAAAATTACAGTGACTATTTTATGGTATTAAGTTACTGTTGTGGATTTTTGCAGAAGGAAAATAGCTGATTTGGATAGTTTTGGTTAATTTTCAATTAATTATGCAATAGTTTATTAATTATGATAATTAGCATGATTATCAAAAAATTTCAAAAAATTACAATAACCTTTTAATGATGATAAGCTACTGTTATAAATTTTTTTGAAAGAAGTTAACAGATTTAGATATCTTTGATTAATTTCCAACTATTTTGTATGTGTCAATTCCAATATATATTAACTAATCACTCTATACAAAAGTTGGATATAAGCATATTTATAATTACTATTGATGATAACCTAACTCTCGAGAGGAATCTACAGTTAGTCTTTGTTCGCCCAGACCTATACAAACGTTTTCACAATATATTATAATTCGGGTCGCAATAGAAGCGCGTCGGGTGAGAATATTAGTGAACATGATCGAAATTTAAGTAATCAATTTAATTTAGTTTTCAAGTGTAAAAAGTATCTAACCTTTTTATATCTCTTGATATCCTTATATATAGTCTCATTCATCTTATCCTATTTGAGGCGTCCAATCAAATATGATATACATAACGAAAAGACATCCTATCACTTGACTTTTATACCGCTCGAAATACGACTATAGAACCACAAAGATACTTATAATTAACACTACCATACAGTATTACAGTTTTATATTCTCCCAATACTTATATTATATTTAAAAAAAATATTTACGCATAAATTTTAGTTTTAAAACTTAACATTTAAAAGATCATCTAACATACACCTTAATAGTTTTTTAAAAAAATCCCGCAAAATAGTCTTATTTTGAGCTCAAAGAGTACTACTTTCCACGTGGCAGTCTGCAATAGGCTATTTCAGTTGTACCTCGTGGCCAACTGAGTACACATGGAGGTCAATAATAGGATAATGCTACGTGGAAGGACAAGCGAATCCTTATTACACTCGGGCTTTCGCCTAGGCCTTAACTTATACAGAAGAAAACCATCTTCTTGTAGAACCGGGAACAATAACTAAGCAGACACATCGAGTCCTTAATAAACTTCCCTATATATTATCTCAAAATCAAACTCAAATATACAAAATCATACATACGTACATGATATATAACAATCAAAGAAGAGCGAGATGATGAATCTTTGGGGTTTCTCATCATCCATGGATTTGGTAGCTTGGAGGGGATTTGTATACACGATATTTATTCTGCATTTTGTATTTGCTTGCCAATTCCTATTTCTTCTACCATTGGTCTCTGGCCTAGGTAAGTAATTAACCTCACCTCCTCGATCTATTGTTTTATCGCCCTCCAATTTCGATGATCTGTTTATTTTGGGTAAAGTTTGATTAGTGATTAAATTGGGCCGTTCAAGCTTTGAGCTTATTTAAGAAACAAGACTTGTCTTCAAGTGCAACATGGATTTCTTTTCTTTGTTCTAGCATCTTATGTCAAAATATTAAAACTTGTTCATCTGATTTCTGCCTTCCAATATTTTTGTGATATTTTGCATTTGGAGATGTGGGATTCAATCAAACCAAAGTGATAAGTTGTACGGATTTCATGGGATAGGGATGGTGTTGTCATTAAATCCACAAATATTTATTTGCAAAGATAGATTCTACTACTACAATGTATGGAAATAGGATGCAAAGGGGGGTTCTATGTGGTTTTCTTATTGCCCCTTTTGCTTGCCAGAGGAAAATAATATGTGAAACTGCTTTACTAAATTTGAGAGGAGGAGTCATCTTACACAAATCCTGATTGCTTTTCATACCTCAACATAAGAGCTCTTTGCAGTTGCCACTATCTGATATATCATGATAGTTAGGAAGGTTTGTTATTTTAGAAAAATGATAGTTACGAGGAAGGTTGGAATTTTCTAATAAATTGTCCTTTGTCATTCTGGAGGATATTGCATTGTTTCACTATTTGAGATATTTGAATTAATCTTGATTGATTTAATTAACTTTCAAATCAGTTTATAGCCTTTTTAGCTCTAAATTTATATTGAAGTGCAATTAGGGGTTTGATTATGACCATTATCTTATTAAACAGTAAAATGTTGTATTGAATAGTATGGAACTCCATTTGGAATTACAGGAAGGCTCAATAGGTTTAAGCTTCTTCTTCCTGAAATTTCACTACACTACTAAGTTGTAATGCCATGACTGTAACACCATGAAGAATGGGAAACTATGTTTGTTATAATAAGTTTACCAAATCAGAATTGGAGTTCTTTGAAATTTGGCTGTGCTTCTGATTGGAATTGATGAGTATGTTCCTTGTGCTTTTAGAGAATCCTCAGCCACTTCATGATTTTTGATGTACTTTAGAATTATGAATGTGCAGATGGCAAACCTGGTGATGCTGCTGAGTTGTTGGAGAGAGTTTCACATAGTATTAAGGTGAAACGTTACAGTGAGGCAATTAATGATCTCAACGCTGCTATAGAGGCGGACCCAACACTTTCAGAAGCTTACCGACATAGAGCATCCGTTTTCCGCCAGTTGTGCAGGTTCTATTTTTTCTTTTATTCAATAGTTCTAAGGAAGATATTTCCATATCCATGAAAACATTAAGAACATATCTAGTGTTTTTAGAAAATTTCATGGTAGTTATTCTACTATTTGTTAACATTTTTAGTTTAATTATTATTTGTTATTTATCACTGTGTTGGTGGCTTTTATGTGTATCGAGATTAAAGCTGATATGAGTATTAGACGCATCATGATATAAAGATTCATGTTGTTTTCAGATTGCAAGTTAACAAAATAACATATCGGGTTGGTTTAGTTTGAAAACCACTGACATGTCCTTCATCTAAGCAATTCTTAAATTGAATCCTGTTAAGATTTTTAGGCTCTCTAACCACAATCTTGTCACTAGGCTGTGAAATTTCTTGCTCAAATTAGGGAAAGGTGATTTTTTTCAACATTATCTTAGGTGATTTGCACATTACTACCTATGTTCTGTAGCTAATATGGAAGCATTTGTTTTCATTGTACACCTGTTTATTCAATGATTGGGTTCATGTTGAACTAATTGGATGGTGACCCTAGCTATGGGGTTTAACATTAGTGATTTCCAAATTGTCTATGTTTAGTTATAATGCGGGATAGTAGGCCAATTGGCTAGAGTTGTCCCGCCTTGGATATTAGGCCGATTGGCTAGAGTTGTCATGATGCCAAGGTGGGACGCGGCTGTAGTTGACCGCCATGACGCCTAGGCAATAAGGCACCCGTCATGGTGTCTGTATGGCGACAAGTCGTAAACAATTTACACTTTATACATTATTTATTTTACTTTAAAAGTATATTGCACAATAAAATTTTATATACACTAAAACTCAAAACATAATAACTAACACTATGAAAAAGTCTCCACATTCTACGGTCTCTAATAATAGCTCAAGTAAAGTCATCAACTATGAAGTCATTTCCGTCTCTCTCACGAGCGTCAATCTCATTCAAAGGAGTAGGGTCATGAGTTAGGTTAGGTTAGGGTCATGCATTGAGTTACTTGGATAATTTGAAAAGTCCATGGATTTGATGAGTCATGGTAAAAATTGACTTGATCAGTAATCACTTAATTTGAGCCCGCTACCAATGTGTGAGTCTTGGCGGCTCGGCGTTCAAGGCGTTGTCTTGCCTTTCTCCAACGCCAAGACGCCTAGTCGTCGCCTATGCGATGCCATGACAACTATGATTGACCTCTTCTTTAACTTATACCCGGTATCCACATCTCCCCCCCCAAAAAAAGACATTTGTAATGTTGTTGCACTTGATTTTGGCACGTCTTTCCATTTAATAGGATCTAATTGAGTGTCAGTTGGTATACTTTTCCACTCCATAGCATTTATATCGAATTTTAATTAGCGTTCACATACAATCTGTAGTTTGCAGAATGGTACAGAATTGTTAGACTCTCTCCCTCTCTAGTTTCTGATTAACATTCGTATGATGTAAGAAACTTTTTGGCTAATGTAGATATGAGGAATCAGAGAACAGCTACAGAAAGTTTCTGGAGATGAAACCTGGAAATTCTGCTGCGGAGAAGGAGCTTTCTCAATTGCATCAATCTCAGGATGCTCTAAATACAGCTACTGATCTCTTTGATTCAGGCGATTTTTCGAAGTCATTAGATTACGTGGATAAAGTTGTACTTGTTTTTTCTCCAGCATGCTCAAAGGTAATCTTCAAAATAATACTATTATTAATTTATTGCTGTCTTTTCATCTTAGTACTTGTTTTTTATGCTAAGCACTCAACTGATGCATTTTGTCCCTTTGTTGCAGGCCAAACTCCTTAAAGTCAAGTTATTGTTAGCAGCTAAAGATTATTCCGGTGCCATCTCTGAGACGGGATATATACTCAAAGAAGATGAGAATAACCTGGAGGCATTGCTCCTTCGAGGTCGTGCTTACTATTATTTAGCTGATCATGACGTTGCTATAAGGTTTGTTCAAGAGCATCATTTGACCTAAGAAAAAAATAACAACAGAGTGCACGTGTTCGCCTGGAGAACAGAATTTTTAGAAAAGCAGATAATTAAATGTTCATATTTATGTTTTTTACTTCATCATAATTATCAAATTATTTAGAAAGATGCCTTTTCATGTTTCCTCAGGCATTTCCAGAAAGGTCTTCGTCTAGACCCAGAGCATAGTGAACTGAAGAAAGCATATTTTGGACTAAAAAATTTATTGAAGAAGACTAAAAGTGTATGCTACTAATCTTCTCTGAGCTTTTATACAGAAATTCCTCTGTACTATACACGTTTTGTTACTTAGATCCTGTAGTAAAAATTAAGCTATTAATGCAGGCAGAAGATAATGAAAATAAGGGTAAGCTGCGCCTTGCAGTGGAGGATTACAGAGCAGCGATTGCTTTGGACCCTAATCATATCGCATACAATGTGAATTTGCATCTTGGTTTATGTAAGGTCTTGGTTAAGCTTGGTAGGGGAAAGGATGCTGTGAGCAGTTGTACGGAAGCACTCAACATTGATGGCGAGCTTCTTGAAGCTTTAGTGGAGGTCAGCTATGGTTAATTGTTTTGCACCATGTTTGTCCAAAGCATTAAAAGTGTCGCTAGAAATGCCTGAGGAACAATGTAATTTATTATGAGTCACATAATATCCAATTATTTGGTAGTTATTAATTCGTGACCATCTTTTTCAGAGGGGTGAAGCCAAACTTTTGACAGAAGATTGGGAGGGAGCTGTTGCAGATCTAAGAACTGCAGCTGAGAAATCACCTCAGGTTAGTCTTGAAGATTATATTATACACACTCATGACATTGCTGCATGACGTAGTGATGATGCTTTAACTTGTAAATTTGTTTTAAAAAGTTTTAAGACTCGGCGATAATCTTTAAGATTTAAATTTTAATTTAAATATTTCATTTGATATTTTTATATTTCAGAAAGACAACTTTTATGAGTTTATCTGTTGGAGCTTTTGTAAAATTACAACCTTTTATTTTCATCCTAGATTTCATCTTTTCTATTTCTTTTGGGCAGGAGGAGGGATTGGGAGGAAAGAAGGGAGGGATATGCATTCTTTCGTAATCTTGTTAGCATAGAACCATAGTTAGGAAGAATATTCAACTTTACACTTAGGATGTAACAGGCCTGGGAAACCCTACTACACCTGATTCTTGGGCTTTAGTTTACCTGGTAAATCCTAGTGCATGGGTTTGACCTGGACTAAGGGGTCAGCCAATGCACAGGCTAGAAACATTTGTGTGTGTGGACTGTGGACTTAGTAATTAGTTCCTAAAAATATTTTTTTTATGATGCAGAGCTGGAACACTGCAACTTGGATTAACTCATTTAAGGGCCTAGCAGCAAATTTTGTCTTTACTCTTTAGGTGTTTAACTATGAATTTTGTTCAAGTTATACGAAAAGAACTCCAGATTCTCACTCGCACATTGCAACTGCTTAAATTATATAGTCCTTTTTCTCAAACTACAATAATTGTGAAGTTGTTATAGAACTAAAATGACATGAAAGGATGGTACAGGATATGAATATTCGTCAAACACTGATGAAGGCTGAGAAAGCTTTAAAGATTAGCCAACGGAAGGACTGGTACAAGATTTTGGGAGTCTCAAAGACTGCATCTGTATCAGAGGTTAAGAAGGCTTATAAGAGGCTTGCGTTGCAGTGGCATCCAGATAAGAATGTTGACAATAGAGAGGAAGCAGAAGCCAAATTTCGAGACATAGCTGCTGCATATGAGGTTTGGTTCCAGAAACATTCTTTTCACACTTGTTTCTCTCTCTTCTCTATATCTCAGTCCTAGCTCTCTGACTCGATCTTTAGATTATGTGCTTTTCTGTAATTTATTGACAAGGACTTGGATGATTGAATGGCAATATGGCTGCCGTATTGACCTATGCCCATTGGGTTCAATCATGTCCTGAAAATCCATCGTAGCATATTATGCATAGCTAACCTTTGCTAGCTAAATATTTTCTCCTCGACTGTCCCTCACTTTCTATGAGCTATTCTGTCCTTGGCAATGAATCCTTGTCAAGTGTGTTATTCATAATTATCAATTAGGTATTTCTATAAAATCTTAGCATGTGATTATGTCTATCTTAGAATTTTACTGTTTCTTCTATATATTTTCTTTTGTTTTTGCCCGTTTCAGTAACTAGCACATTTTTGCACTTTCTCATCGTGCCCACCTAAGTCTTATACTGCATTTATAAGACATTTAATTTGGACCTGCTGCTAATAGGCAGTGCAAATTCTTCCACCAACCAAATCATAGTTACCTAGCAATTATCTACTAATCAAGGAAAAATAAAAGAAGAGAATTATGAGAAATGTCTGCTATGATAATCCCAATTTAATAGCATCAAATATTCAACATCAACCCATGTTTATGAATAACATATATCCTCTCTATTGTCTTGGACTTATGGTATTATGAATCTGAGACATCCTCTCATGCAATTAATATATGCTACTGGATCTATATTGTTACCGACTTTATGATGTCTTTGAATATTATCTTTTAAGTGGGTGTACAATGTCTTGTATGTAATCATCTCTCCTCGAAGATATTTCCCTGCATCTTGCTAAATCTCACTTCTGTTGTGTTCTTTACAGATTCTTGGGGATGAAGAAAAACGTACAAGGTATGACAGTGGGGAAGATATAGAGGACATGGGCATGGGCGGCGGCGGCGGCGGCGGATTTAACCCTTTTGGTGGAGGTGGGCAACAGTTCACGTTTCACTTCGAAGGAGGGTTTCCTGGCGGGGGCTTTCCTGGTGGTGGATTCCATTTTTGACTTTACTGAATGGTGGGGTTTATGATATTTGCACAATGGCTTCACTAAGAAAGTTATAGGAAAGAGCTGTCTTCATTAGCACGAAGAATTTTTAACTAACTGCTGACAAGCACATGGTGGTAAAAATATGCTAGGTCATTTTTTTCTATATTGGTTCCTATTTCTTAGATCTCTAGTTCTTTCAACTTTCCATAATTATCCGCAAGAACTCCCGAGTTCCAAAAACGGTTGAATCAATTATTTTGAGAACAATCAAGTAAAAATATCTGAGGTTTCTGATATATATATATATGGAGATGGAGATGGATTCATAGCAAACGTTGTAAAAAAAAGCCTAGTCTTACAACGCATCGTGATCCTCCATTTGATGATCTAACGGTTTAATAGGGGTCTTGTTCGCAGTTTAGTTTTTAGTATTTTGAAGTTTAATACTGCGGACGGAACAAATGTCTCTCGTCTGCAGTATTAAACTTATGTTTTTTTAGTTTTCTAGGTTTCGCATGAATGTCTTCGGAGTTTTTTTAGTTTTCTAGGCTCCGCATGGATGTCTTCGGAAATGTTTGGGAGTTCGGCTTTGGAATGGATGACTTCGAATGTCTTCGGCTTCGTCCTCCACCTCTTCATCATCATCATCAACATAACTTAATTCTTCCTCATCGTCAATAACTATTGCTCTTTTCACAGAATTAGCTCTCATATTTTCTGTAGCTTAAGCTTATGCACCCTATAAAAATACCGACACCAAAATGTTTCCTGATCAACGTCATTCGGCACAACCCTTCTGTATTTTCTCTCCAAATCACCATTTTCTTCAACCAAGTTTTCAATCTCATTCTTCTCATCCAACATAAACCCAACTTTCCACTTATTATAATCATCTAAATCCTCAGGTTCATTACCAAAAGTATTGACATCACTCTGAATTGACCGTAATTGGGCATCAAAACGACTATATCGCCTCGAATCCAGACTCCTACTACTGTTATTATGTATATCAGAAGCATCCAAATCAGAATCTGATTGAGCAAGAAGAGTTTCCTTACCCTGAGAAATGATATCGGCCGTTGATTTAATCATTCCTTGTGCCACCGACGCGCCGACTTTGATCGAAGCCGATATCTGAATTAAGCTTTCTCTGATCGAACCTACCTTTCGGGGTATTTGAATGGCTTAGGAACATTAAGGCGATCAAGGGTGCCAGTTTTGCGAATTTCAGCGGCAGAAATTGGGGAATTCAGATCAATTGGTTGATTTTGATGATGGCCTTTTTCTGAGGGGAATGTAATTTTTGGAGACGTTTCAATTATTTTCTCCATTGATTGCTGCTGGCGGTCTTTCCAGAAAAATTGTTAGCAGGAATTAGAGTAAACAGGAGAGAGAATTGAAATTGTTAAAGAGTTTTGAAGTTGGACTTTATAATAAATGAATAAATAATACTACTCCACTATGATGGATGAGTTAGAAAAGGAGACCGTTTAAGATGATGAATTGAGTAACAAAGATTCACCCCGAATTGTGAAGGAAGAGAGTTCTAGGGCTGTTGGTGAAGGCAACGAGGAGAAGTCTAATCCGACGGAGAAGATGAGGATTTAAGTTGGGATCCGAAGCCGAAGTCATCCATTCTAAAGCCGAACTCCCAAACATTACCGAAGACATTCATTAAGAACTTATCTCTATTATTTAACATCCACAATTTAATATTGCGTAGCCTAAAAAATTTAAAAAAAATAAATTTAATTGTACAATTACGTATTTTCCCTTTCGATGGTCTGCGATGGACTGCCCAATTAAATTTTTTTTTGAAGCCCCATTTTTGGAAGTACAATATAATTCATAATCAAGTAAATTTAAAATATCAAGAGTCAATTAAGTCTCACTAAAATAAATAAAAATAAACTCACAAACCAAACAAGCTTCAAACTAGTAGGCTATGACTTCGTTGGCATTCTTTCTTCTCTAGTAATATTGTCTATTCAGTGTATTCACAAATGTTTGCATCAAAGTGTATGATTATTAAGGTACCAATATTCACATATCTTTTGGGAATTATATTTCTATATTTGACATCTTGAATTCTCATATAAAACTTAGTGTTGTGATTGATTCATACTTGTGTGAGTTCAACAAATGACCGCTACGACAGGATTGTAGGGGATCTTGCTCACCGGTGAGCAAGCGACTGCCCAACTCGCCGGTGAGTTGGCTAGGGTTGCATGGGGGCAACACCTCCAAGAAGTCAATTGCAAAGTGCAATTGGGTTTGAGAATTTATTGGTAGTCCGCTCTTGGATTTTACTAATGTATTGAGCCTCATGTGTTTGAGTTTATGTTATAGTAGTTAGGATTTTCTAGGTACTATAAAAATGTGTTGGGTCATTCTAGAGTATATAAGGCATCTAATGAATATATCAGACAAACAGGACGAATCAAATTGGTAAACCTGAGTATATCGCATGTTCTTCCTTTTTCGTCTATCCATCTTTCATATAATATGTGTGTGATTGCAATATTATTCGATCTTAAATTTTAACACTTAGAACTTTTTTATTTGAGAGAATCTATACTACTCTTATTACAATTTAATTTTAAAAATACATTTTAATATTAGGAGAACCTGAAGAAAGGGTGAGGAAGATGACTAAAGAAAACTTGGGGAAAATTTATTTTTAATATCCGCGTGTTGATTAAGACTTTGTTGGGAGTATATTCTTAGAGAGAGAATGTAATCACTTGTAATTTATTTAACATTTAACATAATGAGATAGTTTGCTATTAAGATTATCGACATATTGTAACTTAATCACTTTAATTTTATTTCGCCTAATGAGATAGTTTGCCATTAAGATTCTCCACATTTTTTCGTTCAAGCACCGTGGGTATGTGAAAAGGTTGTTCAAGAATTTTAATTTTTGAGTCAGCTGAATTCAAGGGATTTGTTATATGAGTTGTTATGTATTGTGAGAAAATTATATTGAATTATAATTGAGAAACTTTTTAATACATGAGATTAATATGAATTACAGGACGACTCTTGTTTTTATGTTGTTTTACTTTGGAATCAAATCAAATCTATCCCATAATTTTGATACTATAAATTCTTTTACAAAAGAGTGATAAAATAGTCAAATGAAAGAGATTTCTAAAACAATGATGTTAAATTACATTATTATAAACCATCAACACCCATTAATTAAAAATAATATCAATAAGTGGTTCGTTAATATTTAATTATTCAGATTTGAATTCCTAAATTTGAAAGGGTCATATGAGTCATAACCCTAAACATATTTCAAATTTTAAATTTTAAATTTTAAATTTGAACGAATCATACCTCTAAACCTTTTCTTATTATCATCAATATTTATTTGTCTAAACATACATGTATAAATATAGAAGAATTGATATTTCTACGATTTAATTGTAATTTTTTATGATCAAAGGTGTGAACTACACAAATTTATTTTTATATACTTAGTAAATATACTTCACACATCAAATTTTAATATCAATTCTCATATAAATATAAGCAGTCCATTAATTATTATCTCTTATTCTTAAAAATAAGTATCACGTGTAAAATATTAAAAATATTTTTCTATTTCATAGTTATTTATAAAAATAATAATTATAGTCTAGTAATAATGACATAGTAATACAATTAAGATGATAAACTTGATGAGATTATATCATTAATTAATAAGAGATTTTTTGGGACAATTTTTTTTTATTATAAAAAAATGTTGATCCACCGGTCTATAATTCTCTTTTTGTATCGTAGGTCCCAAATTCTCAATCTTTTAATAAGTTTTTATTAGTGAAAATCTCGACGCCTAAAGATAGAAGAGCCGTGCCCACCACCGTTGATCCGATCGACCAAGCACACAAAAATTGACAATCATATCGATCCTAAAAAAAACCCACCAGCCGCTCCCATAAGTCAATTTCTACGGAATCCCAAACCCTTGATCCAATTCCACCCATTCCAGGCTTCCCCCATTGATTCATTGAAGAAAGAAATACACAAACGCACCCTATGCTTTCACAAACAGACCCTAATTACAAATGTCATGATCATATTATTTTTCTTAAATAATTAATTATCATATTATAACCCTATATGTGTATCTTGTAAGTCCTTTGATTTGATTTGATGTAATTATGATCAGTAGCAACACAAACAGTACTAGCAGTATGATGTCTTCTTCGAGTAACACTAACAACGCATCACAATCGCCTGCTGGTGGTGGTTTGAAGACTTATTTCAAAACCCCAGAAGGCCGTTATAAGCTCCAGTATGAGAAGACTCATCCGGCTGGTCTCCTTCACTATGCCCATGGCAAGACCCTCACTCAGGTATCTCTTCTTTCCTAGGGTTTTATGGACCCAGTCACCTATTTTGGAAAAAAGATCGCATTTTTTTGATTGACCCGGTTTGTTATCATAATCGTTATCGAATTCCTCTTTTTATGATGTTTAAGATTAAATTTTGGAATCTTTCTTTGGATTGGATTAATGGTTCTTTTAGTGTGGACCAACTCTCTAGAACTAATTTTACTGTTACTAGTTTTTCAAAATTGAATTTGAAGTATGTTGAGTAATTTGGATTATTTTGGCATGAGATTGTTTATCTCTTTTGGCTTTCCGTTGTGTTAATTATTCAAAGCCAATACTTTGAAATCAGTAATTTGTCTGAATGATAGATTTAGTGCTAATTTAAATATTTTTAATTTATTTCTTTGCCTTTTGGTGATATATACTATACAAAATTTATAATTTTTAATCAATATGTTAATTAATGGTACTGGAAATTTGAACCGTTTCTTAGTGACACCGAATAAACTATCCCGGTTCCTAATTACTTCACAACTGTTCATTCAGCCTATGTTTTTTCTGGTATCCCACATGTTAAAACTGAATATGAAACAATCCTATAAATAAAGTCAACTCCCCCCCCCCAAAAAAAGAAAAAGAAAAAAGAGTCAACGTGTCTTGCAGCATAATATTTTTGGAATATATTTTATATGGTTTGTTTTGATTAATAGGTAACGCTAGCTCATCTAAAAGATAAGCCTACACTGGCTGTGCCACCAGCATCTTCAGGTCTGGGCGTCAGCAGTGGTGTGAGATCAGCAGCTGCTAAATTATTAGGTACCGGGAATGGAAGCCGTGCACTTAGTTTTGTTGGAGGGAATGGCAGTAGTAAGTCTGTTAGTGGAGCTAATAGAATTGGATCATTAGGGGCCTCAAGTTCCAATAACTTACCTAGTAATTCGAATTTTGATGGGAAAGGGACTTTTTTGATATTCAATGTCGGGGATGCAGTTTTCATCAGTGACTTGAATTCTCAGGATAAGGTCCTTTTATTGTCCATTATTTTATGTTTATCCTATACACAAACACACACAGTTACTCTGAATTGTGGGTTTCTTCTGTTGGATATGGATTATGAATCTATGATAGTTTATTGTTCTATGTAGGATCCCATAAAGTCTATACATTTTAGTACTTCAAATCCAATTTGTCATGCTTTTGATGCGGATGCTAAAGATGGTCACGATTTGCTTATTGGGTTAGCTTCTGGAGATGGTAATTCTCTTGTATAATTCTCTTGTATTTTAAGTGAATATTAACAATATCAACAGTTGTGAAGTATAAATGCGGTTTGTGTATAGTTTATTCGGTGTCGCTAAGACAACAACTACAAGATGTTGGGAAAAAACTTGTTGGAGCACAGCATTATAACAAAGATGGTTGTGTTAATAATAGGCAAGTTTTTAACTTCGTTCTTTTTATATTTCCTGCGAGTGTTGGCTTTTCATCAATTTTAATGTGAAAAATTACTTGTGTCGTTTCTGTTTTCTCTCTGCATAAGGAACATATTGTCAGACACAGCAATTTATTTTCTTACGAACTTGCTTCTGTTGCTGGTAGCTTGGTTTTATGAGATAACACACTGAGTGATCTTTCTCACATGTTTTTTGAACATAAACTTTTTTTGAATGAGCTACCTTCTCCATGTTCTAAAGAAACTGAGCTATAATTGCTATCCTGGTTATTTGTTTGACTAAGTAGACACAAACAAACTGATTATATGATTTGTTATGGCATTTGATGTTATATATAAGCTTGCATGTAGACATGTAGTAATTTGTCAGCATTTATCTATATGAATATACATAATACATGTAAAAACATGTATATATAAGCCACAATCATGGTCCGAATATGCTCCCCCAATCTAATAATGGGTTGTTGTGTATGTTAGGAGTTTACTACACAAATTCAGTAAAATAAATTAAAGGAAAGCTCTAGAGTATAGAAATTGAATTAGGTTTATTTAATATTTTTATATACTATTAAGCCCTATAATTTACTCATACAAAATAAATGAATGATTGAGATGCGATGGATATAAGTTTTTGAATATATATGCGTAATGATTATGTATAATTGTTTGACTATGAATTGATCGAACTTTAAATGATTACTGATTAGATTCAATATACTGATTGGTTTGGATTGTTAAATTGTTAACAAAAGCAAACTGAAAGGATTTCTAAACTTTCATTCAAAACCAACCCATTAACTAAAAACGGAAAACCAAATCTATAAAATTGGTTTGAATCACTAAAACCAAACCAAACCTAATTTACCCGATCTTGTTTGGGATAAAAGGCAGAGTTAAGTTGAGTTCAGTTGGTTTGGATCACTAACACCTAGGGCTGCAAACGAACCAAATTGTTCGCGGACCGGTTCAGTTTAGTTCAAGTTCGACTTTCTCGCCTAGTCGAGTCGAATTTACACATAGTGTTCCGTTTGATTGCTCGATCGAACTGTTCGCGAACAAAGACAAACTGAACCACATGGTTCGGTTTGTCTTTGTTCGCATTCGAGTTCGGTTCGGTAAGTTCGAGTTCAGTTCGATAAGTTCGAGTTCGGTTCGATAAGTTCGAGATCGGTTCGAGTAGTTCTATTTCTTAATTACATATTTAAATTGTTTTTAAAATTCTAAATACAAATAATTTGTTATTTCATATTAAATTCTAAAGTTTGTCTTATTAATAATTTTTAAATTAGTAAGTTTATTAATGTGTACTTCTTCACCTCTACATTTTAATTTAATTAAAATAATTTTAGTGTTTTATTAAAAATTTTAACAATGATTGTTGGATTATTATAATTTACATCCTTAATAATTTAATAAATTATAACCCATGTCATAAAGCACATAAATAAAGTCATTAATCATCATGCAATGACAATTTGACATTAATTAAAGAATGATACAATACAGTTGCTTACATTTACATGAGTTGTTAAAATTGTCAAATCGAGATAGAGAATAGAGAAATCAAGTCATCAATGTATGTATCGAGACTTCAGTAATAGAGTAATAATCATTAAATGAATAATTTTGAAACTTTAAAAAACTATAAAAGATAGAAAATAAAAATTAGATATTAAATTTAAAAATTGTTAAAAAAAATTGAGTATTAATTAAAAATGACAACAAAAGAAATACATTTCTAATATTAAATTGTGAGTTTTTGATAATCATTTGTTTGTAGACTCTGCTTGAAGTGGTTGGATTTTGAAGAGTTGAAAGGCTTTTGAATATTAATATTTGATTGTTGATATTTGTAAATCAAAAATTTCTAAAAGTACTTGTTAACTTTTAACTTTTAAATTTTAAGTTCTAAGTTCTAAGTAATCATTTTTGGTTTTGGTCTTTTTGGATGAATGATGATTATAATATTTAGTCTAATTTTTGATTGAATACTCTTAGAGAAGACATTTTTGGTATTTATTTAATTGTTTTTATCTTCAGAGTTCTAAGTTTGTGTTCGTGAATAAGTTTGTGTTCGTGAACAAGCTTGTGTTCGTGAACAAGCTTGTGTTCGTGAACAAGCTTGTGTTCGTGAACAAAGTTTGTGTTCGTGAACGTTCGCTGTGTTCGTGAACGTTCACTATGTTTGCAAACAAGCTTATGTTCGAACTCGATTATGTTCGCTAATAGTTCGCGAACACCAAACTATCCGAATTCGTACATGGTTGTTGGTTCGATCAAGTTACTCGAACATGTTCGAGTTCGACTAAAAGTGTTCGAGTTCGACAAAATTCGATTCGGTTCGTTTGCAGCTCTAGTAACACCCTAATAAATAGTACATGTAGTATACACCTTTTTTGACATAACTAATCTAGATTGAGCGAGCCCCCATATCGAATAATCCTTGTTCTGTTATGAAGCATGAAACTGGATATGTGAGGCAGACATGTCATCACTCACAACGAAAAATTCTAAAATGGTATGACAAAGGCATTGCAAGGACTTCCTAAGTTATAATATTAATTTTTATTTGATATGTACATTTTATATCAGAGGGTTCAAGTAAACTTGTAAATTATGCGTTATTATATTAATAATAACCCAGGTTATGTAAACAAATTATAGCAATGAATTTACTTATATAAACACAAGTACATGTCCAGATTACGACACTTAAAAAACCGTTGAACTTTACATTTTTTTTGAATCTCATCTACGGCCTTTATTGTTTTCAAAAGTAACCTTTGAACTCTAATAATTGGGCAAAAAATGTCATTGAAACCAATCAGAGGTGAACCATGGTTAAACAACGATGAGGTGGCGTAATACGTGGCAGATGACATCTAAAATATATTATTTATATTTTTTTGTTCTGATATTAATTTTACTTGTTAAAAAACATAAAATAGATGGCTTTATAATTAGAATGACAATTTCATTCTAACGTGTAAACTATATAATTTTATAACTAGAATGATAGAGATAGTAAAGTTGATGGAGGAAATCCATTGAAGATGGCCATCACCATCACTTTACAACTGTGCAGGAGTTGTGAAACAAGAAAAGAGCAATCCCAACTCCTATTTTATCTTTTAGTTTATGTATTTAACCTTACATTCCTTCATCTTCCATGGAAACACTGCCCACTTCCACAATCATAAAAAATTCTCAAATTACCAATTCTTCCATCTAACTATTTGTTTCCACCACAAGAGATCCTATTTTTTTCAAAGAGATCTGATTCCTTTGAACCCCTTTACTTCCCCAGATATCTCCATGTCTGCTTCTCGATATTGGTAAATATTTTAATTTTGTGGTGGTGGGTTTTGATTGAAAGGGGGTTTTAATTTGGTGTTGGTGGGTTTTGATTGAAAGGGAAGTTTAGATGATGGTGATGCCGATGAGGGTTTGGGATTGTGTGGATCTTTTGGGGTGGTTTTTTTTTTGGGGGGGGGGGGTTCGGGATGGTGGTATTGGTTAGGGGATGGGGTTGGGATGGTGGAATTGGTAGGTTTTACCCATTGGTGATGGTGGATTTTGATTGGAAGTTGTAGTGGGGGGGGGGGAGTTGATGATGATGAACGATAGGGGGAGGGGAAAAAGATGGTGAACGGGTGGGGGAAGGGGAGAAGATGATGACCGTTTTTTTTCTTCTTCTTTTTTGTGGGGGGGATGATGATGATGAATGGGTGAGGTAGGAGTCTTTTTTGGTTTTTAAATTTATTTAAACCTTATAACCCTTTGTTAGAACAATAAAGCAAAACCTTGTGACCTTTTTCTTTTAATTTGATAAATACTTTTTATAAAATAAAATTGATGTCAACATAAATTTTATTTTTTTAAAAAAATATTTATCAAATTATGTACATATAGGTATGTAGATATGTTACAGCATCAATTTAAGCATGATTACTATCCCCTTCCTTTGCCTTCTCCTAGCATTTTTTTTCTAGCTGTTGTACTTCTTTCACATTAGTGTAAAAGTCCCGTGCCAACATTCAAGGATGTTTATCGCATTTTCGATGTGTCCAAGAGGTAAACATGTATCTGGAATATGAACTTCTGTATTTAAACTATGGGCATGTCTCTAAAGTGTTAGACATGTGAGACGCGCTCACTAGTGTGAGGTCAATAATAACCTACACAGAGGCGTAGCCCTTGTAGAAGTTTCTGCTTCCTAGATGTTCCATAAAAGAAAATTCAACATTGTGCCCTATAACAATTGAAAATTATTAAAAGAGATGAATATTTTCTTGTGTTCTCTCATCATGGGAACTGGAGATAAATAAATCTTGAAACTTAGGCACACCCTCATTTCCAACAAGTTTTCCTGAACTCCTCATAACATTGCTGTCCTATTATTTTCTAGTAAAAACTTTTCCTTTTCTGTTTCTTGTAAATGCCAGGAGCTCAAATAGTTCAATTTTTTTGGGGGATAAATACACTAGGGCTTGGAACCCTCAACAAGATATGAACGTAATATTTTTTTTTATGCTTGAACGGTAGCAACCTTTAGCCTTAAGGACTACGTACATAAAGTTGAATGTTGTGCATTGCGACATATGTTTCTATAATAGTAGCTCTGCCAGCTGATAGACATAGATATACACGTAGAAGAAACTTTGCGTTCTCATCTAACCGAGTAATCTGCTTGCTTTCACCAGTCGTTGTAGTAGTATTTCTTGGATGCCAAATGGTGATGGGACTTTCATTGTAGCCCATGCAGATGGAAATCTGTACGTGTATGAAAAAGTAAGTTTTCCATTATTAGATATACTTTTAAGGCCATTTTTTCCCTAGTGCTGTTGGAATTAATGTACTTGTTTTACTTCATTTTAATAGAGCAAAGATGGTTCTGGCGATCCTTCCTTCCCCGTTATCAAGGATCAAACTCAATTTTCTGTTGCACATGCACGTTACAGTAAGGTATTCCTTCATACATGCATTGATTTCCAAATTGTTTAGTAATGTTCTTCTTATATGGATCGTGTGCTTTGTGATATTGAGTACTTCCATGCAATATGTAGAGTGGCTTGGATAAAGAAAGTTTCAGGTATGGGCTAGCGTGACTGAATAATAAATTCTTAGCAAAATCAAGAAGCAATGAATGTTTGTCTCAATGAAAGGTGGATTTTCCTTTGGCTTTGGAGTAGAAAATGAAATTTTAACTTTATGTAATTGAATACATAGAAGCTCTGCACCTTCATGTGTCAAGAAATTAAAGCACTTGCTAGTCTTGGGTGATGTGGATCACAAAGGAAGTCTAGGAAAGCAAGTTTAATGAAGAGGGAATGAATGTTTTCTCAATTCAGTGTCCAAACTCTGTCGGAACTTTGCGTATTCATATTTTATGCTTATTAAAGTAATTTCTAGATTTATTATTATTTAAATTTGTTGCTAGGCAGAATCATACAAGTTTCATTTGATTTTCTTATGTCTGGCAGTCTAGGAGAATTTCGGTAAATATTTTGATTTTGCACGCACAAGTCATAATTGTGCCAACTTTTTTTTTATTGGGGATAAAAATAGTAGTGCCTAGCTTTAGAGTCTAGGACTCTTGGGTATTTCTTACGGGATGTTAGGCATGATATTTAGTTTCTTTTTTTTTCTTATGTCTTAGTTTTCAACATTTTTACCACTAAAGCCCGATATTCACTATTTGAAACTAAATTTCATTTGACACAAACCCATCTTTTCTCTTAACCATAGCTGCCTCAACTAAAAAGAAAGTACTGTTTACGGGGTACTGTTAATAGTACCTAGAACAGACCCCTCGTGTCCTAAATCCTAATACAATTCCCAAACCTTTAAATTAACAAACTATAAACCCAAATAATTCCTTTGTTTAGTCATAAATTACGGGAAAATAAGCATCTAGTTTCATGTTTACATGTCGCTGAGAATCTGTTTATGGCATTAAAATTCTAGGGATAGTTGCCCCCCACTTGGCCTACATCATTTGGCCAACAGAGTATGTCATAATGTTAGTATGCCGGAGTGTTTTACTAATACCCTCCCCCAGAGGCGGAACCAGGGGGCGGGGCAAGGCTGGAAGCTTAGGGATATCTTTATCCATCAAAAAGGGATGAGTCAAGGGGAAGAGGAAGCAAAGAGGAACAGAACATGACTAGGATAGAGATAGACTTGCCCTTTAACAATTTGTTCCCAATTTGTCATTCCCCACTTTAAATTACATAGGAAGGGCTAATATTGTAATAACACATACAATCATCCAAATAATCCAATAATAATTCATGACACCTTCTTCGAACCTTCCTTTCTCAATTCTCTCATATCTTCAGTTTGCATGCACAACAATCCTAATGCCATTATTAGATATAATATATATATATATATATATATATATATATATAATAAATTGAACTTAAGTTGATTCCCTAACCGCCCAATTTTTTTGTATATATATATATATATATTGTCTTTCACGCAAATTATAGCCTATATTATTGTTTGAAACATGTTAAATTAATAAATAATATTAAGGTTGTCAAATTTTTATCTTTAATATAGCTATTTGGGTTTAAGGTTGGGGTGACTTTTAGCCTACAAGTAAGCATATAAAGGCTAGAAAAAATGCATATTTAATTATATGTTATTTAAGAGTAATAAATTAATTTTAGCCCATGAACTAGCATTAGCACATTATTGTAAGTGCACTAAGAAATAAGTAACATAGTTCATTTTTCATAATTTAGTGCAAGTATTGGTTTGATTTCTTTTAAGACATTGGTGTTACTATTAGTTTGCTTATCTTTAAGATGTTGGTATTAGTATCGCTGCTATTATATTGTCATCGCCAATTGCCACCATTGTAGCTCGTATCGCCGCCGTCATGATTTTGCAAGTATATTTTGACCCCCCTCTCAAAAGTTTCTGGTTCCGCCACTGCCCTCCCCCCAAATAAAATAAATAAAAAACCGTAAGTGCCTGAATGTTTGAAGAGAAGTAATATTGATTTCCTTTTCTGTTTTTCTACAGAATCCAGTTGCCAGATGGCATATTTGCCAAGGTTCAATTAATAGCATTGCGTTTTCAACTGATGGAGCCTATATTGCAACTGTTGGAAGGGATGGTACGAGCCTCAATCTGATTTTGTATCTTACTAATTTCCTGTTTCTTGTTTTCTTCCTATATGTCAGTATTATTGGTTGAAGTCATTCTGTCATTATTTAACATAGGTTATCTACGAATATTTGACTACAAAAATGAACAACTTATATGTGGTGGAAAAAGCTACTATGGTGCTCTATTATGCTGCGCTTGGAGGTGGGAACTCGAAAGATCGTTTTGTTTCAGCCTTTTTGTGGTTCTCATTCCAAAAATGCTGTTTGTCCTATTTTTCTTCCTGAAAAATATATTTGTATCAAGTTGTTTTGAAAAGATAGTGTAACTGATAACAAATGAATTACAACAGCATGGATGGAAAATACATCTTGACGGGAGGTGAAGATGATTTAGTTCAAGTTTGGAGTATGGAAAATCGAAAAGTTGTAGCATGGGGTGAGGGACACAACTCGTGGGTAAGTGTCTATCAGTTGCTGGTGTTAGGTTATAATTTCATGTAAAGAGACGATGACTCCACAACTCATTTTTTACTGGAGGGTGGCAGGTGAGTGGAGTAGCATTTGATTCATATTGGTCAGCACCAAATACGGATGGCACGGGGGAAAATATTGTCTATCGGTTTGGTTCCGTTGGTCAGGTATTTGAAGGTGTTGCTGTTTCATTTATGAAGTGTCTTTTTTTATTTCTTATCATTACAATGGCATTTTCCTGTTGTTTTCTTCGATTCAAATGTCTGTCGTGCTTACCCAAATTAGTAATTGGAATATTCAGATTACTAATTTGGGTAATGCTGCACTAAATTTCAGATAGGTAAGTTTTGAAAGCAGAACCGTGCTTGGATGCATTAGAAATCAAGAGAAATTAGAGCGAGTAAGACATAGCAGAACACAGTTTTGATACACGAGAGTAATGTATAAAGTGAAATCACTGCAGTCCAAAATATAGGACTTATTTAAGATTGACCTCTTTGGCCTGATCAGCCTTGTAGAAATGGGTGTTTGCATTAAATGACTCATGCTTCATTCAACACGGGCACAATAAATATCAGAATTGCTGCAGCAATAATAACATGGTGTATCTGCCTTCTGTGTATTTGTGTGAACAAAAAAGTATCAAAATTGCTGTACCATTTGTTTGAAATGTTTTCCTTTAGTTCAGATGTCTGAGTTGCACTTGTACAATATCTCCATGTTGTCTGTAAATAAGCTTTGTATCGTCTTCTTAATGAAATATTTTTCTGGCTTCAGTATTATATTTGTTCAATCCTGGCTTGTGCTAGCCAATTTCTAATTTAGAGGTCTCTGTAGTTTTGGATTTAAGCCTTTAACCTATCTGTTTCCAATGACCAACAGATGACCTGATGGTCTTTAATTATATACACTCCCTCCGTTCCAAAATTTTAAAGTGACTCGAAGTTCCTAATATGCCCTATATAGTTGGATTAAATACTAGTATTATGCCACCACCACTACATTCTAGCATGTTGTAGATATGTTTGAAAAATAAATTTATCTAAAAGTCGTCGTTTTAGAAATGATCTCTAATTTTGGAAGAGAGGGATATACAGTGTTTCTTACCTACCTGTTATTCTGTGTAGAATTTGCTTTTATATCCATATTTTATCATCTGCAAGATATTTCTTTATGCAGGATACACAATTACTTTTATGGGACCTGGAAATGGACGAGATCGTAGTGCCAGTGCGCCGTCCTCTTGGTGGGTCCCCCACATTTAGTACCGGAAGTCAGTCATCTCATTGGGACAGCGCTTGCCCTGTGGGTACTCTGCAACCCGCTCCTAGCATGCGAGATGTGCCAAAGCTTTCCTCTTTGATTGCTCATCGTGTTCACACTGAGCCTCTCTCTGGGTTGTTATTTACGCAGGAATCTGTTCTTACAGTCTGTCGAGAAGGCCACATAAAGATCTGGATGAGACCAGGTTTTGCTGAAAGTCAATCGACCAACTCCGATACTCATTTGGGTACAAATTTGAAAGAAAAGCCCTTGTCAACGGGAAAAGTTGGCAATTCTTACAGGTAATGACATTTGAGTCACCAAATGAGACAAATCCGAGCTGGTTTTTTCACGGAGTTGCATTTTTAATTTGCTGATTTGGTCATTCATCTCTTTTTATGCTGTTGGTCTACTGGGACTAAACATAATTTGTGGACAATGAGATTGACCAGCAACATCTGTATAGCTTTGGGGATGATGCCATTGGTGGCACATGAGATTAGGAAGAGAGTGCCCACTTACATTGTAAGTATGAAAGGGCTGTTGATTAGGATATCAATTGACTGACAAAAATAATGGAAGTTGTTTCTTTGGATTTGCAACTTGTAGATGCTTGCCATTTTGTGTATTGGAATGGATACATGAAGTTTAACATTTATTTATATTCCTCCCCCCCCCCCCCCCCCCCCCCCCCCCCCCCCCCCCTCAATTCTGCCATTTTTTAGCAGTTACTATCATGCCTAGTCTATAAAGTTTTTGAAGCAGATTGACAAAAAAATAAAATAAATAACAATAGGTCATAGATTAAATTGACAAAAAAACAACATTAGGTCATAGATTAAATTGACAAATAAACATTAGGTCATAGATGTTAGGTAAATGAGTTGCCCTGAGATTTATCAGAGAATCGAGTTTTATTAGCTTGTAATTTTGGGATCGTTTAAAAAATATGATTAGTGATTTTGATTATTGTTTTTGCTTATAAATAGTTTTAAAAAAGTAGCTTGTGTTTGGTATGGAAAAAATATTTCAAAACTTGTAAAAAGTAAAAAATGTTTAGTATAAAAAAAATTGATTAGCACTTTTTCAATTGTAAGTTATTAAAAAGGTTTGGAGAATTAGAGATGGGTCATGGATGAAATTACTAAAATAAATAGAGATAAATTAGTAATATATTTAGTCAAAGCTGATTATTAGATTTGACAAATAATTTAGAGCGTTATTTCCCTAAAAAATAATTAAATTTTGATTAATTATAAACAAGAAAATGATATATATTGTAAATGTTTACGTCGACTATTCAATTACAATTTTTGTAAAGAAATATATAATAAGTGAGGTCTTACTATAATTCTTAATCTCACTATTGATAAGCTTTACAACGGTAAGTTGACAAAAATTTAAGGTAATACATGATTCTTCTAAACAATCCGAACCACCCTCAGACCCTCTCAAAGGGGAATTGTCTGACCAAAGGTGATAATAACCTGGTGTTAAGTGGACTCTTCTTTTACTGTGCAAGTCACATGTCATTAGCAAGTCGTCAAAAATTCAGCAAGCCAGCTTCACAAGATTTAAAAGATATGTATCCCTTGAGTTAATTCCCCTCCTGATCCCTTTTCCATACTCGGGGGCGGGGGGTGGGGTGGGGGGGAGGGGGCGGGGGGTGAAGGGGGGGCGTTCCGCCACTTCGACTGATGGTTCTCTCCTAGGCCCATTAAAATGTATCCCTAAATTGACAATAGTATAATAGTGTAGGTTCTCAAAAGCAAAAAAAAAAAAAAAATTGGAATATGAACCTGAATGGACTAAAAATTGAAACCGATTAAAAGTTTTCTAGATGATAAATGCAGCAGATCGGTAGAAATATCACTTAACATCTTGACATTATATACTGGGGAAGAAAAAGAAAAACCGACACTGATACAGTACCACAATATTTTCAACTATGATTCCTTTTCATTAACTGAATAAATTCCATATTATCTTCGACTTTTCAGCAAGACTGCATGAATCCATATAATGGCCTGACATATTGACATGAATACACCAAGAACTAACTGTAGTGTACAGCTGTCGAAAAGAACCAAGCCCAATAGGCAATATAGCCGGTGACATTTTTAAACAATCAAGTTAGCTGCCATGTGCCGTTCCTTAATTTCCACTTCTGGTTTCTTGTTGGAGAGGATTTGATCGGGGAGAACGAACAGAGTCTGAGGACTGCTGTTCTTGTCTAATTTCATCAGAGTCACGCCGTTCATTTAGACAAGCAAGCCACCTTCTTCGCAATTTCAAAAGTTCAAATAGAATAGAAGCTACGCACATTGTACCTCCAAACCCAGCAAACGTTGCAAGAATGACTGACAGAACCGCCTGCACGCGAAGCTGTAGCTCCCCACACAAATGATCTAAATTAGCATCAGAGATGAGAATTATTTATTTCTATGAGTGAGTTTGAGCAAGGAAGTGGGAGTGAGGCTATTCAAAATCTTCTCGTCCCATTTGGACACTTGATTCAAACTAGTAAACCAAGAGCACCACTAAAAACAATTAGCTACTCATCCTTTTCTTTTTCCAACAAAATTATTAATTACTTCTCCTTACCATGGTGCGCCTATAAATGACAGACATGAAACATACTCTAATATAAGACTTTGGTAGTTCAATTTCCAGTCTCCTAATATTGATATCTGTATTATTCATCTTCAGTATGGAAGCATCAGAATAATAATTATAGCAAAAGCATCCCTTACCACTGAAAAGAAAACATGTGCAAAGAGGACTACCAGTCCAAACTGCATGGTTGCATACATCCAGGCATATCGTCTCCTTACTGCGCGTAATATATAGAGGAATCAGTTATACAACACAAATGCCATGTTCGTGCTTGATATATTAGGGTTCGAGGACAATTGAATCAATATAAATACCCATAGTTGTTGATGTCATGGATGCTAGGAGACCCAATATGCAGGAAAATGGAAGAGATATGGCAATTGCACCAGATCCCATCCTAGTAACCTGCATTTAGGATGAGCTTTAGGAATATTGGTAGCTTGAAAGGAGCAGTAATCTAAAAGTTCCCTTGGCTTACCAAAAGTTGCTCCAGAAAACAAAAGTAGGCAAGCATGCTAACTATAACAAGAACAGGTACATCCTGCCAAAGCCTGATCAAACATGAAGAGCTTTCAGGGAAAGTTTTCCAGAAGTCATAATCTAACAGATATGAACAAAAGCTGATCACCAAAATATGAGGAAATCATTAATTTTTTATGAGACAAAACAACAAATGGTTGATGACAAGCTGGAGTTATTTTGAATCATATTTAGACATCATGTCCAATTAGTGGACACCGGTACAAATGTGCGGTGACAGTTAAACATTACAGGAAGGATAAAAAAGGGGTAACTTTTCTCGTGCAATGCACGAGCAAAGTGCCAATTACTTGCCTGTATTGAGCAACTTCGGCATGCAGAGCTCCATTTCCTCGAAAGTTATTGAACCGAGCATGTTGAATTCGTAAAAGGGTGACGGGTAGGTTTTGAACCTCTTGCTTGCAAACCTCACATATCTTATTGCCTTTAACACTAAACCATTTTATGGCACATTCTTGGTGCGCCAGAGCAAGTTCACCTTTGCAGCTACACTCCATCTTAAGGGTATCTGCATCCTCCCCTAGTTCGACCAAGCAGATTCTACAAACTGCTTCTTCTTCCAGTATATGTTCATCATCATTATCATTTGCATCTGAAAGACAAGACTATGATAAGGTGTAGGTTGGTTATGGCAAGTAACAGGGTAGGGGGTCTTAGTTACACCAGATGTTGAAAATTCAGACAACAATTAATACGAGCAATCACAGAATTTTAGCTTTTCCAATTTGATTCAAGAGCAAAGTTTCTAGCTATTTCTGATATTGTAAAAGAAATAGCTGGGAAAACATCTTTTAACATTATGCAGCTACTTTCTCAAAATCATCACTATTATAGAGCTACAGCTACTACCATTCCAATAGCAGGCACTGCTTTAGTATATCTCGTTCTTTAACTAAGGGAAGTGTCTCCAAGATAAGACGGAAAATATTTGTAACAAGTCACATTATCAATTTCTTCGGAATTGGGTGAACCATAATTCGGACACACTACTGGGATCCACACTAATGGGATCCACAACTCTCTGTGGAGAAATAAAATTGACTTTAACCACCCTCCTTAGTATAGTTGGTCACATGACCGAATTGATAATTTTTTTTTAATTTGTAAGGAAACTAAATTAAATTATTCAAGGGAAACAGAAACATTTGAGTGGTTTTAGGAAGCAAATAAAGAAAGATCGGATGAAAAAACTTACCAGCATCTAATGGCTGAGTAGCATTTGATGTTGCAGCAGTTCCTTCTGCCACTCGAGGGGTAGTTGGGATTACACGAAAAACACCTAAAGAATCCAATTGTCTTATGCTTCCATCTTTAATCAACTCAGGCACTGAGCGTGAGCGATGAATAGGAAAGTGGGTCCCCACTTTCTGTAAAGTGAGTTATTCTTTAAAAAATGATAAGGTGGATCCAATTAACAATAACATAAGACATTACGCGAAAGATCATGTTGATAATAACAAGGTAATAATTGATATCAATTTCACTTCGAAAGCAGCCGTTAGAGTTGATCCTGGAATGAATGGACTGACTAGATGAAGGGTTTAGAAGTAAAATCTCATAAAGGGAGATATCATAAACACTACCAAGGATTAACAAATAGGTAATAGAAAACTCTTATGTCCTCAAAATTTTAAGTATGTACTGCACAGAATGTAAGCAAAATTAGCTCAGATTACCTCTCAGATACTCCAAAAGTAACTTAACTGGTCTCATTGCAGAAGGTCCTTCCATACTTAATTATTGGAAAAGTAAGAAAAAGTTTAGGTAATATGAATGCTGGAAGTGAAAGTATAGTCAAGGAAAACTTCATATCGCGTTCATGACTAACTCCTATATTCATTTACAAAACCATCATCTTATAGGACCTTAAGTAAAATTTCAAAATCATTATCTTGTGTTATTATAAATATTCAATTGACTGTGAGTAAAATATATTTGTAACGCCCAGCCCAAGCCCTCTCAAGGAAAATCAGGAAGGCATCCCCTTTGAGTCTCTGAGTTGGGGGAGTCACACTCTAAAACAAGTAATACTGAACAACAAGAGCTAATTAGACTTTCCCTTTTTTTAGTCATGGTTTACTTCTTCATGCGACTCTTCTTACTCGGATTCAAAAAGGGGATGCTTCACGTGTTCCCTGGAAGGATGGGTTGGGGGTGTTATAATATTAGCTTTCTATCCAATAAGAGGTTCACACTTACATATGCATTTTGTAAATCGATTGTGTTCCCTCCATGTGTAGACTCTGGATTTGAGTGTGCAATTGGAGTTACTGGCAGAGATGATGTTTTCTTCATATTGGGTGTGAATAGCTTTGTAAGAGATACCGTCCTTGGGATAAAAAACTTCTGCCGTGGTGATGGTGTTCCTCCTAGAGCTAGGATGGCAGCCTTCTCAATCTCTGAATTCCTATTTCTAAGTTTGAAGCTTAGCTTAGGAAGGAGGCTTTTCAAGGATGCTTTACCTCGAGAAGATGAGGGACTTGATGACTCGTTGAATTTGGCATAACTAGGGCTAGGTAGAGGGGAAAAATTAACTCTTTTGGGAGTTGGACTAAGTATTGGGGGCATATTTATTCTCACAAATTCTTCTGTAGAGCTCTCGAGGGTTCTCTTAGGTATCTCCACAACTAGGTTTTGCGGCTTTGCCTGTTGGCTGGTTGTGGTTTCTTCACTTATTTCACTCCATTCTCCAACCTACAACGTATACCATGAATCAGATAATTAACATCACTCGACTAGTAATCATAGAGCAATGAACACAATAATCAAGTCAATAATATAAAATTTTAGTAGCATAACACAACATGTTATGTCTAACAACATCTAGAATAATGAAAATTCTGTTGAGGATTCAGCATTAATTACTACTGCCATGGTCATTTCCGTAAAATACTTGGATAATAAAAAATGCTAGGTTCTCAAATTAGTAGGGGAAAAAATAAAAATAACACGACACATTTTTGAGATCTCTAGCATTACTTTAGATTATAGTTCCTCTGTCGAGGGAAAAAGAATATCATTTTCTTTGAAATTCCTGACAGGGTGAGCTTAAAATGAATTTTATATCCCGAGGCTTCAGAATTTCCAAAGTATGATTATTTCTCAAGGATTGTTTACTGTGATTGCAATGCTAAATGCATATGGTCTGATGAATGTATTTACCAGTGAAATTTAATATATATATCTATATACACACACACACATACATACTCCCTTAAATTTCATTAATTTCCTGAAGAATGGTTCTTCAAGAATGAAATATAGGCATAGGCGGAGACACACTTGGGCTGGGGTCGGCTGTAACCCGGGTGAAGTTTTTGACAAATATTTAGTACTTATATATCTTCAATAGCCCAGCCCATCATTGAATACATAATACCCAAGTAACCCAACAAATAGAGAGCCCAAATGACCAAATCCAAATAGTGATGGAGCAGTGGAACTCCTTATATATCTTCATTTTGATGTGTTTAATTTAGCAATAGATTTTCAGCAGGAAGAGTTGAATTCCAGATTTAGTGATGGAGCAGTGGAACTCCTTATACTTAGTTCTGCTTTAGAGCCGAAGGACAACTTTAAATCATTCAAAGTTGATGATATTTGCAAGCTTGCTGAGAAATTTTATCCAGAAAATTTCAGTGAACAAGAAATGCAATATTTGATAGGTCAGCTGAATGCCTGAATCATTATAAAATTGATGTGCTCCATCATCTAAGCTTTCAAAATATGTCTACCATCACTGAATTGTGTTGCGGATTAGTTGAAACAAATAAGTTGCAACATTATAATTTGATTGATAGATTGATTCGTCTTGTTTTGACTCTACCTGTTTCCACTGCCACGACAGAACGAGCATTTTCAGTTATGAAACATGTTAAAACTACTCTTCGCAATAAAATGGAAGAGGAGTTTTTAACCTATTCTATAATGATTTACATTGAACGAGAGCTTGTTGAAGATATCGATTCAAATTCCATAATAGACAAATTCTATTCTACAAAGCATAGAAGGATGCAGCTTAAATAGTGTGTTTTGTTTTCCTTTTTCCTTGCATGTTATGTACTTTTGAACCTTACTAGTATGTATGATTTTGAATTTATGATTGATCTTGGTGGTTCAATTTCTTGTGTATATAGGCACCCAACAAAGTTTTGTTATAAAGATGTTATTTTAGGAAAATATTGCAAAATATATATGAATTGGGGAAAAAGAAGAAGTGATAGTATAGAATTTAACACAACAATCAATAATTCTATCAAAATTCTCTCTAATCCTTTAAATTGGAGGGAAAAAAGTAAATACCCTAGTACCTTTGGAGTTACAGGAGGAGAAGAATCGACTGGGTTGTTGCTGCAACAGCCCTCATCACTTCCTTTCTCCACAAATTTCTTTTCAGTGGCCTCCATGGAGTTTATTTGGGAACCAATTAATTAATTAATTCAGTAAGTTACGTATTAAAACCAGCTGATTCTTGTTCAGAAAAGAGAGAGATGAACAGAAGACATATACCCAACTCAAAACAATACTAATACTGAAAAAAAACAGCTGTGCCAACCCTCTGTTTTGTGTGTGCGTAAGAGAGAAAAGGACGGAGGTGCTGCTGGTATTTACACTTTGAGAAAGAATAATGCTATTATCACATAAAAATTTAACATATTGAAGTGATAATATTTAATTTATTATTGAATTAAGTAAATTATATCAATAATAAATTATATATTATTATATTAATAATATGTGAGCGTTATTTAATTATTTTTTGTAATAGTTGCATGATTCTTTGAGAAATACTAGTAGTATACAGCTTGGCAAAACAGCTAGTACGACGGCGGGTACAAGACTCCAATGCCCACGTGTCTACTTCTGATTAGAAAAAAAAAGTAAGACCAAGTTTAACAAACAAAATATCAAGTGATATCATCATCTCATTCTTTATTTATATTTTAAAACTGTCCTTGAAAGGAAAAAAATAATAATTAGACAATTGTTATTTTTACCAGGTAAATTTGATATTTTCATATGTATTTATTTAAGTTTCATTTACTCTTTTTGTTTTTTAATATAAATTATTTTAGAGAAATATTTTTATTTTTAAATATAAATCGTTTGAGAATTTTAAGTAAGTATTGATTGTTTAGTTTTTAATATTACCTCAAGTATTAAATAGAACTTTAGTTTTCTCACTATTCCAATAAATAACACTTTCTTTTTTTAATACAAGGGCAATATAGACAATTAATATTATATTTAATATTTTACAATCATTTCTTTAATATTTGTGCACAACTTTAAAAAGACTTATATTAAAGAACGTATATAGTACTATTTGTGTGAGGAAAGTTTTGTGTAACTCTTAATTTTCCTTGCAGATATATCAATTCCCAAAAATTATGTTCATCTATTTTCGTAAAAGTAATGTGTTGTAACTTGCTTTGTAGTTTGATGTAGAACAATAATATTACTGAATAGTTGACCGCTCTTGTTACTCTACAATCAGTTAACCACTGTTGTCATGATTTGTACCCAAGTTCTCAACATTAAGACTTATTTTTCGTAGAGCATCTCCAACAGCCTCTTTAACTACTTTGGGATACTTAAATAGGTGAACCACATCAGAAAAATTATCTTCAACTGTGACGCCCCCAGAATATGTCCAGTCAACCCAACCCATTCTGAGTCGCCAAATACATGGTACATAATTCAAATACAAACTTTATATCACACGGTCGTGCAAAATACGACCACACAACTGTGAGTGTCAATACAAATCGTATATAATACGAATATTAACATTCAAATTTATTTTTTATTTATTACAATTATTATCCCACTATTTTCTAAAAATAGCGAGGACTACTACTGCTCTAACTCGGACCATCACTCTGTCCCCCGACTAGTTCCCGCAACATTCTCATTTTCTGAAGAGGACAACAGATGAAAAGGGTGAGCTCAACTAGCCCAGTAAAGAATATTATGACTAAGATAATGAAAAATAAATTATCATTAGCCTTCAACAATTCAGATAAAATATTATTGATAACAAATTTTAGATCAATATTCGCAGCGGAAATAACAAATCATTAGAAGAGTTAAGTAGAGAATGAAGTCTACTATCTTCTATGATTTAAAAGTCCATCAATCAATATACATCTCGAATCAAATATTCATCTTTGCACTACATGCCAAAGATATTTATTTGTATCATCAGTGGTCATGTTCATCTCAACACCTGTCATCTTTGCACTACGGCCAAAGATATTCAGTTATAACACCACTTAAGACTGAGGATGATGAAAAATCATATAAATAGCGAATCCAGTGAAATAAAGGATAAGATTAAGAATTCGTATTTTAGTTTATTCAAGTTCAAGAATATTCCATAATAATACTTTGTGGAGCAAAATTCAAGAATAAAGCTCAAAACTTAGATCCAACCAAAGATAAGAACTTTAACAAATAATTTGGACAAATAGAATAAAATTTAATTTTTCCGTGAATAGTGCCGTATACGTGAATAGTGCTGTATATGTGAATAGTGCCGTATACGTGAATAGTAACCCCGACGGAAAAAGTAAGAATTTCATAACAAAATTCATGCCAATATTTTGGTATAATGATATTGAAAAGAATAACATCATTTACGAAAGAAAATAACATCCCTTACCTCAAAAGAATAGTACCTCTGACTAGAATATCGGATATAATACCGAAGAAAATTTGCACTGAATAGTAACACTCAAAGTATCTAAATACTCACAAAAATACGCTCGATATTATAGAGAGAGAAAACTTCTAATTCTGGTGTGTTTTTCAATTCTAACCTAAGCATCCTATTTATAGGAAAAGCTTAGGATGCCAAAGTAGGCTAAATTAATAAAATAATATTTTTTTAAAAAAAAATTCCGCTGCCTGGCTGCTCAGAATTTTCAACACAAACAAAAGTGGGCCCCACCTCCTATTAAAAAAATATTTATTTTTCAAAACTTCAATAATTCATAATAAATAGCCCTTTTATCAGAAAAATACAAATGATATGTTCTTTTCATAGAAAATTTAATTATCTACAACATTGTAGAAGAAGGTTTTTTTAAATTCCAAACATAAATTATCCGAAATTCACAAACGGATGATTTTTCACACCAAAATACTGATAAAAACACATCAGCACTAATTCCTTCTTTTATATCAACAAAATAAATATTTTCTTATCATATAAATCAATAATTAATTATTCATAAATAATATTACAGAACTATAATATTGACAACCAGGTCATTCCCAGGAAAGAGGGGGCCTTCCGATAAGGAATTCTCCTTACTGGAGCGCAATTAAATAACCCCTTCTAGACTAAAAAAATTTTCTTAGACATTGTCAATAATGCTATCTAATAATATTATTCAAATAATATGAATTATGGAGTTGATAATGTGAAATACTGTGCAGTGACAATTATTGAATCAATAATACAAAATATCAACTGTAGCCATTATTGAATCAATCATATAAAATAGCAACGTAGCAATTATTGAGTCAATAAAATATCAATGCAATAATTATTGAGTCAATAAAATATTATGCAATTATTGAATCAATAATATAAAATATTGAACAGTAATTACTGTAACAATAATTGAGTAAGTGTCTTCTCTCGTAAGAATCAATAATTCAAAATACTGTGCAATACCGTGTGCTACTGTGCAACACCGCGTATCTCTATATTTTAACCAACGGGTATTTCAACAGTACTAACAGTAACAACTACGCCGTTATTTTATAAAAAGGTTATTTCTGTCGCTTTCTATATCCGACAGTTATTCTGTTGTGGGGCCCACAAATAGCTCCGTCGTCGTACGAATATTCTCCTACAACAAGAATATTCCACTGACCAAATGAATATTCCCCGACAACAAGAATATTTTATAACCACTTGCTCATTTTAAAATATTTACACATTTCACCCATAACTTTTCACATTTATCAAATCAACACCTTACTATTTCGAAATAATATATAAAGAAAATTAAATCTTTATTCATAAAAGTTGGGGTCTTACAATCTCCCCTTCTTATAAAATTTTGTCCTCGAAATTGACGTACGTACCTGATATGTCGAAAAGGTGAGGATACTTCGCTTTCATTTCCGATTCCAACTCCCAGGTCAATTCCTCAATAGCATGGTTTCTCCACAAAATTTTAACTTGAGGTATAATTTTCGAGCGTAGGACATGCTCCTTCTTATCCAAGATCTTGACAGGTACCTCCTCATACGTTAAATATTCGGCTATCTCGTCTGGTTCTAACTCAATAATGCGGTTTTGATCCTTCATATATTTACGTAACACGGATATGTAAAATATGTTATGAACACGAGACATGCTTGGAGGTAAAGCGAGTCTATAAGCCACATTTCTTACTCGGTCAAGAATCTCAAATGGACCAATGAATCGTGGATTGAGCTTTCCTCTCTTCCCGAATCTCGTAACTCTCTTCCACGGAGCAACACGTAATAACACATGGTCCCCAACACTAAATTTCACGTACTTTCGATGAAGATCCGCATAACTCTTTTGTCGATCTTGTGTTGTTTGTATCCGTTGTCGGATCATTTGAATCTTTTCTGTAGTCATACGTACTAACTCCGGTCCTAACAATGTTACTTCACCCACCTCATCCCAACAAACTGGAGAACGACACTTTCTCCCATACAGCGCTTCGAATGGAGCCACGCCTATACTTGCCATGATAACTGTTGTTGCAGGAGAATTCCACCAATGGTAAGTACTTATCCCAACTCCCTTTGAAGTCTAGAACACAGAGTCTTAATAGATCTTCAAGAGTTTGAATAGTTCTTTCTGATTGTCCGTCTGTTTGAGGATGATAAGCCGAACTGAATCGTAAATCCGTACCCATAGCTTTCTGCAAACTGATCCAAAATCGTGAAGTAAATCTGGGGTCACGATCCAAAACTATGGATACTGACATTCTATGCAATCTCACAATCTCATTCACGTACATATGAGCAAGATGTTTAAGGGAATAAGTCTCTCGTATCGGTAAGAAATGAGCAGACTTGGTTAATCTATCAATAATAACCCAAATCGCATCTATGCCTTGAGAAACCTTGGAAAGACCCGTAACGAAATGCATCGTAATGTGTTCCCACTTTCATTTTAGAATCTCCAGTGGTTGCAATGGACCCTTCGGTACTTGATGCTCCGCCTTTACACGTTGACAAGTTAAACATCTCGAAATAAACTCCACGATCTCTTTTCATATTGCTCCACCAAAATGTATATCAAAGATCACGATACATTTTAGTACTCCCAAGATGGATTACAAACGGTGTGTTGTGTGCCTCCATCATGATTCTATGCTTTAAGTCAGAATCGTTAGGAACACAAAGTCTGGAGTTGACTCGAAGTATTCTCTCTTCATCGATTCTTACTTCTGGAATGGCACCTTCTTGCACCTTCTTCTTCATCTTCATCAGCTCCGGATCTGTATCTTGAGCAGCTTTAATTTTATCAATCAAAGCTGGTTCTACGCGTATACTTGACATCATCGCACTCGTTCCCACATATGATCTTCTACTCAACGCGTCAGCTACCACGTTCGCTTTTTCATGATGGTATTGAATGGTATGATCGTAATCTTTCAACAACTCAAGCCAACGTCGTTGTCGCATGTTGAGTTCCTTCTGAGTGAAGAAATATTTAAGGCTCTTATGATTCGTATAAATCTCCACTTTCTCCCCGTACAGGCAATGTCTCCAGATCTTCAACGCGAAAACGACTGCTGCCAACTCTAGATCATGAGTAGGATAATTTCTCTCATATTCTTTGAGTTGTCGCGAGGCATAGGCTATGACTTTCCCATGTTGCATGAGAACACATCCTAACCCTTTGCCCGAAGCATCGCTGTAAATAACAAATCCATCCGAACCAGATGGTATTGTCAGAACAGGTGCCGAGATAAGTCTTCTCTTGAGCTCTTGGAAGTTCTTCTCGTATTCCTCGCTCTAAACAAATAAAACAGGAGCACCCCAAGGAGACGTACTAGGACGAATAAAATCGATGTCTAACCATTCTTGTAATTGGACCTTTAACTTCTGAAGTTCAATAGGAGCCATTCGATATGGGGTTTTAGAAATGGGTTTTGTACCGGGTTCAAGATCAATAAAGAATTCAACTTCACGTTCTGGGGGTAGACTGAGAAGTTCTTCGGGAAATACATCAGAAAACTCATTAACAACGGAAATATCATTCAAATCTGATGTATTCTGGTTTAGATCAGTGACATGAGCTAAGAAAGCTTGACATCCGTTTTTCAATAAACGAATAGCTTTGTGACTTGAAATGATATTGACTGATTTTAGTGGTTTGCTGGTTTGGATTCGCACAACAAGTTAATTAGGAATATGAAAACTAACAACCTTACGAAAACAATCAATTTTGACATGGTACGTGGTTAATCAGTCAATTCTTAAAATCACGTCAAATGCAAGTATTTTCAAAGATATAAGATCAACAGGTAAGGTAAGGGTACCAATCTGAATCAAGCAAGATTCATAAACTGTGGATGTAACAAAGGTTTCTCCCAACGAAGTTTCAACAGATAAGTCAAAGTCTAATTTATCAGAAGTCAAGTTCAAACGTTGAGCACAAGCAGGTGAAATAAAAGAATGGGTAGCACCAGTATCTAACAAGGTGTAAACTTCGCAAAAAATTATGATTAACTAACCCGTGATAAATTCATTCGGGTTCCTCGCGTTTTGGGCCACCGACTTTGATTTGTCTGAAACAGTCTTGGGTGTCACTATCCCAACTGGTCTTGACTTTGTTATACAGCTCATTCCACCCTCAACTGCTTCGTCACACTCCTGATCCATGATTTGAATCATTACTCTTCGATCCATATCGAATTGGGGTTGACCGCTATGCACAGGATAATTTCAAACTCGATGTTGGATTCTTCCGATTGTTTTCCAAAAAGTGAAATTCATATCGTTTATTTTGGCCTTCTTAGATCGGACGTCTCTTTCTAAAATATTAACGCGTCGTGCAGCTTTTACCCATGCATCTTCAATTCTCACTCGTTCCGTTGCTTCTTCTTTCAGCTGATCGTTGACATTTGCATTTTCAGATTCTAACTCTAATATCATATGCTCTGCCAGAGAGAGCTTCTGTTCAAGCCTCGCATAACGAGTAGCAAAATCTTAAATTTCTATATCCCTTTCTTGAATTGTTGTATCCCTTTGTTCCACGGTTGTCTGTCGTTCTTCGCCCTGCTTTTCTAACTCAAGAATACGATTCTGCAGTTCAACATTTCGATCATAAAATTCTCCTAACAAATCCTCCTCCTCAGATTCCTCTTCTTCCTCACTCTCAGCTGCTTCCTCTGCGACTAGCTCGGATGCAACTATTAATTCTTCATTTACCACATAGATTTTTTTTTTCTTCTTTCCCCGACATCACATTATCCTGGTCGGTGATTAGCGGTGCCTCCACGGTCTCATTCACTCCATTGTTAACATTCTCAGCTGCCATTCTCAAATACTGTCATAAAATAAGGGTTAATTAAACAAATTAACATATCACATATTAACCCTATACTCCGACTGATCAATTAAATACCACATAAGCTTAGGTAGGACATACTAGTGAAGGATTTACTCGTCTCTCCCCTCCTAGTTCTATTCTCCGATCTCCGCCAGAGACCATATCTCTAAGCTTTGATATCAACTGTGACGCCCCCAGAATAGGTCCAGTCAACCCAACCCATTCTGAGTCGCCAAATACATGGTACAGAATTAAAATACAAACTTTATATCACACGGTCGTGCAAAATACGACCACACAACTGTGAGTGTCAATACAAATCGTATATAATACGAAATATTAACATTCAAATTCATTCTTTATTTATTACAATTATTATCCCACTATTTTTCAAAAATAGCGAGGACTACTACTGCTCTAACTCGGACCATCACTCTGTCTCCCGACTAGTTCCCGCAACATTCTCATTTCCTGAAGAGGACAACAGATGAAAAGGGTGAGCTCAACTAGCCCAGTAAAGAATATTATGACTAATATAATAAAAAATAAATTATCGTTAGTCTTCAACAATTCAGATAAAATATTATTGATAACAAGTTTTAGATCAATATTCGCAGCGGAAATAACAAATCATTAGAAGAGTTAAGTAGAGAATGAAGTCTACTATCTTGTATGATTTAAAAGTCCATCATCAATATTTTATCCCTGTAACATCAATCAATATACATCTTGAATCAAATATTCATCTTTGCACTACAGGCCAAAAGATATTCATTTGTATCATCAGTGGTCATGTTCATCTCAACACCTGTCATCTTTGCACTACGGCCAAAGATATTCATCAGGTAATCATTCATCTTTGCTCTACAGGCCAAAGATATTCAGTTATAACACCACTTAGGACTGAGGATGATGAAAAATCATATAAATAACGAATCCAGTGAAATAAAGGATAAGATTAAGGATTCGTATTTTAGTTTATTCAAGTTCAAGAATATTCCATAATAATACTTTGTGAAGCAAAATTCAAGAATAAAGCTCAAAACTTAGATCCAACCAAAGATAAGAACTTTAACAAACAATTTGGACAAATAGAAGAAAATTTAATTTTTTCGTAAATAGTGCCGTATACGTGAATAGTGTCGTATATGTGAATAGTGCCGTATACGTGAATAGTAACCCCGACGGAAAAAGTAAGAATTTCATAACAAAATTCATGCCAATATTTTGGTATAATGATATTGAAAAGAATAACATCATTTACGAAAGAAAATAACATCCCTTACCTCAAAAGAATAGTACCTCTGACTAGAATATCGGATATAATACCGAAGAAAATTTGCACTGAATAGTAACACTCAAAGTATCTAAATACTCACAAAAATACGCTCGATATTATAGAGAGAGAAAACTTCTAATTCTGGTGTGTTTTTCAATTCTAACCTAAGCATCCTATTTATAGGAAAAGCTTAGGATGCCAAAGTAGGCTAAATTAATAAAATAATATTTTTTTAAAAAAAAATTCCGCTGCCTGGCTGCTCAGAATTTTCAACACAAACAAAAGTGGGCCCCACCTCCTATTAAAAAAATATTTATTTTTCAAAACTTCAATAATTCATAATAAATAGCCCTTTTATCAGAAAAATACAAATGATATGTTCTTTTCATAAAAAATTTAATTCTCTACAACATTGTAGAAGGAGGTTTTTTTAAATTCCAAACATAAATTATCCGAAATCCACAAACGGATGATTTTTCACACCAAAATACTGATAAAAACACATCAGCACTAATTCCTTCTTTTATATCAACAAAATAAATATTTTCTTATCATATAAATCAATAATTAATTATTCATAAATAATATTACAGAACTATAATATTGACAACCAGGTCATTCCCAGGAAAGAGGGGGTCTTCCGATAAGGACTTCTCTTTACTGGCGCGCAATTAAATAACCCCTCCTAGACAGAATTTTCTTAGACATTGTCAATAATGCTATCTAATAATATTATTCAAATAATATGAATTATGGAGTTGATAATGTGAAATACTGTGCAGTGACAATTATTGAATCAATAATACAAAATATCAACTGTAGCCATTATTGAATCAATCATATAAAATAGCAACGTAGCAATTATTGAGTCAATAAAATATCAATGCAACAATTATTGAGTCAATAAAATATTATGTAATTATTGAATCAATAATATAAAATATTGAACAGTAATTACTGTAACAATAATTGAGTAAGTGTCTTCTCTCGTAAGAATCAATAATTCAAAATACTGTGCAATACCGAGTGCTATTGTGCAACACCGCGTATCACTGTATTTTAACCACCGGATATTTCAACAGTACTAACAGTAACAACTACGCCGTTATTTTATAAAAAGGTTATTTCTGTCGCTTTCTATATCCGACAGTTATTCCGTTGTGGGGCTCATAAATAGATGCGCCGTCGTACGAATACTCCCCGACAACATGAATATTCCACGACCAAATGAATATTCCCCGACAACAATAATATTTTATAACCACTTGCTCATTTTAAAATATTTACACATTTCACCCATAATTTTTCACATTTATCAAATCAACACCTTACTATTTCTAAATAATATATAAAGAAAATTATATATTTATTCATAAAAGTTGGGGTCTTACATCAACCGCCTCTCCAACCTTAGGGGCTGTTTGATAAGGTCTGAATAAGACTGAATGGTTCTGAATCTGAGCGATTCAGCCATTCAGACTGTTTGTTTATAAATTTTGAAATCTGAATTGGGCTAAATACATCTGAGTGATTCTTTTAAAAAAATTTGTCTGAATGGGCTGAATAGTCGTGTTTTACCCAAATAGCATTGTTTGCTGTTTCTTCTCCTTTTTAGTTTAAAATTTTAAAAGTTATGCATATGTCACCAATAATAATAGACACTTCTTTAGTATTCTCCTATATCTCAATTGAATACACAATGCACCATCTAAAGATAAAAATGGTGAATAAAAAATAGCCAAAAAAATGATAATTTCTAAACATTTCTTATTTTCTATGAAACTTGAGTTAATTTATTATGTAATTTTATTATTATGTTGACATGTTTGTTTAACTCGTTACATTTCTTATTTTCTATGAAACTTGGGTTAAAATTGTTTGAATTATTCAATATTTTGTTTGATAATTTATTTAAATTATTTATTTTTATTTGTTGTCTAATGAATATTTGTATTTTATTTTTTAAAATACGTCCAGACAAAATTATATACTTGTTCAGCATAGTTCAGAGGGGTAAAATAATAAAAGACTGTTATTCAGATATTTCAGACGTATCGATTATCAAACAACTTTTTTCATTCAAATTCAGATTCAGCTCATTCAGATTCAGATTCAGATTCATTCAGTTTTTATCAAACAGTCCCTTAGTTATCAAATCTGCAACCTTATTATCTCTCTTGGTAAGTTGACCTTGCATCTTCAAAATATTTATTTTATTTTGAAAAAATAAAAATAATATGAAAATGGCTAAAAATATTTATTTTGCTTGATGAGTTTGATGTACATTTCATTTTAAAATTTGATATCATTTCTTTTTATTAATTATTTGAAATGTTATCAATTGTTATTATTTTAAGTCAAATAGTGTATTAATTGAATTGAAGAGACTTATGAGACACAAAATATGAAAGTAACAAATAATACTCTTCAAATTGCTACGTAAATAAACAAATTTCAATTTAAAGAGTTTTTCTGCTACTGTTGTTGTTAAAGATGCTCTTAATCAACTGAATCATTTCATTTGTTAACAAAAAAATATATAATATATTTATTATATATTTTCTAGATTTAAAAATATCCAACATAATGCTCTTATTAAATGCAGGATGTAGACGTAGTTGATGCTCTTTTTCCCCCTATTAAACACAAAGAGATCAAATAACAAATACTAACGATTTTCAGGTATCGATGACTGTCCATTTTCACTCCACCTTATTAATTTCAGCGCTGCTTATTCTTCTTCATCATCTATATTCAACATATAATATTTTAAACAAAATTAATCATTGTATTAATTAAATTAAATAAATTTTAAATAATATTTAGAATTTTGCAAATTAACCAAGAATAAATTAAATGAAACTTTTTTTTTTTGGAAAGGAGGGAGTAATATATAATTTTGCAGGAATAAGTCTTGGCGGACAGCCAAATTGGACATTGTGATTTTTTTTTTTTGCTTTTGTTGTGACTCTCAAAAAATGTATAGTATTTATTTCAATTGGAAATTTTATAAAAAAAAATATTTTAGGTATAATTTGGATACATATACAAGAACAGTGTTGTACAGTCTGAATAACATTATTCTTGTATATATATCCAAATTACACCTAAAATATTTTTTTTTTATAAAAATTTCAGTTGAAATAAATATTATATATTTTTTGAAAGTCACAACAAAAGTAAAAAAAAATAAAATTACAATGTCCAATTCTCATATCCTCATAGAAGGACTCATTTTGCAGGCGACAGCATAGCATGGAGAAGAAGATGATGGATGGTGATGGGTGATTAGGATATAACTAACAAGTAATCAGATATCAAAATCCAGCCATCTTATTATTCCTTGACTTTCTATTTATAATAATGATGATGATTATCACATTGATCGTATCCTATGATGATCACACATAAACCCGATAATTTAAGTTAAAATTCATATAGTTAATTAAAATCACTTGGATCTATTAGGTTAGTTAATTAATTTTTAAGTGATGGGTTGGTTTAATTTTGAACCCAAATTATTATTATAAATATGGGTTGTATCTAGTTTAACTACTTTTGACTCATATTAGTCTATAATAATTTTTGCACTTTGAAGAGTTAATACATCAATATGTATATATTATTACACTATATTCTTATATAACACATATACATTATATATATATATATATATATATATATATATATATATATTACATACTTTTGTAATCTATACACTTGTAAATATGTATAAAAACCATTTCACTAATTATGGAATTAATCCATAATAAAGTTAACACTTTTAGTGTAATGAACTACTAATTTAAATAATTAATATATCCTTTCTTAATTAATTAAAATAATTCATTTAAATTATACAATTTATATTATATAATTAAATTTCATTTCCCCCTTCTCTCTATAAATTATTTTATATTATATTATATAATTTAATTTAATTTCCCTCTCCCCACCCCCTCACTCCCCCCACCACCCCAAACCTACCCCTCACCCCCCAAAAAATTAATATTTATTGATTATGTATACACTTCCATCCCCACCCCACCCCACCCCACCTCACCGCCAAAAAATAATATGTATTGATTATATATACACCCCGCACACCCCTTGCCCCCCCCCCCACACCCTCACCCCCCCCCCCCACCTCACCAAAAAAATAATATTTATTGATTATGTATACGCCCCCACCCCCACCCCCAGCCCCCCAAAAAAATAATATTTACTGATTATATATACACTCCAAAAAAAATAATATTTATTAATTATTGTAATAAAATTCTCAATAATTTCATTAATTTTAATTAACATAATAATTATTAATGTAAATTTTTTTGAAAGTGCCTATAATCACAAAATTAATGTTTTTAATACTCAAATTAGTCACATCAATTAAAATTTTTAGTTTCAAACTTGGGTCTAAAAAATTAAAATAAGACTCTTTCTCTTTTAGTATAACAGAAATTAAGATTTTAGTGAAACTATAATTTAAAAAATAGGTCGACCTGGATTCGACCCATAACCATTTAAATCCAAATCACATAACCCATATTAAATATAGGTAATATGATTTTAGTTCCAAAACCAACCCAAACCTATTTTTTGCCGGATCTAATCACACACATGAACGTTTATGTGCTCGTATTGCAATAAACTATGTACAGTATTTTAAAAGTTTATTCCATGTGTTTGTTTAAAAAGAAGATGCTAACTTGACCTGGGTTGAAAATGGAATAATTCTTCATCCCACCACCATCGACATAATAATTAGTGCGCAGTTCTCCACCTATGAATATCAACTTCTTATATGTATGTTGGATCATCTAATACAAATACAAAAACACACACTAGCAACAGAGGGTAGCCAAAAGTGGATTGATTAGCTTTGGTTGGTTATAGGCCATTACTTCTTTGTTATGATTAGAGCAGAAACCCAGTTATAGAAGATGAACAATCCATCTTCTTTTCAACCCTATCCTATCCAATCCTGCACAGATAAGTAGGCCACTGCCCAAGAGAAGAATACAATAAACCTAGATACTAATGGTAAGAAACAATTTAAAAGGGCAAACGCAAAAAAAAAACCTATAAAGTGCATCATAGTAAAACACTCCCATGACAAATTATACAAGGGAAATGCACAAAGCAACTCCGACGCAAACCAAACATAGTATAATTCTTATATCGGATAACACATGGAGAATGCCACCAAGTAGTCTGCACAATCATGTAAAAGCCATTAGCTTTACAACATCTTTTGCTATAAACTTTAGCAAAGATAGCATTATGTTCAAGCCAAACTGCAAACTGATGAGATTCTAGTTTGATTATTCAAAACTAGCACAAGCAGAAGATAGGAAAGCAGGCTGAAAACAAAGAACTTTACACCAATGTCATTATATATAGCATAAACTCATCCACTCTTCAGTCTTCAGTTCCATTGTTGACCCTGATCTCCAAAAGCCTCTCAACTGGCTGTCTGCATATAGGACACCTGTTTGTTTGGAACCTCAGAACTTTTGCACACCCACTGCACATACACTGCCCCCAAAAAAAAATCAATGGTCAATATGGGGAATCAAATCTCAGATGAACATTAGCTTGCGAGACTTGAAGTTAAACAGGCTGCATGCAAGATGTTGAAGCTCATTACAGCCACATCAATCGAGCCATGAAACCAATGTGAGTCGACACAATAGATTCACTGAACTGAATACTAATTAAAGCACCCATTCCTAATAATATGTTATTGACACTTCAGGTAGGATCTACAATTACGAACTACATTCTCTATTAACCCTTTCTTCCATAACTGTAACAGCTTCTGACCGATAAATAGTAGTATTAGACAAGATTTCATCCTGGGACAAGTTTTTTTGTTTTTATAATTTCTTTTCTTTGACATGATTAAAAAGATAAAATCCTAGGTAGTAGAGACAGATTCACTTTGACAAATATCTCCGAGTCTCAAACAAGAGAGAGAGAGAGAGAGAGAGTACCATGTGTCTGCACGGAAGGACAGTTGTGTCACGAGGTTCGGACAAGCAGATGACACATTCCTTTCCAGGATCATTTGCATCAAAATCACCATCAACTGAATTGCCAATGCCATATATCTCCTGTAGCTCATACCTCATCCCACTCACCCATAAGATCTGCTTCACTACTCTCACCTGGTATTCACCCCTCTCCTTCTCGAATACCGCTTGAGTGATCTGGGAGTTACTGGCTCCAGACTCTGGGTTTCCATCTGTTGATCCACCTTGATTGCTTGGGGATGCCTCAGCCTTTATTGCTAGGGGATACACATCCATATCACCCTCTTTAAGTAATTCTGCCTCTTCACACGTTGAAAAGTCTATCCCAATTCCTGAGGGTTGTCTGAATTTCTGGCCCAAACCTTGTTCAAAATGTACTGTTACTGGTGCAAATTTGCTTTCCTTCATTGGAGTCAGGCTACAATCTTCACCCTCTTTCGCAAAGAAAATAACCGTAATGCTGTACGGAGTTAAAACAAATGGAAGACAATTAAACCTTAATCACTTTAGCAAAAGGAAAATAGCAGTGAACAAACAAAAACTAGCAAACTAAACCTATTCTATATAAGCAAACCAGAAACAAGGTAAAGCCTCAATTTATTTTTTTTGTAAATAGAGTACTAAAGCAACTTATAGCACAAACACAAACATAAACATATAAATTGAACTTAAAGAAGTAAATTGAGGCCCAACTAATCAGGATATTAAAAAAACTCCTAAATAAATAATATGGCAAAGGGAATACAAACTGAATAATCCTTTTCTAAATCTTTCACGCTTCAAGTTCCAAAATTTAAATAATTTCTACAAGAGCATTGCCAAACAAAAGCTGAATTGGTTATTGAAATTTCACCCAAGACCGCTCTCAGCCCCTTAAGCAGCCAAGTCCCTTTTAGGAGCAGCTGACACAAAGATAACCACTTAATGCATTCATTAAACACAGGAAAAAATAAATGACATTAATACACATGATATATTTAAACAGTGCAATGGATGAACCACAAACTTAAGCCTGCACTAAATCCAGTTGTAACAAGCCAATCCATATGATAGGAACAGATCAAAATGACTGCCATCCCACCCCAACGTCTCTTTTTTGGCTGTTTTTTTTGGGTTGGGCAGGGGGTGGGGGTGGGAAGACAGAGAAAGAGAATACAGAGTTTCCATAAACAATACAAATTTCAGTATTAGTTTTTTAACATACGTGTTAGGCTCAGGATGGAGTACTAACGGCCATCCCAAGCCTAACAAACCCAACACAAAAACTTGAGTCAGAGACCTGTATTCTCTTGATTGAGGGTTTAAAATGAAGTTATGAGACATTAGTAGGAAAGCAACTAATACTCGAAGGAAGTTATTTTCATACAAGTCATGCCTGCACAAAAGAATGCTTGAATCATAAAATATCATCAAGTGCATTCAAGAACCTGTGGAATGATATTCATTCCACATTCAATAATGCATAGAAAGTTGTAAGCAAGCAAATAAAAAAAAAGGACCCCACTGATTATCTACGTAAATAAAAGTGGAAAGAAATCTCCACCCTTGGAAAGGAAGCATTTTGAGCAAAAAACACTTGAGTTCGTCTTTCATTGGAAAAAAACACTTGAATTTGCCAGAACATTTAAGTTGATTAACTGATAATAAGCCAAAAAATTACTTTGTTAATACCTTCTATGAGCAAAAAATTATATTCATCCCTAACAAGATAAATATGCATCAAATTCTATTTAAAAATAAAAAACCAAGAAACAAACAAATCATGCAAAGATGTCCTACTCAAATGTCAATCAATCCACACTGTCATCAGTAGAACTAAATTAAAATTATTAGATAATAACTGCAGCATCCAACTCATTCACAAATCAAATAATACTCATATTCTAAACCTTAATTTATAGTACCTTCCGGCAACCGTGGCATCAAAAGTAAATGTCACAAGGAACTTCCCAGGGTTCTCCTCATCCGGCTCAACCCTCAAAGTTTCCTTTTTTAGGTTAACATCATTTCTGATTGTGACAGCCTTCTGATGCTCAACATATGGGGCAGGAGCATGCATTATAGGCCCACAAGGGTACCGCCCACCAACCCAATTCGCGTGGGCCGGATCCATGTGGGGTGGTGGCGGACGGTGGTGGTGATCATAAGGAGCCGGCAAAGGTACAGGCATGGCCGGTGGCGGAGGCGGGTAGTAACCTGGGTACTGGTAATACGGTAGTGGGTTAGGGTTAGGGTATTGGGAAGGGTACGGGGTTGCAGCAGCGAATACGTATCGATTGCCGGTGATTTCTGGCTGCTGTGGTTGTGGTGGCGGAGGGGGTGGGTGGTTCCGTCGGCTTCCCTGTCTCCGTCGGCCATTTACGCTACTACTACCGACGTTACCCATGGGCCTTATTGAATAACAGAGACGCACAACAAAACAAATCTTGAAACCCTAACACTTGCAAACCATGATTATTATAACTGCTTTCCTGAATTGATGCAGAATTTGATATGTGAGAGAGATATTGGGGATTCTTTTTAGAAAAATAATTTCTTGTTTTAGTTGTAGCCAAAACAAGATGGAGAAAATAATAGAAACCCAAAAATAGGAAGGAATGATGTTGAAATTTGAGGAAATTAAGTGCAAACAGCTAATTGGATTAGGGTGAAGCAATTTAGGGCAAACTGAAACAAAACAACAGATAGATGTACATACAATGATTGTAGACAGCTTTGTAATGTGAAGGATGAACAGAAAAGAGAAATACTAATAGTTAGTGGGGAAGAGGAATCTTATGATTGTAACTGAGGACTGAGCAAAACAAGAATATAACTGAATTATCGAACCGAAATAATTTAATCGATTTTTTTTAATAATTCGGTTATTTTTAATATTTTGATTATATTCGAAATTAATTTTAGTGTTCGGTTAATTTATATGGATATCAATTTTGAATTATTCGATTTAACTGAATAAGAGACTTAAAAATTAAAATAACAAAATCACTCTAACTCTCTCTACTCTCCTAGTCTCGTTTACTCTTCGATCTTCACTCGTTACTTCGTTAGTCCAGATCTGAATCTCAAATCTCACTCAACTCTCGAGCACTCTGCCACTTATCGCCTCTCATCTCTCGACTCTCGAGCACTCTCATCGCCTCTCTCGCTCGACCTTTTCTCATCGTTACTTCGTTAGTCCAGATACTTCAAGCCTTCAAGTAATTCTTGTGTGACTATGCTTGCAAGTGAATTGGGCTCTCAATTTGTTCTAGGATTCATCATATTCAATTGGGTCAACAGATTCTTGAATTTTTTGAGGTAAAGTTTGTGGCACATGATTCTTCAGTTTATGTTATGACAAAGACCCGTCCATCTATCTAAAAGAATCCATTTTCCCCCTCCCCTTTTCTTTTTTACATGGATTTACTTACCTAATTTCTTATCTGATGGATAAGTGAAGATGAAGGTTGACTTGGTATTTTATAATTGTTCATAATCCTTCCAACGATTTGATTCTCTTATTGATAGTGGTGAAAAATCATTTGTTTGGTATTAATTGAGAACTCTGTAACTCTTCAGATATTCAAATGTTTATTGAAAACTCATCTGAATCACTTGCATAGTTGAATTACAGTTTTTCTTTTAGCCTGTGGTATACTTGGCTTCAGTTCCTCATTCCTTAATTTTTTTATTTGGCTTCTTTCTCCTTTCCTTTCTATTGGAGAGGATGATCAATTTATTCAATTGTATGCTGTATGAATTTCTTTTTCCTTTTCAGAACTGATCAGATTATGATGCAACTGTTATTATAGAAATTTTTTTCGTTAGTCCAGATGAAAAAGTAGAGCACAGTTCGGTTATTACCCGAATTTACAATTCGATAGTTTGGTTTTCGGTAATTCAGTTAGTTTCAAATTTCGGATAGTAAAAATATGGATAATTCGGTATTCGGTTATAACCGAATAGCTTATTCGGTTCGGTTATAACCGAATGCTCACTCCTTTGTTGCGTAAAGCAGGTTAAATATTTTTTCGATCACTATACTATATGTCAATTTATAAATGGATAATTGAATTTTTTTTTTCTTACAATCAACTAATTATACTCAATTTTTCTAACACAAAGTTAAAAAAATCGTTAAGTCTGTTGACTTTTAACTAAAATGTCCACCTAAGCTGCTGATTTGTAAAAAAAAAATTGATGTGGCACAAATCATCTTATGTGGCTTTCTTATGTGAAAATTGAGGAAATAATTTATGAAAAAAATGAAAGATTTATTCTAAATAAAAGAACATATGTCAAAATAAATTAGAAAAGTTAGCCAAAAAAATAAAAAAATAAATGAAAAATATATTTAATTATTTTTGTAATTAATACCAAATAAATTTTTATTTAATTCTTTACAAATAATAATATAAATTAGAAAAGTTTGTCAAAAATAAGAAAATAAATGAAATATATATTTAATTACTTTTATAATTAATATCAAATGAATTTTGTTTAATTATTTACAAATATAATAATATAAATTAGAAAAATTAGCCAAAAAAATAAGAAAATAAATAAAGAAATATATTCAATTATTTTGTAATTATTATCAAATTAATTTTTATTTAATTATTTACAAATATAATTAAATAAATTATAAACCCTTATTTTTCTTAACTCTGTAAACCCACATTTCCCTGATTCTGCAAAATCAACCACAGCACCATTCTGATTCACTTTAAGCAATTCAATCTCGTTTCCATCTTTTAAAAACTTATCTTTAGGTTTTGTCCCTCTTTTTCTTTTCCTCTCATTTGAATCCTCCACCACAATTGCATCTGGGTTGTTTTCAGGTACTGGCTCCAGATTGTAAACGACCAATTCTTTTGAATTCGAATTCTCGTTTTGACTTAGTAGTTTTTTGAGATGATTAAAATTAATAAGTTTTCGGCATTGGTGGAGTCGGAGGGGAGGTTTCCGGCAAGGGGAGGACGGCCACCAGCAGCGGAAGAGGAAGAAACGCGGCGGCGGTGGAGGCTGGAATAGGTCTGGCGGCGCCTTCCGTCCAGTCCGTAGTTAATCGATACATTGACTGAATCGGAGGGGAGGTTAATCGGAGGGGAGGTTTCCGGCTTGGGGAGGACGACCACTAGCAACGGAGGAGGAAGAAACGCCGCGGCGGTGAAGGCGGGAGTAGGTCTGGCGGCGGGTGCCGGTGGATTCGACGACCCTTCCGTCCAGTCCGTAGTTAATCGATACTCTTCCGTCCAGATCTGTTTTTCCCCCCTTAGTTATTAAGCTCATTGTTGAATCGCGTTTTTTATATATATAAAAAAAATCAACTTTATAGATGCAAAGAGAATACAAAAACAAGGAAGTATATAAATTTTCATTTGCTTTGATGATATATGTCAACGATTATAGTAGATTTTTCACACTTGACCAATTTGTTTTAAAGGATGGAGCTCTGGAGGAAGGAAGGGGGGAATTGCAAGAGAATGAGAGGGAGAAAGTGTTGATTCCCTTTGTTAGAGTGGTAAATGAAGAATTAACACTGTGTAGTTTGAGAGAATACAGAATAGGAGGGATAAATGACTAGTTTAAACACCAATGAGAGGATTTTTTTTATTTTTTTAGGGGGGTGGGGGGTGGGGGGGGGGGGTTCATAGTGGTGGAGTCCAAAAGGCATGCATTCCACATGGCAGAATAGGGTATTTTGCGCACAACCGGCACATCCTCTAAAAACGAAGTAATGTGTGAAAAAGACTTGATAAGTGGTGTAGTGTATGACATAAGATGATAAGATATAATAGTAGTAGTACTAGAGAACATTCACACACACAAACACACACTTGCAAGTATTCAGTGGGAGGCTGGACCTGGGCCTGGGCCTGGGCCTGGGACCAAGCAAGAAAGGGTTTGTTGATGTGCCAGACTCACTAGGTGGTGGGTGGGGATATATATAATATGCCCATAAGTTTCTCCATACACCTTCATTTTTACTTGCTGTACCATTATCATTTCAGAACAAATCATTATAGTAATATTTCAGCATAATTCTACTTTTTAATTTATTTTTTACTGTTCATATAACAAAATTAATAATTAATAAATAACATATATATATAGATAAATTTAAATACGTGAAGCCCATTAAATCAAGATTATGAGATGCGTATGATTATATACAATAATATTGATAATTAATGTCGGCCACTTTTCTTAGACATGATTACAAGTTGCAGGCTCATAATTAATCAAAGAAATTATGAGTCTCACTTTCATGTCAATACTTGATTCGTAGGTACAAAACTCACTCATCAAATATTTCAAATTTAAACAATGCCTTAATTTTCTTACTAGCACTTTAACACGCAAATTAAATATCACTTTCCTTTTTTTCCCCTAACAAATATAGCTTAATATGTATAAATAAATGGAGAGTAGAGATTAGACTAAGGTATCCATGGTTAGGATTGATTATTCAATGAAAGTCTATATAGTGTTGGCTATGTACTGAAAATGGGATATGAATATTATGAAATCAATTTTCCTATCACTCTATCCAAATTCTTCTCTTTCTCTTTCTCTCTATCTCTCTCTCATTTCTGGAGTTCGTACGGAGACTATAATAATATCAGTAACACAATATTACTTGATGACAAAATATTAGTCCGCTCTTACATATTCTTAAAATTTTTTATTCCTTTTCCATCACTCAAATTTGATTTTTGATGAAATCCACATGATGTTTAGGACATATACAAACGAAATCCACATCATTTATTTATTTAAAAAGATGCTTGTAATTCACATATTCACTCCATAACTATAACCCGAAATATTTAATGCATCATTCGCAATAACTTAATTCTACAAAGTCGTGCTGTAGTTATAATTTTATAACATGATATTTTTCATAATAAGTTCTAAATTTTCTTATATCCTAAGCATGTGTTATAAAAAAAACGAGAAAAATAGATTGATGATGATTAGAATGAAAGGCATTTTTAAAATGCTTTTATTTCAACAAGTTAATGATTAGAATATTAGAAAATAGAGAGAAAATAATTAGAATACAGTGTATGGCTACGAAATTTGTAAAAAACATGTAATAATTATTTTTTGCCAAGAGCTTAAAATTTGCTCTAACTAAACAAATTGCAGAATACGGGAAAAGCGCTTGCAATTGCAAGAAAATGCACTTAAAAAGAAGATTTGTAGTGAGTATCGTTTTTTCCAAATAAATCTCGGGGCAAATTCAAGTAAGGCATTAAACTAATAGCACAATAATATATTTTTGAGTCATCTTAACCCACCGCATATTCACCCAAAAGGTCATGATTGAAGCTACTATTGTTAGTAACTTAATTCATTATATATATACAAATTTTTCACATATCTTTCAATGTGGGACTGGGATTCTACAGTGATAATTTAAATTCAAAATTGATGTACTTTATTTATTTTTTTAAGTGATAAATATTGTAATTTTAAATATAATTTTCAATTTCCATACTTATTTGATCTAAACTTAAAATAATTTTAAAATATTTCAAAATAACTTTTAAAAGTCAACATTAATTTTATATTTCAAAACCATTATTAATTTTTTAAAATAAATTTAATACATTACAAACTCATCTTAAAAAAATCACCAATAATCAATATAACGATAAATATTTTAAAATGTATAAATGTACTACTAATTAAGATCTTGTTATTTTATAATTATCAAAAATCAATATAATGACAATTTTATAATTTTTGGTATAAAAAATTAAAACCTAAATATAGATTAATACCCGAACTTTAAGTTTATTTCATAATCGTTAATAATCAATATAATTAATTTTTTATACCAAAAAGATAAAATTGTCATTAATTTACTTTAAAAAATTAATAATGACCTTATATTTACTCTTTTTGGTACAAAAAATTAATTGAATAAATGTTAAAATGAGACTCAATATTACACATAAGTATATTTTATTTACTTGTTGATGCCATGTCATCAATTTTTTGACGTAACACTATCAATTAGACGTAATCAGAAAAAATTAAAAGTTTAACCCCCTAATTGAAAAAATTGAGAATACTATCCCCAAAGTGAAAAAAATAAATAAAAGTTCAAGGTATTAATCCATACTTACACCATTTTTTTAAGTGATAAATATTGCAATTTAAAATATAATTTACAATTTTCATACTTATTTGATCTAAACTTAAAATAAAATTTAAAATATCTTAAAATAACTTTTAAAAGTCAACATTGATTTTATATTTTGAAATCGAAGGAGTATATATCATCTTTCTTTATTTTATCTTCTTTCCATAAGAATTAATGAATGAAAGTAAAGAGCTACGAATTTACTAAAAAAATATGTTGGAGTTCAAAAACAACAAAATATCAAAGAAAAGTGAAAACAACAAAATGGAAGAAATAGAGCATAAATAGAGCTCTTTCCTACTTTTAAAAACATTTCTTTTTATCAAAATATTATCATCATAATATATCTAGTACTCTCTCCGTTCTTTAAAGACTGCAGTTTTAGCAAAAAAACACACAAACTAATAAGTAGGATAAAATGACAAAACTAGTCTTTCTTTAATGCTCAATTTCCATTCCATTTTTTCATATGCAACCGACTTCTAGTTTTAATGCTCCTCCAATTTTCATTCTAATTAAAACAAAGACATATTTTAAAAAAACATACAAAAATTATATTCGGTACCTAAAACTGCATTCTTTAAGGAACAATTTTTTTCCCCCTAAAACTGAAGTCTTTAAGAAACGGAGGGAGTAATTATTAGCACCATCATGGCATGTTAATCAAAGTAATTAAGGCATTAAGCGGTTCATAATCTCTGCCACACAAGTTGCTATTACTCCACCAAGTACTCTCAATCGGGTTGAGCTTTAAGGTTGTCCAAACTCAGCACATTCAAATATTAATAAGTTCGGGTTTAGCCCATTTGAACTTATAATATATTGTTCAAGTGCAGCTCATATGAGATCACGAGTTTTTAAAAAGTATTAAACTCACTCCCAAATTAAATTTGAGCGAACTTTATAAAAGTATTAAAATACGTTTATATTATTGTTTTATTTTTTTAGTTATTGTTTTCCCCCCTTAATTGTTATTTTTGTATTAATTGATAGGGTTAATTATTTTTTTAGGTTAATAGTTGAGTTAATTATTTAATTTAATTTAATTGGTGTGCTAAATTATTTTATTTGAATTAACTAGTGAGTTTTAATTATTTAACTTAAATTATTTATTTTATTTGATTTAGTTAATAATTTTTAATTATTGTATTTGAATTAAGTTAGTATTTTGATTGTATTTAATAATTAATCGTATAGTCAATATTTATTATATGATTTTATACGGTCAAATCGTATATTATATCACATGAATGGTATTGTTGATATTTCAGTCAAAATTAAGATCGGATGATCACTTTTACTTACTTAAATATATTTAAAAATTACTATTATTAATTTTTATAATTTAGAGTTACTTGTGTCAGTTGAGTATTACTTGTAAGGATAAAAGTGTATTTAAACTGATAATAAAAGTTGTAGAAGAAGAATAAAGGGTCAAAATCATGGCACTACCTCCCAAATTATAGGAAGGCACCTCCCTCCCTCCCAAAAAATTATTATTAAAAAATACAAGTAAAATTTTTACCTCTCATTCATTAAACTACTTGTTACGGTGGCCACAAATTCCACTATTACCTGAAGAATAGTGACAACGTGCATATCTCAAAAAGGAACTAGGAAACATTAAGGTTGTGTTTGGTAAATTTGAAAATTTAAATTTTATTGATTATGATGTCTTAATAAATTAAATTATCTGAATGATTATGAGGTCTGAATCTAAAAAATTATTTGATAACTAAAAAGTAAGTTGTCTCTTAATAACACTATTTTACCATTTTAAAGAGTAAAATTTTATTTAATAATTTTAAATATTCAATTTAATAAAAATGAGTGAATAATATTGTTGAATATATTTATATAAAAAAAATTATCAAAAAAATTTCATTAAGAGGCACCTCATAATTATTAAGATTTTATTTTCTATCTTACAGATTAAGAGGCATTCAGAGGTAACAAAAAAAATAACAACATCATGCCTCTTAGCGAATAAGAGATAATCCATTAAAAGATAATCAGATATAAACAAACAGTAGCTAAGTTCCAATGCCACATTTGAATGACTTCCCCCACATGAAAGTACACTGTTTTAAATGAGCCAAAAATTTCCATCTCACATAAGTCCAGGTAACATTCCATATGACTTGGAGACTTGGAACAGCAGCTTGAGGTGTCAAAGATTTGAGGTTCCCTTCTAGGAAGGATATATATATATATATATATATATATATATATATATATATATATATATATATATATAGGATAAGGTTTTGAAACGAATTGTTCGTAAACGAACATATATAAAATTCAGTGTTGAAAGTTGTTGATTAAATGAGAATATTTAACACTAATTAGGAATATATGATGGTACATAATTGAGCCAATCAACAACCTTTAACACTGAGTCCTACATATGTTCGTTTACGAACAGTTCGTTGCAGAGCCTTATCCTATATTTATATATATATATATATATATGGGTAATAATCCGTGGCAACCGGTTGCCACGAATACTGTTCAGCAACTAATTTTTGTACCCTTAATCAGAATGAACAAAGGCCAGGATTGCACTATTTCCCCCTGCCGCTACAGTCTGTAGCGGCAGGCATACCTAACAAAATTAAGCCAATTTTTAATGTCATATGACGTTATTGCCCTCCGTTATATCAATTACCTTGGATTAATTTTGTCGGGCTGTCATAGGAGCCTCTAGCGGCAGCTGACTCCTACTGACGCTGGGACCCACCCTGCAGCACATGACTGACGGCAACAGTTTGCTTGCAGACAGCCTAAATCAAGTGAATTTATATAAAATTTTACAATTTAAATTTTATATAAAATCTTGCAATTTAAATTTTATATATTACAATTTAAATTGCAAGATTTTATATAAAATTAAAATTGTAAGATTTTATATAAAATCACTTGATTTAGGCTGTCTGCAAGCAAACTGTTGCCGTCAGTCATGTGCTGCAGGGTGGGTCCCAACGTCAGTAGGAGTCAGCTGCCGCTAGAGACTTCTATGGTAGCCCAACAAAATTAATCCAAGACAATTGATATAATGGAGGGCAATAACGTCATATGGCATTAAAAATTGGCTTGATTTTGACAGGTATGCCTGTCGCTACAGGCTGTAGCGGCAGAGAGGGAAATAGTGCAATCCTGGCCTTTGCTTATTCTGATCAAGAGTACAAAAGTTGGTTGTTGAACAGTGTTATTATTACCCTCTATATATATATATATATATATGAGGTTGTTTCTCCAGAGAATCAAAAATGAACATGCTATAGCGACGATTTTTTGAGCTATAGTGACGGTTCGAACCGTCGCCATAGCTATGTTGTCGACTTTGTATGCTATATCGACGAAAAAAATGTCGCTATAACCGGTTCATTTTTAGTTCGCTTTTTAAGATACGCTAGAGAATCAGATCGATATATATATGGATAATGATCAATATTCAAAGTTAGATAAGAGTCCTTATTATCCAACTCATGTTTTGACCTTAAAAAAAGAATTGAATGGTCTAAGATTTAACTCGTTCGCACAATAGTTGTGCGGATGGGTCGTACACTAGAAATTTGCTCGAATTCGGCTTGAAAATATAATCTAACTATTATAGCAAAGAATAATTTCAATTTTTGGATCATAGAAATGGATTGCGGGATCTGCATTAAATATGTAAGACCCCAACTTTTATGAATAAAAATTTAAATTTTTTATATATTATTTTGAAATAGTAGGGTGTTGATTTGATAAATGTGATAAGTTATGGGTGGAATGTGCAAATTTTACAAAGTAAGCAAGTGGTTATAAAATATTCATTGTATCGAGAATATTCGTTTGGTCGGGAAATATTCTTTTTGTCGAAAAATATTCGTACGACGGCGCAGTCATTGGTGGACCCCACAACGGACTGAATGTTGGAAATAGAAAGCGACAGAAATAACCTTTTTATAAAAATAACAGTAAAACATTTACCGTTAAACTGTTGAAATATCCGATGATAAAAATACAGGAATACACGTTGCACAGTAGCATACGGTATTGCACAGTATTTTAAATTATTGATTCTTACGTAAGAAGTCACTTACTCAATAATTGTTATAGTAATTACTATTCAATATTTTATATTATTGATTCAATAATTGCTACGTTGATATTTTATTATTGATTCAATAATTATCACAATAACCACTGTACAGTATTTCACATTATTAAATCAATAATTCATATTATTTGAATAATATTATTAGATATCATTATTGACAATGTCTAAAAAGTTATGTCGAGAAAAGGGATTAGGTTATATAATTGTGCGCCAATGAGAAGAAATTTTTATTGGAAAGCTCTCTCTTTCCTAGAAACGACATGGTTATTAATATTGTAATTCTGTAATATTAATTGATGAATAAATTAAAAATTGTTAATAAATATGATAAGTAAATATTTGTCCAATGTTGATATAAATAAAAAAATTTTTGGAATGAGACATTTGTTGAAAGTTGTATTTTATCTTCTCCGATAAAATATTTATTCAAATATTTTATTATAATATTACATTATAATAGTATAATATGATAATATAATAATACAATTTTATAATTTAAATGATGACATTATTTTTATGGTATGAGGTGAAAAAAAATGAAATTAAAATTCTTTCAATAATTATAAATGTTTTAATATATATATATATATATATATATATATATTATATAAACATGTGGTGGGTGGAAGTTAGGTTGAAAATTGATTTCAAAAGTGGTGTGCTGATGAAGTTTTTCAAGGGTGGTGTGCTGAGAAGCCACCGGGTGCATTTTGTCAATCCTGACGTGTTTAAGCATTTCCTATAAATAGGGTGCTTAGTTAGAAATGAAAATCACACCAGAATAAAAAATTTCTTTCTCTATACTATTTAGCGTATTTTTTGTGAGTATTTAAATATTTTGAGTGTTGATAACAGTGCAAGAATTCTTCAGTATAATATCCGATATTTCAGTCAAATCTAGTATTTTAGTAAGGTAAATGATATTATTTTTATCGTAAATGATGTTATTTCGTTTCAATATTCATAAAGAATATTATTTTCTTTCATATTCCATATTATGAAAGTGATAATATTTTATTTTATATTCCTAAATTTAAATTTACTACGGTAAGTATTGCTTCTCTAATTTCTAAAATGATCAGAAATTCTTTGAGTTTTACGCTTCTTCTAATATCATTTCACTGGAATATTGGTCTGAACTTTTAATGAAATTTTTATCTTTTCATGACGAGTTACTATTCACGAGAAAAAAATTTATATTTTTTTTGTCCAAATTATCTTTTTGATTGTATTCATGTTTTGATTTTCTTTTTGAACTCTGGATAAATTCTCTAATATTTGTCCTTGATCTCATTAGATTCGTTCTTTATATCATTGTTCATCATCCTTAGTCCTATATTGTGGTAAAAATTATCTTTGGCCGTAGTACAAAGATGAGCTGTTGATTTATGAATATCTTTGGCCCGTAGTGCAAAGATGAGCTGTTGGTTTATGAATATATTTGGCCTGTAGTGCAAAGATGGACAGATATTTGACATGATCATAAACCACTGGTGATACAAACAAATATCCTTGGTCCGTAGTGTATGGATAATTCGTTTATTGAAAATATTATTGATTGGTGTTACAGAGATAAAATATTGATGATGGACTTTTATATCATAGAAGATAGTAGACATCATTCTCTATTAAACTCTTCTAATGAATTGTTATTTTCGCTGCAATTGTTGATCTAAAACTTGTTGTCCATCATATTTTATTTGGTTTATTGAAGATTAACGATAATTTATCATTCATTATCTTAGTCATAATATTCTTTACTGGGCTCGTTGAGCTCACCTTTTTCTTTCATTGTTCTCTTCAGAAAATGAGAATATCGCGGGTACTAGTCGGAAAATAGAGTGATGGTCCGAGTTAGAGCTGTAGAAGTCCTCACTATTTTATAAAATAGTGTGATAATAATTGTAATGAAGATTTATTTGACTGTTTATATTTTCGTATTATATACGATCTGTATTGAAGCTCACAGCTTGTGTGATCGTGTTTTGCATGACCGTTTGTTATAAGAAGATTTGTATTTGATTTCTGTACCATGTATTTGACGACTCAGAATGAGTTGTATGAACCTATTTTGGGGGCGTCACAAAATAGATGAGACTTCCATCCAACTTTGACTATAGATCACTTATATATATATATATATATATATGAAAAAAATATATATGCACTAGCCCAAAAAAAATATCGCTATAGCCGACTGTGTACTACACAACTATATATATACATATACCCCTATATATATACCAAGAATAATTCAAAGGCGTTTAGACTCCTCCCATGCCAATCAAATATGGGAATTTTTCTCATTTAACACCATAAAATATAGTACTAGATATAGTGGATTTTCCTTCTCGACTTCATAATTCCATTTCCAAATATTCAAGTAATAAATATTTTCGAGTAATAAATATTTGTATCGAGTTAAATTTGAGTAATTTTTTTAAATACAATTTAAATTTAAATATAAATTTAACATTTCAAATTAAATTTAAGTAAATGTTTATTAATCTCGATTCAACTCGTTTACACTTTACTTATTCTTAGTCGTAGTCGTAGTCTAGCCTTTTACACGGTCAGGTCATATAAAAGTATAACGATGTGTGTACATATGAACGAGACATTAAGGTTAGCATCAAGCCTAAGGTATGACGAGACACACCTTTTTTGTCCCGTTATTATTTTTTATTTAACTGCTCCCCCACACGCGTACCCACGCCCACCTAATCCCAATCAAAATGGTCAATTTCATTGCACACTTGTTGTTTTCCAACGGATAGGATAAACAAAATAACAAAAAGAGATATATGGCCTTAGAAAACAAAGACTCTTTGTGTGGCTAAATCAATTAATTTATTTGTTATTTATGTTGAAAGGACTGCAAATAACGAAGATTCCCACGAAGGCAGACAAAAAAATAATCTATAATTTGAATTAGTTGACAAATTCCTACCACCTAAATATTTAAAAAATAAGAAGCTAAACGTCCCAAAACCCGGTCAAAATCCTCCTCCGGCACGTTTCCATTGAATATCCTCTGTTTTCTTAATCTAAATACCTCCCTCTCCCCCTCCCTCCTTTTCTCTCCGTTACTCCAATTCCAATTCCCACTAAAATGAGAATTCAGGCAAGACTCCTATAAGAAACGGGCACAAGAAGTATGAAGCTTTTTTGTTTATGCTGCTCTACATCAGATATAGTTGTTGTCGACACAAGCGGGCACGGTAAAAACTAGCAAATCTTTTCATTTCATTCTTTGCTATAGAGAATCAAAAAGATTATTATTATATCTTTAATCAAATTCTTCTAGACAACAGGTGGACAAACTGGTCAAGATTTTCGAGTATTCACTCACAATGAATTAAAAGCCGCCACCAATGATTTTCGAGCATCCAACAAGATTGGAGAGGGAGGATTTGGCTCTGTTTATAAGGTGTGATTATCGGTAAATCTTTATTTTCTTCCTCTCTTTTTTTCTTTTTTTTTGCATGTGCAACAGTGCAGCTAAGACATGCCTCCTTTTGTTGTTTTTGTTGGTCAACTAACTAAAGGGGAGGCTTAAAGATGGTAGTGTTGTGGCCATAAAAGTATTGTCTATTGAAATTGAGTCGATGAGAGGAGAAAGAGAGTTCATATCTGAGTTAGCTGCATTGTCCGATGTCAAACATGAAAATCTTGTCAAGCTTCGGGGATGTGGTGTAGATGGAGCTACAAGATTTTTGGTATATGATTATATGGAAAACAATAGCATTGCCCATACTTTTCTCGGTAATTCTTGATTTTTTTTGTTTACTTGAACCTTAATTATAAGAAGCTTATGCTTTTATTTTCTTTTCTTTTTCTCTGCAATCATAATTTGCAGAACAACTCTGGATTTTAAGCTAAAAAGCTCTTGTTTTGGATGATTGATGTTTCATAGGAGGAGGAGAGCAAGACAGGAGTAGATTTTGTTGGACACAGAGAAGGGATGTCTTATTAGGAATTGCTAGGGGACTTGCTTATCTCCATGAAGAAGTCAATCCGCATATCGTTCATCGGGATATCAAGGCAAGAAACATACTACTTGATCAGAATTTTATTCCAAAAGTTGCGGATTTTGGTCTGGCAAGGCTATTTAGAGACGACATTTCTTACATCAGTACTCGTGTTGCAGGGACATTGTAAGTGGAATTTACTTGTTCCGCTCAGCTTGTTTCATTCTTTTTTCTTCTTTTTTTTCCTTCTTCTTCTGGAATTCTATTGCTAATGGGGGTTTCTTTCAATCACAATTCCACCAGAGGCTACCTTTCTCCAGAATACGCCATTAGTGGACATTTGACACGAAAATCTGATGTTTACAGCTTCGGGGTATTACTTTTGGAAATTGTTAGTGGCCGGTCAGTGGTTGCTTTCGATATGGAACGTGGGGAGCAATTCCTAGTTGATAAGGTAATAAAATCAAGCAAATACTAAATATAACATGGTGTAGGGACAAGGGCATAAAAGCTTCTAACCTTCATATGATTTTCTGCCTCCGGGCTCTTAATCTGTGCCTTGTGGTGTACCCCTTTACCTGATTGTGTCATCAACATTCAGCCTGTCCTGTCCTGTTGAATAATCTTATATTATTGTTAGCAAATAAAAGGGTAGTTTCATAAGGTATGGTGCACATTTGTGGATGCAGGCGTGGGAAATGTACAATGCTAACAATCTTTTGCAGCTAGTGGACCCTGTACTGAAAGGAGATTTTTCAAAAGAAGAAGCTGTTCGGTTTTTGAAGGTCGGCCTGCTTTGCGTTCAAGAGACCACCAAGCTCCGTCCTCGGATGTCTACAGCCATCAAGATGCTGAAAAATGAGATTGACACACAACATTCCAAGATATCGCAGCCTGGATTTGTGGCCGATCTCATGGACGTTAAAGTAGGGCATACACACTCTTCACACAGCTTTTCGCCTCTATGACTTCACTATTCTTTTGTTAGGATCGCTTGTACAAAGATTCAATCAACATCTATGTTTGCCAAATGAATGGACAGAAGTTGTTATCTGCACAATTTACCCTTTCATGACTTGAACTAATATGACTTTGAGGCTAATTCCTAGTGTAAAGTTATGACTTCATTGTATCTAAACTGAGGCATAAAATGTTAATTCCAGGAAACAAGAGATAAATAAACAGAGAATAACTTGCATACTATAAAGAAAGAGCAAACCTGTGGCAACTCGCTTACCAGAGTAGTGCAAAGCTCCCTTGAACGGTTGCGTGATTTACATTGCTTGGATTGCTATGGCATACATGTTTCGGTGAAAGTATGTCAAGTTCATTGAGCACAGAGAAAAATACTTGATTAGGATCGATTGAGCTTTAACTGATGATTAGCAGAGCTCAAGTTAAGAACACCCCTGAGAAGCCCAGAATAGGTAAACTAAAATACACGAAATTGAAGATCAAGATGCTAATATTAGAGAAAAGGCAAGAGTTGATCCTATGCAGTCAGTTGTTTTACAATGCAACTAGATCTGCATGTAGAAGTTAAAAATATTCAAGCAAATCTTTTTGATGGATAATATTATTTAACCCAAGGACCAAGCTCATAACACTACAACAGGCATTGATCACATATTGTAGTTGTTATTCAAAAGTGAGTTTATATTACTGTTGTATTGCAAATTCGTGTCTTAAATATTTTGTCCAGAAACAGAGTAGTAAAGTGAATAACCATACATCATTGTATTGAAGTCCAGTAAGTTATAATAAAGCAAAAGCTACTAATGCAACCTTTTTGAAGGCTGGAAATTTCAGGTAAATAATTGCACAGTTAAAAAAACATATTTCTTATACATGTATCAAGTTAGGAAACAACACGAAGAAATGTTGGCATTTGATACATAAAGCACTGCATACGCCTAGACTACCGCACATAGGACAGAAATTTCAATCCATTACCCCCCCCCCCCACACACACTGTATACGCGCACACTGTAAGTAATGAATAATGTGGCATGCATGGCTCCTCACACGCCATCCACCAAAGGCCATCAGTATATTGGATGGATATTGCAAATGGCATGCAGGGAGCCAGGCATATACTAATTGTTTTTCACATCAATGCATGTTAAAATTACTGTAGATCACCAATTCATCATATGCGGTGCTGGAGTTGCCTGCACAAGGAAGCACCTCGGTTTCTCAGTAAAACAAAGACATAAATTATAGTGTTAAACTGAGTGGAATTTGGAGCAGTATATATATGGACTATAGAGGGGAAAGGGGAAAGGGGAGGGGAGGGGGGGGGGGGGGGGGGAAGAGAGAGAGAGGAACTAAAATTACTACCCCTATCTTTTCGCTCACCTTTACCAACAAACTTTGAGGCGGCAATTGGTATAAAAAAAAACTGAAGAATCACTTCACCTGAAACACACCACCTCCTTTTCTCTACTTTTTTGTGGCTAAACTTAGTGAGGGACATAGAGTTCTCTTGTTGGGTTTCAGAAGAGTAGGAAGAAAGATAGATGGGAAAATGAAGCTAATATATCACAACAATGCCACCAAGAGAGAGAGAGTCAATTAAGGTAGTTGAAGAAACCTCTATAATTTTAAGAACATCTTTTAGTCTCAGGGTCACAAAGCAAAGCAAGGATCTTTTCTCTCTTCTGAAACTGGATTTGTCTGCAACTGCTTGGATGAAGGACATATTGGATTCCCATGTGTCTACACCTGTTCTTTAATTCCAAAAGGACAAATACTCTCCTCCTTTTCTCTGTCCTCATCCCCATCTTTCTTTCCCTTCTTTACTTCTGATTCTTCATCATAGATTACTAAAATCTTGCCCAACACCAAACAAGAAAAATGTGATACTCTAATTTATTTTAAACTCTAAACAATAAGCTTATGCTACCCTAACCTCAAAATTCACGTGTACGGTGTACCCTCTACTTCTTATCTCTCTTTCCATTGTATCATCCACATGATAACTAAAGTGGCTATAACTTGACTCTCCCTAAGCGAATACCATTCTACTTTTCTTATTTAGCATGTCAGTTGTTGCAACAAACCAAAACTACTTATTCCATTTCTGCATTTCGATTTGTCCATAATTTCTTTTACAACAGACATTCATGATATCAAGCTTCTTTAAATCATTGGTAAATGTCACATAAAAGGCTTATGTGGCCCAATACCAGATGTTAACAACAAATACCTTAAGGTCCATAGCTACCCTAGCACCAGTCAAATATTTGGAGAGAGAAAAATCAACTTAACTAGAGAGGCAAAATGAAAATCAAATTTAAGCCAAAGTTGTGCACAAATACTCCAGTCTAGAGGTTAAAATGTTAGAAATAAATATGGAACTGTGCTGGATCAGTAAACAACCAAAAAAAATGAAAAAAAGTTCAAATTAATTGAAGTCAAGAAAACCTAGCTTGTCTCAACTACTTTAGATTAATTACATCAGCCACCCTTTACTATGCCTAATCACACTCTTCTGAGACTTTCTCTCTATCCTTTCTAATGCTAATTCAAACATTATATCCCATATAATGAAACAACATCATGAAATCATGTATGTGAATAACTCTGCATTACAATGAACTGAACACAATGAAAGGTCAAAAACAACAGCGTTTCAGTAAACTTCACTACAATAGAATTACTTCAAAAGTATGTCATCATCTATTAAGGGTTTATATCAATGTGACCTATGCTTAAAATTAGTATTGGAGTGCTCATGAAATAGTTTGAAGTAACAAAATGATAAAGAAAACCATTGAGTTTAAAAGGAGGCTTCTTAACCTTTGTCCCTCCTCCCCCACACATTTTCCCCCTGGAGCTACATCCTTACATTAGCACTCTCTTTCCAAATTGCTCTTGGAATTGGCATCTTGAAAATGTGTCCCTGTTTGAAGCAGTTGAAGTAAACATCTCAATCATAAAATGACCGAGACAAGTTGGCTTGACATATGAGCAAGTAATGTACAGAATGAATAGGGATGGCATTACAACCGTATGTGGATGCAAATAATCCTAATTTTACATCGTCAGTGGACTCCTATTGCAAATGTGGTGTAGCACTTCTCGTGATAATTATCCAGTGTAATACCATATATGAACACATGACACACACAATAAAACATAAAGCTTCACTAACCAGAATAGAAATACATGTGGAGATAAAGTATATGCACCAAGTCTATAATGAACTACCCATGGTCCAATCTCCACAGTTTTTTCAGCTGTGCCAAAAACAAGATGGACTCTGCTTACTTTATTCTCAAACGATACAGATCTAGATTTAAAATATGAGGCACAAGGAGAACAGTGACTTTCAAAATACCTATTCCTTTACATCCAAAGAGAACATATCCAACCAAATGTAGAAAAACTCATTCTTGATAAATCTTCACGTGGTAGTACGAAATGGACATGAAGGACATACCTTAGCTGAAAATTGTACCACAATGTTGAAGATTCCTTCCATTGATGATAAATATGAGAACCTTGCAATTATGTACACATAGATGCGCACACAACCCCTCCTTCCCCCTCCCCCCAAATAGGAAAGAGAGAGAGAGTAAGAAATGAATCACACACAAGGAGACAGAGTTCACAGTTAGCACCGAACAGGAACTGGCTGTGACTGATGAAACGCGTTGTTACAAAATAATTAGAACAGCTGATTAAAATGACTGAGATTAGCAAGTCCAAACTATAATGAAATGCATATAGAATATCATGGTCATAAACCCAGACTTGCAAGGGCATAGAAAGCCAAAAATTACAGTGAGTTTGTGATCTCAGATAACACAATGCTTATAAAAACAAAGGTAAGAAGCTCACACAAGCAATTCTTAATTAAAAAGAAAACTTGAATGATGCCGTAAGAATACTCCTCTATTAGAATTTGTGTTTGCAACACTGGAATGATTTCTTATTGCCACAATGTATATACAATCTCATACCACGTTAAGTTAATTATTTTTAAGAGACGAGGCAGAGATGTAATCATTGACACAGTATGAAGAGCTGATTTGACCAAATGAGAGAGTAACTACAATACGTTTAATTTCCAATTATATAGCTGCACAGAGTTTATGAAACTTGATGCATCATTAAAGATAGAATGTTTACGATTCAAGGACCAAGATTACAGGTGAGTCCTCTGACACCATAAAGGATGTCCACAACATCCCACTTTTCTGGACACTTATTTAAGAATAGATCTAGTTGGACACAATTTGTGATGTGATGTGATGCTGTTGTGTCGCAATACCTATAATTTTTGTTGCCATCGCATCATTAAAATGATGCACATATGAACACACTCATAGTCAAAGTTATGTAGTACTACAATTTAAGTGAGTAGATCAAAGTATTCATTAAACAAATTTCATAACTCATTCAAAAAACAAAGGCATAACATAAAATGAGACCTATTAAACAAAATTTTCTCATCACAATTCCATATCTCATTCATACTAAAAAAAAACCTCGCAGATCATAAGCATAATTGTTTACTAATGAAGAAGAATCCAATGTTACTGCATGAATAACAAGGAGAATGAATATTGGCTGGATTGGCAAAATTGTTGATGGGAATTAATAAGAGAGTTCAACAACAAAAAGAAGTCTTGTAATCACTAATCACGTTCACCTTGTGAGAAATGAAACAATTTTATTAATTTTTTGGGAGAGCAGGGTTTAAACGTGTTCAAGAAAAATGATTTACAAGAAGATCAAAAAAATATACACTTGTAAAAGAGCAGTATTCACCAAAAGCTGCTACTCATGTTTTTTTGGCTTTTGAACAATTCAATTACAATGAATCGTTGCATATATAAGGATGCAATGTGGAAACTACACTATCAATATGTCCTTCACAAGTTGCTCTAACATATGTAGCAAATCTGTCATTGTTGGACGCTCACTAGGATTTTCCCTCAAAGCCAGCTCCGCTGTATCAGCAAGTTTGAGCAGAGGTTCGACATTTCTTAGCAGGGACACGTATCGGTCAATCGTGGCAGCCGCCTTTCCCTGTCTAATAAGGGGCACTGCCCAGTCCACTACACTAGGAGGCATGCAATCTCTGTCGTAAGCTTTCCTTCCACTAAGAATCTCTAACAGTACAACACCAAAGTTGTAGACATCAGCTTTTATGTCTTCGATAACATCACTCTCGGTTGGAGTTAGAAGCCCAAAATCTGCAATTCGTGCTCCCCAATCAGCATCCAAAAGAATATTTGAACTCTTAACATTCCGATGGACAATTGGAGGTACAACTTCCTTGTGAAGGTACTCAAGCCCCTTCGCAGCCTGCAGTGCAATCTTTAAGCGAAGGGTCCAGTTTGGAGGGGAAAGCCCCCCATGGAGATGGTCATGAAGTGTCCCATGGGGCATGAACTCATAAACAAGCAACCTTTCCCCCATCTCTGCGCAATAGCCCAGCAGATTTACAATATTGGTATGCCGGACACTGCAAAGAACCTCCAGCTCCATTTCAAAGTCCCGATTGTTTGTGTGGATTATTGTAGCAGCATTTGCCCTCTTTACTGCAACTTGCCTCCCATCCGAGAGCACAGCTTTGTAAACAAAACCATAGCTTCCCCTGCCAAGCTCATTGAATTCCTTGAATCCATTTGTGGCATCCTTTAGTTCAGAAAGGCGGAAAACTTGAGCCATCCCAGGACAGGGGGGCACAGCCACAGGTGGATTTGAATCAGCAGTTGCTTCAGCTTCCAACTCTGGCTTGCCCATACATAATGCAAATTGTTTCTTTGTCCCCCGTTCGTTTTTGGTGGCAATCAGGGTAGGTAAAATACACCAGCAGATTAATATCAACAGTAAACCAGCAGCCGAAGATGCAAATATGAGAACTAATCTACGCAACTGATGCTGATGCTTCCGCTGCATATCTGATAGATGGCGAAGCTTGCAGACATCCCAACACGAGCTGTTCTGGCAAAGAGAGCATGCTGTGCATACTCTATCAGCATTCTCACTACATGAACTAGAAGGAAAGAATCCTTCAGAGCAATTTAACCCGCAAGGAGAACATATCTTTAGATCTTTCCGAACACACAAGCTACTCAAATCAGTCTCATGGAGTAGACTTGCATTGAAAGCAAATTTCCCTTCAACACAAGATCCTGCAGTACACAATCCCGGACTGCACAACTGAAACGGAGGATCATAATCCGGTGATGGTGGCATGTTAGCAAACCAACAATCAAGCACCAAATCATCTTCTCGAATACCACATGTGATAAAATCAGAAGAAGCAATTGCGAAAAATCCAGAACCCTTTGGAATAGATGATGAATTGAAGTTCCCCCAACACTCGATCCCATGATTATCTTCTCGAATCCCACAGTAATGTTGTGCACCAGTTGCCAGTAACACAAACCTAATCCCAACTGGAGGAGAATTAAATGAATTGGCATCACCCCAACAATGGGCCTGGCCAGTAACTTCTGATACCCCGCACAGTGATCCTTTCCCTGAAGCTAATGAAAAGAAATTCTCCGATTCACCGGAAACTGCTAAACTAGTAGAATTTGGGCCCCAACATACAATACTATCTTCTCTAGTAAAACCACAACTGAACCCCTCACCAGAAACAACTGTTTTCAAAACGAGATTACTAATAGCCGGATCATAAAACAGAGTACTCTGTTCTGAACTTAGGCTTTTATTAGAATTTGGAATAATGTCCCAACAATCAACTGTACCCGAATCATTTTCGGAATAGTAAGACCCTCTGATAGCACAAACATGGTTCTTTCCGGCGGCTATGTGCGAATAAGACATGGATTGGAAGATCGGAGGGACAAGATTAGATGTCATCAAACTCCAGCAATACGCTTGCGAGGTGTTTGCTAATATTCCGCAGAGAAACCCATCCCCGCCCGAAAGAGTGGCCATTGGAGGGACATTAACAGAATACACAGGTGGGCTGTTTGATGAAGAACTACTGTTTTTACCCCAACAGATTACGGCTTGCTTGCCACTGGCATCGATGGCGCAGAAGAAGCCGTCACTGCCAAATGCGGCAGAGATGGGTCCCATTGATCCGAACCCAGATGAAGAGTCCATGGAAATCAATAAAAATAGGATCGGAATATGAAGTACATGTAGAGATTGAAAGAACCCAGAAAGAGTTTTACAGGATATTTTCATTATTTGGGAATTTGGATTTGATGGGACTGAAACAGCAGCAGCAGTAGTAGTAGTATTACAGAGAGCAGTGGTGTCATGAAGTGATGAAATGAGAATGGCGGGTGTTAGTGGTTGTGCTGTTCATTGTCCATAGATGAAGAAGCTCTGGAGGTGAGCAGGCGTGAACGTGGGTGTCGACATTTTACAGTTCTCTTTTGTTTGACTTGAAAATACTGTAAGAAGTTAGTTACGGCCATTTTTAAGTGTTTTTGATTGTAATTCCCAGACTCAAAATGGAGTCACAAATATAATTTATAGACTACAAATCCTCTCACTTGAAATTAAAAAAAATAATAATAATAAATATATGGACCATGAGTGTGGGTTTATTACGAATAAAATCAGAGTTTAATTTATACTCTCTTTTTTATTTTTATTTTTAATTTGTGTGGAAAATATACTTGATACATATTTTATGATACGGAGGGAGCAGTATATATGGTTTAAATTTGTTTGGTCATTCAGAAAAAAAGAGCTAGCTAGCGTATATAGATGTAAAAAAGAGAGTAGTAACTCTTTGAGAAAATTTGTTTATTTTGTTTCATGTCAACTATAGGAATATACTCCACACTTGAGACTTAAAAGAGGTTGCTTATGAAGTACGCAGGCCAAGTAGTAATAAGTAGAGAAGAAGAACATAGTATATAGAAAGTATATTTTAGAAATAAACATGTACTAGTATTATTTTGTTTGGAGCTTGACGGATGGATAAGGAGAATGACCTCTGGTGTGATAAAAATATGTAACTGCAAGTGTACAGTATCAAAATGAAGAATTGACAAGTACAAGTGGAACCCACAGAGATTAGATTAATTTTAATATATCCTTAACATCTATTTTAGACGAATTAGAAATAAAGATTGAGAATTTATTAATTAGAATATGAAAACTAATAATGAGGAAGCAATCTAGGAATTCGAATCCATTAAATAATAAACATAACATATAATTCAATCTCTTCTATTTTTATAATTTAATTATGATTTTGATCTCCCTTCCTTTTAATTTAGTAATTTTACAATTAACGTGGGCTTAATCATAGACTATGAAAATTTAAGGATTAACTATAACTCATTCTCTTAATTAATTTAAAATCACATAAGAACTATAAAACGAAAGTATTTCAATAATGAAACATGAAGGCGGAATCAATTAAACATAAAAGCATAAATAATAGAAGAGATGAAAAATATTATCATGAATAATTATTTAATTTCATCTTCATCCTAGATATAAAAAAATTAGCTAGACATGAAAAATAAATTAACTAACTAAAATAAATAGTAGAAAAAGATTAAAAATAAATAAGAATATGAGAATATTAAGATCTATTAATCACGTGTCTATCAAATACCCCATACCTAGTTTTTGCTCGTTCTCGAGTAAAATAAAAATAAAACAAAAATGCTACTACCCCATTTTCGTAGGAAACACGATTGCACTTAGCATGTGCAACAAGCCTTTAAACCCCAAGGTTACCCAAGTGGACGAGTTGTGTCTCGTGAGGGTATGCAGTGTGTAAGACCCCAACTTTTATGAATAAAGATTTAATTTTCTTTATATATTATTTCGAAATAGTAAGGTGTTGATTGATAAATATGAAAGTTATGGGTGAAATGTGCAAATATTTAAAAATGAGCAAGTGGTTATAAAATTTTCTTGTTGTCGGGGAATATTCGTTTGGTCGTGGAAATATTCTTGTTGTCGGAGAATATTCGTACGACGGCGCAGCTATTTGTGGGCCCCACAACAGAATAATTGTCGGATATAGAAAGCGACAGAAATAACTTTTTTATAAAATAACGGCGTAGTTGTTACCGTTAGTACTGTTAAAATATCCGGTGGTTAAAATACAGTGATACGCGGTGTTGCAGAGTAGCACACGGTATTGTACAGTATTTCGAATTATTGAGTCTTACGTGAGAAGAAACTTATTCAATTATTGTTACAGTAATTACTGTTCAATATTTTATATTATTGACTCAATAATTGTTACATTGATATTTTATTGACTCAATAATTGCTACGTTGCCATTTTATATGATTGATTCAATAATGGCTACAGTTGATATTTTGGTATTATTGATTCAATAATTGTCATTGCACAGTATTTCACATTATCAACTCAATTATTCATATTATTTGAATAATATTATTAGATAGCATTATTGACAATGTCTAAGGAAGTTCTGTCTAGGAGGGGTTATTTAATTGCGCGCCAGTAAGGAGAAGTCCTTATCGGAAGGCCTCCTTTTTCTTGGGAACGACCTGGTTGTCAATATTGTAGTTCTGTAATATTATTTGTGAATAATTAATTATTGATTTATATGATAAGGAAATATTTATTTTGTGGATATAAAAGAAGGAATTAGCGCTAATGAGTTTTTATCAGTATTTTGGTGTGAAAAATCATCTGTTTATGGATTTCGGATAATTTATGTTTGAAATTTGGAAAAACTTCCTTCTACAAAGTTGTAGAGAATTAAATTTCCTATGGAAGGACATAGAATTTGTATTTTTCTGACAAAGGGGCTATTTATTATGAATTATTGAAGTTTCGGAAAATAAATATTTTTTAATGGGTGGGCCCCACTTTTGTTGAAATTTTTTTAGCCGCCAGGCGGCGGAATTTTTTTTTAAAATAATAATAATTTATTATTTTAGTCTCCTTTGGCATCCTAAGCTTTTCCTATAAATAGGGTACTTAGGTTAGAATTGAAAATCACACCAGAATCAGAAGTTTTCTCTCTCTATAATATCGAGCGTATTTTTGTGAGTATTTTAATACTTTGAGTATTAGTATTCAGCGCACGTTTCCTTTGGTATTATATTCGATATTCCAACCAGAAGTACTATTCTTTTGAGATAAGGGATGTTATTTTCTTTCATAAATGATGTTATTCTCTTCAATATCATTATACAGAAATATTGGCATGAATTTTGTTATGAAATTCTTACTTTTTTCGTCGGGGTTACTATTCACGTATACAGCACTATTCACGTATACGGCACTATTCACAAAAAAAATTTATTTTTGTTCTATATGTCCAAGTTGCTTGTTAAGATTACTATCTTTGATTGTATCCAAGTTTTGAGCTCTATTCTTGAATTTTGCTCCACAAAATATTATTATGGAATATTCTTGAACTTAAATAAACTAAAATACGAATCCTTAATCTTATCCTTTGTTTCACTGGATTCGTTATTTATATGATTTTTCATCATTCTCAGTCCTAAAAGGTGATGTAACTGAATATCTTTGGCCTGTAGAGCAAAGATGAATGATTACCTGATGAATATCTTTGGCCTGTAGTGCAAAGATGACAGGTGTTGAGATGAACATGATCACTGATGATACAAATGAATATCTTTGGCCGTAGTGCGAAGATGAATATTTGATTTGAGATGTATATTGTTTGATGTTACAGGAATAAAATATTGATGATGGACTTTTAAATCATAGAAGATAGTAGGCTTCATTCTCTGCTTAACTCTTCTAATGAATTGTTATTTTCGCTGCGAATATTGATCTAAAGTTGGTTGTCCATTATATTTTATCTGATTTATTGAAGATTAACGATAATTTATTTTCCATTATCTTAGTCATAATATTCTTTACTGAGCTAGTTGAGCTCACCCTTTTCATCTGTTGTCCTCTTCAGAAAATGAGCACGTTGCGGGAACTAGTCGGGGGACAGGGTGATGGTCCGAGTTAGAGCTGTAGTAGTCATCACTATTTCTGATAAATAGTGTGATAATAATTGTAATGAGAACTTAGTTTGAATCTTAATATTTTCTACATATTTGTATTGACACTCACAGTTGTGTGGTCGTATTTTGCACGACCGTATGATATAAAATTTGTATTTGAATTCTGTACCATGTATTTGGCGACTCAGAATGGGTTGGGTTGACTGGACCTATTCTGGGGGCGTCACACAGTGAATATACCCACAAAATTTAAAAATATTTTTGAGTTCAACAAGTCATGAAATTGAAATAAAACTTTTAAATATCCATGGACATTATACATAAGCAAGATTCAATTAAAAATCATATTTTCACCTTATCAAAAATATTCAATCTTTATTCTAGACACCATCCTTTATTAAATTAATTCTATGTGATGTATGCATTTGTATGTGATGTAACTCTTAGTAGAGATTTTTACCATGAAAATCAAGCAAACTCATTTTTCTTTTTCTTCTTTCTTTTTCTTTTTTTTTGAATTTTTTTGAATTTTTTCTCGACTTGTGCAATGTCTCATTTTTTTAGGTTTTTCAGAGTTACCCATGTAGCGAGCGTTGGACCAATGACTCCCAAATCAGTTAATTTTAGGGCACTAGGTGTAGAGACTCTCCTAAGGACTTACTAACTCGAGTAACAAAGGTCACAAACTAGACTAGTCAAACTGCTTTCACTACTAAAAAAATGGTAATTTGTGATGGCCAAAATCCATCACAAAAATTAGAAAAATCATCACGAAAGGTTTACGTGATGGCTTTAAGCATCACAATGGTCGTCTTGTATAAGTCCATCATGAAAAGTTTTACATGATGATTTTGGCAATCATGCAAATTGTGACGCCCCCAAAATAGGTTCAATACTCAACCCATTATGAGTCGCCAAATACATGGTACAGAATTCAAATACAATCTTTTATAACATATGATCGTGCAAAATACGACCACATAACATGTGAGTTTCAATATAAATCGTATATAATACGAAATATAAACACTCAAATTCAGTCATCTTTTATTACAATTATTATCACACTATTTTATAAAAATAGTGAAGACTACTACTACTCTATTCTGACCATCACACTGATCCCCGACTAGTTCCCGTAATATTCTCATTCCCTGAAGAGGACAGTAGAGAAAAAGGGTGAGCTCAACTAGCCCAGTAAAGAATATTATGACTAAGATAATAAAGAATAATTTATCTTTAATCTTCAATAAATCAGATAAAATATAATGGACAATAAATTTTAGATCAACAACTGTAGCGAAATTTATAATTCATTAGAAGAGTTACGTAGAGAATGATGTCTACTATCTTCTATGATTTAAAAGTCCATCATCAATATTTTATCCCTGTAACATCAATCAATATATATCTCAAATCAAATATTCATCTTTGTACTACGGGCCAAAGATATTCATTTATATCACCAGTGGTCATGTTCATCTCAACACCTGTCCATCTTTGCACTACGGGCCAAAGATATTCATCAGATAATCATTCATTTTTGCTCTACAGGCTAAAGATATTCAGTTATATCACCATTTAGGACTGAGGATGATGAAAAATAATATAAATAACGAATCCAGTGAGATAAAGGACAAATATTAGGGATTCGTAATTTAGTTTATCCAAGTTCAAGAATACTCCATAATAATCAATTGTGGAACAAAATTCAAGAATGAAGTTCAAAATATGGATACAATCAAAGATAGTAACCATAACAGACAACTTGGATAAATAAAATTTTTTTTAATTTTTTTATGAATAGTATCGTATACGTGAATAGTAATCTCGACATGAAAAGGTAAAAATTTCATAATAAAATTCATACCAACATTCCAATGAAATGATACTAGATGAAACGCAAAATTCGATGAATTTTTGATCATTTCAGAAATTATAGAAGCAATATTTACCGTAGTAAGTTTTAATTTGGGTATATGAAATGAAATATTATCGCTTTCATAATATGGAATATAAAAGAAAATAATATTCTTTATGAATATTGAAAGAAAGTAATATCATTTACGAGAAAAATAATATCCCTTACCTTAGTAAAAATTGGATTTAACTGAAATATCGGATATTATTCTGAGAAAATCTTGCACAAAAAACTACACTCAAAGTATTCTTATACTCAAGAGAAATACTCGCAATACAATAGAATAAGAATTTCTGATATTGTAATGGTGTGTTTAGGGAAGGAGCACCCCCTATTTATAGTGCAACGGAGGAAGAAAAATAAAGTATTCTGCCTAACCTTTCCTCCTCCGCCCACCTGCCTAACTTTTTTTTTTCTCTGCCAAATTTTGCCTAACTCCTCTCATTTTCAAGGTTGAGGGCCCACATATATTTGAAAACAAATAAATGGTTTGTAGGAGGATTACTCCTCCAAATGAATGCACGTGAAGAATAATTCAAAATCAAAATCATAACCTTCACTCTACTTTTATTCACATGCTGAAAATTATATATTATAATAATAATAATATAACCATTTAAATTATAAAAAAATTATATTATTATATTATCACATTATTATAATAATATATTTGAATGAATATTTTATCGGAGAAAATAATTGACAAACTTTCAACAAATTCCTTCATTTATATCAAAATTGAACCAATATCCACCACATAATAATTATTCATAAATAATATTATAAGCTCAAAATATTAACAACCAGATCATTCCCAGAAAAGGGGGGACTTTCCGATAAGGATTTATATCCTTATTGGCGCGCAATTATATAACCTAACCCTTTTTCTTGATAAATTTTTTTAGACATTGTTAATAATGCTAACTAATAATATGAATAGTTATGTCGTGTCAATTATTGATTTAATAAATAAAATATTGTGCAGATGATACTGTGAAAATAATTGAATCAATAATATGATATACTATGCAACAATTAATGTGGCAATTATTGAATGAAACTGAGTGACTTCTTACGCAAGAACCAATAATTAGAATTTACTGTGCAATACCGTGTGCTACTGTCCAACAACGCGTATTACTGTTCTTTTATCACCGGGTATTTCAACAGTTTAACGGTAACAGTTCTGCCGTTATTTTTAAAAAACTTATTTTAGTCGTTTTCTTCATCCGACAGTTTTTCGTTATGGGGCCCACAAATGACTACGCCGTCGTACGAATATTCCCCGATAAAAAAATATTCTTCGACCAAACGAATATTCTCCGACACAATGAATATTTTATGACCACTTACTTACTTTTTAAAACTTGCACATATCACCCCATACCTTATCACATTTATTAAATCCACACCTTACTATTTTAAAATAATATATAAAAAAAAAATCTTTATTCATAAAAGTTGGGATCTTACACAAATACTTGGTGCTTTTTGTGATGATTAATATAATCACATTAACACGTAATCTATTGTGATTGTCAAAGTCATCACAAAAAAATATGATTTTAAATAGGAATCAAAGGTAAGAACATGAATCTCTATTTATGGATAATTTATTTCACTATAATAATTGTATCGAATGATACTTGTAGGATTCGAACCCCCCCAATTTGTAAACTAAATAACGAGTATTACCACTACACCAAAGTCCAGATCATGATTATAATTTTAAAAAAATATAAAAAGAAACATATGTGAGTTGACTTACTAAACAAAATTACTTTCACATAAAATTTGGCGATTGCAATGACAGTCACAAATACGTTATAATGATGATAAAATTAGTCATCACTGAGAGCCATCATTGAGAGCCATCATATATTTTATAATTTTGTGATGGCTTAAAAATCCATCACAAAATAGCTTCTTTTTGTAATTGCAAATAAAAGTTGTCACAAAAATCTATTTTTTTTAATGATTATCATTGTCGTGATAAAATATTGTTTTGATTATTTTTTATATTAAAATATTAGTGATAACTTAAATGCAATTACGAAAATGGTATATCTATAAGTGACGACTTAGTGCGTCACAAAAAGAAAATTTATTTTGCGTAAAAAAATTGGTGATTGACATGATCATCACAATTATAATATAGTGATGACAAAATTAGCCATCACTAAGAGCTATCATATATATTATTATTTTGTGATTGCTTAAAAAGTCCATCACAAATTACTATCTTTTGTGATTGTTTTTAAAAACTGTCACAAAGTTCCGTCACGTATTCTTATTTTTTTAGTAGTGTTTTATCCATCACACTTTTCAGCGTGAATATCGATGCTTTATAAGGCTTAGATACTCAGTTATTTCATCCAATGGACATTGAAGCAGTTAACTATTTCTTTTTCTTTTTCAAATTTTTTTCTTTTTTTTCTGAAATTACTCGAATCATAGTTTATACCCCACAACTAAGAATTTGTGCAAATATGTAGTACAAAAATACTTTTAAAATTAATTTTATTCCAGATGGTATTTCAAACTAAGATTAGTATCTAGTCAAATATTTAAGAGTTCTAAATCTTTCAATCTCACTCATGAGTTTTGCTTCACCGACACTTACTACAATTCATCCAACTCATAAAAAGTCAAATAAAATTTTTAATTTTTTAATTTTTTTGTTTTTTTTTTCTATATTTTCCTATACAAAAAAATCTAATACAATAATACAAACAAACTCCCCCATATCTAAATCATGCATTGTCCTCAATGTATGCAAATGAAGAAAAGATAACAAATATGTGAAATAATTGTACTTTGTATGCGGGGCATTTGTTCTGCAAGAAAATATGGTAAGAAGAAAAACAAATGTACATATCTACAAATTTTATAAATCTTAAAAAATTATGTGACTATACATGAATGATACAAATGGGTAAGTGAGTGTGGTCTTGCCATGATTTTCTGGAGATCTCGAAAATTAAAAATAGTCAGAATTTTCATTAGAATTATGCTTAAAATTTATCTCAAAAAAACTTTCACTAACATGTTCAAATGATGAAAGAATTGATTCAAATACATGTTCTAGTTTAGTTGACTTTATTATAGTCGATCTCAACAGCTCATTGACCTTATCTAAATATTTAGATTCATTCTAATTTTGGTCAAGGTGATTTAAGAAAAAATTAATTGGATCTTTTTCAATCAAGAGTCTATTTTTAATTATTTATTGGGTCATAGACAACTCTTGGATCATGTTTACTTTAATGGGTTGGTCCAAAACTTCACTAAATGATTTTTTTGGAATAAGACTTTCAGGGTATGGAGCTTTAGGCATATAGACTTTTTCAACCGACTCATTAAATGTGACATGATTAATTTTAGGTATAGACTCATAATTTTTAGACTCCTTAAATTTACTTGACTCATACTGTATAGAATTAAATACAAGATTTTTATTTTTCTCATCATTTCCACAACCATCAAGATTTTTAAAATTAATCTCAAAGTTACTAGAAAATTCACTCACCTCTTATTCATTTATTATGGTGGATAATCGACTCATTTGAATTTCTAGACGAGATATAGTTTGATCTATGCTAAATTAATTTTTCATTAAAACTTCCATAATTTTCTCTAAGGTACTAAGTTTTTCCTCTTCTTCATTTGATAATTCTTGTAGATATTGAGGTTCTGGATCCGAATATGGGTATGGATATGGATATGAACTTAGATAAGAATTTTCATAAGTTGACAAAAATTGAATTACTTGGTGTGCATTAAAATTTTCATAGGGTTCTTGATTCCAAGCAAAATTATTATTCCAACTATAATAAGAATCCATCTTTTCACAAATCACAAAATAAATAGACAATTAATCATGAAAGTCACAAAAAATCCTAATTATATGGTTAACCTAAATAAAATGATCTAGACAGCTCTTAACTGTTCCAAGTTACACCTTAAGGTCCATAAAATTTAAAATTAATCACACCACTAGCCAGATAAGTGTAAGAAAGGTGAGTCTCTCTGTAGGTACGGTGACTAATTGAATAATTACATCTTAGTTAGGCGTTTGCCTTTTGAACCACTTGCCTAGACACCAGTAGTTTGATTAATTTAAAATTTAGCCTCCTTTTGGAGTTCTTTGTACTAACTGAGTTCGAAATTCCTAGGGGCTAACGTCTACTTGATTTTATTAAGGTCGGGTTATTCACAATGAATGAGTGGTTTGTGGGCTAAAGAAGGGTGATGAAATTCCCACCTTATCTTGTTACAAGTGTTTGCCCTTAATGTTAGATTAAAGATGAAAATGCACAAATAAATTTTAAAAATATAAAATGTCCTAAAATTTTGTAAATTATAAAAGAATGAGAAATTTGATATACCTCAATCCTCCAGCAATCACCACAGTTTATATTTGACAAAAATAAAAAAAACCTAAACAAGATGTGCTCTACGTGAGTGAATGCATGAATGCGGCAATTAGTTTTCTAACTAACAAAAAAAAAAGCGATTTTTTTTGAGTTAAGATACAAAATACCAAGAAAAGCGCATCAATAATCTTGTGTTTTTACACCGTTGATCCTCTTCGATAATCCTGAAAAATAAAAAAAAATAGAAGAAAAAAAAAACTAATTCGAATAAATAAAAATTAAGGAATATAAAATTCAGTCTAGTCCCCAGCAACGACGCCAAAAATTTGGTGTGATAAAAATATGTAACTGCAAGTGCACAATGTCAAAGTGAAGAACTGACAAGTACAGATCGAACCCATATAGACTAGATTAATTCTAATATATCTTTAATATCTATTTTAGCTTGGTGAATTAGAAATAAAGATTGAGAATTGATTAATTAGAATATGAAAACTAATAATGAGGAAGCAATCTAGGAATTCGAATATATTAAATAATAAACATAACATATAATTCAATCTCTTCTATTTTCATAACTTAATTATGATTTTAATCTCCCTTCCCTTTAATTTAGTAATTTTATAATTAACGTGGGCAAGCATAGATTATGAAAATTTAAGGATTAACTATAAACCATCAAAACTTCTTCGAGCAAGCATGGATTATGAAAATCTCATATCTTAATAATAATCTATCAAAACCTCTTAATTAATTTAAAATTACATAAGAACAATAAAACGAAAGTATTTCAATAATGAAACATGAATGCGAAATCAATTAAACATAAAAACATAAATAATAGAAGAGATGAAAAATATTATCACGAATAATTATTTAATTTCATCTTCATCCTAGATATAAAAAAATTAGCTAGACATGAAAAATAAATTAACTAACTAAAATAAAGAGTAGAAGAAGATTAAAAATAAATAAGAAAACTCCCTTTATTGACGATTCTTTAACAAGCGTACAATGAAAAAATAATTTAATCTACTCTTACTCCTAACCTAAAATAATACAATACCTCATCCCCTTTCTCTCTAAAACAAGAGACTTATTTATAGGAAAAATAAATTTGTGTCATAATTTAGATACATTGAACTTGGACATTTTTTTCCTCTTCTTTCCTCTTATTTCGTCTTATTTCCTTCTTGACTTCAATCTCTATATAATAATCCTTCAAGAATTTTTTTTTATCTTTAAGAGCTGGATATAAATCTTTTATTTACTCTCAAAAAAAATAAATATTATTTTTTATAAAATAAAATAAAATATATTAATTATATAAAATAATAAATATAAAAATATTAAAATGTATTAATTACGTGTCTATCAACCCGTGACCAACAAACAAAGTAAAGTAATGAAATGTTCTTCTATATTTGGAGTGGAGTGGAGTGTGGTGGGGTGGGGCACTCAAACGGCACAGATCCACTTCAATTTCTCTACTTCATTTGTACATGCATCGTTATCATTAAAAATCCCTCCTTATATTTAGAACACCACTGGCAGGTCCAACAAAAAACAAAACCTATAATATAATATAATTAGACAGCCCAAACTATTTGTCGGGGCCAAACTAATTGCTACGCACATGCATGCATCTTGTCTCACTCTCACTCACCTTTTTTATTACCAAAATGGGTCACCAATTACTACTACTTCCGTCTCATAATAAGTATTTTTTTAATTTAAATTATATATATTAATACACAAGTTAAAATAATAAAAATACCCTTAATATACTTTGTTTATTTTATTTGAGACTTTTTTTATTGTATTTTAGTCTCTCTTTCTCTTTCTTAAACCTTTTAACTTCCCAATAAATACGCAATAAATACCATTGGTAGCATAAGGGCACATATGAAAAAATATTATAAAAATTGTATTGAAATTCTAACATATCACTTATTTTGAAAAAAAATATTAAGCCTAAAAAAGCACTTATTGTGGGACGGAGGTAGTAGCATATTACTACATCCGTTCCTAAAAGATTTTCGTTTACGATTTTGGCACATGGATTAAAAAAGTCATTTAATATTAATAAAATTTATTTGAAATTCTATCACTACCCCTTTATGAAAAATTGAAAACTATTAATACAAGGGAGAGAATTTATTGGAACAATGAGAGAAGATAGGGATAATATAAGAAAGTAAATAATTTATTCTTCTAAGAAGTTGTAAACGACAAATATTTTGGAACAAATTTTTTCTTCAAAAACGACAATATTTTAGGAACGGAGGGAGTATAATGGAATTTCTTAACATGTGCTCTTAGGACACATGCTAAGCACAGAGTTCAAGTGAATATTCTTTAGAATTGTGTGCATATTCTCTTGAATTTGGTGCAAATATAAAAATTAAAGGGATATGTACACAGTTCAAAAAAATATTCTATTAAACTGTGTGCTTAGTATGTACTCTAAGGACACATGTTAAAAAGATTCATAATTTAGTAATTGATATTTTTCACAAGCGAGAATATTAATTCTATAAGTTACTCTCTCACACGAATGATGAACCCCACTTATTTTTTACGTAAAAAAGACCTTGTATAACTATCAAATTAATTTTGTCATTTTCAGACCATATATTTTTTAGTTTTGTAATCGCTTTTTTGGTGATTTTGTATGACTAAATAAATTTATAGGCATACATAAGAGGAATGAGCGGAGAAAGAGGAGAGGTGGAATATAGTACTCCATTTGGTAGACTAGACAGACAGACAGCAGACCATAAAGTTTGGTTCTTAACCCGTACGAATTACTGCGTCTGTCTGTTTCTAAGGTGAGGAGGTCCTAGAAATCCTCGCCACCTGATCTGGATTCCTCACCACCCCCTCCGTCCTTATTCTCTCTCCATGTACCCACACTCTCTTTCCCTCCCAAACTACAGTCCCATTTTGTTTTGAAATTTTTTAATATGTGTCTTTAAGGTACATACTAAGCACACAGTTCAAGAGAATATTATCTTGAATTATGTGCATATTCTCTTGAACTTAGTTGAAATGCAGAAATCAAAAGAATATGCATACAGTTCAAGAGAATATTATCTTGAACTGTATACTTAGCATATGCCCTTAGAGCACATGTTAAGTGGACCTTTTTATTTTATGTTTCCTTTTTTTTATTACTGTTATAGAGGTTTATTTACTATTTTTATGTGTTTTTGATATTTTTTATATAATGGGATTAGACGGGATGGATCCACTTTGAATCACAAAATATTGCGCACCCAACCCAACTCAATCCAATTCAATCCAATCAGAAATTTTAATGTTCAATGTATGTGCAGCTAGCTGTGAAGAGTCCCCATCATTCTGTTCATTGTTTTTCTTGAGACAATCTTGTTTGATAGCTGCAGCCAATTAATCATGCATATAAATTAAAATACTATACTCCAAGAGCTACGTCATTCATTACTTTTTAAATTGAGAAAATATACCTATTAAAAAATTAATATTTAATATACAAATAATATAAAAAAGGTAAAAATGAAAGTGTATAACTGTGTAAATTTTAAAGTTACATAGTGTACAACAGTAGAGTGAATTCTCAAATCGTGAAGTGAGTATTCTACGATAGTAGAGTGAGTGAATTCACTCTACTATCGTAGACTGTGTAATTTTAAAAATTACACGGCTTGTGCACCTCTATATTCCCTTATAAAAAAATCAAGTTAATAATATTTTTTAATTTATAAATCTAGGAATGACAAATAAAAAATATTAAATCATAATGCTGATTCTCAGCCTTTCATTCAAGTAACATTATGTTTATAATCATTAATTGTCTGACAAACAAGTGTTAAAACTAGTCCGTCAAACAGTTTAACGGTGTGAGTTGGGTGGACTCTTTTCACGAGTTAAATCAATCAGCCTGCCTGCATGTGAATGTGTCTGGGTAGCAATTGTAGCTTATATTTTATCTGTTTGGGGACTGGAAAGTTCCATCCAAGATCTGAGTCTGGTCTCAAACAAACTACTACTATTACTACTACTACTTTTTCAACAATGCTACTGTCACATAAAAAATGGTCACATAAAATTTACATACACATATATATATATATATATATATATATTTGGATTTCGCCTGACACGTGAGGCTCACAATATACATGTGTGTGTATATAAACTTTATGTGACCATTTTTTATGTAATAGTAGCATTATTTCTACTTTTTATGGTATGTTCAGTGTTGTGCTGCCCAAAAAATACTTGGGACGACTAAACATTTGTCCATGTAAACATTTAGTAGTATTTTAGTTAATTTCTTCTTCTGACTGAATTGGGTGGGCTATACATTCAGAATTGGGTTGTCCACTTGTCCAAGCCCAGACCATGGGAATGGTTGATTTAATTTCAAAAGGATGAATATATATGTTAGTAGTATTTATGAACTTAGTGATTATTTTGACACATAATTGAAAGTCTGGAACTCCAACATGTATCACCAGACAGTTTGGTTCAAGGTGTCCATACCATAATAATATAGTATTCTTTCTGATCACAACCAATTAAATAGTAGCTAGGTAGCTACTTACAAATTGAAGGAAGGGATACAAAGTTTCTCCACGTACTTGATTAATAAACATCACTACCACCAGCTTCATACCCATCAACTCCACAGCAGGACTGGGATAATTAGAATATAATTGCAATAATGTTAATCCTCCTAATAACTTGCCATACTTTAATTTTACACATCACAAACATGCGGCGAACGACAAAACTGTCTCCTAAGTTTGTCAAAATGTGGTTATAATTTCATGAAGAACTAAAACCTGTTTTTAATAGGAGTTATATGCATGGTTTGAAATTTAATAATTATGAATTCAATATAGGTCCACCACATAACCTGTTTTCTGTCATGGAAACTTGCTTTCTGTTCTGTCAACAATATTCTAAACCAAATCCTCGTATTACTTTCTAACTTTTCTGGCTTGGAAATCAATCATGTCTTTTTAGCCAATTAATGTTCCTCAACCGATCTCAGATAGCATCATGCCTTAATATTCCTCGAGGGGTACTTCCAGTTAGTTAAATTCTTGGGCGTCCCTCTTATTTCTACAAAGTTAACTAGTTGCTCATGACTGTGTATGCCTCTCATTCAACAAATAACTCATAGATCAATCACATCTTGGGCAAATTGATTTCTTTCTTATGCTGGGCTGGCAGATTACAGTTAATTAAATCCATCCTTTTTGCTATTGGTCTGCCTATTTCCTGCTGCCTAGCTACATCTGTGGCAGCTTCTCTGTTTTAACTCAACCTAGCTCTTTCTGGGCTGAATGGCATGAGCACAATTTTTTGGACTACTCCAGTCCCTTCTGATACATCTTGGATTTGGAGAAAAAGTCCTCAACTTTAGGAACCTGGTTGTTAATTTTATCGACTATAAAGTAGTGGGTAATGGTCTGCATATCAATTTGTGGCAAGATCCTCTTGCATGGCACAAATCTGCACTTATTGTTTTTCATTCCGGCCTGCCTTTTTCTGCCAAAGTACGTGAGATCATTAGACATAATTCTTGGAATTAATCCTACTGCTTCTAGACACCCGAGTCTTCTGCAATTGAATGGCAAGCTCCCCTCCGCCCCCCTCCCCATCATCTAATGCCCAGGATCAAATTTTGTGGGCATGACACTTGCAGGTTAGAGCTTCGACCATTTGGAATGTCATACGCAATACACAACCTGCTATTTCTCGGTCTAACCTGGTATGACATAGCTAGCATGCATGTTCCTCGTTTTTCTTTCTTTCTTTGGCTGGCAATGCATAACAGATTGTTGACTTGGCCCCTGAATACCTGTTACTTGTGTGATCAGTCTCCCGAATCATTCCATCATTTATTCTTTGACTGCAACTTTTCTATATAAGCATCATTTGAGAAATGTATTAGCATTTCATGGTTGGTTTGGTGTGCCATATGGCTGGAATCAACTGCTCAGCCATATCCAATTTACCCGGATGGATCAAGTAACATCTCGAGTTCTAAAACTTTGTTTGGCAACTATGATTTACAAAATTTGGACCGAACCTAATAGAAGAGTTCATGGTGAACGTCCTTCCACTGCTGCTTCCCTTGCTCAAGACTGCATTAAGATAGTCAAATGTAGAGTGTACACTGTTAAAAAATTTAGTAAATATGTAGACAAACTCCCTCGTCTTAGGGTTTGACAGTTGTAGTCTCTTTTTAACTATAATAATAACATCGATGTCATGTCTTTGATGTGACTGCTATAATAGTTTCGCGGAATAACAAAAACGAAAAGATGTTAAAAGTCTCTTGTTATCCTTATAATACCTCCAAAATCCAGGTCGCTCGCCACGTGAATGAGCTTGGAAATGTCTACCTATTAAGTAGTAACTGCTAATCTTTTAACTATTAGACTGAAAGTCTGAAATAATGAACTGAACAAAACATAACAGTACTTATATTAGGTTTATTATGTTTATAATTTAGAGGGGTATAATAAAGATTATAAAAAGAAAATTTTATATTACTTAGTTTTCAGTCCAAATTCATACATTTTTAGACCAAAAAGTTCAACAAGAAAAGTGTAAGTTTTCCATATCCGTTTCATTACTTTTCGGTTTATTGAAAAACTCGATAACAAAAAAATTAGATAAAAAAGTTGGGTTTTTCGTCCATTTATGCAGTCTTAACGCTCTTAAGTGAAGTTTTAATGACTCAATGCCCAATAGTATCTTATTGGGTCATCTTAGTCCTCACCAAAAGGTCATGACTTGAAGGTATTATTGGTAGTAACTTAATTATAGACAAATATTTTCACTATCTTTCGATGTGGGACTGGAGTGTTACAGGTATGCCCTCTTGAGGAGTTGTGCATACAAATGTGATGCGGTTGAAGAGCAAGCGTGCCAGTTTATGAAAATATTTGATTTAATGGCAAAAATCTGATTCAATGGCAATTCGGTAATTTCGGCCAAGTTTGGAGTGTCGGATTTGGGCGTTTTCGGAGCCTAATTTCATGGGAAACGGGTCAACGGTCAAAACTCACAAGCGCTTTGCTTGTGACGTACAGGGTTTTTTGGTCAAATTCCATCGTTTAGGCCTTCAAAAAGACATTTTTCTGTTTTATGGTTATTTTTGTAATTGTCTTTATTAGTTTTCCTTTTCCGTTTTGAATTCTGTTTTTAGGGTTTTGCTATTTAAACACCTTGTTATGATGGGGAGCCGCAGTTTTTGATGAATAATAAAATTTATGTATTTTTCCAAAATTCTCTGAATTAGAATTTTGCTGCCTATTTCCTGGTATTCATAGAATCAACAGGTTGTAGAAGGTTATCGTTTGGCAATCGTGCGCGGTTCAACAATTGATAGCAGTTTTCTGTTTCTTCCGCTACGTCAGTTGGTATCAGAGCCTAAATCATATTCACCATGCCACCCCGTAGAGCGCGTGTGGATGATGTTTATGGGCGTGAGGATCTGCAGCGACTTGAGCAGCGGTTCGAGCAGCGAATCGAACAAGTAATGGAGCAGGGGATGAACACTATGATGGATCGATTGACGCTAAGGATGGGCGAGTTGTTGGCGAACCAGAATAGGGAAATTCCTCATCCTGGGGGGAACCCTAATTATGATGATCGGAGAAACCCTTTCGCAAGAGAGAATGATGGAGGAGATGACTTTGATGATGACTATGATGAGGCACCTCGAAGGCGTCGTCGACCATATGCAGTGGAGGACGATAGGAGACGTTGGGAGACGGGTATGAGGACTGAAATTCCTGAATTTCGTGGTACCCTCCAACCAGAAGAATTCATTGACTGGCTGGCCACGGTAGAAGAGATCCTGGAATTTAAGGGTGTCCCTGATGATAAACGAGTACCCTTGGTTGCTACCAGACTCAGAGATAGGGCAATGGCTTGGTGGCAGCAACTCAGGCAAACGAGGGTTAGATTGGGGAAGTCAAAAATTACGGACTGGGAGAAGATGAAGAAAAAGTTGCGGGCGACGTTCCTACCTTATAATTATCAGCGATTAATGTACCAGCGGTTACAGAATTTAAGGCAAGGAGGTCGTACAATTGATGAATACACAACTGAATTCTATCAGCTGATTGCTCGGAACGAGGTGCATGAGACAGAAGATCAGTTAGTAGCCCGATATATTGGGGGTTTACGAGAACAAATTAAAGAGACAGTCAACATGTTTGATCCAATGTCTATTTCTGCAGCGCATCAGAGGGCTGTGCAGATTGAGAAGAGGCGTCCTGGTGGTTTTGGACAACCTGCTAGCTTTGGGTATTCAGGAGGAGGTGTCAATACTGGCCGTTCAGGCGAGGTTGCAGCGGCGGGGGCAATAGCCAAAACGGGAGCAGTAACAAATAATAATAGGAGGATTGGTCCAGTAAGTGGTATCAAGTGTTTTGCATGTGGTGAAGTGGGACACAGGCAGACTGAGTGCAAGAAAGCTGGAAAAAGGGCGATGTTTGCTGAAATAGATGAGGGTGATGATATCGAAGATGAAACCTTGCTAACTGGTGAACCGATCTTTGATTCAGAAGGCGTGGATGAGGAGGTGGTGACTGGTGATGTTGGGAATGCGCTGGTGGTGAGGAGGTCCTACCTTACACCTAGGGCTGTTGATGATGATTGGCTGAGAAACAACATTTTTCAGTCAACCTGTACTGTGAAAGGGAAGGTGTGTAGGTTTGTGATTGATGCAGGCAGTTGTGAGAATATAATTTCAGCAGAGGCAGTCCGAAAGCTATAACTAACAACGGAAAAACATCCAAAGCCGTACAAGTTAGCCTGGTTGAAACAAGGGGGCGAGGTGACTGTCTCAAGACGTGTATTGGTATCCTTTTCTGTGGGGACAAAATATAAGGACGAGGTTTGGTGTGATGTAGTAGCTATGGATGCATGCCATCTGCTGTTGGGACGACCTTGGCAATTTGATAGAGAGGTGGTTCATAACGGTAAGACGAATACTTACAGCTTTGTGTTTGAGGGGGTAAAAATTGTGTTAGTGCCCAAGCGGGAAGAAAACAAAGGCAGTGCTAGTTTGTTGACTTTAGCACAGTTTGAGGAGGTGGTGCAGGAGACGAAAATAGTATACGCCTTAATCGGGAGGGTGGTAGACAAAGAGGTTGAGGTTCCTGTTGTCGTCAAACCACTCCTAGAAGAGTTCAGCGATTTATTTCCAGAAGAACTGCCTGAAGGATTACCCCCAATGCGTGATATCCAACATCAGATTGATCTGGAGCCCGGGGCAGCCTTACCCAATCGACCTCATTACAGGATGAGTCCCGGAGAGCATGAAGAATTAAGGAGACAGGTGGAAGAGTTACTGGCCAAGGGGTACATTCGAGAGAGTTTGAGTCCTTGTGCGGTACCAGCCCTTCTGGTATCAAAGAAAGATGGTACTTGACGGATGTGTATCGACAGTAGAGCCATCAACAAAATAACGGTCAGGTACCGTTTTCCTATTCCTAGATTGGATGACCTACTGGATCAGCTTAGTGGGGCTACTGTGTTTACTAAATTGGATTTGAAGAGTGGATACCATCAACTCCGTATTCGGGCTGGCGATGAATGGAAGACAGCTTTTAAGACGAGGGAGGGATTGTATGAGTGGATGGTCATGCCGTTTGGGTTGTCCAATGCACCTAGCACCTTTATGCGTGTTATGAATCAAGTTTTGAGGCCTTTCATTGGGAAGTGCGTTGTTGTGTATTTTGATGACATTTTAATCTACAGTGCTAACCCGAGCGAGCATCTTAGTCAGCTGCGAGAAGTTCTTCATGTTCTGCGTAGGGAGAAATTTTATGCTGCAATTAAGAAGTGTGTGTTTCTGACACCTAGGGTGCTGTTTCTTGGTTACATTGTGTCTGATGTGGGGCTGCAGGTAGATGAGTCCAAAGTAGAGGCAGTGAAGCATTGGCCAAGGCCTAGTACCATTACTGAAGTTCGGAGCTTTCATGGGTTGGCTTCCTTTTATCGGCGCTTTATCCCTCATTTTAGTAGCATTATGGCTCCTATTACTGAGTGTATGAAGCAGGATGGGAAGTTTGCTTGGACAGATGAAGCAGAAAAGGCGTTTGAGCTAATTAAATTCCGCCTTACCACAGCTCCCATTCTAGTATTACCAGATTTCCATCATCCTTTTGTGTTGCATTCGGATGCTTCCAAAGTGGGAATTGGGGCTGTTTTGAGTCAAAACAACAGGCCAGTGGCGTATTTTAGTGAGAAACTTTCGGGTGCCAAGCTGCGTTATAGCACTTATGATGTTGAGTTTTATGCTGTGGTTCAGGCTATTAAACATTGGCGACATTATTTGTTTCAGCGGGAGTTTATCTTATATACGGATCATGAGGCTTTAAAACATTTGCATAGTCAAGATAAAGTTTCTGCTAGACATGCGAGTTGGGTTGCTTACCTACAAAGGTTCACTTTTGTGGTGAAACACAAGTCGGGAGTTACCAATCGAGTGGCTGATGCTTTGAGCAGGCGAAAGGGACTACTAACTCGACTTTCTGTGGAGGTACCTGGTTTTGATTCATTTGCTGAAATACTTGAAGCTGATCCATATTTTTCTGGTATTTTGGCAAAGGTTCGGGCAGGGGAGAGGACAGATTTCCATTTGCAGGATGGATTTTTGTTTAAGGACAACCAACTATGTGTTCCAGACTGTAGTTTGCGGTTGAAGATCCTTCAAGAGCTGCATGGCGAGGGGCATGTAGGAAGAGACAGGACTTTGCAGTTGGTGCAGACTACTTACTTCTGGCCTACTATTCGGAAGGAGGTTGAGAAATTGGTGCAACGGTGTCCGGTTTGTCAAGTATCTAAGGGAACAGCAACCAATGCAGGCTTGTATATGTCTCTACCAGTTCCATCACAGCCATGGGTGGACATCAGTATGGATTTTGTGCTGGGATTACCGCGTACACAGCGAGGTAATGATTCTATTTATGTGGTAGTTGATCGTTTTTCTAAGATGGTGCACTTCATTCCATGTAAAAAGACCACAGATGCTGTTCGTGTTGCTCAATTAGACTTTAGAGAGATTTATAGGTTGCATGGTTTGCCAGTGTCTATTGTGTCTGACCGTGATACTAGGTTTCTTAGCCATTTTTGGCGTAGCTTGTGGAAGATGGTGAACACACAGTTGAATTTTAGTAGTGCCTACCATCCACAGACAGATGGGCAAACGGAAGTGGTGAATCGGTCGCTAGGCAATTTGTTGCGGTGTTTGGTTGGAGAACATGTGAAGAGTTGGGATCTGAAGTTATGTCAGGCAGAGTTTGCTCATAATCATATATGCAGTTAACAGGAGTACTGGATTTAGCCCTTTTGCAGTAGTGTATTCTGTTACTCCTAGAGGACCGCTTGATTTGCTGCCATTACCAGCAAAGACACGAGTTCATGGGACGGCAGAAACCTTTGTGACAGGATTGCAGGAGGTTCACAGGGCTGTCCGTGACAATCTGCTGCAGGCCGCGGGCAAGTATAAACAAGCTGCTGATAAGAAACGGCGTCATGTTGAGTTCGAAGTAGGGGATTATGTGTGGGCTGTTCTTACTAAAGATAGATTTTCTGTAGGTGACTATAATAAGTTGTCTGCCAAGAAGGTTGGGCCAGTGGAAATTGTTGAGAAGATCAATCCTAATGCATACCGCTTGAAACTGCCGAGTCATATTTGTACAGCGAATGTTTTTAATGTCAAGCATTTGATTCCTTACACGGGCGATTCCTCCGATGATGACAATTCGAGGGCGAATTCTGTCCACCCTGGGGAGAATGATGCGGTTGAAGAGCAAGCGTGCCAGTTTATGGAAATATTTGATTTAATGGCAAAAATCTGATTCAATGGCAATTCGGTAATTTCGGCCAAGTTTGGAGTGTCGGATTTGGGCGTTTTCGGAGCCTAATTTCATGGGAAATGGGTCAACGGTCAAAACTCACCAGCGTTTTGCTCGTGACGTACAGGGTTTTTTGGTCAAATTCCATCGTTTAGGCCTTCAAAAAGACATTTTTCTGTTTTATGGTTATTTTTGTAATTGTCTTTATTAGTTTTCCTTTTCCGTTTTGGATTCTGTTTTTAGGGTTTTGCTATTTAAACACCTTGTTATGATGGGGAGCCGCAGTTTTTGATGAATAATAAAATTTATGTATTTTTCCAAAATTCTCTGAATTAGAATTTTGCTGCCTATTTCCTGGTATTCATAGAATCAACAGGTTGTAGAAGGTTATCGTTTGGCAATCGTGCGCGGTTCAACAATTGATAGCAGTTTTCTGTTTCTTCCGCTACGTCAAAATGTATTTTGGGCATAGAAATAATTGCCATATGGGGGAGGCAATACACATCCATAGTTGATACAAGTATAAAAGGAGCTAGCATACAGTCCTAACAAGAACAATATAGAGGGGAACATCCCATATAACAATACTATATCGCAAAGTTTTAGACTAATAGTAATACAAAAGGCAAATTTGACATTGTCTGGATGCTTAAACATTATGATGATCAACAACAAACACGAGTAAAACAAGAAGGGAAGCTCAGAACAGAGATCATAATTGAGATAAAACCCTCTGCAGCTCTGCTTGTTATTTACAACTTGTCCATTTGATCATGAACTCGAATTCTCTGTCCGACCAATTAATTAAGCGTTGCTCCTGAATGATCCCAGAGCTTTAACGGCTGCTGCTCTCAATATGAACTGATGGTAGAATGCAGCAATTGCTGCACCAATGAATGGTCCCACCCAAAATATCCACTGCACCATAAACATCAAACATGTACGTACGTACACACATTTTTAATAACATCAACCCTAAACCATCACACGAGTTTAGAATATAATTAATTTATCCTTCCAAAATTAAAAAACGCACGACCACTTTTACAAGAAAAAATTTCTAAATTTAGAATGCATGGAGGGAGTAGTAATTATATATGGTTTACGTATACTTACTTGATCATCCCAAGCTTTCTCTTTTCCATACATCACTGCAGCTCCCAAACTACGAGCTGGGTTGATCCCAGTTCCGGTTATTGGGATCGTAGCCAAATGAACCATGAATACAGCAAATCCAATAGGAAGTGGAGCCAACACCTTCAATTTTAGTCAACACATGCAGTAACAGAGTTAGTTCATTGAGAAAAAAAAAAAAAAAAAATCAAACAAAAAATCTTCAGGTATCTAAGACGTATGTATATATGTCACACAATTGTGCAAGTAGTGTGTATACTTACAGGAACATGGGAATCTCTTGCATTTCTCTTGGGATCCGTGGCAGAGAATACAGTGTAAACAAGAACAAAAGTACCAATAATCTCGGCACCCAATCCTGTACCGGTACTGTAGCCGTCGGCGAGTTCGTTAGCGCCGCCGCCGTACCTGACGTAGTAAGATTTCTGGAATGACTTGACCAACCCAACACCACTGATGGCTCCGAGACACTGAGCCACCACGTACATTACTGCCCGCACCAGTGACACCTTCCGAGCCAAAAACAGCCCAAATGTCACTGCAGGATTTATGTGACCCCCTGCAAATATTCCAATTATTAGAAATCTACGAAACTCTATAAATTGTATCATTTTCATTAACTAACGTTAAATTATTACACTATACTGCATGTGGGTGAAATAATTTATTGACCAATTGAGAAGTAATAACTGCATGGACTTGGCTTAATAAGGTATAAGGCACGAGAGGACTTACCAGATATACCGGCGGTGCAATAAACAAGGACAAAGATCATGCCACCGAAGGCCCAAGCAATGCCAAGAATGCCAACGCCGCCGCACTGATCAGATTCAGCCTGGCTCTTGTAACCAATAACAGTTAAAACGGTAATGTAAAGGAACAGGAGGGTTGCAATGAATTCTGCAATGATGGCCCTGTAAAAGGACCATTTGGTGAGTTCTTCGGAATCAAAGAGTGGAGCAGCCGGTGGGTCTTGGTAGTCTCGGCCATGCTCTGCAACCACAATGTCCTTACCCATCTATATATATGCCCTATATAGAGTCTCTGTCTTTCTTTTTGAAGATCTAGAGAAGGAGAGGTGATTTGATATTAGAGGTTGAACAAGTGAGGGCGTATTTATATATGGAGAGATCGATGAGAACGATCTATCTAGTACGTAGGTAGTATTTACTATTATTATTTTGTGTAATATATATATATAACAACAAAATGAAGCGCATGTATATTGTATGGCCATAACGACAGGTCATCTCAGAAAGAACCGACCGACCAGATGTTATACAAGTATATAACCACATACAGATACTGAGATACGTACAGTGGAACATCACCATCACCATCACCGCCACCACCACTACCACCGTCCACACAAGTCAGCCCACATTCTTTGATTTCCTTCACCACTCAAATCCTGCCACGTCCACCACCCTTGCCGCCACTATTCCATTCCCTCCCGTCCCTATCTCCTCCTAGTCATGACCTACTACGAATCATTTGAGTTTCTTTACACAAAAACTTAATCCAACGCCTTGTTAATTTAATCTTCAATAATCCACTTATCTAAACCTTTTTTTATCAACAAGTTTTGATTGTGTCAAAACAATTAAATAAATTTTACTAGCATAATCTCTTCAGAAGAACTTTATTTTCTTTAAAAATATAAATTTGTCAAAGTTGAAGGGTGTGAAAATACTAATTTATAAGTCATTTGTATACAATTGATTCTTTATTAAATAAGGCTTAAATATAAATAACTATCCTAAATTATTAATTTTTTTTTCAATTCGGTGATCAATCTTTCAATTTTTTCAATTAGATCATTAAATTATTAATGTTTTTCACGTTCGTTCAATTGAACTTGTCACGTCATAAATTGATGATGTTGTCCCGCGAACTAGGCTAATCAATGTCTACGTGGAATTAAAAATTAGGCTTAAATATAAATTATTACCCTGAACTATTGATATTTTTCTACTTTGCTGATCGATATTTCAATTTTTTCCACTTTGACGTAGACAACATAATGAGAGTTATTTATTTTTAATTATTAGTTTTCTCCATTAATTAAGAGCTCAAGTACACATGAATTAATTAGGAGGAAAAAAGAAGTAACAAAAATGTTTTAACATTCAAATAAACAGTGTAAACAAACACAACCACAAAACACAGTACATGATTCAAGAAAAATGTTGATCCGAAATTATGAATCGTTCATCATCTTCCTCATTGAACTCTTTGTACCCCTTGCCAAAAATTAATTATACAATTAGGGCAGCAGATATTGCAGTCATAATTTTTTGGACTACTTTTCTCTCAAAACATTTCTTTTTCCTTTTCTCCACGAGGGACAAATGTCTTCTTCTTTTCCCTACACTTGCTGTGTTTGTTAGTTTGGAGAGAAAAGAAAAGGAAATAAATTAAAATTTATAAAAGAAGAGAGGTTGAGATTCAAAATAAATTTTCATTATTTCATTATGTTTGCAAATTTAGAAGAAACTCCATCTAACCGGCATACTTGCTTAGGCACACTCCATTTAATTTGTTGCCGCGGTGCAGAAACTTCATCACATTAAAATTTAATTAATTTTAACAATAAAACCAATCTGGCTTTAGATTCAACCAAGGGCAGTTGCCAACAACCAGAGCACATGATATTACAAATAGTCTACAGCGACCGGGAATACCGACCGGTCGGAATAATTTTTATTTTTTTTTGCTTTTGACTCCCAAATAATTAATGTGATTTATTAAAATTGAAATTTTTACAAAATATAGTAATTTAGGTATCATTTGAATACATGTAAAAAATAAGATTGTACAGACTGTGCAACCTTGCGTGTATCCAAATGATACCTAAATCACTATATTTTGTAAAAATTTCAGTTCCAATAAATTATATTAATTATTTGGGAGTCAAAAGCAAAAAAAAATAAAATAAAATAAAATTTCCGGCCGGCCGCCGCCACCCCGGCTGAAATTCCCGGTCCCCATAGAAGGACTCATGATATTATGAAGGTGTACCAGCCAGCTGAATCAGTGTACCAGGTTTCGCCTACTCAAAGTCAAGGTATCAGACACTTTAGCAGCCAAAAGTAAATTCAATAGAGGAATAGTCAAATACACAAGTAAGGGGAATTGCATATGACTAGAAAAATAAGACATCAATAGAGGAAATGAACCACCACCAAGCACAATATCCAGGTTATACAGCAAGGAGTTATCGCATATCCTAATTGCATCGAGATACTGAATCCAGGTTTTCAGTTATATAACTAACAATAAAATATAGCTTTGGAAAGTAAATTCCACATTCAACTAACTTCCAAACTAAAAAATTGTAAGGCACAACTTTCCTTTCCCATCCCTTTCCCCCCAAATTAAAACTCACAAATAGGCCATAAAAGCATATAGCATGCTTTCTAAGAAAACCTAACAATATCAATAAACATTCTCCAAGTTAATGCAATTTGAACATACCCACTATGACTACTCCACACATCATTCAGATGAGCAGATAACTATAGTTCAAAATCAGATTCCCTCACCATATATATAAATTACATCTGCTTTCAAGAGTAAAAGCCAAATTGTCATATTTAAACTTCACATCAGCATACATACCAGTTGTATTACCAAACTTGTCGTCATGCCTCGCCAATAAAAATCTTTCTAACATATAATCACCCAAAACATATTCATCCTAGAAAGGTTCAGCAAGATATTGAATAAACAAAGGAAAGGAAAAATTAGAATACATTGAAACAAGTTTTCATAATAGACTCCCAATTTGAAGTTCTTCACATCATGCTCCTTCTCAGTCTACTTAATACTATAATTGACACATCAAACAAAGTTGAATCCCAAAGAAGGAACAGAATTCACACCCATAGCTGTGGAACTAACGACTTAATAGAAAGTAGAATTAGCAGCAGCGCACTAACCCCATCAGAGGGTACTGATTCAATTCCAAACATGGAGGAAGTGTATTTCGTGGATTCAATCAGCACATAAATAAGCCCACAAAGAAGTTTCTACTTTATCTATACTGAAGCAATCAATATATTTTTCACCTATATCTGGCTTTCAACAGATAATATACAACTGCAACAAAATCAAATGTCAGCCTTTGATCAACCCATTAAGAAAACAATGTAACATAATTTTCACCACGTATCATCAGCAATCATATTGAGAATTATTCACCATCCCAAGTCTTAGAATTAAATTATAACTTCCCATGAAAAAAATTCATTCATTTAATCTCACTTATCATTCATTCAAGAACAAATTACCAATATTCAGTTGCATATATTAGAAGATAATAAGTGGTATCTTAATAATCCTCTCAGAACTCCAAAACCCTATGCAATTGTGAAAAGACTATCTTTGTGCTGAAGTAAATACACCATCTTATTATACCTGTACCAGTGCTAACCTTTCAAAACCAGCATAAAGCTGCAACAAGGAAATAAATCAAATAATTGTCAACCTTTTATTGAACATAGGGAAAAACAATGTAGCATGAAACGTTACTTTCCATACATAACCAGAACCTTGATCATCACCCAAAGCCCTAGAATAAAATTTAATATTCGCAGTTAAACAATTCATTCATTTATGCATTAGATATCATTACTAAAATTAAAAATTAATATCTTTAAGAATACTCTCAAAAATCCAAACTGAACTTTAAAACACGTTACAAAAAATGAAGGGAGACAAGGAGAGAAACCATTAACATAACAATCAATCCTGAGGAATCTCAACATCACCATCGTCAATCTCCTCCTGCAGATCTTTTGGGTTCTTCCCATCAACCGAACATCCAACGGAAACGCAAGTTCCGAGGATCTCCTTCACCGTGCCGGTGAGCTCCTTCGCCATTGATCTTGGTCTCATGATTTTGGCGATCTCGATTACATCGTCGAGCGAAATGTTACCAGTGTGTTTGATGTTTTTCGTCTTCTTGCGATCACGTTCCGGCTCTTTCAAGGCCTTGATCACAAGAGCGGCAGCCGACGGAACAACAGAGACTTTCGCCTGTCGGTTCTGAACAGTCAGCTTGACGGTGACTCGTAAGCCCTTCCAGTCCTTTGCGGTCTCCTTGGCGATGTCTTCACCGATCTTTTTGGGGGAGAGACCAAGTGGTCCGATTTTGGGGGCGAGTGAACTTGCAGCACCGACTTCGCCGCCGGTGACGCGGACGTATACGTCCACCACCTGAGAAGGATCGAACTTCGGCGGCATTTTCCAGCTACGTCACGGGGTAGCAGAGGGAGAAAGTGAGTAGATAATATAAATAGAGTCAGGGCGGCGTCTCGGCAGAATTGGAATTGTGGTTTTAGGGTTTTATATAATGCTAGGGTTTTTGGGAAAATATTTCAATAGTCTTATCTTGGGCTTTTGGAAGCCCAATAATCAAAAGTATGAAACTTAAACTCAACCCTACCCAAGACTATTGCGTATTACTCAAACATGTAAAAAAAATTGTGGTGCTTCTGCTTGCTTTTCTTTTATTACCTTTTTCGGTGTTTTTTTTTAATTGGAATATATAGCCTACAAATTGCATTATTACTTGCATACAACTTTAGTATCTTTCTTATATATTTTTTATTTATTAAAATAATTCAATTGTAAGTTTTTTTTTAATTGTTATATATATTAAATTACAGTTATACTAATTGAATTTGAACATGTATTATTTTAATTATGTAATTTGTATTTAAGAATTATAAGCTGATGACTGATGTCTAAATTATTCCTGAAATGATTAACTATATGATCTTCTCTTGACTTGTTATATACTTGAATTGATTGATTGATTTATGTGGTTAGTTATGATTGACTTCTTTATTATTTTCAACAAATTTCAGTCCAATAAGTTCTTTTAAAATATATAGAGAGAGAGAGAGAGGGGGGGGCTTTTGTTGAGTTCAACCTACCCACGTAAATATTTAAGTCACCATTGAAACTCAACATAAATATTTCAAATATAAATGACAAATAAATAAACTTCTCTTTCTTTTCACATAAATTAAAAGTGTCATTCCTTTCCTTAAAAAAGAAGATTTGTTTAGGTTACTCTTTGAGGAAAATAATAACTTAATAGTGTCTATTGCAATAATAAACACATTGATATACACATTTTTTTTTTTATGTTTTTTAATATTTTAATATTTATTTTATTTAACTAATATATTTTATTTTGTTTTATAAAATTTTGTTTTATTTATTTTGGTAAATAAGTAAAAAATAATTATTCTAATTTTTAAGAATGAAAAAAAAGAATTCTTGAAGGATTATTATGAAAAATAGTTAAAGTCAACTGAAAATAAAGGGGACAGAGAACGAGAAGAAAACTAAATTTAATATACCCTAAATTAGGTTATAATTCATTTGTGTTTATAAATATGACTTTTATTGGAGAGGCGGGGGTGAGGGGGTGAGGGGGGCGGGAGGGTGGGGGGGGGGGGGTTGAGTCTTATTTTATTTTCTTTATCCTTCGTCCGGTTGAAACAAGGAGAATTATTCTTTTTTTTTTTAGTTTTTGTTTAGTTTCTGTTTCCTTTCTTTCACTTAGGCGGTAAACTTCAAGCAAGGAATATTCATGTACTACAGATATCAAGCACTATTCAAGTTGTGTTTATCCAAATATCAAGAGTTTGATTTCTTTTAAATTGTTTTGTTCCTTTAATGGACTTCTTTTAGTTTTTCCTTTTTTTTCCATTAAGATTGTTTAAGTTCTGTTAGTTAGGTTCAATTCATGCAAATATATAGTAGTACTAATTTTATTCATTTTTATTTTAAATTTTATTGCTAACTAAATCTATAATACATAGAATGAAGATGAAATTAAGTATTATATAATAATAGTTTTATTTTCGTTCCGATATTAACGCCAAATTGTTTTCACTTTCATATTTATTATCGCCTAGATTCATACATGATTTTATGTTAATTAAGAGGTTTTGCTAAGTTATACTTAATTTGTGAATTTTTCATAACGCTATGTTTGTCCATATTAATTATATGAATATTTATTTTTAAAGAGAAGGGGAAACAAAATTAGGAATTAATTCAGAAAGTAAGAAATTATTATTTATGTTAGTATTTAGTGGATTCAAATTGGTAGGTAGTTTCTCTCATTAATAGTTTTAGTTAAAAACCATTAGTTTACATATTTTAGTTAGTTAATCATCTCTATCATTTTTATTTCTAATTTGTCTGAAATATAAATTAAGAATATATTTTAAAGTTAATTTAGTTTTTGTGTTTCTACCTGTACTTGTCAAGTCTATCATAGACGTTGTACACTTGCAGTTACTAATTTTGAACACATCACACGTATTTCCTTTCACACAAAAATAGTATTAGCATATGTAAGAAGCAAAATAAAATGCTCTTACATTTTAAAATGGAAGAATTATTTTGAGAATGAATAAGTTTTTACTTATTTTATTTTTGGTCCAACACAGAATTCCTGTCAGTTCATAGTTCAATAATAATAAAGCCAAGACAAAAGGCCCATGGATAGATTTGGTTTCATAGTATTTTTCTAAGCAAGCTAGTGCTTCTTATAAAACCCAAAAATTTCAGCCTATTTGCCCGGCCTATATACAACCCTACATAATCATAAATCACATCATTTTATAGTTCACATATTTAAGTAAGAGTCCTGCCACCATAATTTTTTGACGAAATATAATTGTAAATGAGATTGGATAGAATTAGTATAGTGATATATGTATTCCTCAAATTATTAGTTGCACATTTAATTATAACTATAAGTAAGTGACTAATTTGTCTCGAGATGCCAAAAACAAATCAGCTATAGCGATGATTTTTTCCGTCGATATAACATAGAAACGAATTTTTTATGCTATAGTGACAGAAAATCAATCGCGTCTATAGTCGGTTTGTTTTTAATTCACTCCCTCTGATTCACTGGAGAGCCGGGACCCTATACATAATAACTATAAAATAAAAAATAACTTCAAAAAATACAGCCATTATGTAAAATGCATGATTAAACAATACACAATCTTTATCAAAAGAGAAAGACAAACTAAACCTCATATTGTCTACTTGAAAAATATGAAATATTAATGGCTTAAAAGAAAATTAGCCAAAAAAAGTCATCCAATTTTTTTATAATAATATGTGGTGTTTGATTGCATCTTAATGCATTTTAACAATTCACTTCTTAGTGCATCTTAAAAACCTCATATTTTTGTACCAAGAGGTCATTTGAATATTAAAATACAAATATGAGTCTAAATTATTAAGACTTTAATTTGTACTTGTTCGACTAAAAATTTGATTCAAACTCGATTTGAAATATAAACGATTTAAATATAAATAAATTTTAAAATTTAATAAATTAATCAAACATTTTTAAATTATAATTTTATATTTATAATCGAATCATATTCGTTTAAAAATTTCAAATTGATCAGACTAAATTTAAAATCGTGTTCAACTCAATACTTAAACGAGCCTTAATCAAATTTTATTTTAAATTCGATAAATTTTATGAATTAAATATTAAATTCTTTATTCAATTCGTTTCATTTACACACCCACAAGTCACGACAAAATGGAGCGTAAGAGCCAAAAAAAATTATTGCATGACGTGTCATGATAAGACCATTTAGATCCTTACAGGACGGTGATGGGTAATGGGACCCACGAAGAAGTTTTTGATTGCCAAATGCCAATGGATACATGACTAGTTGAGTGAATAGCTTTCATTGGTGCACGTATCCCACTGTCTTTCAAAAAAATTATCTATTAGATAAAAAAATAATAAGAGAATTAAAATTATATTTAATATTTAAATAATATTAAAAATTAAAAAATTAATATTTAATTAAAATTTTCGAACGATAAATATTAAGAGACAAAGAATATTTCTCTAAAATGACATTAAAAAATAGAAGGAGGGAGTATTATTGCAACTTATTATTTTTTATTTTTCTTAATCTTATACTCCCTTCATCCTAAATTATATGCACTTTTGATTATTTACACACTTATAAAAAATATATTATTATGCTAAATTATTATTAAAAATATAAAGATATCTATAATTATACAATTTGAAAATTATGCACTTATGAGGAGAAAAAAATAAATGAACATGGTAAACTTATAATATAACTATTTTAATTGTTTAGAAAAGAATAAATTGCAATTATTTTGGTACACCAATTTTTTTTTAAAACACTAGATCATTTGAAACAGAGGGAATACTCAATCGAATCAAAATATACTATATTTAAAAAAAATATATAATTATAATTTATATATAAAAATATGACTTAATTGTATGATTTATAGTTTGAGAAATCACATCAATATAAAATTGAAAATATGGCATATTGAGTTTGAAATTTAACATTGGTCGTATATTTGGGGATGATGAGGGAGGGGAAAAGAGAAAACTAAAGAAACTTTATCTTTAATATGTAGAGTCGGTGCTAACTTTTGAAAAAAATAAGAGGTCTTATTATATACTATTTCCGTCTTATAATAAGTATTTTATTAGCTTAAATTATACATACCAATATAAAAGTTAAAATGACAAAAATACCCTAATATACTTTCTTTGTTTTGTTTCAGATTTTTTTATTGGATTTTGGTCTCTTTTTCTCTTTCTTCAACCTTTCAACTTCCTAATAAATACGCAATAAATACCATTGGTTGCATAAGGGCACATATGAGAAAATATTATAAAAATTGTATTGAATTCTAACACATCACTTATTTTGAAAAAAAATGTTAAGCCTAAAAAATTACTTATTGTGGGACGAAAGTAGTATTATGAAACTATTATTTCCGTTCTAAAATTATAAATATATTTTGATTTTTTAAAATTAATTCGCGAAATCTTAAAAATCAAAATTGATATAATTTCTTTCAAATTTTGGAAGCAACAAAGATGGTGGTCAGTAATACTTTATAGTTAGTTTACTAATTGTTATATTTGTTTATATTAAAACTAAATAATTTCATATTAATTTTGAATTTTATAATTTTGTAAATTGATTCAAAAAATTAAAATATATCTCTAATTTTGAAATAGATGAAATATTATTTTTGATCTCATATTAATACGCAATAAACATTTAACATTTTAGGAGGTTGATTTTTTTTAGTATAAATATCTTCAACTACTTTAATACAACTTGTCATTCTTTATTAGGAAGTGATTCAAGTCTAATCTAAAATTATTATGAAGTGGGGACAATTGTCCTCATTGATTGCAATTTAGATGATCTTACTAGATACAAACTAACAATTATTCATTTTGTTATTAATAAATTTATATTTGTAATTAATAAATTTAAATATAATTAAAAGATGGTAGATTGTTATTCGATGATCAAATTTTGGACTTAAAATTATTATAATTAACTTGGTCAATAGATATGAACATGATTCTCGCATAGCCTGCTAGTCTTCAGTCTTGTAATCTACATGCAGGAATATAGGATTCAAATCTGTAAATATTGCACCAACTAGTTAAAAAATTCAAATCTAATATTATAAATTAAATACTAATGGATTTTATCTGAAATATCAAGAACATGTATGCCTATTCCCACTCAAAGTCATATATAATTTGACGAAAAATGAATGGATCGCACATAATTCATTCATAGTTACTTTGTTTTAATTCATATTGATAGAATTCTCAAATATCGTATGGTATAGGAAGCAATTACATATTAAGATTAATATATAGTTTTAAATATTTAAAGATCAAGATAATTTTTGCAAGCAAAGACTTCATCACTCCACATGATTTATTGCAAAAGGTAATGAAATAGAGCCGTCCGGATCTTAAGCTCACCCAAGTAAAAGCTCATCCAACTCACCCCCCCTTTAGCGACGGACCGAGTGACGGTTTGGTCCGTCGCTATATATACAACTGTCGTCTTAGCTTTTAGCGGCGGACAACGGACAACATATAGACGACGGTTGTATATATAGCGACGGACGAACCATCTCCCGGTTCGTCGCTAAAGGGGGGTGAGCTTGGGTGAGCTTTTAGTTGGGTGAGCCTAAGATCCTTATCGTGAAATAGAGTAATAGCAATAAATGATTACAGTAATATAATTGTGCTACTTGTCAAACCCTCACATTATAAGAAACAAAATGATACCCTTTTAGTTGCAGACTGTAAACGCTTAGATTCCGTACCAGTACAATCCCTTGGAGTATGAAACAACTCGTTTAACCAAGAGCTCGAAACAGCTACTGTGCTGCAATTCCCGATAATTTCTCCGATTCACCTGACCCAATAATACACAACTTTTAAAGTGTAACAATTGATGATAGAACTTCAAATTGTATTAATTGATGATAGAAAAACGTAGTCTTGTTGGCATCATTACAGCTCCATGATGGTATACATTTATATATGGAAGAAACATTACAATTTAATTTTTAACATTCACCGTTATCTATTGAATTGGAATATGTTGATGCAGTACAACTGATGTCAAAAACTTAAATAAACGATGGTAAGCCACAAAAAAATACCCAAACTCAGAAAATCTCGTTCTAGAAGCATTCACCCAAAATCTTAAAACTAAACACCAAGTAAAATTTAGAAAGATAACAGTAACTGAACTAAAATAGCAATAATTCACCGATTCATCCAATAAATTTCACAAAAAATGTTAAATACACATTCTTGGTACAGATCGAATTCACTATTTTACTCATATAATCCAGAAATGTGTTCTTTGGCCATAAATAACTAATTTTTTTTAACACTCCAAGCAAATATAAATGTACATATTACACATAAATAAAAATAAGGCTTACAAATTCATGTATGGCTTAGGGTTGATTTCTCCAATTTTTGGAATCACAATCATTTCATATAGAAAATCATAAATTAGACAATTTTGCAACGTGCACTACATATTATATCTGATGTTCACGTAATTACATATTTCAAGGTAAAATTGAAAGGAAAAAACTCAGGTTTCTCGTTAAAATTAGGGTTTGATAAAAAAATGAAAGTTGTAAAAATACATTATTTTGTGCAAAATTAATCTTCCGAGCAGGTCATGGAGTTTCTCGAGCAGAAAAAAATCTCTCCACTTCCACTCTTTGAAATTCGAAAATTGGGAGGAGTGAGTGTATTAGAATGGAGTTCCTCCAAGAATGGAGTTTCAGCTTTCATTTACCAACTCTCTTTTTCATGTACGGTATGGATAGTTTTTGATTTAATAATTTGTTTTAAAAATTAATATGCTTATACCGTTTTATTAAAATAATAATACTCCACTTGTTTTGTAAAAATAATTTTATTTAATTTTATCATACTCAATCTACAAAATTATACATGTATGTGAATTTACTGTATATTAATTAATAAAATAATTATGTGAATTTTTGTATCTGTCAGTTTTTATTTATTGTCTGTTACTTGTTTTAATATTGTTATAAATGATTGTATACATGACTACTGTAAATATTTAAAATTACAAAGTTTGTCTTTTTTTATTAATTTATATTTGTTTTAATGGTTAGAAGATTCAGGGCGAGTATGTGGACTTAATGGAGGCATTTGAGTAACTTTATTTAAAGTTATCTAATGTATATGTTATAATAAAATACATAGGATATCTCTAAGCCCTATATTTATTAAAATAATTGTTTCACTTTTGCAAGATATCGATTTGATATGCCTTTTTAAAGATATAACTGATTTAATATAATTAGGTTAATTCACAAATGCACAAATTTTTTGTTTTAAAATTAAAGATATAATTTGACTTTTAAATTCAAATGATGACGTATTAAATTAATGTGAAATATTTAGTATCATGTAAATGATATAGTAATTTGAAAATATTCATAACTAAAAGTAAAGTTTTTTGACAACTCCCTTTTTTTTTGCAATTTGAGGAATAAAATAGTGTATACTGATAAGCGAATTATGTAAATAGGTATTCAAGAAATAATTAATTTCAAATCTGAATAAGAAGTATAACAGATGTAAACTAGCATACATTTCAAATATTATACTTCATACTTGATTCATTAGTATTATGCTATTATGTGCATATTTTTAAATTCTGCTACTATAATATTTGGCATCATCTTGCTTTCACGTGACCCACGGAACTCCAGTGTCTAGACCCACTGCCATATGGGCTGCCTATTTTGTATAAGCTTGATCAGGAGCACCAAGTTCATACTCCATTGGTCCATATTCATTCTCAATCTGTCACATTTATATATGCAGAAAGATACACTTAAATATCCTTTCTCATTGTAGAATGTAATGGATGACTATAGATTAGCAGAAAAATTTATCTTGGGCTCAATGAGCTAATAGAGAGAAAACCAGTTAAAGCTTACAAAACCGATGAACTTGGCAACTTGATTACCTGAGACATAATTATTGGACCGCCTTGAGTCTCATATATCCTCTCTGCTTTCATCATATTCACTATCTTTGTTGTAAATTTTTGCATAGCAGCCTTCACCATTTTACATGCCCAATTTAGTACAAACATAAAAGATAAAGTATAGCGAGGAAAAAAATCAACTTATAAGTTTTAAAAAAAACCTTTGTAGCTTGAGCTGTTGAAACTCGAGCTGGTATTTATAGGGAGAAATAGCCCTATAATAATAATATATATTGAGTTATGATTTTAGGAGATAATAAATAAATTGTAAAGGATAATATCAGATTAGTTGACATTATCTTTACAGTTGTAGTGATTTATGGGATTAAAAATTCAAAATACATATATATCTTTGGCCAACGTGATTTGTGGGATTAAAAATTAAAAATACATATATATCTTCAAATTGGAATTAAAAATTCAAAATACATATATATCTTTAAATTGATTCTCATTTCATAGAGATACAACATCACAACATCTATGCCTCAACGTTATTAATATAATAGAGTAATTGAACATCAAAGAGCCACCCATGTACAAATGGAAGATAAATTTGATTTTAAAATAGATGTAATAACAGAGTACTCCCAATTGAGAAAATTTAATAATTAAATTAGTAATGGATGAGCACATTAATTAGGTAAAACATGTGTTGCAATTTGAGAATGAACAAGTGTCATGCAATGGTGTTATGTACTGTAATTTAGTATATTTAATAGATAGATAAATTTAATAGATTATATATACTTTTCAAAATCTTACATATAAAATTAGAAATGATAATATAGAATAGTTGACATTACCAAAACAGTTTAGATTTGGATTATAAATTCAAAATATTAATTTAGGATTTAAAAAGTAGTGATTTTAGAAGATAATAATTAAATTAGTAATGGATGAGCACATTAAGCATATTAATTAGGTAGGACATGTGTTGCAATTTGGGAATAACAAATGTCATGCAACAGGTGTTATGTACTGTAATTTAGTATAATTAATAAATTCTATGCTCTCCATCTTAAATTTCATTTAAGCAACTTTATATTCAATTTACGCAATAAGAATTTTAATATATTTTTTCCCAGTAATACTTTTAATATTTAAATAATATCATTAAAATTTGTATTAAAAAACATGAAAAAGGAGCTAAAAATAAAATAAATTTCCCATGCATGTTTGGACAAAGGGTATGAGTACTACATAAATATTAATGTTTATTTAATTATATTGTATTAACTATATATTGTCACATCTAAAATAATAGCCTTGTGATAAACATCTCTCCTTTTCCCGTTTATCCCTTAGTGGCGTCAAAATTTAGTCGGTTGACACCTTTCCCAAGTTTCTTCCAAGGTCCATAAGATTGATTCCAAAGTATAAAATGATTTCTTTTAAATTTGTATATAGAACTAAAATTGAAAAGGAAATAATACTTCTTAATTTGTAAATTGTAATTTATATATATATATATATATATATATATATTGAAAAAATGTACATATATAGTTGTGTAGTACACAGTCGGCTATAACACGACGGTATTTTGGGTTATACCGTCGTCACCCATCGCCGTAGCCCAAAAAACTGGTCGTCATATCCCGACTGTATAATACACAGCTGTGTATATACATATATAGTCATATATATATATATATATATATATATATATATATATATATATATATATATAAGACTGTGTATATACACTATAGCTCAAAAAACCGTCATTATAGCCAACTGTATACTATACAGCTGTGTACATATATTTTTTCCATATATATATTTCTTGTTGGATTTTTTACTATTACGCATATACAATCTGTAAAACTTTTTTTGGAATTACTCTTTCGTCCTTTAATATATGTCGTTTTAGATGATTTCATTTTTTCTTAATTATTTGTTATTTTATATAATCTAGGAGAATTAACTACAATCTTTTCAAAATTAGCCCTCATGAGAAAATGTTAAAGATGAGAGATAAAGTATGAGATAAATATGAAAATTATGAAAATTTAAAAATATTATAAATAATTAATATTATATTTAATGTTATATAATCATTTGTTTAATTGTGCAATATTAAGAAAATGAGGGAGTATTAAAATTCAGATGGTGTGCTCATAGTAAGCTTTATATCCGTCCTTATCTCTTACTCTGATGATATATATTCAGAAGGCACAAAGTCTTTATTAGTCTAAGGTGTAGTAACTTTGTAGGTGGTACAAAATTGACACAGAGTACTGAGCTTATCCATCCTTTACATCATTCATTATATAAATCACAAAGCATGTATGTATATCAATCAACCATAAGAATAGCAAGGTACGTACACCAAAAACATACATACATATATATTAACATATATATATATATATATATATATATAACATATATTGATCAACAATCAACAATATTTTATCTATCTCCAATGGCAACAAAGAAGAATTTCATCTATCTTGGTGGGGGAGGGGGAGGGGGAGGGGGTAAAGTCAATCCGATGGTCAGTCCTGATGATTTTGAGTTGGAGGAGTCGGACATCTGGAATTTACGTGGAGTAGCAGTTTGTAATGAGCCTAAAAGATCATCAGGCGCCCCAAAAAGAATCATAAAAAGGAATGATCATCACGTGGTCGTCGGGCATGGGAGAGGTGTGGCGGCAACATCATTGCCGGTGAAAGTGCCGGATTGGTCAAAGATCCTACGGGGGGAATACAAGAACCGGAGGATAGATGATCAGGAGAATGATGATGATGATGAGGAGGAGGAGGAGGAGGAGATTAATGGCAACGATGTTGATGGTGAAGATGGTAGGGTACCTCCTCATGAGTATCTAGCAAGGACTAGAATTGCTTCATTCTCTGTTCAAGAAGGTATTGGGAGGACCCTCAAAGGGAGAGACTTGAGAAGGGTAAGAAATGCTATTTGGAAGCAAACTGGTTTTGAGGATTAATTAATTACTACATTCTATATATACATACTACTCTCTTAATTACTAATTAGTAACAGGTGGAAGGAATTGAATTGATGATCATATATAATTAACCATGTGATATATTGTGAGTGTATATATATATATATTGTTTAATTTTTATTGGTAAAAATATTTTTACGTAGAAATATAGGTGGATGTCAGGAGCTCTTAGAGAGTATCGACTAATTCCACAGGCAGGCAGGCAGGCAGGCTCAGGCATATGCAGCTTAAGTTTGTTAGTAGTTTGTTTGTGCGAGCTAGTGAGTGAGTAGCTTCAGTAATCATGCATGCATTTTGTACCAACTACTAGCTAGCTTAATTAATTAATAGCCTAATACCAATAATCTTGGATCTGTTTCTGTTTCTGTTACTTTAACAATAAGTCTACTATCACATACAAATGTGAGTGTATGTGAGCGGTTGTATATGATAGTAGATTTATTGTTACTTTAACTACACATAATTAGTTTGTGTTTGTTCAAAAGCATCTGATTTTTCCAAGGATAGGAAAGAAGAGAACATAAAGGTGAGAATATATGGAGTATATATACAAAAAATCTCACAAAATAAACCGGGTTATGACGACGTCGTTTATACGTTAACGAACCATATATATCACCCTACATTTATAACGCGTGTGTAATTATGATATTAGAAAATTAAGAAGAATCTCAAATTAATTTATTCTACTCATCAACTCAAAATTACACATTAACCATACTCAAATTTCGTCATGAATCATCTCTCATATATAAATTAATAATTTCATTTCTTATGAATGAGTTTAGGCCCAACTCCCAACACAATAAGCATGGTCCACTGGACAACTAAATTTACCGATGAAGTTGTTAAGTGGTTGCGTACACTAATAGAGTCTTTCTACGGCGACATTCTCTTAGCGTCATTCTAGCTAAATTTTTTTTATAGTTTTTTTTTAAGATGTTGGTTTTGTAATATAATATAATAATTAAATTATGACATGACAACATGATATTATTTTATACTACTATAACAAAAATATAGGCTCTTTTTTATTTATTTCTCAATTAAATTTTTTTGTGAATAAAAGGAGTTTTGAAAAGGAGGAGTTAAATTTAATTTATATAATTAACAGTATAAAATATTTTCTCAATCCTTAAATTTAGTAATAGTCCTTCAACTTTAAAATTTAAGAAAATCTATATCTATATACCTATATATATATATATATAATTAATTGCACAAAATGATTTTATATTATATGAATAGATGAATTATTATTATGAATTTTTTTTATTACTAATCAGTTATAAACTATTAGTTAAATAACACTCCAATATTTTTCAAAAAAATCATTTTTAAAATTTAAATCATTTGAATTCATAAAGATATTAATCTATTATTACTCTATCTAATATAGCATTTTTATTTTATAGTTCCAGTTGGTGTTGTGTAATTGTTTCTGTTCAATTACTTCTTGTAGAAGGCAGTTTGATCTTTGCTAACAGGGAAGCAATGGATGAATCTGCAGAATGGAGAGTGGAATATGACCAGGAGGTGGACAAGGCTAGCCAAGTGTGCTAATGAACTGATGATTCAGGTAAACCACATCTGTTTATTTTATTTTCCTACTTGGATGATACAATTTGTGGTAGATGTTTGTACAGTACCCAAGTTTAGAGACTTAGTTTATTTATTTAGAATCCTTCTTCATTCAGTGGATTCTATAAGTAGATATATTTGGGGGGTAGGGACCCATTTTTGGTGATATTCATTCTACGAGAGTGTGGGTTTCATGCTAATTAGCAAGGAATTGCATTTCTATGATGCTTGATTAGGCTTTTGTATTGATTCTAAGATCCAGTCAATACCATTAGCCAAGCGTTCTCTCTTTGGTGCTTGACCTTATTCTAAGATCCACTTACTTGAGTGCTCGTCTTGTTACCTTTGATGTTGTTATCCATTTTATTCATGCATCTCATTTGCTGCTTTTTCAATTTTAGGAATCTGGTGATGTCTTTATATTTTGCGATAGTAATCTCATAAATTCAGCAACTGAAGTTGGTTATTACTCTGTCAAACAACATTAGTTCAGGAAAATGATGAATTATCACTTGTGTAATTTGTAATTAGACTTGACAATCTAAGTTGAAAATCATATCGTTAATCAAAACCACTTGGATCTATTGGGTTGGTTAATTAGTTTTTAAGTGATGGGTTGGTTTGGTTTTGGATCCATATTATTATTACAAATATGAGTTGGATCTAGTTTAGCTATTTTTGACCCATATTAGTCTATAATAGTTTTTTGCATTTTGAAGAACTAATACATCACATGTATGCATTATTACACTACATTCTTATATAACACATACATTATACATATTACATTATATACATATCACATACTTTTGTAATTTATACACTTGTAATTATGTATAAAAATTATTTCACTAATTATGAAATTAATCCATAATAAAGTTAACACTTTTAGTGTAACGAACTACTAATTTAAATAATTAATATATACTCCCTTAATTAATTAAAATAACCCATTTAAATTATACAATTTATATTATATAATTAAATTTTATTTCCTCCTTCTCTCTATAGATTGTTTTATAGTATATTATATAATTTAATTTAATTTCCCTCACCCCACCACCCCCCACCCCCCCCACCCTCAAAAAAATAATATTTATTAATTATGTATACAACTCCACCCCCACCCCGCCTCCCGTCCCCCCACCCCACATCCACCCTCAAAAAATAATACTCCCTCCGTCCCATAATAAGTGATGTTTTAGGTGATTTTATTTCTCTCAAATTATTTGATGTTTTAGAAAATCTAGAAAGCATTAATTACAATATTTTTAAAATTACCCCTCATTCCTCCTACTTCAATACCCAGATGATTTTAACTCTCTCTCTCTCTCCTTATTAACACAAAGGGTATTATAGACAAATGATACTATATTTAATGTTATACAATCATTTCCTTAATGATTGTGCCCAACTCTAAAACATCACTTATTATGAGACGGAGGGAGTATTTATTGATTATGTATACACCCTCACCCTACTCCCCCCGCTCTCCACCCCCCACCCCCCCACCCCACACACCCCACCAAAAAAATAATATTTATTGATTATTCAAAATATATGTATACACCCCCACCCCCCACCCCCCCACCCCTCCACCCCGCACCCCCACCAAAAAAATAATATTTATTGATTATTCAAAATATATGTATACCCCCCACTCTACCCGCACCCCACCCCCCCACCCTCGGCCCCCCTGCCCTGCACCCCCACCAAAAAAATAATATTTATTAATGATTATACACACCCCGCCCTGCCCCCATCCACACCCCCCCCCCCCGCTTCCCCCGTACCCCGCCCACCCCCACCCCCACCCCCACCCCCACCCCCCAAAAAAAATATTATTCAAAAAAAAATATTTACTTATTATATATACACTCCAAAAAAATAATATTTATTGATTATTTTAATAAAATTCTCAATAATTTTATTAATTTTAATTAACATAATAATTATTAATGTAATTTTTTTTTGAAAGTGCCTATAATCACAAAATTAATATTTTTAATACTCAAATTAGTCACATCAATTAAAAATTTTAGTTCCAAATTTGGGTCTAAAAAATTAAAATAAGACTCTTTTAGTATAACATAAATTAAGATTTTAGTGAAACTATAATTTGAAAAATAGGTCGACCTGGATTCGACCCATAACCATTTAAATCCAAACCACATAACCTATATTAAATATAGGTAATATAGTTTTGATTTCAAAACCAACCCAAACATATTTTATGTAATCCAAAATCAACTCAAACCTATTTTTTGCGAGGTCTATTTGTAATTATGAACTCGCACATACGGATCATGGCTTGAAATTAGGGCTGTAAATGGTAACCGAAAAATTCATATTCGTCCGCATTCGTATTCGAAAAAAGCGGATATTATTCGTATTAAAAAAACAGATATATCCATATTCGGTTTAAAAGTATCCGCAAATAAACGGATACGAATACGGATATAGGCATATTCGTATTCGTTTAACATCCGTCCGTAAATATATCCGGCGGATAGCGAATATCCGGATTCGAATCCGTATCCAAAATTCGTATCCAAATAACTTATATATTATATAATAAGCAAAATAATCTTTTTAAAGTGACATTCATTATATAATAATTAGTTTTCACTATCATACGAAAATTATTTTAAAAATATATCATTTCACTTCTAAAAAGTAGAAAATAACACTTTTATTTTAATATTAATTAACTGAAATAAATTGATTTAAATATAGTTAATAGATTTTTACTATTATAAAGTTAAAATATCTAAAATGTATCATTTACCAAGAAAGTTATATACTAGAAGAATAAATCTATAGTTATTAGCTTGTTATAAGTTTTTTACTTTCAAAACTTACTTGCAATGTTGGGAGATGGGAACAATGAGCAATATAATTTTATTGTTAAAATGTGTTAAGTCCGAATTAATTTAAAATTAATCTAGAAGGGGGTTGAATAATTAATTCACGTTTATGAATTTTCGGATGGAGGGAGTATTTATCATTTTCATTTGCCCAAATATTTAAAAATTAGAAGTCAAAATATTTAAAGCAAGTCCAAAGTAAATTTTGGATGAAGTTGGATTAACTAGTTGTCAGTTGTCACATATACATTATAATTCGCACTCTCCATAAATATAATAAAATAAAATAAACTTTTTATAACTATGTAAATTGCAATCTATGTATTGAGAATAAATTATAAATAAAAATTCCCATAAACATATTATTAAAATTTTAATCAAGTATTTGAGAAAAAATAATTAAATATTTAATGTAAACTTTTGAATTTAATTATAAATTATAAATATTTATACACACTACAATATTGGACATCTAAACATTAATAAGTAGTATTGAAATTTAAGATTTCAAAAATGATGAAAACTTATTTGAATTGTAATTAAGAAAATTGATTATTGTATTTAAATATTTATTAAAAATAAATAAATTAACATTCATTCATTAATAAACTATATTTTAAAGCTCATTATTTTTTTATTCTAGTTATAGTTAGGACTATAAATGGTAACCGAAAAATTCAGTATTCGTCCGCATCCGTATTCGAAAAAAAAGTGGATATTATTCGTATTCGAAAAAAAAGCAGATATTATCCGTATTCGGTTTAAAGATATCAACAAATAAACGAATACGGATATTACTATATCCAAATCCGTATATATCTATTTACACCCCAACTTGAAATGCTCGTCTTTGAGGATGGAATGGGAAATTTCCCCCTTTTTGACACCTCTTGCCTCGGCTACCGATTAAAGTATGATCTCCTAAACAGATGAAGGAGTCCTTTCAGAAAACAGGTTAACATTACTCGTCTTTTCCAATTCCTTTCAGGTCTAAGAAACTGAAAATGTTGCAAAAGGTAACATGACTCGTCTTTTCCAATTCTGTTTCGATAATCTTTCATTGTACAATTTGATAAAAAAAAGTGTCAAAAATTGTGGAGTGTTCACATCCTATAATAATATTCGTCTTCTGTAATTCTGTGTTGCCTTGTTCTAAATGTGCAATAGGAAAATATAGGCTTGCTTGAACGGGTTGAGACCTTAAAACAAGAGCTTGAATCTGAGAAATTGAAGTGTAGCATACGACAGATATAGACATTAATTATCGAAGGTCATCAGAAGACTAGTGTACGTGTTTGACGATTTACCACCTCGGTTCCTCCTGAGCATCATTTACACACGAGGGAATTAAGATGTTCGAGACATTGCAACTTTATACTTTTGGTCAGAGTATGCAGTCTAATCCCGGCCTTTGCACAGTACCTCTCAAAGCAAATGGATCTTAATTTTAACTTGTCCAAGGGATGTATATATGTATATATATATTTATATGACATATATGTTTCCTTCTTTGAAATACTCAAAACATGGAAAAACTTTCATTGCTTGTGTAATCACAAAATGCCGATGTTTTTACGAGGTGGTGTGGAGGACAATGATACAAAAGCAAGTACATTTTTAGTATTAACCGCTGATAATTGGTAATGTGAAAAAGGATTCAAGAAGTACTCCATTTCTTATATATTTCTTTGATAAGTGGCTACATTTAGGCCAAAGTGGCATATATAAGTCTGGACTCTGGAGTATAACTTCTCAGCATGATGGAGAAGAGGCACGTACAACAACACGAACCCGAGAACAATCTCAGTTTAGCAAATAATATAAAATTTGGAGTACTTTCATGTATGCATGTATTCCTCTAATTATTTTGTAATCTAAATGCAGTCAGTCACTCGTGAATTAAAGTCTGTTTTCAAGACGGTACGTAGAAATTATCAAATTTTACCCAAAATTACCCAACTTAACCAAGATGTATATTACAAAATCATCCGAGACTTTGAAATATGACCAAAATCATTTGTAACTTTTCATTTTCAAACCTACAGAAATTAAACAAAACATTTTTAATTAGGAGAAAATATATATATAGAGAGAAACAGTACATGATGAAAATTTGATCATAATTGCATCTACCCTTTTTCCTTTTAATAGTTAAAAAAACTATGTACCTAGACAAAATAAAGTTTGGATCTTGGGAGGAATGGGGGGCTTGCATTGCCTTTATATATAGAAAGACAATTAGCAGTTAGGGTTTACATAATTATATATTTGATTGGAAGCCTAGCTCGGCGGCCAGGGAGGTTTAACTACGCGTAGAGGATGCAGAATCAAAGGGGTGATCAGTTTTGAGGTCATTGAGATGTCTAGTTATGATCTTTACCAAAACTCCATTCATTTCTGCTTGATCATGAGTTGCAACAGCAGCAGTACTACTAGTGCTGCTTTCTGTAACTGCTGCACAAGAAGAATTGCCAGACTTTTCTCCACCAGCAGTACCCTTAGATCTGCTACTTCTTTTAGGACTCTAAAAATAATTGTAAGCATAAGATATATATATTGTAGTCTACAATTGAGATAAAAGAGAGAGAGAGAGAGAGAAAGCAACACATGCATATATATGTAGTGATATGGTAATTCTCAAAGTAAGTATATAAATATATTTCTAATTTTGAAAGAGATTAATGTATGCTAACTTTTGGAACCGATGGAGTATATATAAGGGCCGCCATGCATGGTACGTAGTTATAAGCATGTAGAAAATATATATATATATATATATATATATATATATATATATATATATATATATATATATATATATATAGGGATACTACTTACGGAAGTTACCCTTCGTCGCTTGGTCGTCTTTGGAGGTTTAGTCGTAGCATCCACTAATTGAATCAGCTCATCAAACTGGCAATTAACCAAAAGGAGACGTAAGCAAGGCATATATACATATATATATATATATATATATATATATATATATATATATATATCATGAACGAGCATTTGATATATCCATCTCATCATTAACCGATCGACCGGAGAGGATTTTCATTTGAAAAATCTGTACCAGTGAGAATATATATATATATATATATATATATATATATGTTTTACCTGGTTTACTATCTTTTCATACTTAATTAGACATCTATATTGTCTGCTATCATCGTAATCCTTATTCGCCATTAATTATCGAATATAGTGTGTATATATGTAAATTCTGTATCTGAGGTTTGAGCGTTGACAGTAAAAATTAGTCAAAGCCAAGTACGTATACATACATATATATATATATATATATAAAGAAGAAGAAGAAGAAGATTGATCAACTTAATGCATGAAAATTCATGAGGGGAGGAATGACGTTAGCTTTACGAAATTGCCACACATGAACCGTGTTATGATCAGCGTGACTTCATTACTTTATTTATAAATTATTATAGTAAACTCCCATAATTAGTTCCCCAAAAAAAACCAGTTTTATTGGTTAAAAAAATGATTCCTTAAAAAGTCATATTTTTATTCATAAGTAGTCTCTGTTTCAAAATTAGAAATATAAATGATTTTTAAGTACATTTTTATTTTTCAATACATATATACTCAACCATTAGTAGGAAAAAGTAGTAGTGGAGTCATGCTAGTATTTATCTTCATATGATAGAATATAAATGATCACCGTTCTCTAATATTGAAATGAAGGTAGTATAAATGTCATCAATTAAGTTTGTTATTATAATACTAATAACAAACTTATTTCATTCATATATATATATATATATAATTGTAAGTTCATTTGTCATAACACACAAGTCGCTCGCTCTCTCTCTCTCCAAGTGTAAATCTCATGACAATTAATATATTGATGGAATTCTCCAATGATGAGCCAGCCAGCCGTTATATATATATATATATAACTAATTAAGTTACAGTTATATAATAGTATAATAATATTATAATAATCCAAGAATTAATTAAAAGCAATATTTCTCAGACAAAGGAGAGAAAAAATGGGAAGCAAGTAGTTAGGTAGCTTTATAATTGTAACCGCCGCCAGTTTACCAGTTTACCAGTTTACGTTTCAAAATTCATTTAGGCATGAAAAAAAAAGGGGCACAAAGACGTTTCTGGGCATGTGAAACTCACTCTGATCTTTTCCTACTTTATTTTTCTCCATACTACTACTAGTAGTAAAATGTAGTAGCAAATAATGTAGTAGTAGTACTACTACTTTATTTTTTTCCCCATTTCATACAGTACGGCCAATTGGAGAATATTAGAGCATCTCTAAAAGTAGTAGCAAATTTTTTTTTCCTAATTAAAATTTGTTGACTTACGTGACAATTTAAAAAGCATTATTTACTACTTTCATATTTTATGTCCTCATCAGTCTCTTTAATTCAATGAGTTATACATCAAACTCATCAAGCGTAATAAATATTTTTAGCCTTTACTTGTAAATTTGAAGAGTGAGAAAGAAGTTACAGATTTGATGACTAAGGTTGAAGAGGCTGTTGGAGAGAATTTTTCTGATATGACTCACCTATTTATTTGAGAAACCCAAAGTAATTGAGATGCTCTTATATCATCACCCTTACGTCTATTGTGCGAAATGACTTTCCATATATCAGGACAAATTCATTTGAAATACAAGGCCAATAATTAAAGAACAATGGAAATTAATTAATACTACATGAGAACCAAAAACACTTCAAAGTCCTTATGGAATCAGGTTTCATATATATATATATATATATATTTCAAAATCAGTACTGCATTACAAAACAATACTTCGGTCGGTAAATTTGTTACGGAAAATCAAACCAATATACAAAGTAACATCAATTAAATCTCTATTAAGGTGCATAAAATTGGAGAAAAAAACCAGGAAAGGCATCAAAAACAGCTCTAGCTGGCTGATACTCTGTCTAGAATGTATGTTATCTGGAAGCCAATGACCAGAAATTCAAGAAAAAGGAAGGGGAAACCGCAAACCAACTCAGGAAGGCCATAGCTGTGGCTGACATAAACCTCTTGCAATGGTTCATGTTACATTTATCCAGGTCATTTCCAATGAGTACCGTGATTCCAGCAGACGCACAGGCAGCAGCAAAAGTAAGAGTAGATGTAATCTGTACCAGAACAAGTACGTTTGAGTAATGGAAAACTTCTATTATGCATATGCTAAGGCAGTGACTTGTATTATCAGAAGATAAAAATGCTCAAACTTACAGTCCTGCATGCATGCAGGACAATTTCAGGCGTGATCCCTCAATATATAGACTCCCAAAGGTTTAAATAATCAAGGTCTCCGATGATTTATTATTGACTTTAGATGGAGGAAATTAACTATTCCTTTCCAACAGATTGTAAAACTTAACGGTACTAAAGAGCCCATATATTACGAAGAATATTTTCAAGTTCTGAAGAAAAATATGCCATGTTCAACTACATAAATTAGCCCCAAAACCTAGATATATGAAACAACGAGAATACTAAATTGTTAGTCATAAAGTATACTTAACCCAAATCAAGTGCCGTGCTTGCCTTTTTTGGATGTACCAAAATGTTTGACAGTCTTACAAAACCAATGCAAATTTAATTCAAGTGAAACAGCTTTTGGAGAACAGAGAACAAGTAATGTAGAAATTACTGTCCAGACAAATTTACTATAGAAAGGGTAGAAAAAGGAACAAGTTGGTCCTAATTTGTTTTTCTTAAATTGTGTGTAATGCAGACCATGACACTGAGGGAGTGTATGACGAGTAAAAGAAAAAGCTTTTAAAGTTAATACTACCCTTATAATAAGCTTTCGGGTAATAATACATCTCTATGTGCTAAACTAAACCGCATATATTACATTAAGGTTACACATTCACATCATTTAACACTTTTGAAACCAATTTCCTAATATTTCTTTAGATTGAATAAGTAAATGTTGATCTAATAATCATTCACTTAGTCGTACCCCTTTAACCTGTCCTGCACTCCATGCCACCCCTCTGTATAACCTGAAACTATCATGCACGTATCTCGTGCGCTGGAAAAAAAATGTTAGAAATGCTTTTTCAAAAAGGGAGATTGAAGATAAAGGTCAAAACCAACAATGCCTGTGACACTCTGACAGTGTCAACAAAACAAAGTTTTTGTTTTTTATTTTGAGGGCAAGTGTATGGACTGTAGAAAGCCAAATGTGATCAAGTCATACAACTAAGTACAGTAGGTAATCCTATATCGAAGAGACAACCAGCACTCATTAAATAAAAGTACAAGCAAGAATAAATAAAATCTAAGTGAACAAAATTCACAATTTTACATCAATCACTTATGCAGCAGTTTTTTAACTTTCCATATCAAAGTTTAGTCATGTAAATAATTTAAACCAAAGGACTGTGAAAGGCAATGATACCTACAAAAAGGAGGGAAACTCATGCTATATTAATGAGATTCAGCAAGACTGCTGCAAATTCTGTGGAGAGGATAAAGCTACTGCAAGATGACACCTAAATAAATAGAGGGAATCATTTACGGACAGAGGTCATAAAGGGAAGCATACTGGTATTAAGTCACCAATGAATGAAAAATGTTGGACAAGGAACCATCAATCATGGTTTCGTAATGTTTGAAGTGTGCAGTTTTATTAAAGAAGGACATGAGATTTCTTACCCCATCACCAATTGTAAAAAAACTGACAACACAGGGGTTCCGTAAACTTCGCTTCACTAAAAGAGCATATATATCGACAACAGCCAGCACCAGGCTCCACAAACTTTGCAAGCTAACAGCAGCAACAAGGTAGCTAATGCACCAAAAAGATTTAATGAACATATTATGATAATATTATGTTACACCTTCATAAAAGAGAAAAAAAGAATAAGTACACTACATAATACTGCACATAGAACTCAAATTAATAATACAAAGATATCGTAATAAAGCACCATGTGAACTATTCGATTAAAAACATGAAGAAAGAGCACATACAACATACAGAGATGCAACGTGATCAGCACTATAGTCAATTTGTAAGAAAGTACTTGGTCAATAAAAGATAATGGCTACTTCCTGGCTGGTCCAGTTACTAATTTTTATGCATTAAAGTAAAATATGCAATGAACTACACAGATGATAGAACACAGTAACAGATTAGCCTCGTCATCCTTTACTCATGTAAGAATGACTAGTTTTAAGCAGAGTTGGTGAATCCCAACCCTCCATAAGCAAATATGTAAATTGCGAACTTTAGAGGGTGGATTAATAATGAAATAAAGAGTAAAGATTTAGTTGATATGCCAGTAGAGTAAAGAGTCAAACTTTAACCAGGTTCTCTAATTAGAACACAAAATTATACTTATCAGTTGATGAAACACCCAATTCCAAAATTTCTTGAAGACTGGCGCATGATAAGTTTGTCATTATGTCCCATCTACCGGCTCTCATTAAGAACGACAAATATAAAAAGTGAATACGGTTTCTTATATTGCTTGAATTTTCTCTCTTTTTTGCATAAGTATTGGTTGAATTTCCTCTCATTGTATCTCACCACCACTTGATGCCTGGTGATACATATACAAAGTTCCAAAGGACACATACAGCATACAGGCATATCTATGAATGAACACGACGATTATAATTACCAAAAAGCGGTGACGGATGGAAAATCACTGGTAGTGGCCATGACGCAGAGAGAAATGGCGGCGAAAATGAACTGGCAGAGACGTAGGGAGAGACCAAGGGACGTTCCAGGCATCCCTTGGACGTCTTTCATCCTCAATCTGAGCGGCGGTACCACGACGGCTCCGTCCGTCAATGGCGGCGCCTCCACTGGGTGCACCGCTGGCCTGCTCACACTCATCGCTCTCGTCTGCCCCCAAGTTCGAATTCGCTACTGAATCATGAATTATATATAGGTAGTTATGAGCATATATGCGTAATTCGAACCTAATCGAAGCGATGAAAGGAGGAAAATGATTAGGGAAAAGAGTGTGAAGCTAATTAGAATTTAATGGAAGAGTGGGGATGCGATTTGTGAGTAGCGTGTGTGTATGTATTGCTAGCTATGAGATGAAAATTATATTATGAAATTTTCCTTGCATATCTGAAACAGGCTTGCCTTGAGGATCTGGAATTCTTCCTGTTTAGGTAGCTGAGCCTCTGGCCTCTGACAGAGAGAGAGAGAAAGGGAGAGAGAACAAAAACTAACAAGGGTCTGTTTGTTTGGTGCATAATATAGGAGAAGTTAGATTGTTTTGAAGTTAATTTTATTTATTTTTAAATAAAATTTACTTAATTAATTTTAAACATATAAGGAAACTTTAAATAATTTTAAAAAGTTAATATTAAAGAAGTGAAGAATATTGAGAGTGAATCTTTATCCTACCTACCACCTACCTTGTAAAGATTATGGATCTAAAACCCACCCTAATTAGTAGTAGAATGGATGGAGTAATTTATTATTATTATTGGAACCGCTCGAGTTGCGTACTAGAGAGCTAGAGCTACTAATTATGGAGTATTATTCTTTATTCATGTAACATCGATCGAATATGGGGGTGAAACAGCTCTTAAATCTGTGAAGATATGGAGTTAAAAAGAAGAAATTAAGGGAGAAGAACCATTACAAGCAAGATGTGTGCAAGCACAACACCAGACCAGACTCCTTTTGGATATCTGCCATCATCATCATCATCTTCAAGCTGCTTCCCGGCCGGCAAATTATATCAGACGCTAGCTGCAGCTGGTCCGGAGGAATTCCTTCCTTCCTTCCTTGTCTTTGCCTCGACAACATTGTCAATTGCTACTTCCAAGGAGATTGATTGATAACATAAGAATATGTGATTTTTGTGGAGCCAAGCCAAGGAGAGATCTTGATAACATCAGAATAAGAAATTAGGGAACCCGGGGTATCTATCTGTATTCACCCAGCCTCCTATAGGGTTAAAAACAAAAAAAAAGAGAGTAAGAAATCAATATTTTATTTTAGGATTATTAATTTGAAAACGTGATTACATCTCACTCCTTTGTATTAATTATAACCAATACTGTTTTATAAAGAGATTTTTACTATTTTTTTCATGTTTAGTTTAGTTATTAGATTTAATACTAAAATTGTGGTGTTAATCATTTCAACAGTGAAATAAAAATTGCAACATGTCATCACTAATAAAATACATACACTAACCAAATTGTTTGTTCACTGCATTTCTTTATAGACTAGAAAATATGGATAAATATATATATATATATATATATATATATTTTATTCCTTTGTTAGAGAGATCGCTGCTTCTTGTAAAATGACTTTCTTTTCAACTAAGAATTTTACAGCAAAGGAACAAATACACATTTCAACAAACATACATACATACATACTCCCTACGCGGCTACGTTCCCAACTTATTTGCAAAAAGTTTTAACAACACAACTTCATTATCATGACAACATAATAAACTACACTCATTTGTCTTAAAGGGACAAACAAAATTAATTACACTCGGTTGTATTTAAGAATAATTATGGGAATTTTTATTTTTATTTGAATAAATATGGGAAAAAAATTATTAGTAATTTAGTATTGTACTAAATTACTTATCCTAATATAGGCGGATACGGCTTCTCAACATAATTAAGCTAATTTATATATCAGCGTAACAATATAGTTATATAAGATCTTCAAGTCTAACTATTTTTCTTTTTCTTCTTTAGAAATAAACTAGTTTCAATATGAAATTCCAAGCCAAATGTGAAAACACCTACATGTTTTGTACTAGAACTGCAATTGCAACAACTAAAGAGTTGCCCTTGCAAATCAGTTAAAAAAAATAAACCACCAACACAACTATAGGGCAGCAATAGAAGCATTTTACTTAAAAGAGGAAAGGAAACATAGAAATCGAATGTTCTCACTTTCCCAAACAAAAACTGTACATGTGAAAATTATAAGGTTTCTCTCAGTTAAGGAAGAAAAAGAAACTTCCTTCTTTAAAAGCTTCAACTAACTCTCAGAGTCGAGAATGAACAGAGCATGTCCAAGCCTGTAATATGCACTTGACTTTGTAGGAATTATCTGAACTTGTGGGTTGGGTTGGGTCGGGTTGGGTTGGGTTGGGGTGGGGTGGGGGTGGGGGTTGGGGGTGGGGAGGGGAGAATACAATGAATCTTCCAAATGACGCAAAATATTGTCAGGAATGAACAGAGTAAGAGGAGGTCAGGAACAAATATTGTCATCTACCTGTAGATCTGAAAATTGAGTTATCTATTCTCCTCCGGTCACTATATTCCTAAATTGACGCTGCTTGATTCCGTTAGAATCGTCAACCTTCTTGCTGTTTTTATGAAGTCGCTGCAATGGCATCAAAACAAACATCTTGATGAAAGTAGACCATTTTTCAAAGTACTCGGACAGATTCCCCTGTGGCCTTAGCAAGATGCTAAAACAAATTAACAAATGTAAGAACAAAACTTCATAAGGATAGGGAAATTATTCTCACCTAAATGGTTCATCTCCAATATGCTTTACTGCACCTGTCATGTCGCGGTAGAACACATGGTTCAGCATCCCAGGACTCTCGATGCCAAACATGGTCGCTAATTTTCTGTACATTTCTTCATAAGAAGCAAGCACAGAAAAGTCAAGAGTACGACCTACATCCTCCGATTCCATGAATACCTTGCAATGACCGGTTTCCAAGTTGGTCTCAGCTTCTCGATGATTATCATTGTACCATCTGCGCCCTTCACAGGATGGGAGCTCTGGGATCCTATGTTGTCGGAATGCAAAACAAGAACCAGACCTAGACCCAGACCCTGAACCATCACCATCAGATATATTTGCCATCTTATCTGCATTCCCATCAGAAGAACTGTTGCCGGTACAAACTGGTGATACTGTAACACCAGAGCAACTTTGAGAGATCTGTTTTTCTGTTAGTATTGGTTGACCAAAAAGTAAGAATTGTCGTGGTTTTTGGTTATCAGATTTCCTTGCAGTCTGAGGTGAATTCCCTATGCTTAACAAGCAAGAAATATCCTCACTGCTGCTAGGCTTGTTAAAGATTGGATTGTTGGAAAGTCTAGTGGGTCCAACACCTTGATCAAAAGGTGAGAAGCCAGCCGGAAATAGACTCGACTGCAATTTATTGAGGTGGAGTTCAGATAAAGGTAAACCATATTGAGCATGCCTGGCTCCCTGCATGCCAGCAGGAGTGTTGTTGGGAAAACAACCAAAGGGGCTGTTGTGCCCAAGTAGGTTACAGGAAAACGTCGGCACCGGAAGTTGGCTGTCGAGAGTGAAATCTGGGTGTTCTGGTAGTCTCAACTTCTTTCGTGCCGGTGAGAATGGTGAAAGATGGATGCTAGGCATGTTTGATACTAATTCCACCAGCCAGGGGCTGACGCGTTTCACATTTTGAAGCAAATCAGGCTCATCCCAAGCAACCTGCAGCACATTACTTTTATAAGACACTATCGGAAAACAAAAGATGTGGATTACGAGGTACATTTGCAAATCATAAGGGAAAGAACTAAAAAGGACATGAACATCAAGTAAGGTTTCCATTGGACACTCTTGGACATAAATTATATCAAAGCATGTCAAACACAGACCTTAATAAAAAAAATCAACAAAAGAAAATGACTCACTATCGAACAGAGGTAATATCTCTCTGACTAACTTATATGACAAAGAAGCCAGCAGTAAAACTTGTAAAAATTATAGCATGAGGCTTTTTAATTGATGAATGGCTGCTGCTGTAACAATCAGCTAATAACATGGACTCTGGAACATGGAGTGAAGGACTGACCTGATGTATTTTTTTGTGAAACCCATGGTATTTTAGCAGGACAAATACATAAGACTAACAAGCCAGCTCTCCAGTCTATTACCATGGAAAACAATAGCATTAAGTGTGACACAACCATCTTATACCTGAAACTCTAGGAACTGCATCATTTTGAAAGCAGGCCAAAAGACCAAATAAATTAAAGCAAAAGCCATTAAAATTAATCTTATAGATAAAATTATAGGTAAATGCACATAAAAGCAGGATATAAATCATATCTGTAACATTATATTAGACAGATTGTAAAGGATATCAATCGTTATAGTCATTGAATGACCTTGAATCCCATAAGAGATGGAAAAGGAGCCAATCACAGCAGAAGAACACAATGTAAAGAATACCATTGAGGACTAGGTTTCGTTGAAACAAAAATTACATTTCAAAGTAAAGTTTGGTACCTGCAGAAGCCTCCAAGGTGAATCAGGCCAGCAAATGGGATCAGCAACCTGAACAGATGATATAGTTCCCATGAACCAACTTATCCGAGAAGAATCCTCAGTTTCAAAGGGCATCTTGAACCTCATTCCTGAGCACCAACGAATTCTCAGTGCTGATTTTACAAGTGAGGCTTTCACACAGAACTCTGGAGTACTTGCTCGAGGGTAGTAAACAACCACAAAGGGCTGTCCACTGGCCGCGAGGGTTGCAGCTTCGATTACAGATTCAGCCCTCACTCTTCCCTGGCCTATCAAATTTCCACCTTCACTTGAACTCCTACCATTACTGTTTATCGCTAACTTGTTTTCATCATCCCTCTGACCTCCATATGGTACAACACAATTCCCGCCAGCCAGATTCCATCCGGAAGTTGATTCAGGACCACCCTCAATTCCCTTCTTTGCTCTTCGTATTCCAACACAAAGGTCCCCATTTTCTGCTCTTAAGAACACAATTGAATCCCCTGCAACAAGCTTCTTGTGATTTACAAAAGTACTCCATCCTGTTGTCAAAAGATGGCGCCTCGGTGTCCCCCTGTAGATATGCCGAAACTTCCAAGTTTCACCATGAACATCTTTAGCAAGGATAGTCTGAACTGGGGGATCTGCGGAGTAGTCCAGCCGAGGAAAAATCGTCTCTGCACAATAACGCGGAACAGAAAACCCCCCACCATTATTGGCATCCGATTGTGTCAATGTCTTTGCAAACGAAGTGGGTTTATCTTGTGCATTGGATCCATTAATTCCCGTAATTCCATCATCATCATCATCAAAAGTAAAATCCTCATTACCACTAATAGGAACCACCCTAATTTTAGCATAAACCTCATCGGTCTCCGGATCTGCCATAAATTTAATAGTGGAAACTCTACCGGCAATATATGCCGGAAACCTAGGGGAATTCATGAACTCAACATTACCACAGGCATGCTCGGAATGCCCCTGAGGGAAGTAAAAGACCTTAGAATTCACCGGCGGCATTTGCACCATGCTGCCGGCACATGCATGCCATAACTGAGAATCTAAGCATTTCTCAGTTTCCTTCAATTTGTCTCTTGGATCCATAAAAGTAATCATCACTCAATCAAAACCCAATATAACACAAATCAAACGCCTCTCAGTGCATAAAATTAAACCCCTCCTCCTTATTTAAGTGCTTAATTAACACTTGACAGTAACTGCTGTTACCAAATATATAATAAATTAGGCATCATATTACTCTCAATATAGACATAGATACAAAAGAAAAAGTAAACAATAAATTCAATCATTGGATAGGAAGGCATCCTATCTTCATATCCAAATAGAATTGAAAAACAGAATTTTGTCGCCATGTACTCCTATTTGGGGATTCAGGCAACAGAATTCTAAGAACTTGGGATACAATCGTCCATAATATTATAATAGAACTATTAACAAATTGAAAATGCTTGACATCCCCCTAAAAATTATAGCCGAGTATCAAGGGGAAAAAAAACTGACTCAACCAAATAATTTCAATTACCAGAACTGAGAGCTACAAAACACGAAAATTAAAATACAAGCTTCAAATTAAAAACCCTACCTGATTCTCAGTTGAGTTCACAAGTAATCTTGGTCTTCAAATACGAATCAACTCTTCAACAATTGGATCAAAACCACGCCCAAACAGAAACTGAAAAAATCAATTACAACTTGACTGCTGTCATCTTCAAACAAAGTCTATGACCTACACACAAATATTTCCAAAAAGATTCATTCAATCTTCTGTCTCCTCTCTGTTGGATCAATACAATAAGTCCAACGCTCATCAGTACAATAAAGCTCATACATGTACTTGTATTTCTCTCTCTCTCTCTCTCTCTCTATACATATATATATATATATATATATATATAAAAGTAGTAGTACGGTAGTAATCTGTAATCTGCACAGTGTTTCTATCAGCTGATATGGTTTTACTTTACCCTGCTGATATGTTAGAGTTATAAATTCTTACCTTTTTCTTCGGATCTGAAGAAACTCTGTTGTATCTTGAAAAGCCAGCAAAACAACAAACATCTTAAACCAACCAATTCATTCATTCATTAATCATTAATCTAGAGATTGAGATTGTTGTAATTTTTTTATTATTAAAATAATATTTTATTTATTCCCCACTGTTTGCTTATTATTAATTTTTTGGTTCATTTATACAACTCCTACTCTACTCAGTAAATAATGTTATTAGAGGCGAGAATTTGAAAATAACGAGATTTTGTAGTGAGGGTCCTAGTCAAGTACAGAGTCGAGTCAATGTTAGGGGTGCTCCAAAAGCAAGCCAGTTAAGTTTAACTATGGTTAAGTCGATAAGGGTTAACTAACTATACTTATACTAGGGAGTATACATTTTTTGCTCTCCTTTTCATTTTAAATTTATTGTTAAACTATCATACTACTCCCTCCCTCCGATTTCAAAAAATTAGAGATGTATTTTTCTCTTTTCCATTTCAAATTATGAAATAATAATTCCTATTTTTGAATATAAAGTCGCATGTATACTACCATGCATGGCACAATTATTATTATATTTATAGCAAATATTGTGGATATATTAAAAAAACAAAACTTTCATAAAAATCGTATTATATGTATTTCTATTTTGAAACATGGAGTGATAGGAAATTTGTATACTTAGTTTGTTAGAGAGAAGACTCTTGACCAGTTCTAACAGAATGGGGGTACAAGTACTGATATTCCATAAAATTTAGGAAAGCTAACAATTTTCCTATGATTCAGTGATTTTAGTCCTTATTCCATAGACACAATTATTTATAAATTGTGACAATTCAATGAAACCAATAGCACAGGGGGAGCGTGATCTCTTCGCCACCGTGTCAGCACTATATTGAATATAAAATAAATTTATCATGAAATTTACTTCATGCTAAATGCCCCCCCAAAGAAAAATAAAAAAATAACGACTCATTAGCTAGAAATTAAGAGACCCTACCCGTTTATTTTTGGGTGCAATTGAGGACCCCACCCAAAACGGTGATGATTAATTCAAAATACAACTGACCAAACGTGACAATCGAGCCGACCCTTTTTTACCCTAACAACTCGATAAATGTAAAGTTTAGTGGCCCATGTCAAAAAATACTTGTCCTATGTTTCGAGTTTCAACCAGGGAGAGAGATGTTTTGAGAAATTAAATGTTACTACTTCTTAGACGTGAAGGAAAATTAAAATTTAACCATAAAGGGTGCCTTAATTTGCTCTATACATTAAGAAATTCCATATATATATATATATATATATATATATATATATATATATATATATATATATATGTAAAAAATATGGGCCCTTGCAATGTAAAAAAATAAAGAAAAGGGTCCATCGTTCAATCAACTAATGGATGCAAACAAAATAAGCATCTCACATGGTTCTGATTATTTATGTTTGTCCAAATATTACTGGTATGTACGTGATAGGAAGACCAGTTAGGACCCTCCCTCATAGTCACGGAGACACCTCAAACCATTCTTGAAAATTGTTTTTGTCAATCCATCTTAATTTTATGCCAACGATGTTAAGATAATTTTAAAATATATATATATATATATATATTATTTTTTATAAAATAGGATACCTCCCTCTATTTCTATTTAATTCACGTTCTAAGAAAAAAAACATAAACATTAAAAAATAACTAGTGTTTTGTCTGATTCATCAAATTGAACATAAAACCTTAATATTATTCTTTTAAATTCATAGAAATAATTTAATATTTAACGAACGCATAATATAAAAAATTAAATATTCAATACTTTTTTAAAATCTATAAATGATAGATAAAAATGAACAAGTTTTACTATCTAAAAAAAGCAAGTAAAAATAAATGAAGGGAGTAATAATTTCTTTGTCTATTGAGTAAAACTCTTATTATTATATTCAGGAGTTAGTGGTAATCTTTACTCATAATAATATTACGAAGAAACGATCAATACCTCAGAATTGAGAAATATATTTTCTTTAAAAATGTTTTGTTTCCGCACACGCTAACTTGACAGCTAGAAGACAACAAAAAGGATAGCCTCTGATGACAGGGATTAACACGTGTCGGATGATGATGGGAGGGTGACGTACTATGGTCCCGTGACTTCTTGCCGAATCTCTGTCGCTTTGTTACAACTGAATCCCCGTTGGCTTTTCGTTTGGAAAAACTCTTGGCCCACTAGACATTGGACTTGGATACATAAATCATCCACTCAAGTCTATAACAAATACCCGATGATTATCGATTGGAAACCCAACCGATCGGGTTAGGGTCGGACGTAGGGCTATAAACGATCCAATTCAATTCGAACTTGAATACAATAAGTCGAACTCGAACATACATGTTCGAGTAACACGATCAAACCAATACACATGTACGAGTTTGGATCGTTATCTGTTCGTGAACATGCTTGAGTTCGTAAATATAATCGGACATCATCATGTCCACGGATATCATCATGTTCGCGAACATCATCAACACACTAAAACAAAAACCAAGTCAAATATTGTAAATACTCGAGCATCTCACGAGTTACTCGCGAACCACTTGAATCGAACTCGAACTGAACCGAACTGTTCGTGAACACAATCGAACATAACCGAATCACATGGTTCGCGAACATATTAGATCGAACAATCGAACGTGAAACCATGTGCGAACTCGACTCGGCAAGATAATCTAATCGGAATCGAACTGAATCTGTTTGCGAACATCCAAATTAAATGATGGAAGGGGTAATGGGAGGGAGCCAAGTCTCTATTAAAGCCATAGCCATCAACACCCTCTTCTTCTTCACTGCTCTATAACACACATACACTTTACACCTCTTGTGTGTCACTAAAAAAAGAATAACCAGAAAATCCACGGTTGGCTAGCGTGAAGGCCAAACTTGGTCAGAAACCCACCATTTTTAATTTGGCTTATTTATTTATTCTTTATGAAATAAATAAATTAGTTGATTTTCATGGGCCTGGTAGATGCTAAATGTGTAAATATGAAATGGGAATAAGTTGCTTTCTGATTTGGTAGTCAATTCTGTGGTGTTATAAACTCCTATCTACATGAATTACAACTTTTGATCTTTGGTAGTATTGCTATGATTTTGTTGGCAATGTATTTGATTTTGGTAGTAGGAGATGTATGGTTCCCTGGTTTGTTTTGTGACAATCTTAATTTTCAAATACCCATGTGAAGAATTCCTTCCGCTAATGTTCTAAATCACAAATTTGATGTTTAGCATTTAGAACATTATGCCCAATTAATGCCTAATCCAGGTTTTTGTGCGTATAATATTTTCCAGAAGAGTGATTCAAAGCTTTGGCTATTAATTTGTAGCAACTGTATAGCTTCTTCAGGTGTTTAAGAAATCTCAGCAGCACAAAGTACGTACAAAATACTACATGATAAATAAAAGCCAAGTGTGAACTGTAATTTCATTGATCAAAGTTTTATTTTACATGTGAAGGTCCCATTTAGACCTAGAAACAATGTCAAGGACTTGAGGCATTAAAATGATCTAAATTCCAACTTTTGCAGAACTCTATAAATTGTACGAGAGCAATCGAGAAAATCACGGGTAACATAAACTCAGTCTGATATGATTTAGGACTTCTGTGAGTAGAAGAATATTTAGCAGGGAGGAAGGTCTTTTGGTGGCGGTAGAATTGATTCTTCTGGCAACTTTCCGTTCTCTACGACAAAAGCCATTTTCAACCCCCACATGGTATGGAGCTCTAGATGGCAATGCATGAACCAGACACCTAAATGTCACCACAGATGGCACAAATTAGTACACCTTCATTCAGCTTTAAAAAGATAAATATATACTTTTATATTTGTGTAATGTATTGATTACCTGGATTATCAGCTCTGAACCTGATAGCAGTCCAACCTCCAGTAGGAACAGCAACTGTATTCCTCTCAGGTGGATCAACTAAGTTAAATTTAGCCGGGTCTTTCTTCGGATCAAAGTTTCCGGTACCACTCCCCATGACAAAAAAATTGAAACCATGAAGATGGAAAGGATGCGACTCGACTGTGAGAAGATTCGTGTCTTGTAATACCAATTCCACAGTGGAATTGAAATCCAGCTTGCTTAGCCTGGTGCCTAAGGTAGTCCCAAGGTTAGCTGTGAGTGGTGCACCTGTATAGTTGAAAGGAGCCGGGGGACGGTCTGGGAAGTCGGTTCTAAAAACTCCATGAATGTTGAAATAATGAGCCTGCAAGAGTCCAGTCTTTGGCATCACAAAGGTTATGTTGTTCAACGAAGCTGTTAGTTGTGTTCCATTCTGGCAGTTTGGGCACACATTTTGGCCTAAACCGATAGTATAGAATAGGTGACGATCAACCTTAAGAGGGAGATTTGCTGGAAATTGTGGCGTGTTCAGACTTCTGAGTTTGTTATTATAACTTGATGCAAAGTTGGTGTTATTAGGAGCCGGAAGTTGAGGCAAGGTGGGGAGGACTGTGTTTGGAATGCCTTTGTATTGTAATATAGCTGTGACAGTCTTGTTGTCCACGGGAACTGGTGCATCCATGAAAGGCCTAGCCGCCATAAAGTAACGGCTCGGAGATTGATCAGCTTTGACCACAACATTCGTAGTTTGGCCCGGAGCAATTAGAATAGCTCGAGTTGTGAAGGGTTTGGTGTATACTGCATCAATCTCTACCACTGTCATGGTATGGCCAGCAATGGCGAAGAAGAGCTCGTCATTGAGTGCAGCGTTTATGATCCGCAACAGGTATGCTTTTCCGGACTCAACTTCCATAGCAAATGTATCTAGATATCGAGAAGAAAAACAAATAAGAAATTAGAAGAAGATCCATGCATGCGATTCATTCAGTGGAAGATGGAGTTTACGTTTGTCGGAACAGGGGAAAAGTGGCCCTGGTTTTCCGTTGATGGTGTGAGCATCGGACATTTGTGGTGGCAATCCCAACTTATTGCCTTGTTTAACAATTGTTTCGACGTCTCCATTCCACCATTCTCCTGCATCCATACAGAAAAAGTGTAGATGAATTAGACATTTGTGATTTCAGAATTCCCTGCCTGCTGCAATAATCTTTCACTAAACTACTACCCACCCAAGACTATATTAGCTTCGCTATAAGGTTGAGGGAACGGAAATGGAGTTCCTTGTTTAGGCATGATAACAAGGGCCCCGTAAACGGTTGCTCGTAGCCACAGAATATGCGCATGCCACCACAGTGTTCCTCTTTGCCCTGTAACAGTGATATTGTAGGTGTAGCTATGCCCCGTCTTAATTGGACACTGTGTTATGTATGCCGGTCCATCTGCCCAACCATTGCGGTATTGCTTCAATCCATGCCTGTTTGAAAAATACGCAAAGATGCATCAACCTTATTTAGGAATTGATTGATTTTATATATGAAAAGTCAAATGAGATTGTCATTGGTACCAATGGATGGACATGTTGTATTGCGCATGATTAGTGACATTTATAAGAAGTTGATCTCCTTCTCTAACATATACAGTGGGCCCTGGAAACATCCCATTTACTGTAACAATTGGTTTTGCATGGCACAATCTGCTAATATTTTTCACTTGAACCTGCAAATGGCTCATGGAAAAACAACATTAAGCAAGACCTGCTACATACATACATATAATATTTTCTTTAAATAATAATTTGCAGGCAGGCAGGCAGGGTGAACTCACATCAAATTGATAGGTCTTCAAAGCGGCATCCGCAAAAGGGGAGAGAAAAATGGCGGCGCAAATGAAGGAAAATAGGAGTGGTAATTGTGTGGAACATGCCATTTTAATTTCTCAAGTCGAGTTTATTTTGGACATGGGAGAGTCTTGTGGTTTTTATAGACTAGTAGTTGTATGTGGGGTGGAGCTTAAAGAATTGTGGCAGAAGAGAGTGAGAGTTGGTAGTGAGTTATGTTGGTATATTGTGTAAAAGCAAATATTGCAAGTTAACTGAACAAAGCTTGGAAGCAACTGCTGTGGGATGTTGAGATATCTCTCTACTTTCTGTTGCTCACTAATACATTAGTGTGCAAGTTATGGGGGGTATATTTTTATTATAATAATATAATTTGAGTAGTGTGAAAGTTGAATATTTATTATAGAAATTAATATATATATATATATATATATATATGCAGAAAATAAATAAATCAGCCCCTTTAGTAGCTTCTATTCTGTCCAATAACTTGGTCCGTTTTCCTGAAACACATGTTAGATAAGCCCATAGCTATTGGGCCTGCAGTTGACAGTCCCATTACTTAGTCTGTTTTTTATAGGAACAATTACATATTTGAGTACATTTTAATAAAATATTATAAAAATAATACATAAATAAAATATTTACAAAATTAGTGCATTTGTTATATTTTATTTACAAAAACTGTGCATTCTTATCCCTTTTTTTTAGTTCAATGAGTTAATTAGTTTTTGATATGGCCCGTGTTTATAGGGGTAATATATTTTTGAATTCTTAACTTGTACGTGTCTTTAACTTGTTAACCGAAAGTATTCCGTTGGAAACCCTTATTTTGGTATTTGGGAACTTGGAAACCAATTTTTGCTCTGAAAGTGTTATTTCGTCTCCATTTTTTTCGGTGCTTCATATCCATATTTGCCGGTTAATTGAAGAGTATTCAGTTGGAAACCCTTATTTTGGTTTTTGGGAACTTGGAAACCGAGTTTTGCTCTGCAAGGCTATTTCGTTCTCCATCTTTGCCGGTGCTTCATCTTCATATTTGCCGGTGTTTCCTTTGTTTTGGGTGTGATTGTTCAGTTGGAAACCCTTATTTTGGTTTTTGGGAACTTGGAAATCGAGTTTTGCTCTGCAAGGCTATTTCGTTCTCCATCTTTGTCGGTGCTTCATCTTCATATTTGCCGGTGTTTCCTTTGTTTTGGGTGTGATTGTTGACGCTCTTCCACTCGCCGATTCAGGTGTGTTTAGTTTATGTAACCATTGTCTTTTCATGACAGCAATCTAGAAGTCGTTTTTATAAATTTTTTTATTGAAGCTTCTTCAGTTTGAAACCATTATTTTGAAAATTGGGAACTTGGAAACCAATTTGGTATTCATTGTGGTTTTGATTTATGAAAGGGTGTTAATTTGGTTCCAACTCTGAATATGTGCATCAATTTTTGATTTTGTACCAGTAATGTTGTAGTAAGAAAGAACATATGTTTAGTTCTTATGAACCTCACTAGATACAGTTTTAGGACAGAAATTAATTGTGAGGCTTTTTTCCTTTTCACTATATTTTTTAACTGTGAATATTCAGAAAATTATGTTTTTATTTGTTTAATTGAGTGGTTTTATGATCAATTTTTCATATTTAGTTTGTAGATTAATTTAATGTAAGATGCTACTTCCTCAATTCATATGTTTCCAAGAAATTGGATATTTTATTTACTATAATTTACACATCTATTTGCAGCGTTATTTCGTTGGATATGAGATTAAAAATTTGAACTTATTTTAATGTTATTGTGATTTTGTATAGGATGGTTAATACGAGGAAGAATGTTAGGGGGGTTGTTGTTAAGAAAAATGATGGGAAGAGAAAAAGAAGTATGGAGGATGGTGTGGTCAAGTCCCCTCTGCAGGGGAAGAAGGGATTTTTTAAATCCCCTTTGAAGGATAAAAAATCGGGGAGACAGGTTTTAAAGGTGCGCAAAGAATTAATGGATTCGGATTCTGATTTTGAAGATTCTGCAAACAAAGGTGGTAACGAAGCTGAAGTTGGGGAAAAAATTTCTAGCGCGAATATTATCCCCCGGCAAAATCATCTCAAGGTGTGATATTTAAGTTGTTTTTAAAAATTTGGAATCCTTAGTTGTTTATGGCTACTTCTGAATTTGTTTTGGGAAATGGTGCTGTTATATTTGGTTAATGATGAATGAAAATTTGTTAAATGGTTATATACCCTTCAATTTCAGTGTTGGTTACTGTTATAGTATATTTTGGTTACTAAGTACTTTTTGCACACTAATTTAGGTGGTTTAAAATGTTTTTGGAAACGTGCTGATTGTGTTTTGGTTACTAGTTATTTTATAACTGGATACTGCTGATAGTTTTTTTTGTGGTAATGTATTGTATATGCAGTTTTGGGATCTATATTACAGTGAGCGCCAACGCAATTTCACTGCAAAAATCGTTTATTGGTCTGATATGGAGGTGCCTAGTGTCATCATGAAGAAATTGACTGTAAATCAATTGGAAAAGCTTAAGTTGACTTGTTTTGGAAAATTTATAAATGTTGGTGTGTCTCAAATGTTTTCACAATTAATCCATCAGGCTTTGGTTAGAGAAGTTTATCAGAGGAATAAGGGGGAAATGTGGTTCTTGTTTGGTGACAAAAGGGTAAGATTTGGGTTGCCCGAATTTTGTTTAATTTCTGGTTTGCGTGGGGCAAGGAGATGAGGACATTTCTGCATTCAAGGGAGGAGAAAATCAGTTAGTGGCAAAGTTTTTTGGAGATGAGGTTGTTACCCGTTCTAGTATCGGGAAGATATATCGTGGGGTTGTATTTGATGATGACGAGGAGGCTGTCAGGATGTCTGTTATATTTCTGGTTTTCAATTTCATACTAGCTACTTTTTTAGAAAATCATGTTGATGAGGTATTGCTTAATTTTTTATCTTATGGTGAATTTGATAGTTATCCTTGGGGGAAAATCGCCTTTGAACAGATGAAGAGGTCTTTATCCGTTGCTGTGAAGGGACAGTTAAAGAAGGGCAGGAATGGGTGTGTAACATACAATTTTTACAAGGACAATTATTGTAGATATTATAAGTTGAATGGATTGCCATATGTTTTTCAAGTTTTCTTGTTTGAAACAATTATTACTCTTAAAGACCAGTGTATATGTATTGATGATCATCCGTCAGAAGTTAGATTATTTAGATGGAAGGAATTAGGGAAGGCTCCTACATTTGACAAGTTGAATGATATAGGTTTTGGTTCTGGACAGGTATGTTGGTTACCATTTATATTATGTTTGGTTACCTTTTTATATACATTTGGTTACTAATATTAAGTTTTTGTTTTTCGTGTACTTTTTTGTTTATTTTGATTGTTCAATATTTTAAAGGTGATATATTTAATGTTAACACTTTGTTTCAGATGAAGATTCAAATGCTCATTCCTAAGGCTGATGAGATGGATCGGTTGGATTTGGGTGGTTTTCAATTTTTACATGGACATGATGGTGGTTCGAATGAGCAGTATATAAAAGAGGATAATAACACAAAGGGTAAAGATCTGGGTTTTTCACTTTCTGATGTCAAAAATATTATCGATGCACGTGTGAGCCCTTTGGAGAAGAAGTTGGTTGAAGTTAAAAAATGCATTGAGGAGTTGGGGGCTGATTTGAAGGAAGAATTACGTGTTTTTCGTATCGAGATTTGCAGGGACATTAGTAAGATGTTGAGAAAGCATTTACATGGCCGCCCTGATGTTAGCAACGGTGCGAATGATTGTGATGATGGTTCGGAAGGTCCCAATAATGGTAATGGGTTCGATGATGATGCTGAATATGATGAGGCCGCTGATGTAGGCAATGGTTCGGATGATGCAAAACTGTTTGATTTAAAAATAGATGATGATGTTTGCGATACGGGTGGCGATTACAGTGGTGGAGATTATTATAAGGTTAAACACATTTGTTTATTTTGTATTTGTTATACAATTTTGTGTCGTTGATTATTTTTTTTTACAGGTTGGCATGAAGAATGACAATCCAACTTTTGATATATTGGACAAGTCTGTTGGGAAAGAAATTGTTGTTTATACTCCTACTGAGGTTTGTGTTTTTTTCAATATCAGTTATCTTTATATATTGGATTGGTTACTTTATTATATTATTTATGTTACTGCTCAGTCAGTTTGTAATTTTAATTGTATTTGTGTCCTTTTTTCTCAATTGATATAGGTGGGTAAAATCGAGGCACAAAACAGTTCGGTTCTTGATGAAATGATTTTAACTACTCAGGATATAATTCACTGTGCTGAAGTGGAGAGGATTGCGTCCAAACCTTGTGCTAGACCGGTTCGTGCTTCTTCGAAGAGTGCGATTTTGAGGAGTCCATACACAACGAGGTTTGGTTCTGCTGCTTCATCTGGTTCTGATGTTATTCCTTCAAAAATACAAATTGGTGTTTCTGCATTTTCCAATGTTTGCATGGGTATGCCATCCCATTTTGAAGATATATTGTTTGATCAATGGTACAAGATTGGGTTAAATAACAGGAAAAGGTATGCTATTTCGCGTCACACATTATCTTACTGTACACAATAATATAGTTTTTTGTAAAAATAATAATTTGTTTTATTTTTCTTGTATTCTTTTACATTGAAGGACTGAAAAATTCTCTGGACATCATGATAAGATTGAACCTGCGTTCAGTTTTGGGTCTGTTATAATAGAATCTAAAATGTGGTTCTACCATTTGAAGACTCCTGGTCAGTGGCTTGACCATGATGTAAGTATCTTGATTTGTGAAAATCTGTTGTGTTACCCTTAATTCCATTTTGTTGTTTTTATAAGGTGATTTTCTCATTTGATATTGCATTAAATTATAGTTGGTTACCTTATATATGTGTTCAGTTTTTGTTTGTTTGTTGGTACAGCATATCAACATTGCCTTCTATTACTTCAGAAAATTGGCTAAACACTCTGCCAATATTAAGATCAGGGTCACTACTACCGATTGTTGGTTTCATGCTAAGTTGTCTTCTTTATATGGTCAACATGTTCGTAATAATTCAGATATGACTATACTCTCTGGTGAAGGCGATGTCGTCGAATACATTCGTGGATATTTGATGGATGTGAACACACCTTGGGTAGATGTGGATTATGTGTTGTTTCCAATTCACATGACAGCTCCTGAGCATTGGTTTTTGTTGATATTTGATGTACATTCGTAGACGTCTAGTAGTTTACAATTCTTTGCAACCAACCAGGACAGTCATGCGAACAAAAATAATTGATGTCTGTGATCCTTACATCTTCATGTTACCCGTAATATTTTCTAAATGTGGGTTCTGGAAGGATAGATCAGATATTGATTGTACTAGTGAACCGTATATTAAGAAGGGGGAGCAGGATTTAATTGAGCTTGAGTTTGCAGAAGGTTTGCCTGAACAAATCGAGGGGTAAGGTTTATATTTTTTTCGTTTCCAATACTATTCAAACAAGTATGATGTTTGGTTTGATTTGTTTTTTTGTTTTGTTTGTTTTTGCAGTGATTGCGGTATGTTTACGGTTTGTTTTGCGGAACATTTTCTTCATAAAAAGTTTGACGAAATTCTCAAACCATTCCCCATCATCCAGTACAGGAAGAAATTATGTGTTAACCTATTCATTCATGCTAGGAACAAGCAACTTGAAGGTTACGATTCTGATAGAGAATATCCAGGAAGACTTGTCCCAGAATAGTGGTTGTCTATCTATTTTCTTCTTTTTTTTTAACATGGTTTTATTTGGAAATTCATAACCATTTGTTATGGTTACTGACTTGTTATTGATTAGTGAATTCTTATGCTAATGGAATTATGTATTTTAGTCTATTTTAATAAAGTATCTTTCTAGTTAAAATACTGTGAGCTTGTTATATTCAATATTCATATGATGAATGAGTGAATACGTATCTGGTTGTCAATTCAAACAACTCTCCTCTGATTGCAGATTTTTTAATTTTTTTTTGAGATAATGAATCATGATATTATATATGAACAGTCACTGATTTGCACATGGATATATAGAAAGACACCAATTTAATCGTTGTCAGTGTCGCCAAGCTATTCGTTGATTCCAATTCAATGCTGTTTGGGCTTGAATTTGTTGTTTGTGTATTTAGTGAGATATGGTTATTAGCAATTATTGTAATGAAGAGGAAGGTTAGCTTCCTTCTGAAAGGAAGTCATGTTACCAAATAATAACTAATTGGTTACCATTCTTATATGACATTAACTAATATATAGCTTATTGATAACCATTCTGTTATAACAGTTACCAAAAAGTAACTAATTGATAACCATTCCAAAACGATACACTGCTACCCCTGCCCTGGCGTGCCCTCAAAGGAAATATATGAATGGTAACCAAATAAATAGGTTGTGTATGGTAATCAAATCATTAATATGTGGTAAATAATTTATAGGTTATTGGTAAACATAAATATTGAAAAAAAATATTTTCATTCGGCTTGTAATCAAATCATTGCGTATCATGAATTTGGCATCATTTAAATATTTAACAAGTAAACTTAAGTAACCAAATACGTACATTACAGTAACCAGAATATTACTAATTAATAACCATTCTTATGAAACACATAGTTTGCATTCATCTCATAATCAATTCCTTGCGTCTCATGATCTGGTTACCAATTATAAAGACAATAATGTGTTTGGTAACCAAATCAAAAGTATTTCGTAACTAATTTATAGCTTATTGGTAACCATAAATATGGAAAAAAAATTGCCTTCAGCTTTTAAGCAAATCAGTGCGTATCACAACCTGGGGATCATTTAAATACTTAACAAGTAAACTTAAGTAACCAAATACTTATATGACAGTAACCAAAATATAAATAATCGGTAACCATTCTTACGAAACACATTGTTTGCATTCAGTTTAAAATAAAATCACTGTGTCTCATGCTCTGGTTACCAATTATAAATACCCTAATGTGAATGGTAACCAAATCAATAGTATGTGGTAACTATATTATAGATTATTTGTAACCATAAATATGAAAAATATTATTTTCATTCAGCTTTTAAGCAAATCAATGCGTATCACGACCTGGGGATCATTTAAATGCTTAACAAGTAAACTTAAGTAACCAACTACTTATTTGATAGTAAACAAAATATAACTAATTGGCAACCATTCTTATGAAACATATTGGATTATTCAAATAAATTTATTTAGTCAATATTGTCACTACTATATCGTGGAATTATATTGTAATAAGTTATTCATTTGTGAAAATTTGAAAAAAATGCAAAAATTTTATTCATTATTGTGTAAAGCAATATTGTTTACTTAACATCAATAACAAAGTTACCATATGAATGTGTATTGGTTACTTAAAGTAAACAAACAACTGTTTTTTAACTAAACCTTTTTTTGCTGATGCACTATATCAAATATTCTTTGATCGTAAAATTGGTGGATTAATACATGTTTTCCTGTTGTGTCCTTTTTCTTGGCATCTGCTGCATTTGTTTTGAATTTTGTTTTCAGATCCATGCTTGTACCTCCCTATCTTTGGTCTTCCCGCAGGTCTTCTTGCATTTGGTGGTTTTACACATATGCTTCTTATTTCTTCTGGCACATCCCAATTCTCTTTATCATCTAATGGCATTATGGAAGCTGAATATGTGTTTACCAAAGTTGATTTTGAGTAGTTTTTTGAGCAAAATTCGTAACAGCTCAAATTCCTTTTGTTGATAACAGCAGCAGCGTGTCGACAAGGCATCTCGTGGTACTGAAATTTATTGCATGTGCATGTCCTTTGTTTCATGTCCACAATAAAGTGTGTTGTGACATCGTAAACAGTAAAAATCACTAAGTTTGATGTCTCAACCTACAACACAATTTAAGGATGTAGTTAGTATGTATAATAAATCTGTTTTTTAATTCTGAATAATTTAAGGCATATTTAATGTTGGTTACCTTTTCAGCATATATATGCAAGCTGTAATGACTATAGAGGTTTCCATAAAATGCAAATGCAACTTATGGTATACATGCATGTATTAATTTAAAAGGTGCATCACTAACCTTAAGTTTCTTTGACTCAATGATATTAAATTGCAATGTTCTCTCAGCTGCTGTGGAAAGGGTAGTGAATGTTGATATAGCCGCTTGTTTGTTTTTGAAATACCATCTTTGAACCATACAACGGAGGCATTCAACCATTGCTGTAACTGGAAGTTCCCTGATACCTTTGATTGCATTGTTGATAGATTCGGCTGTGTTTGAAGTCATGGTTGAGTATCTGCTTACAGTGCCATGGAGTCTTGTGCACTTCTCTAACTTAACCTCTTCCTCCAAATACGTCCTTATTCGAGTATCAATTGCATCAAGTACAACCATATGTCGGTTGAACTCTTCAATAGTGTAAGCTCTACAAGCCCCATTGTAGGCTTTTTTGAGTTCATCTCCTTTCTTTTTAAATCTGTTTTTTATATTTTTCAAAACATGATATGTACATGAACCATGCATGACATCGGGGAACACAAAGTTCAGTCCATGTACAATGGCTTCATGTCTATCTGAAACAATGCATTGGCCTTCTCTTACCCCACAAGCCTTTCTCAAATTGACGAAAAACCATCTCCAAGATAGTTCGTTTTCACTGTCAACCACTGCAAAAGCAATTGGAACAATGTTTCTGTTTGCATCTTGGGTGCTTGCTATGAGGAGTGTCCCCCCGTAGGTTGATTGTATGAATGTTCCATCAAGTACAATGATTGGGAAACAATGATGCCATGCTTCAATAGATGCTCCTATTGCAAAGAATAGATACTTGAAACGTCCATTTGTTTCCAACTCCAGGGCTGTGATTGAGCCTGATATGAAAATTCATTAATGTCAATATAAATGTATGGAGTAGCTGTTATTCATACTTGGAGAATATGGTAACAATTTGTATGGTTACTGGTAGCCAATTAATTAGCATTTACATATGGTGCGTATGATGTCTACAATGCCATTTAAGAGTAACCTTTTATGTAGATATCGACTACCAATAAAAAATCATTATTTTTTTTTTCCAGAGTCCAGTTGGTAGCCAAAGCTTCATACACATGTAACCAATTTAGGTAAAATTGGTTACCAATTATTTATTAGAAATGTAAGAATTGATTGCAACCGTTACCTGGGTTTATTTTCTTCAACATGTGCAACCATGAAGGGATCAACGAGTAGTCGTGTGGATTTCCTCTCACCTTTTCCAATGCTTTCTCCTTTGATCTCCAGGCTTTTTGGTAAGACATAGACACATTATACTCGGTCATCATATCTTCTACAATATCTGTTGGTGTGTATATTTTCTTCAAATTTGTTAACCTATGCATTATGCATTCACTAACCAACTCACTATTTACTTGTCTGTGATCTCCCAACAGTAGGTCAGCTCTACAAGTGTGAATATCATTGAATTCTGTCACCTTGAACATACCGGTTTTTCGAAATTTTGATGCTCTGAACTTCCAATTGCACTTTTCATCCTCTATGCAAACTAGCACAAAGTCTCTACCACTTGTTCTTTGAACCTTGTGTTGTCGATTCTGCCTGATTGAATGTATTCTTATTGCTTGTGATAGGATTTTTTTATCTCTGTAAGTTTGATGTACTTTTACTTCATATTCATTCGGATCTGATATTACATCATCATATTGTTCTTCTGCGTATCCTATGTTTTGTTGTCTGTCTTGTTCTTGATCAATAGCTTCAATGGCAAGCTGCTCAGCATATTGTGTTGCAATTTGGTATTCTTGTGTTGCCAGTGGTATAAGATCTGAATTCCATTGTGTCGAACTGATTGGCCTTACAGATTGCATCCTATTTTCTTCTTCACTTCTCAAGTTTTGCAGAATTGAATTTCCTCCATTGCTGTATATCTCATCTATAATCAGTGGAAATTTGCCTTGTTCATCTGTTTTTCTACACACTTCCATATAAAATCTGAAGGTTGCTTCATTTGAGATACTGATTGGTGGAATGTCGCTTCGAATCTGAAATTTGATTGACAATTTTGTTGTGTTGGCGTCTGCCATTATTGCACTGCATACCAAGTTGTTCATTTCTGAGAATGAACAAGTTGAAGGGACTATTAGGCCGGTAACTTCAAAATTGTTGTATTGGTTACTGGCAGACCACGTTCCGTTGAAATAAACCACAACTGGAATCATCTCCGTCGTCTAGTAACTGACTCAATTAAAAAAATACAACATTGTTAATGTTAACCAAATCAGAAGTATATAGTAACCAACATATATCTAATTGGTAACCATAAATGTGAAACACAATTTTTGCATTTAGTTAATACTTAAATCAGTGTGCATAATGATATGGGGAGCATTTAAAAAGCTATCAATTAAAGCTAAGTAACCAAATAGATATTCGACAGTAAGCAAAATATATGTAATAAAAAAAAGAAAAAACTGAAGCAGTACAAAAAAATACATTGCTGTGAATGTTAACCAAAACAATAGTATGTGGTAACCAAACACTTATAAGAAAGTAACCAAAATATAACTAATTGGTAACCATTAGTATGAATCACATTGTTTGCATTCAGATCATACTCAAATCAATGCGTATCATGATCTGATTACCAATTATAGACTGAACAAGTAAACATAGGTAAACAAATTGGTAGTATATAGTAACTAACAAATATCTAATTGGTAAACATAAATATGAAACACATTGTTTGACTTTAGCTAATAATCAAATCAATGCGTATCATGACATGGGAAGCATTTAAGTAGTTAACAAGTAAAGCTAAGTAACCAAATAGATATTCGATAGTAAGCAAAATATATATAATAAAAAAAAGAAAAAGCTGAAGCAGTACAAAAATACACTGCTGTGAATGGTAACCAAAACGATAGAATGTGGTAACCAAATACTTATATGACAGTAACCAAAATACAATTAATTGGTAACCATTAGTATGAAACACATTGTTTGCATTCAGCTCATAATCAAATCCCTGCGTATCATATCTGGTTACCAATTAAAGACTCAACAAGTAAACATAGGTAAACAAATTAGTAATTTATAGTAAAGTTAAGTAAAGCTATTAAGTAAAGCTCAGTAACCAAATAGATATTCGACAGTAAGCAAAATATATGTAATAAAAAAAAGAAAAAAATGAAGCAGTACAAAAAAATACACTGCTGTGAATGGTAACCAAAACAATAATATGTGGTAACCAAACACTTATAAGAAAGTAACCAAAATATAACTAATTGGTAACTATTAGTATGAATCACATTGTTTGCATGCAGATCATACTCAAATCAATGCGTATCATGATCTGGTTACCAATTATAGACTGAACAAGTAAACATAGGTAAACAAATTGGTAGTATATAGTAACTAACATATATCTAATTGGTAAACATAAATATGAAACACATTGTTTGACTTTAGCTAATAATCAAATCAATGCGTATCATGACATGGGAAGCATTTAAGTAGTTAACAAGTAAAGCTAAGTAACCAAATAGATATTCGATAGTAAGCAAAATATATGTAATAAAAAAAAGAAAAAGCTGAAGCAGTACAAAAATACACTGCTGTGAATGGTAACCAAAACGATAGAATGTGGTAACCAAATACTTATATGACAGTAACCAAAATACAATTAATTGGTAACTATTAGTATGAATCACATTGTTTGCATTCAGGTCATACTCAAATCAATGCGTATCATGATCTGGTTACCAATTATAGACTGAACAAGTAAACATAGGTAAACAAACACTTATATAAAGGTAATTAAATCACTGATTTGGTTATTAATTGTTTCATATTTAACAATGCATTGTAAACAAATTGTTTAATATTTATAAATACGAATTTCAACCAAATCAACAGTTTGTGGTAACTAAAATCAAATCAATGCGCACCATTACTTAGGGATCATTTAATCTTAATACAGATCTGGGCAACCAAACAATGAAAATCAAACTTCAAACCAAATTAACTTAAACAAATTTAAAGAAGAAACATACGAATTCTTAATGCATAACTGACTGGGTTTTTCACCGGTGAAAAATTGTAGATGTTTACTTGGAGTCACGATTGTAGGCAACCTGAGTATTCTTCGTGTTTACAGAGCACGAATGTTGATAAAGCACGGAGGGATTTGTTGATAAAGCACGGATTTGTTTAGCACGGAGGGATTTGTGTGGTACGGAGGAATTTGTTGATAAGAATGGAAGGATTAGGATATGGATATCTTAGTTTGATAGATTTGTTTGGGATGGCAACGAGTAACTGTCTCACAGTTTTTATTTTTTTTCAGGGTTTAAAAGATACGTGGTGTAATTAATTTATCCATATTGCACTCTTTTTGTAATTATTTTGTTTGTGTACTGTTTTTGTAATTTTTTAGTAAATGTTGTATATTAATGTAAAGAACCCTTTTTTATATGGAAATATCAGTTGTCTTGCACATTCTCATTTCCTTCCTCCCTTCCAAGTCTAAGGAGCTGTTTGTTTAGGACTGAATACATCTGAATGACTGAATCGATCAGCCATTAAGTGCATTTATTTTTAAAAAAAATCGTTTGAATGGCTGAATCGGTCAGATGATTGAGCTGAATAGCTAAGTCAATTTTTTTTGGCTAAATAAAGTAAAAAAAATTTAAAAATATTAACTATTATAATATGTAATATTAAATAAATTTACAACAACTTTAAATTTTTTCAGAGGGGTAAAATAATAAAATTATGTCATTCAGATGTTTCAGACATGTTAATTATCAAACAACTTTTTTCATTTAGATTCAAATTTTATCAAACACCCCCTAAGTCTACATAATAAAATCATACTCCTTCCATCCCAATCATAAAATACGGGTTTTACCTTCTTTTCTTATATTACTAATGAATATAAGAATTTACAAGTCAATTTTAATTACTACTATAATTTATAATTATAAATAGAATAATTGTAAGTGTGTCCCATACCAGTACACACACCTAATATATAAAGAAAGAACTTTATTTATTCGTACAAATTTCATTAAAAAAATGTAGTTGTTTTGAGAAATAGGTTGTCCCACATCCACACCCTTCCAGTACATACAAGGCAAGGCATGCATATGGATGAACTGATTTGATAATGTTCATATCTTATCTAAAACCCTACCAAACTTCTTCATCAGTCCTTTCGCTAGACTTATTACTAATAGACTGTAAGCACCCTTTTCTAAACTGCCAAAATGGTGGGAGTGTATGTGAACATATCTAGAATATCATTTACTCCTACTACCGAATGCCTCTGGCTGGGTTTGGGGGTCATTTCTTGAAACCAACTAGTGAGTGCCATAATATTATCAGAGCATCTCCACCAAGGTAGACTATACCATGAATTATATTTAGTCCATATGACATCAATTCATGTGATATATAATATTAAAAGATTATATTATATTTAATGAATTATTGTCTACCAATCATTCTTCCACACTCCCATTTAAATTGGAGATGCTCTGAGTGCCACCAACGGAAACTGGGACCAAACCTAGCATTCATATTGTAATATGTCCACGGCACATGCTCTACTTCCAGGCTTCTTGTTGAATTTTCAGACATGGACGGACCCCTCTTCATTTACATGTCGTAGGTAGGTAGGTTGGGAATGGGATTGATGGGGGGGTGTTTGCTGCTCAATCCTCGACAGCAAACACCTAGTTGAGAATTGCATGGTTGAAACATGTCTACTACACATTTGGTCCCTGGGCCGTCATTAATCTGGATCTCTGAATATATATATATATATATATATATATATATATATATATATATATCATATCTCCACTCTTCCAATTGCATTTTCCTGTTTCTGTTTTGTCTTGTTTTCACAAGTATTTTATGTTCCTCTTTTGAGAATACAGTAACAATTTAATAAAACATATCAACAACTTGGATTTGATTAAGTTATCGTCATTCGGTAGGGATCGAGTTTCATATGCATCTGCTACTACTTACAATCGATCCAAAAGAAAATCAAACTTTCAATATTCAAGTTTCACATAGTGAGAGGACATTTGCAGCGGTAATTTACAAAAACCAAAAAAAAAAAGAAAAAGAAAAAGAATCCCCCCACTTCCAAAAATTTATACTAGTAATTTAAGTTAGCTTCTTCCACGGCCAAATATTCGTCATCTACCAAACTGCTAGATCTACTGCAACTACCACATTTTCATCTTGATATAGCATATTCCATCTCCCACTTCAACTTTGAAGCAACTCTTTCGTGGCGAGGAACATACTCCTATGATAATAAATAAATAAATTAACAAGAAAATGAAGTTTCATGTTTCAGTACCAATAATAGGTTATCTTACTAGATAACTTTATACATACATATATATATATATATATATATATATATATATATATATATATATCTGAGGCCACATGAGAAAAAGGATATAGATCACCACCTAGCTATAGGAAACAAACGAATAATTTTGCTGAATATACTTTAATACGGTTTGATAATCATGAATTAAGGATGTTTTTGTATTTTATTATGAACGTAAGATCAAACCCATTTTGCTTGTCAAGAACATCTACATGATTCTTTTCAATTTAGAGTTTTATGATAATGAATTGGGAGGATTATCATTTCTGGAGCAAGACCTTGTTATTGAGCTATATATATCCAGCAAGCCCAAACAGAATTAAGAAAGCTATTCACTTTGATTCAATTCTCAACCCTAAGAACAATTCTGGAGCCAAAAACTGCTATTTCTCTCTCCTTATTTTCTAAAATTATATTTCTCAAAAGATTACCTCCAATTTCTTGACCAACTCCTTTGCTGTTGGTGCCGATATAATGATGTGGCGTGCACTTGGGCTAATGAAGCCTTCTTCCACAGCTTTGTCAATAAATGACAGCAAAGAGTTATAGTATCCATCCACATTGAGCAACCCCACCTACCAAAATATACAATCATTTTAGCCTTTTAGTTATGGAAGGTAGAAGGGTTCCATCAGACAATTACTATTGACTTACCGGTTTATCATGGATGCCTAGTTGAGCCCATGTTATCACTTCAAGGAGTTCCTCAAGAGTGCCATAACCACCTGCATGTACATGGAGTTTATTTCTCCACGTTTGATTGTGCGGCATGTACATGTGTATGTGTTTTTCGGTGTGAGAGCTACACAATCTATTCAATCATTCATGAAAGATTGTAAGACTGGATTAATGTTTTAACTGTCTGTCCACTCTGTTATATTCATAACTAGTGCAAATTAACCTCACCTAATAGTAGTAATAGTTTTATTACTTTTAACTACAGTAATAAGTTGGACCGGCCCTTTTATAATTTTTCAAAACATGGTATTTATTGCCTATTTGCCCCCATCCTCGGTTATATCAGAGGCATAATCTTCTGGCATACATTCAGGTCATAATATGTTTCATGTTATTCATGATACTATATTGTACTACGTATTTTTATCATGTCTTCTTCTTCAAGGACTGGGAAATTAATTGAGGTGTACCTATCCAGAGTAATATGACTGTGTCAAACTCAGGCGTCAGGAGGATGAGAAAGTCCTTGAAAGGAGTGAACATGAGTACTGTACACTGCTGGTGACAGTTGACAATAATATTTGGAAAAAATTGTGACTTTATATAATTTTCCTTTTATGTCATGGAAACAATTGGTACCGTGGCATCAAGAGTTGCTCAGTATGTGAAACTCTGTATTTTAGTGCAATGGGTGGGTCAACAACAAAGGCTTGGAGGATTGCTTTATAATCATGGATCTTGGGGTTTGTGAGAGAGTTCAGAAACTGATCATTTAGGCTTAAAACAGTTGCTTTCACAGCAAAATCAATAGTTCACCATATTTGGCATCAAATTACAAGAGGCCCCATGCTATAACCCTGGCAATAGTTTGGCATATTCTCCTGAGAAATTTAATCTCACTCTTCTACCCTCACACAAAATCACCTTTTATTATTGTTGGTAGGTGGTATCTTCTATGTGGAATTCAGTATTCTTGATTAAAAATATTTAACAATGAGTCAATGATAAAGAAATAGTTTAGTGATACCATTTAGAACACTGGGCGACGCAAAAATCAATTTATTTTTTGCTTGATTAAGAAATATATCAACAAGTATAGTGCAGTTTCTGAAGGAGGAATTATATATATATATATATATATATATATATATATATCCATCAATACTAGAACATGAGTTGTTTGTTCTTTTCTTCTGTTCTTGCTAAAATCCATTAGTATCCGACCAAGGGATCAAGCAAGGGATAATAAGCTTAGTAGGTAAACAAATGGACTCTAAAAGAATCAAAACATGCGACAGATGGTTTAATTTGCAAGCTAGAATTAGAAAAAATAAATCACCTGAGGCCTTTATCTTTTGTTTATCTACTTGCAAGTTTTAGTGAATCAGTGACAAATTGGCAGGGCCTTATACTAACCTGGTAAGGCAATAAAAGCATCTGAGTGCCTTGCCATCTCAGCTTTCCTTTGGTGCATACCTGCAACTGCCTTCACTTCCCCTATTGTGTCACCAGTTAACTGCAAAAGGAACCAAAACACCATAGAGAGATAAGAATATTAAAAAACTAAGGAAGAGAGAGAAATTTTGTATTGAGTGCTGTGCACTTTGTGCAGTGAAGCAATGATGAGTTTTGCAGGAATCACTGCCGTGGTGGACTAATCCAAAAATATTTAAAGTCAGCAACTCCAGACCAGAAGCTCATATACCATGAGATGCACACATTCATATGTATAAAGATAATATATACATCAGAAAAAGACAATGAAGAAAACACAAGAGGCATAGTATTACCGATTAAACAGAAAAGGAAATTCACAGAGAACACTTTAAGCCAGAAATATGTAGAATTAGTGAAAGCCAGCTACCCAAATGGTACCTATTGATAAGACTAAGACTACGACAATTATGAGGAACAACAACAACAAAAATCTATAAAAAAATTCCTCCCACAAACCCTTTTTATATTCCCCTTTGCCCTAACACAGAAGGAAAATAAAGAAAAGAAAAGAAAAAAAGAACTTTAAAATCTCAAGGCAACCATAACCAAAGTTCTAAAAAGAGGTCAAAGGGAATGATTGTAGAAAAGAAAGAAGAAATAATGAGAAACCAAACTCCATCCACAAAGAGATACTAATATTGTAGGAAAGGTGGGCTTCCAAGTTTTTCTTATAAAATACTACAGAAAAGGCCTAAGACTTTCTTGGCCAAGCAGACATACCTCTCGAGGCATGAGCGTCTTGGGAATAACCCTGCAGAGAGACAATAACATGACAAAAATTAGTTTTAATGGAGAACAAAAACAACTATAACAAGAGACCCAGACTCACTGATTATGTTTCTTAAACTTGTGTTATTTTAATATCTTTGAAAGTTTTGAGGTCAAAAGTGGAGGATTGAGTAGATGGAAGGTTACCCAATGACATGACGACCACCATCATGAACAGCTTGTGAAATTAAACCCATTAGGCCGATGCTACCCCCTCCATATACCAAATCAATGTTTCTTGAGACCTTCAATAGATAGAATCAAATCAGCCCATTTGAAAAAAAGAAAGAAAAAAAAAGTGGAGATTTTGGATGTGACATTGGTTCAAACATGTACTATATGATTAACCCATTTGCATTCTATCAAACTATGGAGAAAAAGAAGATTGGACTACGTACTGATTTAAGAAAAACAGTACATGTTAAGTTCAAATACTCCTATCTAAATTAGCAAGAGAAAAATGTATAAAAGCAAAGATTAGAGGAGAAACTTGTACATGTAGATAGTAAAAGAAAAGGTGTAGAAGGCGTATACATGCTGAAAAACATCTCTTTTCCATAGAAAAGGGAAAATGACACCAAAGTAGTAAAGTAATAGAGAAGGAAAGAGCTCTCTGTTAAGTTACAGAGCTTTTTGCTCAATCAACTTCAAAATCAGGACATTTGCATGACAAATTGACAATTTTGAAAACAAACCAACTAAGAATGAAGGAACCAACAAAAAATGAAAAATCCCATGAACCAACTAGCAGGCAGAAACAATACATTATAAGCAAGTTTTGATTAGAAAAACCCATCTCAAATCAAATAAAGAACATTGCAAGTTTGCAACAAAAAGTCCCAAATAAAAACCCATATACTAGTTTCACAGTTTCACTCACTTGCCAAAAACCCAACAAAAATAAAGAAATAAAAGAAACAAAAAATCCCAAATAACATATTACACATAAAAAGAGGGGCATATTATTTTTATAAAGGAAGCAATATATAATAATACCAATTCCTTGCCGAGCTCAACAGCAGCATCCTGATAGCTAGTCTTTTTCCCTTGGCTACTCCCACAGAAAACACAAATCCTCCCGAATTTTGATTGCTGCATTTCACCCTCTCTCTCCATTTCTCTCTCTCTATATTTGTCTCTATCTCTTTTTGCTTTTGTTGGTCACACACATTAACAAATGGGTTATAAAGAAAAGAAGAATCTGCTCATTCTCTCTCTCTCTCTCTCACTATCTCACTCCTGTATATGTACTAGCCAATAGGTATATATAGACCTATAAATATATATAGAAAGAATAAAAAAAAATCGAAATTACAATGTATTTGTGGGATACGTGTGCCACAAAACCATACAAGAGTATCACTATTACTAGACTACTAGTCCTATTGTTTGGTGCGTGCTAACCGTGCCTCAGAGATTTATCGCACGTGACTAACCCCAGCACGCTCCGTTCCCCTACTCAAGCTGGCACGCGCGAAGTGCACATTATCTATTTATCTTGTGTTTTTTGGTATTTTAAAGTCTCATTTAAATCTTTGAATTAAAAAAAATATGAATTTTCTAAGGGCTTGCCTCAAGTACACTCTGTTACTTCCCATGCCACAGCACAACATAACATAATGCTAGCTAGTAAATTAATGATTTTCACAATATATATATAGAGAGAGAGGATAGGATAATGGAGTAAGCCAAAAGTTAATTTGAAAAATATTAATGCTCCTTAATTTGTTTCCTAATGAGGGTTTGGTTTGGTGTTTAATTTGTAAAGTTATTTGAGTCATATTATGTCATAGTGCCTCTTTGTCTAATCGGTATACAACCGGTTCAATATGTATAGTTCAAGTCTTTTTTAAAGTAATACTACTCGTATAATTAAAATGATATGATATTTTTAAATTTGTCATCATATATAATTTTCATTATTATATCACATTATTAATTAAATTAATAATTTACTATTGTATACATAAGAAAGAAAACTATATTTAATATTTGTTAAATTTTACTAACTAAACCTTTATTAACTTTCCTTGAAACTGATCAAAAGTTCCTGTAAATTGTAACATCTATATCAAAGTTATTGAATGGATAGACGGAGCATGCAATCACGCTACTAATAAGATGCTGCAACTGACTGTTAATTAAGCTCTGTGTCTTGTGCGCACCAATTTAAGAAAATAAAATAGGAGTATTTTGTTCGTCAAATTACTGTTAGTTATGATATGCTATATATATATATATATATATATATAGTACTCCTATCTGAGTGAGGATATTATTGAAGTTATTATGTATAATTTTGCCCCTAACATTAATTTACCTTATAATTATTATTTTACCAACTTCAAAATTTCATCTACAACACACATTCAACTTCATATTTTATTATTCAACTTGTGTTGCTTGATGGTGGTTTTCCATTCTTTGTTTGTACAAGTATATATTAACCACTATTTTAAATAATTATTATTTTCAAAAGTTGGTTCACTTCCAATATATTATTGGAACTGATATTTTCACATGTATTTTTGATATTTTCGTATGATCGATCGAACACATAGCGAGTCTCACCTTCATGTGAGAATGAACCATGTAAAAATATTAAAAATAAATATAAAAATAGTGCTCCCCTATATTATATAGTATGTATGTGTGTATCCTCTTAATACGCGCCCTTAGGTCACATGCTGAGCACACAGTTCAAAATAATATTTTCTTGAAATGTGTGCATATTCTCTTGATTTCTGCATTTGCACCAAGTTCAAGGGAATATGCACACAATTCAAAAAAATATTCTTTTGAACTGTGTGCTTAACATGTGCCCCAATGTCACATGTTAAGAAATTCCTAAGACTATATACCCTGGTGAATAACTGACTATTTACTTTCCATGTGGCAAATTCGATCAGACAACAAAAACTTTTTAACCTACTAGAAACATACAGTTCTGATGATAACCATATGGCCCCAAAAATTGGATATATAGTCCTGAAAAATATATATATATTCACATGCAAACTTAAAAGGTGGTAGAGATTTAGTACCTTATTGATTAAGAATGATCAAAATTAATATTATGGGCATTAAACAAAATATTGCCTTTTCATTTCAAATTAATATAAACAGAAGTACATAATTAATTATGAATAATTTAGTGGGTTATAGTTAGTATATTCCTGATTTAAGGTCTGTTACACACTAAAAGGTTAGCACCTTTCTAAACCTTTCAAAAAGGTCAAAGATGGACATAGTACTGACATGGGTTGTTTTTTTTTTTTTAATGTGCATGCGTATATGTTAATTAAATTGAAAATGTATATTTTACAGAAGTTGTATGGGCAAGCTAGCTAATATGGGCAAATTAAATAAATAAATAAAATTTACATAACTTTAAGGGCATACTGATCAGTAGTCAGAAGTGAGCTAGCTAGTGTCCATATATATATATATATATAGAGAGAGAGAGAGAGAGAGAGCGCATTGTGCATTGATGATTGAATAAAAACATTGTGGGTAATGGTGTGTGAAGCTTGTACCCTGATCCACACACCCTTACTAGACACACTTGTTGTATTCATAGGAAACATATATACATTTCTTTTTTATTTCCCATCCCTCATAATCTTTAATTTCCCATATCATCTCAATAAGCATTAGCATGCTGCATGCTGTCTCTTGCGCCAACTCCATCTACCTTCAACAATTCCCTACTAACTAACCCACTCCAATATCATATATATCGATCCTAACATCCATCAACTCCAAACTAGAGCAAATCAATTTCAAGTAATATATATATATATATATATCGATCCTAACAAGTAACATCCATCATAATTTGTTACGAGGTGATTATATACTTTGGACGGGACCCGGCATCGACTTGGGCTTGGATTTAGTGTTCAGGGTCGAAGCCGGGCCAGAAGGGTAGTACCAATATTTTCCAATTTAAATATTAGGCCGGAATGTAACCCTAAAATCATGATTAAGTCGATTAACTACGAGATATTATAATAATCAAACCAACCCAGAGAAGAAAAAACAAAATAGGAGAGTTGAACTTGCGAGACCTATAAATCACAGGCATGGCCTTAATTACTCTTAACCATGGGGCCTGCAAGTTATTCACAATGTATTGAATCTCACTATATTGTACTCCTTAGCTCCATTCCAAACTAAAGATACATTTCAAATATAACTTCAAGTTTTTTTTTTGTTTTTTCAAACATTTCTTTATCATTAATTTGAAATGTAGTACTAGTAACATGTTAGTACTCGATTTAGTTAGAACAAAAAAAAAACGACATGTGAGGCATGTCATTCTATAGCTTAAAATTAGAGTTGTATATCTAATATTGTTAAAACCGATTAATAAAGAAAATATATTTATCATTTTGGAAGGGCGGGCGGGGGGGGGGGGGGGGGAGTAGATCAATATAGGTAAGTATATAGACCCCCCACTTTGAGTTAGATGGAGAACTTTATATATATATATCCACACTAAACACCATTTGATAGTTGGTCGGTAATGCTTATTAACATTATGTATATGTTTTGGCGCCGATAGAAACTTGTTAATACTGGGTAGCATGCATATATATATATATATATATATATACACACACATATTCTTATATCAGGAGGAACAGAAGCTAGCTAGCCATGCTCTTAAACTAATGCGTGGAGGTGGAGGAGGAGTATTTAAATTAATGGATTAAACATCGTCAATCCCAAAGTTGGCCTTTGTGGGTTTTGTTATTTCGTTTTATCCTTTCCCTGTTCCTTGTCTATATATCTGCCTGCTGCGTACAGCACTACAGCTCACGTGCATGCTACATTAGTTTCCCACAATATATATATATATATATATATATATATATATATATATGTAAACTAAAACCACTACTACGACTCCGATCTTTATTGGGGATTAATCACTGTACGTATGTAGAACTAACTAACTTAGCACTCTTTTCGTTCGTTCCAACTTATAACTTAATTAGAGTTACCTTGACAAATGACAAATGACAAATATTTAAAAAAAGAATTATTTTTAAATTTATCTATAATTAATATTGGATAGAAATGAATATATATAATGATACTACTCCAAAATCTTGTTGCCTAACTAGAAACAATATATTTTAAATACAACTTATTTAATCAGAAACGTTAAAAATAATTTTATAAATTTGTTAATTTCATTAATGATATTTTTATTATTTAATTTTGGGATGATGACCACGTACAACCACACTATAATTCCGACTTAATTTATAGTAGTAGTAGTAGTAGTAGTATACTCCATAACACAATAATTGTGCATGTAAAATGTTGATAGTTGGATTGCATGCGTGGTTATATATTTGCATGTTTTTGTGTGAGCTTATATATATATGGGCGCACGTATACATGTTATTGTCTGAGTGTTTATCATATACTTAGGGGGTGTTTGATAAAAACTGAATGAATTTGAATCTGAATCTGAATGAACTGAATTTGAATCTGAATCTGAATGAGCTGAATCTGAATAAAAAAAACTGTTTGATAATTAATATGTCTGAAACATCTGAATAACAGTCTTTTACTATTTTACCCCTCTTAAAATAGTAAGGGAGAGATGGAATTGGAGAGAATGTCTATTTGCGTAAAAAAACCTTATTCAGCCCATTCAGGCTAAATTTTTTAAAGGAATCGCTCAGTCCTATTCAGCCCAATTCAGATTTTCAAACTCGTAAACAAACACTCTTACTAGCTGATTCGCTCAATTTTTTTTCCATTCAGACCCATTAAGCTGCTATCAAACAGCCTCTTAGTGTGCGCTCGTTAATTCGTTTATATATACTAGGAGTAGTACTTACTACATTTACCAGCTGCTTCAATTAATTAGAGAGAGTCGTCAATGGTCAATGGTCAATGAAAACTAAAGGTAATACTACTACCGTAATACTACTAATATTTAAATAATTTTGTAGTTAATCCAAATTAGTAATTCACATGCGCGCGTAGAAATTAATCCATCAACAGTACACATGCATGCACATATATATATATATATATATATATATGTGGCTATGAGGGCTATATATATACCTAGCTAAAGCTAAACCCTAGACTAGTTTCATGTGTTGAGCCGCCTCCTTCCTCCCGTGAGACTCCTCTGTCATCATTCTACCTACGTACCTGCCGAATTATATTGACTACAGTACTTGCGATTCATTTAAAATTAAATTATATGCAATACTCCTGTTCTAAATAAAATCTCATTTCTCAATTTTTTTTTAAAAAAAAGTTTTGATTTATTTTTATACTAATATGAAATGACTCAATGTCCTAAGTTTATTGTAAGATTATATTAATATAAATGTTATCATTATAACGTTTTATTATTTGAAAAAAGATAATCTAATTAAGTCATGTCTTAATCAATATTAACTTATAAAACTACTTTACAAAATGATGTAATTTTAAATAAATTTTGTAATAAATTCATGTTGCAGTACTAGTTAACTTTTCCAAGCTTATTTTTTTTATGTACTTTATAAATTAAAATATTTATATCTCAGTTACACCATTATGTCTAATTAAAGAAAAGAGAATTAATAAAAGTTTTTTTATCCAAACGGATGCAAACGACATAACATAATTTAACTGTTGTATCTAAATGAATCCGGAACTTGAGTTGTATTTAACTGTTTATTTGAAAACGGTTAACATAAGACAACAATTGAAGCCGTCATTACCTTTTCTAGTTCTTGCTAATTAAATACTCCATCCTACGACCCCATAGGTCGATACTATTATTCTATTTTAAAATCATAAATTTAAATTTGAAGTTGCCAGCAAATAAATACTAGTAATTAAAATCTTATCGAATTAGCTAAAGTACTCTATTATTATTACTACTACTATTATATACAAACATTAATTTAACATGAACTTAGTTTCGTATTTCAAATTTTCAATGATTAAGGTTCATGCATTTGTACCGTTGCTACATTGCTGATGGCCGGTACATTTAATCTGAGGAATCTAAATAAAAATCATTTAATGAGAGGACTAACACATAACTGTTATATGTATACATGCTTGCTTGATAATCTGTATATAGTATAGGTAAATTTAGAAATGATTTGTTGTATCTCATTTTTTTTTGCGTAAAATATTATGTACATATTATATTTTGATATTTTTTTCGTGAATTACTTTTTTTGAGTGGACTTTAGAATAAAAAATATTTGCGAATCTTGTGTGTGAATGGAATGAAATAAAACAATTTAAATACATGTGTTATGTTGGCATTTAAAAAAAATCATAACTCTTCATCTAATAGGATATCGTTAGTATTGACGCTAATCTTGTTTGCTTTTGTATTTACTCTATTTCAAACTCAAGTGACTCAATTTGATAGTGAAATCATCTTTTGTATGGAATATAGTAGATTCAAAGGAACTTGTGAAATTTTTGTGTGTAATTGAGTGTGCAAGTAGAATGCTATTTATATTGAATTAAAGTGGGTGGAATAAAATACTATGTTATATATAATCATGAAATATCAACAGTTGTCATAATTATATCAATCATTAATTTAATACTCCCTCCAGTCCCTTTATATCTGACGTTTTAGAGATTTTCACATATACAAATTTACTAGTTTAACCTTAATTAATACTATGATCTCATTTAATTCTCCATTCACACCAGACTTAATTCCACCATTTCTCTCTCTCTCCTTCCAAATTGGACTATCATGCGTGACAGAGTTCCTCCACGGCGGCGTCCCTCCGTTCCCACGTAAATAACCCCCACCAAACCCCCTAATCTTCACCTGAAACCCGTCTCGTATCGGCTGCCACTCGATGGCCAAGTCCTTCATGCTGTCCGGTATTGTTTGAAGAACCTTGTTTCCGGTCATGCCGAGAAGGAAAGGAGATGTGGAGGCGGTGAGATAGCGGTCGTGGCAGCTTTTGAGGCGGATCACGGTGGCGTTTGTATCAACAAACTCGACCAGCCACCGTGCTTTACGTGATGAACCATTACGGCTCTGGCGGACGGTTTTTTGGTCATCGTCGGCCACTAGGTATTTGTCCAGGTGGCTCCGAAGTCTAACAGCTGCTTTTTTGTTGAAGAACTCCATACTGATTATTTTGACAAATATGATGATGAATTGGACGGATATAGGTTAAGAAGAAAGTGTTTTTTTAGTACCTGAAGGCTGAATTAATGATGATTATTTTGACAAAAACTCTGTCACGGATCCACGCCGGCCGGATAGTGGGTTTGGAATGGGCTGGCTGAGAATGAGTGAGCCGGCGTGTCCTTATTATTATTGGAGTGGACCTCTGCGGTTCCATTACCGGAGTGAATCGCCTCCGATGACGGAGACGGTGATTCCGGCCGTTTATTGTCGTTGACTGTGGCTGTACCATTTTTGCTGCAACAATGCCCCATCAACGGCTACGAATCTCCGATCAAAGGGAAGAAGAATCCGCCGGCCAGATAACGTTATAGGTGTCTAGACAGAATCGACAGAAGTGTATATATATGTATGTATATATGTATGTATGTATGCACAGATGATTTTGGGTTTTGGGTTTGGTGTGGAATTGTGTGAGGGGCATGGTAATGGTGGTGGGTGAAAAAGAAATGGAGGAAAAGGAGAGAGAGAGAGAAGGAAAAATAGAGCAAAGAAGAAGAGGGAGAGGCGATTGTTGGATAGTCATTAACTGGTGATATAAAAGGAATGGTAGAAAAGAAAATAATAGTTAAAATATTTTTGATTTTGTAGAACGTTAAATATTTTTAAAAAAAATAATCACTCTAAAACGTCTAATAAAATGGGCTGAAGGGAGTACATTGTATCTTTAGTAATAGTATAAAATATGTGCTAAAAATTGTATTAAAAAAAGGGTTCTCTTAACATATAGCCTTAGGTACATGCTAAGCACACGGTTCAAGAGAATATTCTTTTGAACTGTGTGTATATTCTCTTAATTTTTGTATTTCCACCTAAATTCAAAGGAATATACACACAATTCAAGAGAATATTCTCTTGAACTGTGTGCTATGTGTTTAGCATGTACCCTTAGGACACACATGTTAAAAAATTTCTTAAAAAAAACAACCTTCTGGGAAATCGAATCATCAAATTTGAATTGTTCAGTTGACTCAAAGACCAACCAAAACGACTCAATATTTGTCTTGTTATATTTTGATATTAATTGAGTTTTGGAGATATATATATAGGTGCAGAGATTGCTTAATTATCAGAATAATTTTTTTTATAATAAAAGCTCTCGTCCTCCCAAACTAGCTAACTCCGACCTATCCTTTAATTCCTTTGACCTTCCCGATGCATTTTTCTTCCCATATACTCCACTACTACTAGTCTAACTTGAAAGAAAATATGGGAAAAAGATGATGTTATTAACATTGTCGCGCTCTTGTCGTTGTTAATCTTCGCTCTTATAAATCCTTAAAGAATACACATCCAAACAAACACACACATACATAAACATAAAATAATAGGAGTAAAGTAGCACAGAAGAGAGAGAAGAGATGAGAGAAAAATATTTTACTTCTTCCGTCCCAAATTATATGATCAGACTTTTTAGAAGTCAATTTGATATTTTTTCAAGTTAACATGCATGATTCATTTATAATAAGTATTATCTCCGTTTCATAATAAGTATTTTTTTAGTTTAAATCATACAAATTAATACACAAACTAAAATGATAAAAATACCCTTAATATATTTTCTTTGTTTTGTTTGACACTTTTTTTATTATCTTTTGGTCTCTCTTTCTCTTTCTTCAACATTTAACTTCTCAATAAATACGCAATAAATACAATTGGATGCATAAGGGCACATATGGAAAAATATTATAAAAATTGTATTGGAGTTCTAACACATCACTTATTTTGAGAAAAAATTGTTAAGCCTAAAAAAGCACTCATTGTGGGACGGAGGTAGTAGTATTTTTTAAGTAATTTATAATATTTATAATTATATTAACATAAATAAAATGAATTATTGTCAATTTAAATTTAAAATTAATTTTTCAAAAGTCAATATTGATATTGATGTTATTCTTATGTTTGTGTGTACATTTTGAATTCTCATCACTAAATAAGTTAAACTTTGCAGTGAATTTGGATTCAATGGAGTTAAAGGTAGTCAATTATTTATTGTATTTGTATAGACTAAAGTCGCATCTCTTCAGTGCAAAACACTCGAGGCAACTGTCAAAAAAATATACTACTTTGGGGCACTCTCTCTCTCCCCCCCACCCCCCGCGCCCCTCCCCCCTCCCCCCTCCCCTCTCCCCCCTCCCCCTTTCCTTTCTTTGATGTTTTCTGGCTCATCAGCGGAATACTATTTTTACATGTATTATTAATATTTTTATATGATTTAATTGAGATTCACTGTATTTTTATGTGAGAAAAAATTATATGAAAATATCAAATATATATAAAAAAATATAAGTTCTATTAAACAATATTGATATGCAAAAATTTGATGCATTTCGTAGTTACTTGAAACAGTCTTAAGGAATCTTTATTAATTGTGCATCTCGTACATAAATAGCTGAATTAGGATCCTCTCCGTTTCATAGTTTAGATTTAAAATGTGTTGAAATGTGATGTCATGCTGATGAAAGAGAGAGATGATGAGAAATATACAAAAAATAAAAACTGTTCGTTTCATTTAAAATGGAAAATATCTTAGTCCAAACTAACTAGGTCTATGCGCTCTGTGAGGACACATACATAATTACATATATTACACCCCTAGCCCTCGATCTGTTCAAAAAAATTATTACCTCCGTCCCATAATAAGTATTTTTTAACTTAAATCACACATACCAATACACAAGTTAAAATGATAAAAATACCTTTAATATACTTTGTTTGAGATTTTTTTTATTGCATTTTGGTCTCTCTTTCTCTTTCTTCAACCTTTCAACTCCCAATAAATACCATTGGTTGCATAAGGGCACATATGGAAAAATAGTGTAAAAATTGTATTGAAATTCTAATACATCACTTATTTTGGAAAAAAATATTTAAGCCTAAAAAAGCACTTATTGTGGAACGGAAGTAGTACTACTTTGCATTTAACTAAAAAAATGTTACTCTATTTTAGTAGGGTTGCAAATGAACAGTGATTGGTTAGAATATTTTATTTCGCAAAATAAACTTTATGCTGCTCTCTATTTTTTATTTTTTATTTTTGCTAAATATATGTAGCTCTCTCTATGTTAGAATGTTCGCATGACCAGTGGCGGAATCAGAAATTTTTGGGAGGAGGTCAAAATATACTTGCAAATCATGACATCGGCAATACGAACTACAATGGCGACAACCGACGACGACAATAGCAGTGATACTAATACCAACGTAACAAAGGCCGGAATGGAGCCAACAGAGCAGGGTCATATGACAATGATGGAATGATATGGAGCCAACAGAGCTACAATGGTGGAATGATATGGAGCCAACAGAGCTACAATGGTGGTCATGCAGAAATGGAGCCAACAGAGCAGGGTCATATGACCCCCCGCCTCCCCTAGTTCTGCCTCGGCGCATGACAGTTACCGATAAGGGTGAGAAAAGAAAAAGAATTGTTTTATTATATTTTCCGTCACTTAGATACTGTCACAAATTAATTTCAAAGGGTTGATCATTTCTTCTTCTCTTTTTTTTTTCCTTCAAAAATTTAAGAAAAATATTAATGTAAAAAAGACGTGAAAAACACAATAGATCATAAATATGACAATAATTAGCTTTTGTAAAATAACCAATATAACCATCCACAAATGTAAGTTTGCTGCTTCCATTAAGAGTCATGCTACTATCACATCAAACAATCACATAACGCTCACATACTGCTGACGTGGCATTATGTGATTTGTTGTTGACATGACCCACTTAACTCAACAACAAATCACATACTGCTACCTCGCAGTATGTGAGTATTATGTTACTTGTTTTACGTGATAGTAGCATTATTCTTCCATTAAATTAAATAAAGGAATTGCTATTTGTCCTTCTCACATGAACAAGAAATGAGTACCACCCTCGTATAAGAAGTACTGCTACCTGGTAAAAAAAAAAACTGAAAATTACACTCCCCTTAAATAAAAGTGGAAAGACAGAGGGTGATTATTTCTTTATCTTTTATCTGTTTCTTTATATCCCTTGTGGTGTAAAGTGGGCAGTTTGGAGTGGGTGGAAGTTGAGGGTGAGATTAAAGTGGCAGCTTTGATTGGCAGTTGCATATTCCATTGACAGCAAAACAGACATAATTCTCATCATTAAAAAGTAAACTCCCTGAAAATGCAGCAATGTCTTTCTTCTGGGTAGAAGACTGGTCATCACACACTGCCCTGTCGTCCTAGTGTTTTGTCCTCCTACACCAATTGGCCATGTGGTAAAAAAAAAGAGGGTGCCCTTAGACACCCCATAAGGACACTTGGACCCAAAGATAAAATGCAATGCTGTGAAAATGTAACTTTGATCATTACTCATTTTTACACCAATCACATAAAAGTTTCATGCATTTTTTGCCCCCAACACTGAAAAGACATGGTCATTTTTACCCAACTAAGCTTCCAAGATTTTATCTCCATTTTCCATGGTCTCACAAAGATGGAACATTTCAAGGACTGCAACTTGTGACTGTGTCCCTACCATAATTGGAAGCAAATACACCTTAGTTTTTTTCTACTAAAAGTAGAAATATGTAAAATTTGCTTGATTTGGTTACTTTAATGTGTTTTTAGGACCCATGTAAATATAACAAGGACAAAACATGCACTATTGGGAGTCTAATCTCTGTTTTAAAGTTCTGCTACATATATTGTACTTCACAAAACTTATTTCAATCTCATGTGCAGGAAACAGAACTATTTTTGTTTGTATCACTATTATTCACTAGTACAAATACTGTGTAATAACAACAACTCTCTTTGATTACAACTAAGAAACTGGACAATACATTAGACCATTTGATTTTTGTGAGTTTCATATGGCCTGCTGGAAGCTGCATTACTATGCTTTTTGCTCCCTATTTTGGCACATCAAACAAAGAGCAACCCAAAAATGGGAGGAAATTTTTTCCTTCCAACAGTGGGTGTTGAACATCCATCTACTCCTAAACTAAAACTGAAGAGTAGGTAGGAGATAGTTGATGTTTCCTTTTCTTTTCTTTTTTAGGGTCCTTCAATTCATGTAGTTGCTCTAGCAAAAGATCAGAGCAAATATTAGTGAAAAACGACTAGTTTTTATATGTATGATTCATGGCAAGTACAAGCACAAATGTCTATGTTACAATATCACAGGGAGGGAGAATACATACTGGAAACTGAGTCATAAAGTAGCACACGACTCTAGTTAGAATATATTAGAGAGCCTTTGTATATTTGTCAAAGTTTCACATTCCATATAAAGAATGGTCACCTTTTGTCCCCTCAACACTAGAATAGCTTTCTCTCAGCCTTTGGTGTTAATTTTCTTAAGAGCTCCTCGCTATTATTATAAAGATTAAAGACTCTTTCTTTACTCCCAACCATCTCCTCTAGGCATAATATCCATGTCTGCCTTTTGATAATATATGGAAATGATCACTTGTTAGATATGAAAATGATCACAAATTAGTGCTTAGGCTAGATAGTTGATGTCGGTCGTCAAACTTCGAAGAATAGGATGCTTTTACCAGTATGTTATGATGGCCTTGTAGTGGAATTTTTAGCATGATGTTTAGCTTTTCAAGCTAAAGCCCTTGAGAAAAAATTTGAAAAAGAAAAGTAAAACTATTGTGATGATACTAATCTTCATATGTGTGTGTGTGGAGAGAGAGAGAAAGAGGGAAAGAAAGGAAGATAAAGAAGTTGAAGTCATTTGGCAGAGAGTGTTTGGAATCTTATTCAAGCAAAGGATGCTCTTACTGTGGCAGAATTTGACAAAAACCTATCATGCAAAAATTTGAGGTCCATTTTAGCTTTTGTTAAAAGACATAATGAGACAAAAAAAAAAAAAAGGAAGAAGAAGAAGATGAAAGAAAACAATAAAACAGAACAGTAAGGCAGCTAAGAAAGAAGAAGAAGAAAAAGGAAACAAAATTTCCTAAATCAGGGCTGACACCTCATCATGGAGATTTACTGGTACAAGTGATGAAGGCTTGTCTCTAATCTAGATTCCAAAGCCTAAATTCAAGGGGATTGAAGCATTGGTAATTTAGGTCTTGGCATTGACTGAAGGCATTCCTTTTGGAGGGACAGTTTCCAGGGAATCAGAATATATCGCACCAATCTGTTTGAGAAGATGATTCCCACCCACCAAGATCTAGAGAAAACATTTTACTAAACACAACAAATTATCATTCTGTGTTAATCTTTAGACTGAAATTTAGTTGGCTAAGTTATTAAGAATCAATCAATAAACATAATATTCAACAACACATGTATAGTTAAAGAAGATACTGAGATTAGATGACCCCCCACTAATCTAACTATGTACTAACAGGAATAGTTCCTAACAAGAATCTGGTAGTTAATACAATTTAAAAAGTCAAACTAAAATTCGTTTTCATTTCACCAGGATAAAAATTGGATGAATGTGACCCAAGGTATAATTAAGTCTCTCAGATCCTCGATAAGACACCCTCCACTTCTTTTTCATTTTTGTTCTCTTTTACTCTGCACTTTTTCAGAATATTATTGATTTTTGAGCAATGCTACTGTCACATAATTTGTGTCACATGAAGCTCACATACACACACATGCATATTTGTTGGTCCTGCATGTCACGCAAGGCCCACAGTATGTATGTGTATGTATGTGAGCATTATGTGACCCAAAATTATGTGATAGTAGCATTATTTTTGATTTTTCTCATCTTCTCTTCGTAGAATGACAGTCATAAGTGACAGTGTGACACTGACACCCTTATAAAATTTTCCTAAACTAGAGAGAGAAGTATAACTCAAGTAGAAGAAAAAACTAAAATGATGTTATCCAATGTACATCATGAAGGGGAAACCTCTGTATTGTTATGTGAGTATGCATTCATCAACTCACATGCAAATACACACAGAGTAAAGCAGCATTATATTGGTTGTAAAACTTTCTTGTCGTTCCAAACACATGAAAGCATCCAGGGAGGAAAGGTGTGTTCTTTTTTCTCAAGTATTGAGTATGTTCATGGCTACAACATATAGATATAGCCATAGGATAAAAACATGTAAGGATCACTTGTCTCTAGACTTTCAGAGTATGGTCATTGGAAGCATGGTGTATGGTCCAAAATGGAGGGGCTATGTATTCACAATACTACTCTTTTTCTAATTACCATATATCAAAGTTTTTATCGAGTTCAAAAACAGGAAATATGAAAGGAAACAAAAGAGACAAATATTGGAAGCACTTCATTGAGGGAGGATGCTACAAGGCTCCAACAGGGGTGCCGAAAGCCAAACAACTTTTTGGTCTTAGCAACCCATTTAAGGGATAAGGTATTAAGGTTGGGAGTATCAGATTAGTTTAGCTAGTATGGTTGGTGCTTCAGTATACTAGTCCAATCATTCAGTTCCTAGGGCATAATAATATAGATACCTCTTGGATTCCCTCCTAGATTTTGACTTTCATAACAAATTCCAATAGCCCTTTCCAATGTTTATGGCTTTACTTATAAAAAAAACCTGATGAACTAGGACTACTATAATCATTCACACCAGATGACTCTGTCTTTGTGACCTAAACTTGATATATAATTTTCTTTCAGTTAAGTATATAAGAGCATAGATTCTGGTGGGTTCTTTAGGTTTCCCTTGTGATATATTTTAAAGAATCTTTTCAAGAAACTCCGAGATTAACTCAGGAAAAAGAGTCAAGGTAGGGATATCTGTTCTGACTATGGATCAAAGCTTCTCACCGAAAGGGATTTATTCAAGAGATTACAAAGAAAAGAGAAATACGGAGGCGTCTGACTAGGTTTTTGGGACCCATTATTGCTCCCATTTGTATTGATCATGTCTCTCTTTTTGATGCTAATTTATGCCTCAACCTCATAACTTTGTCCACCACGTACCCTCTCTCCATTTCAAGCAGGCTTTTATAGAAAAAACCCTTTACACACACAGCTGTACGTAGTGTTTTATCTATCCTTTGATGTATATTTTTCCTTGGCATGGTGTTGGGTGTATGTTTTCTTTTCATGCAAAACTTAATATTTAGACAGTTCTCATATTTTTTCTGCTCAAGTAATGACACCCTCTAGGAGATAAACCTATAATTGAATTAGTAAATTATATATGCATGCACAAAGAAAGTACTGAAGCATAATTCATGATGAATTATCAAATCAAAATATAACAATAAATGAATGAATTCCTTTGGTTATTTTCTTGATTTTGATAAGTAACATAAATCCCCCACTTAAGACTTTTAGTTTTAAATAGAAGTATCGGCAACACCTAGTTGTTTGACTTATTTTAGGAACTGTATGATCATTTTTTTTCTTAGTCATGCAGATCTGAATGGGGGAAGATCACTATTCACTACCTACCGGTGAGAAATGAATTGAGACTTCAATCTCAACAGTAACACCCAAAAAAAAACAGAGATGGGAAAAAAAAGTCTTGATGCAACTAGAAAAGGTCTTGCTTCTAGAACTAACTTTTAAAAACAATAGTTATAGTCTACCTTCAACATTGTAGATCTGAAATAATGGGGTAAAAGAGGCCAATTATATAACTAATGTAATTTGTTTCATTCTACAGTGTGTTGCATGCTTCTTATTCTGGTCAAAAGCATGCTACTTTAAATTTGTTTCAAAGACGAGTCATCCTTGATTCTAGTAAACAATGCCTACAAATCATCCTTGATTCTAGTAAACAATGCCTACAAATGCATGGCAGACCGCAATTTTTGTTTTAATTGTTAAAGAGTAATTCAACACTTGCTCCAAGTAAATGAAACAAAACATGAAACATAGTAATAAATTAGTTCATAACACATAATTGGCTATCTATTATATTAATTGTAACATGATATACTGTTTGTCTTAGGTGGTAATATAATAATCTTTCCTTTCGCTTCAAGTCAAAACTAATAAAGATAAAAAGTTCTTATAGAATCATTGCTTAATTCAAACTACTTGCCGAAAGCCTAGAACTTATTTAAGTAAGACTTGGAATCACTGTTTCCCCAACTTGACTTCATAATAATCATTTCCTAATGAAGAACTCTCATAATTAGGCTTTTTGGATCTTTGGGTAAGACTGGTAGTCTAACAACCTTCAACTGTTCAAGGGAGATTGAAGAACTAGTTGTCTTTTTTCTTTTGGGTTCCATGCTTTAAGGCTCGGGACATTGCCATTAACGACTTGGAGGCTTTAGCTATGCCCACTCTTCAGTTCGACATGGCATGACCTTTAGATCATGATCTTTTGTAATTTCTTATTTCCTGTTTCAGAGAACTCATTTTCATGTATATTTCAGTTATCAGAATAAAGTTTCTTTAGCATTATTAGTTGTCTTTAACTTGAATTCTTCATTATGACCATATATTTAAACATTAAATCATAGGCCATTCAAATTAATACTTCAAGACAATGATGTGCATAATATAACAAAAAACATGAAAACTTCAATCAAAAGCATGTTTTTCGATTTCTCGCAAACTAACCCTTGAATCCATACTTTTAAAATAAGAAATTGTCCAAATATAAATAAAAGTTTGGTATTTTATTTATAATCAGTTTGCTTTTAACGAAAAGCATAACGTTTCAAATTTCACAAAAGAAAGTCATAATCTCTCTCTTTTTTCTTTTTCTTTTTTAAAAAAAAGATCAGTCTTTCTTTTGCCGAAAAAAAAAAAGCAAAACGCTCACTACTTTTAGAGATAAAGTGTAACTTTTCAGGTTTGAGGACTTATAATCAGGTGTCTCGATCACTTTTAAAGTTGAAAGCATAACTTGTCTGGTCCGAGGACATAAAGTCAGGTGCATCATTCACTTTTGATGATAAAGTGTAACACTCGGTTGAGGACTTATGATCAGGTGCCTCCATTTTGCTTTTAGTGATAAATCATAACACTTATGTCTTATACTTTAGTCGTGCCAATTTTGGCATATAGGGTTTCATAAGGGCTTAAGTTGAGTGCCCCATCACTAGGTCATCCAATTTCTTGGTAAGTGCAATCTACGAGGACTTGAAATCGGGTGCCTCATCATTTGACTCGTCTAATTTCTTGGCAAGTGTAATCTATGAGGACTTGAAATTGGGTGCCTCGTCACTTGAGTCGTCCAATTTCTTGGCAAGTGTACTCTACAAGGACTTGACCACCGTTTAGAGTGGATCACCATCTTGGGTGGATTTTTAATTCATCAATTCTAGTGCATTCACCCTTAGTCATCCAATTTCTTGGCAAGGGATATTCCCGATGACTTAAACCGCCATTTTCGGAGGACCACGGGTGAATTTTTGATTCATCAATTCTTATGCCCCCTCCCATGGTCATCCGATTTCTTGGCAAGGTATACTCTTGAGGACTTAAACCACCATTTTTGGTGGACCACCATCTCAAGTGAATATTTCATATTCTCATCTCTACAGTTCAGAGATCTTTCGATGTTAGAGCCAGTATTTCTCGCCACTTGCCTTAGTTTTAATCATCTTGATCATCACGATAACCAAAGTTCGATCAGAAAATCACTTCGGAGCTCGTAAAAGAGTGTGCCTCCTATAGGCCGAACCCTAGGAAGGGCACCCTTGAGTTCTTCTTTTGCTTATTTTTTCCGTTCTTGTCCTCGTTTTGTTCGGTAGTTAATCTTGCGTCAATAAAGGAACTCCATCGGAATAAGTTTGAAGAGTTGAACCCTTAGAGGGTTTTTGAGCTCAAACATCCTTCAGGGTCTCTTGTGGAGTTGCTTCTTGGCCACTTTCAATATTGAGTTTGTTAACCCCTTCGCCTAAATCATCCTCCCAAGACCATTTGAAAAGGTTCAATTAAACTCGTTCGCCAACTCCGGAGGATGCCCTATCGAAAATATTTCTCCATAAATATTATCCGATAACCTATAATAGAACCAGATGTGTTAATCATATGGCATTTATATATTAACACATGTGTATATATGTACGAACAAAAAATAGGTAAAGAGAAAGTGAGAGTTGTCTCTCATTCTTTGCGTGCAACACGGCTCCTGAATGTACTTCTCTTGGTTTGAGAAGAAGGAATTATGGAGTTCATCATACCCCCAATTTTCTTTACTTTGAAAAATCGAAAGTAAAGAAACCTTCTTGAAATACTTCCTCAAATATTTATTTTTTTTGCTTGGTTGTTGTAATCAGTAGACTTCTGACTCTTGTCGCTGCAATTAGAGTTTTAATGTACTCTTTTTAGCTCTAGTGGCATTCACTAATGAAATCGTTGTTGGCATTCACAAATTTTTTCGCACTACATCGACTGGAAAGTCAAATGATCAGCAGTTCATTTGCCTACCCCAGCGAAGTTTTCAAATGGAGGATTACAAATTAATATCTTGTCCAAAACATATTCCGGGCGGGAATACATTACAAAACTTTACAAACTTCCAAGCTCTTGTTAGTGTGGCTGCTATAGAAACCAAATTCATCAGTTGCGACTTGGGTGTTGGGGCCCTTCAAAATTTTATCATTTGATGAGCTTCTACATAGCCAGCAGCTGCATCATAGCCCCCAAGACCTGTAACAGAAGCTTCCGAAATTCAAGAAAAAACTGCTTTAACAAAATATCTAACTCAAGCTTAATTCAACGCAAATATATAAAGATGTATACATATAGATATAGGCTGTCATTCCCTGTATCTTAGGAAGAATGAAATATAGGAAACCCAAATTTAGTGCAGCTTCAGTAGACTTGTACCCCGAGATTTCTTGGTTGAATGTATAGCGCAAACAATTCAATATTTAATATTGACGCCGCGTAGGCGGAGCCTCAGCAACACTCACGCGGGTTTGCCTGCCGTCAAGGTTCTGCACATTAACAGTTTGAAAGTATTATTTAAAGCAAAACCCAAACAAAATATTCAAAATTACCATATTCGGTCTACTACCATTCATATGCATACAGACTATATCAAGTCCAAGAATTTTTTCTTACAGCAATAACTAAACAGACTACAAAGAACACGAGAATTGAAACAGATGCAAATGACTATATAACTGTAAATAGATACATCTTTTAACTGGCATAGTTTTAGAGGAAATACATCCACTCTTTTATGTAAGAAAACAAATAAAATGAGGGATAACCAAAGGTGTCAACCCATGGTTATATTCCATGCACACTCGATGGAAAGTGGCTGCAAGTCCATAGTGATCCCAAAAAAAGTGCCAAAAATTACTCAAGTTTGGCAGAAGTAATGGTTAATTCAAATTTACAGGCTATTAAGAATCACAAATGAGCAGCGCACAAGTAATTGCAGTTGCTCTAGTATTCCCATACAGATCATAATACATTGAATGATTTTACGGATAGTTGAAAGCATATGAAAAAAACATGTATTTTTGACAGCAAAAAGTATCCCTGAAGCAAATCAAAATTCATACTAGCATTAGTGCATAAATTTTTAAAAAGTGCAGAGAAAACTTGCAACTGTTGTATCCTGCAGAACTAATATAATGATCATTCAATTAACTTAGAAGTAAACTTCCAGTCTAACAGTTGATTATAACAAAGGGCTATGAATAAAAAAATATGATAAGAAAAGTAAACAAGATCACTTACAACACCATTCAATGCATCAATTGCACGATTGACCTCATCAGCAGAACTGTAAGTCACAAATCCAAAGCCCCTTGATCTACCACTGTCCCTGTCATAGACCACCTTGGCTTCCATAACTTTTCCTTGTTCACTGAACAAGGTTTCAAGCGTCAAATTGTCAACACCCCAAGAAAGATTTCCAACATAGAGCCTGTTGATGTTATTGAAACTTCTCCCACCACCCCTGGGTGCTCTAAAATGGTTATCTTCTCTGGGAGGAGGAGGCCCAGAATTCACCCTCAATGCTCTTCCCTCAACTTCCTGCCAAATGCCACGATTTTTAGCTTGGATGTAGAAACCCACTTATCAATCATTGACTTTAGCATATAAGCACAAATTGCACACGTCAATTGAGATAAGCTACAATTGATGTTAAGATTCAGACTCAAGAAAGGAAAGGACACACATTTCAGAAAATTGGAAGACACACATTTCAGAAAACTGGTGTCCTTTTAATCATATCTTTCAACTTTGAACTCATTGATGAACTTTAAAAAGTGAAGAACCTTGTATTGGTTTATATACTGTCAAAATAATTGCTGAATATCAAACTCCTTTTTGTTGTGAGGTACAGATAAGTAGAACTCAAACTTCACAGGAGGAAAAAATAAGACAGAACAATGGTATACTCTTGAGGACTTAAACCACCATTTTATGCCCCCTCCCATGGTCATCCGATTTCTTGGCAAGGTATACTCTTGAGGACTTAAACCACCATTTTTGGTGGACCACCATCTCAAGTGAATATTTCATATTCTCGTCTCTACAGTTCAGAGATCTTTCGATGTTAGAGCCAGTATTTCTCTCCACTTGCCTTAGTTTTAATCATCTTGATCATCACGATAACCAAAGTTCGATCAGAAAATCACTTCGGAGCTCGTAAAAGAGTGTGCCTCCTATAGGCCGAACCCTAGGAAGGGCACCCTTGAGTTCTTCTTTTGCTTATTTTTTCCGTTCTTGTCCTCGTTTTGTTCGGTAGTTAATCTTGCGTCAATAAAGGAACTCCATCGGAATAAGTTTGAAGAGTTGAACCCTTAGAGGGTTTTTGAGCTCAAACATCCTTCAGGGTCTCTTGTGGAGTTGCTTCTTGGCCACTTTCAATATTGAGTTTGTTAACCCCTTCGCCTAAATCATCCTCCCAAGACCATTTGAAAAGGGTCAATTAAACTCGTTCGCCAACTCCGGAGGATGCCCTATCGAAAATATTTCTCCATAAATATTATCCGATAACCTATAATAGAACCAGATGTGTTAATCATATGGCATTTATATATTAACACATGTGTATATATGTACGAACAAAAAATAGGTAAGGAGAAAGTGAGAGTTGTCTCTCATTCTTTGCGTGCAACACGGCTCCTGAATGTACTTCTCTTGGTTTGAGAAGAAGGAATTATGGAGTTCATCATACCCCCAATTTTCTTTACTTTGAAAAATCGAAAGTAAAGAAACCTTCTTGAAATACTTCCTCAAATATTTATTTTTTTTGCTTGGTTGTTGTAATCAGTAGACTTCTGACTCTTGTCGCTGCAATTAGAGTTTTAATGTACTCTTTTTAGCTCTAGTGGCATTCACTAATGAAATCTTTGTTGGCCTTCTGTTGTTGTCGGAGGCACACTTTGAATGTATTTAGCCTGAAAAGTTTGCACTTGTATCAATTGTTGACGAATGAAAGCTCCTCATTTTATGTTGTGACTTATGCATCTCGTATATCATGGACCTCATCATTCCTTGTCCCTCGAGTGCATCTTTCAACATCTCCATCTACATATCGTTCATTGTTAGCTGGTCTTCAACCACTTCTTCGCCTTGAAATACTTCCTCAAATATTTATTTTTTTTGCTTGGTTGTTGTAATCAGTAGACTTCTGACTCTTGTCGCTGCAATTAGAGTTTTAATGTACTCTTTTTAGCTCTAGTGGCATTCACTAATGAAATCTTTGTTGGCCTTCTGTTGTTGTCGGAGGCACACTTTGAATGTATTTAGCCTGAAAAGTTTGCACTTGTATCAATTGTTGACGAATGAAAGCTCCTCATTTTATGTTGTGACTTATGCATCTCGTATATCATGGACCTCATCATTCCTTGTCCCTCGAGTGCATCTTTCAACATCTCCATCTGCATATCGTTCATTGTTAGCTGGTCTTCAACCACTTCTTCGCCTTGTATGCCTGTATTTGTTTGTCCAGCGTTCGTAGGTCGTTGATCAGTCATGTATGAGATCCGGTGAGGTAATACTCGTGGTCGGTTAAACTCTACCCGTAATTCTCGTTCTGCGCATACCCTTCATGAATTGTGGGCATACCCTTCACAAATTCTATACCTCCCCAACAAAGTCGCCAAAGAAATGTAGGCAAGGAAATCGTACTTTGCTAGGGTTAGGGTTTCGTGTTAGGATGAGAGAAATCCACGAAAAGTACGAAATTGACTGAGGAATTGAAGAGGGGAGAAGAACAGGTAAGCAATTACTCTAATAACATGTGGTAGAACTCCTAGGATCCAATAGTCTTCTTGAGTATCTAGGATTCAGAGAACCTTCTTGAGTTTCTAAAGTTCAGAAAGAATCAAAAGGTCTCTTCTATTAGAATGGAGGGAGTATTTATAGAGTATCCTAGAAAGTGATCACAAGCCCAACACATGTCTGGGTTGTGTGCCTGACATGTGATCTCAAAAAAAAATTCAGAAATACCCTTAGTTACTCGAGTAATGACCAAATCGTCATGTCCTTCTAGCCACCAATCCAATCCCTCAATCAATTTCCAAAATGAGTTGCCTCCATGAGTCTTTTACCTCAAGACTCGTGGAAGCTTCTCTCAGGTCTCGCTCATTTATTTTCGGCCTTTCCGTCTTTTCATTCAATTCTTTAGGTCGCACATGAACTCTAATTTGTACTTGGGCTCACAGAACCAAAAAAAATGCATGATTGTATTGTCTGAAGCACAAAATCTTGCTTTCCTTGATACTCATTGCTTTGTTTCCACATTAGTAAAACACATTTTAAACCTTTCTCACTTTCAATTCACTAGGCTTAATAACTTTTTGCTCCTAATCACACAGAAAAACAATAAAGACATTTTTATGGATCAGAGTATCCTTGGCTCTTAAATATATGAAACCCTTTCGCATGTAATAGCATCAACTTCAATTGAATAAAAGTTAGGACGCTTACTTAACTGCTATTCCAAATTAAGAAAACCAATGGCCTTTAATATTCCAAAAAATGTCGAGGTGTGTGTGTGTGTGTTTGCCCGTGTAATGTTAACTAAAATTTACATTAAATGTTGTTTGATATTAACACAAACAGAAACGGCACAATATACATAGCGTAACAGTTTTTGCTTCAATAATTTGAATTACTTCTGAAAAGAAAGGTACATATAATAAATTAATTGTATAGGTGAAGGACTAAGAGGCAAAAGCTCGTTTAGATCATAAAATGTCTTACCTGAACTAAAGTGGATTAGGCATGATTCTTGGTAGCCTATGGACATCCCAGCATTTTGCATTATTGTAGCATACAAGTATTCTGCCCTGGAAACATAGATCTACACAATTAGAGTTTTTCATAAGTGAAAATTATCAAAGCATCAACTTTTCAGTTGGTCAATTTATTAACTAAGCTTAGGCATTTTAACCTTGCTACTAGAAATGGAAAAAAAAAGATAACAATTTATGATTTTAAGGAGGGGCATACATGTATATTGGTCGAGCATAAAATTATTCCCTTGCAACTTTTGTAAATAAAACATAGTTCAGTGTTCACCTAACATGTGTGAAAGTCCAGTGTGGACATTATCGGATCCTAATTGACCATAAATCTCTGTAGGCTTGTTGTCATTTTGTACTGAAGTTTTAACTGATGAATTGGTAAACAAGTGCTTCGTTGGTTTTATTTCAGCCAGCGCATTTCTTTAAACCCGAGTAAGCTATCAGCAGCAAAGCCATTTTGCTGAAAGCCAGATATAATCGAAGATCATGATATTGCATTAAACTCGGGATTTCAATAAACAAACCGCATGCATCCTCGACCCACGAAGCTGGACATAGGGCAGTAACAATAGATGTCCAGCTGACATCATGTCAATTGGCATCAATATGAAAAGCTTCAACCCAACATGTATATTATTTCTTAGTTATAAACCCTGATCAGGGAATTCCAAGAAAAAGAAGTCCTTTCAGGCATTTCATCGAACAGGTACCTTGCGTCCCCAATCCTGTTGCTTTCTTTGGAACGCTGCATCATTATTTACTAACAAACAGAATCCCTATGACCCATTTACCTTGCGTCCCCAATTCTGTTGCTTTCTTTGGAACACTGGATCATCACATACTAACAAACAGAATCCCTATGACCCATTTGATCAATCTAACGATCAACTTCTCCTTTCAGCGAGTAATCTGATCTTCTTTTTGTCAGGGTCACAATATCATTTTTAAGGACTATAAACTGTGGGAATTGATCTTTCCACAAGAAAAAATGTTTATTAAATGGGGTCACAATATCATTTGTAAGGACTATAAACTGTTTGATATGTTTTCTATGTACGCGATATTAATACTTCACTCCAAAGACATCTCTGTAGATTGGTCCACATTTATATTTTGTTTTACGGAGTTGATTTCAATTTTTAGTGTTTGCGCTCCCAAATTTTAGGAGGGGCATTTCAAGAATCCCCTTCATCTAACACTCGTATTGTATTTTTTTGGTCTGGAGACTTCTCAAATATAGTATTGATTTGAGGTTTTTAGTATAATAAATGGTTTTGAAAGTGTTATTAGAATTGGCCCAGGTTCCTAACATCTAAAGGCGTTTGAACATGGCGGCCGAGGTTCCGTACATATATGAAGATATTTGAATAATATTGGTGGAGGTTCAGTCTTGCAAAGTAGCCCTACCACGGGGTAACTCATTCCATTGGACAAGATGTAAAATGGTGAATACTAATAATAATGAAATGAACAAAGAGAGAGATTTCTTACATAAAAAGATCTCAAATATAAGACCAATCCGATTGCATAAAAGGAAACATATTTGTATTATTTATTCACCAAACAAAGTGAATTCCATAGGAGTCTTATGTGTACAAATCATGATGCAGCATCAAGCAGAAGTAGCTGTCATTGTATTAAAAAAAAAAAAAAAAAAAAAAACAGATTTAACTACCCTGGTGGAACAACCCCTAAATGCTGAATCCACAACATATTGCCCAACAAGATTAGTATACCTCTAAAGCCTGTAGTCTATGCGGTACACTAGCAAAAGTGATCAGTGAAGCTATATATATACCTACAGATAAAACACAAATATTGTCCCACAAAAGCATGTAGTCTCGTTTCACCGATCATTCAACCGAGAAATCAGGTTCAACTGGTTTTTGTAGTGAACTGAGGAGGTCAAGTTCAGATCCAACCCTCAAGCTTCCACCTCTTTTGCAGCTTGCTGCTAATGTCGCTGCATATATGGCTTGCCCCGATGCCACCGGGGGTGATTGCCAGCCTGTTTGTTCAGAAGCAGGTTCGCGTTGAGGGGACACACGAGACACGTAACCCTCCTTAGCCTTAAGCTCAGCTGCCTCTTTGAGTCTTTTGTATCTAAACCAAGCTGCTTGTATAAAGCATGCAGCCCAAGTCCTCCATTGGTGGGAATGGAACCTGAATGTGTGCCTTAGTTGTTTGCTGTGAAGCTTACGATATTGTGATGCTACAAACTTCACGTCCTCTGAAACGAGAGCAAATGCTTCGACTTCAGTGATGGCTGTCACTGTTCGTGTAGATGAGGGGAGGATGATGCTCGGGCGTGGGTCCAAAGCCCATGTTAGTAGCTCTTCGCCACAGAAGTCACCTGGACCAATACGACATGAATTCAAGAACCCTGTGCGGCCTCCACCAGTAGTGTAAGAATCGAGGTGCCCTCGAATAATGAAGAGCATTTCATTCACAGGATCACCCTCACGGACGAGGCCGGTATCTGGGGTGCATAAAACTGGTTTCAGCCTTTCACATATTGCGTCTAGAGTACTTTCATCCATCTGATCAAACAGCGGGACCTATTTACATTAATAATCAGAAGACCAGAATCAGATTAGGTTCAAATTGTTAGCATCTACTAATAATGTGAAGTTCGGTGTGAAAGTCAACCCACTAATTGAATGATTTAAGTATGGAGTTCTTGAAATAGTTATATATATATCATTGTAACAATATATAGCATCAATAAAATGAAGCCATTAATAAAAATAAAAATTAAAGATATGGTTGTACTTTGGCCATATCTAGTCAACAAATTAAAAGATGAGATCTTTGTATGTGAAAGGAAGGGATGGAAAATAAGGCTCACACGTCGAACTAGATCAACGCAGAGATGACGCTTGATGTCACGTCGGATATCCAAGGGAAGGCCTTTGAGAATAGCTTCTTCATCGACTCCATGAGTTGTAACCCATTTATACAGATCATACCTGCGGACACTCTCCTTCAGTTCAGATGGCAACTGCCTGTGATGCATCCATTGTTCTGTATCAGTTCTTTTGATTCTCCACTCTTCTAGTCGTACGGTCGTGGATTGGAGGTATGTCTTTCAATGACCAATATAACAAGAAAATGTTAGGAACAGACCAAAACTTTAGCTGCGAATACTACTCATTCAACTTCTTCAAACCATGTTAAAATTAGCTTCTAATGGAATATAGGATAATACTTCAATTACTTGAAATATATAGGCAGAGAAAAAAGGTACTGTAATGAATGAAGCTTTTTCTCAAGCACAAGTAATATTTATTAGCATGCAATGAAAAGCCATGCTTCTGCTTCTTCTTCTTCTTTTTTTTTGGTACACAAACATATATTTTGGACCATAATAGAGACTTTTAGTACTGTCCCTATGTTAGACTTACTTGCATATTCCCAATAATCAAAGCGAAAAGCACCAACCCAACAATTGCAATGATAATAGAAAAGTTTATTTCTCCAATGTAAGTGCTTGTGGAAAGGTTCTGCCCAAGTGAGCTGCATAAAAATCACAAATGTCAGAATATGAAGTACATCAAGCAAAATTATCACAACTGAAAATTGTAGGTTAAACAATAAAGCGGGTAACCGGACATAGAATAGAAATAGATTCATTCTCTTGTGCACTAAATAGCCATAATCCTTTCAGTGAGTTCACCTGGTAATAACACAGTTAAGTTTAACCTAATATTCAGTACATGTGCTGTCAAGTCCATACACTTAGAATTGTGGTTAAGCTAGTATGTGGAACAAAAATGAAATTACATCCTGTTAGTAATACAGTCCAGCTTCTCTTTTCAGTTACCTCAGGTTCCTCAAGCCCCACCAGAGACAGTAGAAGTACTTGTTGAAGAAGTGCGAGAATGTGATTCCAAAAGTTAATGCATCCGCATAAATTCCAAATTCATAAAAGTCCGTACCAGGCCTACATAGACTTGAAATATTACTCGATCTGAACCAAGCTTCCCTACCAGGAGAATTGATACTCGAACAGTCAAAAAAGTGATACAGGCAATCTGAACGTTGAAGGTCACAAACTTTCTTCCAACACTGTTCTTGTCTCTCAATTGCTAGAAGGTACCAACAGGAACCTATAACCTTCACAAAACAAGGAAAAAAATGAGGGGACTGAGAGTTAAAATTCTGCTTCAAGTAAAACATGAACAACTAAAGACAGTGAGGTAAACATCAACTTTAATTCTGACTTTAGTATCTGCTAGGAAATTCATGTGGGTTATTCACAATTACGTTATCTGTGCTGAATACAAGCATAAATACGAAATGCTTCAGTATATAAACAGAAACATAAGTAGAGATAGAAAAATAAACGCTTACATGGCTTGCTAACATATAAAGCATTAAGTAGTAAGCCGCTCCAGCCCATGCTGTTTCCATCACAACCCCGGTGGCCTTAACAATTTGAGATGTGAGTGGAACGGTAAGAATAAGCCGTAGGAGGAACTGAAAAATGATGATAAGCCGTAGAATGATTTTTGCACTGATCCTTTTTGAACCCCTTAGTTGTGGGATAGCTATCCAAATCAACATCTGAAATAGTATAATATTAACTATAATAAACAACATTTTCTAGTATCAGAAGTACCACATATTCTTTTGAATCTAGTCATAATACTAATAAAAGCAAAATTTTCACAAATCAGTAATTATACTTGCCTATTCTAAAAGTTGGTCAAATCAATTGAAGGCGGAAGATAAAATAGTCACTGGTTTGGTTATTATGTTATGCAAACCTTAGAAGAAAACTAAATTGCACCCTATGTAAACAGGACATGGCAACTGCAATATTTACGGATTATCTTGCAATATTGTGTTTCATTATCAAATTATTTTAAACTGACAGAATTGATCCATTAATACCCAAAAAAATTCAAACAGTTACTACTATGAAACTGAGACTATTTTTTCAGAGAAACATAAAGAAACACAAAAGGTTAAAAAAAACAAATAATAATAATAACAAAATAAAAAATGGCAGGATAACAATAACTTGGGCTTCATATTTAATCTAATGCCTTATTTCTCACAGTTTGCTGAAATGAGAAAGTATGCATTATATGTAGATAAAGTAACTTTTGCTTGTCAATACCTGAGGAAGGGGCAGAGCAGCTAACAAGTCGAGCCAAAAGTCCTTGTACAAATACCTTTTAGCAATCTTTGAAGAGTCTATAACTAGCTCTCCTCTCCCAAAAACACGAGAGGAAGGGGCAACATAAGCTGTATGAAACCGAACAACAATCTGGATAAAGTAAAATACATCAACAGCTGATCGAATAATTGTAAGTGCCCTCTCAAGGGGTACACTTGCATCCATGCACATTTCTGCCTTAACTTCCGGCAAGTAAAAGAATAGAGGGTCTACAAATAAGGAAACAAGACATGCAACTAGGAAACATCTGTTCCATCGGCTTAGGTCGTGTCCACGGGGATCAAGTATCTTTCTGGTCACTATGTCATAATCCTCAGAAAATACCCTTGAAAGTTTTCTCTCCTGAAAGGCCTTCCCTATTCGACTTGCCTCGGTATTCTTCATTACTGACTCAGGTATCTGTTTCCCACTGATAATTGAGGCGAACTTGAAGAAACTGCTGCCTCTTTTGATTGGAGCACGCTTTGGAATTTCAAGATCATCCTGAAAACTGAAAGGACAGCAACTTCACTTAAAAATACAATTAAGGTTGATGAAATTATATGGATATGAATGTGTATGCTGATTTTGATGAAAGTTGCCTGTTTGGCTGAAATTCCTTGTAGTATTACAAGTTAAAAGGAAGAATTATACAAACCTCAAAGACTTTGAATTACCAAAATTCATTCCTATCAGTCAGGCTATATGAATTCTGTGATTTCAGCGGGTGAATGTATCCTGGTACATAATAATATTAGAGAAAATTTAATATAAATGTTACGAATAACCAGAAATAATTGGAGGAAAAAGCTTATCCTCACAAATATTTGACCCCTCCAATCAGAATCAGAGAACAAGAACGAAGAAGGCATAAACTAAAACATAAAGGATTGGCCAAGAAAACATACGATCATGCCCCCAAGATTCCAGTGCTAGAGAAGGAAGGCTCTTTAGTTGGGGAATAATTCAAGGTGTAAGTCATGGAAGCTTATATCTTTGTAGAAAAATATTGATAAAAGGAACAGAGGAAGGTATTATATTCTGGAGGTATGGTGGGCAGTTGAAACTTTGAACACTGCCCCTTATTCTTTATAACTAACAACTGTCTTCTGTTCAAGTCTAAGAACCTTATAGTGGAGCTTTGAATATATTCCCATTTATCAGAACCTATTGAACATGACTAAAAACTTGAATATTGTCAAACCTATTGGAATCTATAAATACAAATTGTACAAAACTAAAGTTTTATTTTCCTTCCTTTCTGGGACAGATTTACGGATTGTGAGAGACAAGATGGATCCTGTGGGTTGGTCCCTATCAGATGGGTTATATTCATAATATATAAGTGGCACACGCCACACTGTACTGGATACGACTGCTAAATTATTACTAGTACAGCAGAAAATCTAATTTGGAGATAATATTCTTTCTAGAAGCAGAGAGACTAGAGACAAGACTGATCCTGGTTCTTATTTCCAACATAATCTTGTGAAATGCCAGCTTCTTCTTTTTATACCTTTATTATCTTACTCTCTCCGTCCCACAAAAAGAGTCTCGTTTGTAAAACAAAATAATTATTAAAGATGTATTTTAACTTCACGTTTATCCCTAGAAACAATAGATGTTAATTTAGTAGTGGTGACATTATAATGAAATTATGATGACAAACTTAAGAAACGGCAAGTCATATTTTGTTTTATTTTTTGGAGTAATATTAGGTAGTCATTGGAGTATATGGGTGATATTGTCCATTTATATTATATTGATGTAATTATAAGTGACAAATCACAGAAAAGGCAAGAGCCAGCAGCTATAGAACAGACATATATATTTGCGAAAAGTAGTGGTCTCACGATTGCAACCGGCAATTGAGGTAACTTGTGTCAAACCCAACTGCCCACGGGATTCATTGATCAAATTGTCCTTCTAAACACTAAAAGCTGCCCAGTAGATCAAGTTCCGTGATTTGGTGTACCAACAGTTTACTGCATGATAATGTTTTATATAATCAAGAAAATTAACAAGTTTTGAGTGGGGATAGATTAAATACTCCAGTTTAATCATCAAAAAGAAATTAAAGTAACTAATAGGACCACCAAGTAACACAAGGAAGAAAAAAAAAAGTTGGAAATTGAATTTATTATATAAAAGTTGCTTCGATGATTATTTTTTATTTATCACCCCATTCGTCCCAGAAAAAGAATATCTTTTACAAATATTAAAGACGTATTTCTTTTTTGTTGTTGTTTACTCGTAAAATAATAATTTGATAGTTTAGTAGTAGAAGTATGATAACAATGACAATCTTGAGAATATTGTGACAAAATGAGAAATACTGTGACGCAGGTATTTTTTAAGCCAAAATGGGACTCTGTTTTGGAATGGATGGAGTCATTTCTTTATGGAATTTCACATGGACAAGCTGAACCTGCAAGTTACCAACTTCCAATATGAGTTGCGGTACAAGATTCTTCGATTCTTGATAAAATTAAGTGGCAAACACAATTATTAATTACCCCACATTGAATAAGAACATGACCTTTCAATTTTACCTTCCATGGCCAAAAAAATTGTGTTTTGTCATTATCTGAAGAATGCCACAATCTCTCCTCAACCTCCCACCCCCTACCCTACCCTACCGTTTTGCGCCGTGTTGGCTAAAGGAGTGGGGGTAACGGGTATCTATTATGAAAAAAGAAAAAGAAAAAAAAGATGCTGTTTAAATTTCTAACAAAAACCAACCGTTACGGAGTCTTCTTCTTCATGCGATGAATTTGGCTCAATAGTGCTCAAGTCTTCATCATTATGGAATTGCCAGATACAGACGTAATGTTAAGTATATAAACTACGAGGATCAGCCATTAGCTAGTGTATAATTAGGTAGGGATGGGGGTGGGGAACTTACCTCATCTAGAGGAACCTTGAGAAACTGATCCGACTGGGAATCTGCATGACCTTATATCCAGACATTTTAACAAGGTTCCATCCTTGGGAAACGTCCATTGTGATATTAATTCCCAATATCTTGGTTCTTTATCATTAACATTAAACTTCCCTGCAAATTCATAGACCATCATACAAATTTTTTCGCACTACATCGACTGGAAAGTCAAATGATCAGCAGTTCATTTGCCTACCCCAGCGAAGTTTTCAAATGGAGGATTACAAATTAATATCTTGTCCAAAACATATTCCGGGCGGGAATACATTACAAAACTTTACAAACTTCCAAGCTCTTGTTAGTGTGGATGCTATAGAAACCAAATTCATCAGTTGCGACTTGGGTGTTGGGGCCCTTCAAAATTTTATCATTTGATGAGCTTCTACATAGCCAGCAGCTGCATCATAGCCCCCAAGACCTGTAACAGAAGCTTCCGAAATTCAAGAAAAAACTGCTTTAACAAAATATCTAACTCAAGCTTAATTCAACGCAAATATATAAAGATGTATACATATAGATATAGGCTGTCATTCCCTATATCTAAGGAAGAATGAAATATAGGAAACCCAAATTTAGTGCAGCTTCAGAAGACTTGTACCCCGAGATTTCTTGGTTGAATGTATAGCGCAAACAATTCAATACTTAATATTGACGCCGCGTAGGCGGAGCCTCAGCAACACTCACGCGGATTTGCCTGCCGTCAAGGTTCTGCACATTAACAGTTTGAAAGTATTATTTAAAGCAAAACCCAAACAAAATATTCAAAATTACCATATTCGGTCTACTATCATTCATATGCATACAGACTATATCAAGTCCAAGAATTTTTTCTTACAGCAATAACTAAACAGACTACAAAGAACACGAGAATTGAAACAGATGCAAATGACTATATAACTGTAAATAGATACATCTTTTAACTGGCATAGTTTTAGAGGAAATACATCCACTCTTTTATGTAAGAAAACAAATAAAATGAGGGATAACCAAAGGTGTCAACCCATGGTTGTATTCCATGCACACTCGATGGCTAGTGGCTGCAAGTCCATAGTGATCCCAAAAAAAGTGCCAAAAATTACTCAAGTTTGGCAGAAGTAATGGTTAATTCAAATTTACAGACTATTAAGAATCACAAATGAGCAGCGCACAAGTAATTGCAGTTGCTCTAGTATTCCCATACAGATCATAATACATTGAATGATTTTACAGATAGTTGAAAGCATATGAAAAAAACATGTATTTTTGACAGCAAAAAGTATCCCTGAAGCAAATCAAAATTCATACTAGCATTAGTGTATAAATTTTTAAAAAGTGCAGAGAAAACTTGCAACTGTTGTATCCTGCAGAACTAATATAATGATCATTCAATTAACTTAGAAGTAAACTTCCAGTCTAACAGTTGATTATAACAAAGGGATATGAATAAAAAAATATGATAAGAAAAGTAAAACAAGATCACTTACAACACCATTCAATGCATCAATTGCACGATTGACCTCATCAGCAGAACTGTAAGTCACAAATCCAAAGCCCCTTGATCTACCACTGTCCCTGTCATAGACCACCTTGGCTTCCATAACTTTTCCTTGTTCACTGAACAAGGTTTCAAGCGTCAAATTGTCAACACCCCAAGAAAGATTTCCAACATAGAGCCTGTTGGTGTTATTGAAACTTCTCCCACCACCCCTGGGTGCTCTAAAAGGGTTATCTTCTCTGGGAGGAGGAGGCCCAGAATTCACCCTCAATGCTCTTCCCTCAACTTCCTGCCAAATGCCACGATTTTTAGCTTGGATGTAGAAACCCACTTATCAATCATTGACTTTAGCATATAAGCACAAATTGCACACGTCAATTGAGATAAGCTACAATTGATGTTAAGATTCAGACTCAAGAAAGGAAAGGACACACATTTCAGAAAATTGGAAGACACACATTTCAGAAAACTGGTGTCCTTTTAATCATATCTTTCAACTTTGAACTCATTGATGAACTTTAAAAAGTGAAGAACCTTGTATTGGTTTATATACTGTCAAAATAATTGCTGAATATCAAACTCCTTTTTGTTGTGAGGTACAGATAAGTAGAACTCAAACTTCACAGGAGGAAAAAATAAGACAGAACAGAGTACATATACCAAACACAGAGTAATCAAACATACATAGCCATTGAACTGTTGAACAGCTGTTTCTACTTCTTCAACAGTTGACATCGTTACAAACCCAAATCCACGACTTCTTCCAGTAATTTTGTCATATATAACCTGCAGAAGGCGACCACTTTAGTACACCTACAATTTATATACATTACTAATATAAAAAAATAATACCCCATTTTTTCATAAGTAAATAATTTCATTAAAATCATCAAAAAGGGGCAACCCCAAGTACATGTGAAATATACAAGAGCATAGATAGTATAAATATATATATATATATATATATATATAATAAAAAAAAGCACTCCTACGCCTGACAAAAGTCAAATTCCAGTCTACACAAGGAGCCTACCCAAAAATACATACCTACATTAGACTCCTACAGAAAATTCCCCAAAAATCTACAAAATGCACAATCGAACCCAGAAAAGCCTTATGATGCCAAAAGAACAAAATACTAAGAAGGCAATCCCTGCCCTGTAGAAACACCAACCCACTAAAATACACATATATCTCTCTCACACACAAAAATAACAAAGATGCTTTGAGAAAAAGAGAAAAATCAAAGATCAGTGCATAGACCATCAATACCCTCACCCCGGCTGCCTGCATTTATATACACACGCATACACAAACGTACTCCCTCAGTTCCAAATTTAGATATACAATTTGACTATTTGAGTTATCGAAATCCTAAAATTCAAAATCAACAAGAATTTATTTAATTTTAGTAAGAATATATATATATATATATATATATATATATATAACTTTAGTTATCAATCAAAAAATACTAAGTGTTATCATATTTGTTGATTTCAAATCTTAAATTCGTCCATATCAATTTTAAATTTTAGGATTTAAATAGTTGATTTAAAAAGTCAAAATTTATTCTTCTTTAAAACGAAGGGAGTATTATTTTATAACTGGAAACTAGTTCCAAAACAAAATCCTTAACATTGAAAGACTTTCCCTTGTGTTTGAATTCTTGGAACATAAGCAATTAGCTTCTTAACAAGTACCTTTCACACCTAAGTTCCTTTTAGCCCCAGGAGGTGTTCCCTGAAAATACATCCAAATAACTACTATCTACTTAGCCAGGTAATATTTATCCCTTAAAATGATTCAAAAATTGCCACATATTAAACATATATACCCGAGGTAAACTAGAATTAGGGAAAGGCAGCAAACAACCTGAGTTTATAAAAATATATGCAGTACTCCTGAAAACCCAGAAAGAAAAAAAGAGAAAAACACTAATCTTTATGAACGAATGAGTATCCATGAACAAATTAATAGTAGCAGCACTCCATTAACAAACCCAGAAAAAACAAACATTTAAGAAAGAAATTTGCACAAATAAAGACTAGTAATAATACCTCGACCATTTGAACATTCCCGGCACGTTCAAACAATTTGGCAAGAACGGCACTGTCGCAACTGAAAGGCAAGTTACCCACAAACAGCTTGAGGTCAGGAGAGAAGCTACGCTCGTCTTCCTCACTCTCCAAAGTATCCTCAGCCACCCCAAAATCCGACGATAAGGCCACCTTCAATCGAGACGTCGGCGAGATTTGGAATAATTTAATAGAAGAAGATAAGGAAGTAGTAAATAGCTTAGGGAGAGGCTTGTTGATGAGAGATGAAGGGGGAAACAGAGAGAGTGAATTACAAGTTGTTGATGAGGGTTTAGACGACAGGGTTTTAGGAGTGAGAGAGAGGAAGTGAAGGGAAGATGTAGTTGAGGCAGACATGGTTACTGCTGATGAGAAGAAGGGAGTGGCTGGTTAGAGTGATATGGAGTCTGTGTGAGGTTTATGAAGAGATAAGGTTTCAGGAGAGGGGGAGACGTGTGTTTATATAATGAGGAGAAAGGGAAGGGATAAGAGATATGTTTGGGGAAATAGTAGTAAGGTGGAGAGAATTAGGGCTTCATCACCAAAGTATCAAAGTACATAATTTAAACTTGAAAGTGTTTGACAAACATTATATTAGCCTACCTATGTCCTTATGTAGTTGTAATAGGAATATTTTTTTGACAAAGTGAGATATTCAAGAAATTTGTTTTTAATGAGATCCTTACTCCTTATTCAAATGAATATGAAATTTATTTTTAATAATATGAGGACCTTATTAATAATGTATTTAGTTAAAAAAATACAAATTTTCTATTTTATTGTATCTTACTTTTTCAATACACAATAATATTTTAGTGTCGTAATTAAAATTAAATATTAATTTCAAGTTCAATTCTTATTAAATGAGTTTATATATATATATTTCCTCGTTGATACTGGAATAATCGTATTTTTATTCATAAAATGTGTAACTGGGAGTGGTTAGAATGAAATAAACTTTACCATAAGTTCACTTCATACCCAATATAGTGCTGACACGTAGGTGAAGAGATTATCCTCCCGCCTGTGTGTCAACACTATATTGGGTATTAAGTGAACTTACCATAAAGTGAACTTCATGCTAATCGGATCCTATATAACCAGAGAGATTGTTGAAATTGTACTTGTACTCCTCTAAAGTAGAAGAGTTCATGAAAAATATGAAAAAAATTTAGGGCAAAAGTACAAAAAAGCCCATGTAGTTTTACCCAAAATCCCACTTAGCCTATGAACTATTTTTTTTTCAAAAGTGTTCTTAACGTTATAAATTTTAGGTCAACTCTGTCTCTCCCGTTAACGTACATGCCATTTAGACTAACGTGATTGACACGTGGACATATTTTGCTGACGAGGCTGACACCTGGACTCAAGCCCAACAACCAGTTGGCTTTTTAAAAGGGCAGAAACGTTGTAATACCCGAGAATTCCCATATATTATTAAATGAATATATGAATGGAAATGAGAATTTATTTGAATATAAATGATTTTGTGTTATGAGATGAGTTAACTCAATTATATTAAATTGAATAATTATAATAATTGAGAATATATGGAGTTTGCGATAAACTCGTTGAATGTCTTGTGTGGCACAGTGATGAGAAATATTAATGATTATATTAATTAATGAAGGAATTACTACGTGAACAATTAATCAAATATTAATTGTTATTATGAAAGATAGAATATTAATGGTGATTAATAATATGTTGATTATTATTATTACAAATAATAGAATAATAATAAGCAACTTGTTTATAAATATAATAAGAGTTATATTTATTAATGTGATAATTAATCCTATGAATATTAATTAAGTGTTATTAATGATTACATTGATATATGAGGGATGAATTAATTAATATTTTATTAATTGATTAATTGCCATTATGAATGATAAAACAAATAAGTAAGTTATTAATATAATAAGATTATATTAATTGTTATGTGTAAATATACAAAAATTTACCATATAAAGTATATGGGATATAACTATATTATATAGTGTAGTGCAACATTATGTGACTATACTATGTATAAGAACCATGTATTAAGATTAATTAAACTATATATGCTACATGATTTATGCCTATGTGACAATTGTATGTGAAGTATACATTAAAATAATACATCATGAATATATTATAAACAATTGCTTTTAATAAAGAAGATGATGTAATGTGAGAATATCCGATTAAATTATATCGATAAGATAAAATGTACATAAATTATATGTGTGCAAATTACACTTACTACATTATATGAATTACATTATGTCATTAAAACTACAACCTAAGCATGTATTATATGAATACAACCTAGGTATATTAACATGTGCAAAGTAACATAAGTGTGTGTATACATGAATGTTGCTACAAATGCTGAAGATGATTTACTTGTCCCATATTGATAGTCACAATCCTTGCACACGTGAAATACTCAAGGCTAGCCTAAGCCTATCTATTCCTTAAACTCAGCATTCTAGCTCATGATTATGGGGGGAGTGGGCATGATGATGAACTCCAACAACTAAATCACCAACTTCTTCTTACCCCCCATGCAATCCTACATTCCCGTTAGTTTAATTTAGAGTGCAATTGCAATATCTGTGCATTGATTTTGCTATATATATGGCCTCTCCTCTTCCTAATTCATTTACTGAGAATTTTGTTTAAGAGTTGGGTGAGAGCATATATATCAGTGTTAAGTATTCTAAGAGTTAAGAATTCAGTTAACAACAATTGCATTACAGAGGTATAATTCCATTTCCTTGTTCTTCATTTCGTGGACACCATTTCTTGTTTTCTACCAAGTTCAAATTCTTGATTTTAGATGGAATTCATGATTTTGTGATTTGAGGATGTTAATTGATTGTTATATAAGCTAGTATATGTGTTAGTAAGGTAATGTAGTTGGTTTGATAGCAATTTTGTAGGAAATTTCTGTGTTTGGGTTTGTAGTTTGCCGTTGCTGGCTGCTGTCTGATGAGAACCAGTAGCGGCGCAGCTGCGCCGGTTTAATACTGTGGCGCAGCAACTGCGCCGGTCACTGGAACCAGTTGCTTGCTTGCTGCTTGATTCTGTTAAGTGTAGTTGATTATTATAACTTAGAAAAGCATACTAGCATGAGTAATACATATATATGAATATATTGAGACAATGTAAGAATGTTTTACTAAGAGTTGCACGCATACTTATAGCTTTGAAATAAACTTAGCATTTTATGAACAAACCTCAAATTTTGGAAACGAACTTTGATGGGATTTATGTTCTGCAAGTTCTGAACTTGATGATATATATACATGACTAATTTCGAACATAAATGAGCATGATATATGATTTATAGCTCCTTTGTTTATGACCAACCTTGTTAGGCTTTGTATTAGAGAACTTTTTCAAGAAAAGCTTGTCGTATCAAGACAAATATGCATGAATACTACATGATGTACATTCTGATCTTGAGAAGATGTAACTACACATAATAAGAGCATTAAAGTTGTCTTGTATGTGTTGAATTGCATCATTCAAGTATATGATGATTTCAAAGGCAAACTGTGATAACCCGAACAATTATAGATGGTGAATTACGAGGTATATGAATTCTACGAGTAGAATATATAGTAATGATCGTTAGAAAGAAAATGAACGAGCTAAAGAATATATGATTGTGTTTAAATTGAAGGTTATGTAATAAAACCTAAAGCTTGTTGAAGAGGTGAATTTAGTAAGATATATGTGTAGTTTATATAAATGTTGTTAAGATAACGTGTTGAAGTATTCAACGATAGTCGTGAAAGAGATTTTGTGAAAACTGAGTAAGGAAGGTTCCGTTGATTCCGAGGACGGAATCCTTATAAGGAGGGAAGGATATGACATCCCAGATTTTTTAAGAAATTATAAATGGGAATTTAATAATAAAATTCTTATTACGAGATATTTTGAGTTTGGATATGTGTTATATGTGATGAAGTATATGATGTGGTGTGAATATAGAAGATATATATATATATATATATATATTCATAGGTTGGAGGAATGAGATTTAGTAGTTAATTTATTTTAGCTATTAAAGAAGGGAAACGAAATTGTTTGAAAAGGGAATTAAGTTAATTAAGTTGATATTATATTATGGAATAATATAATTTGATTATTATGCCGTGTTGGCACTATAATTGTTATGAATTTAATTTCATAAATGATGTGAGTAATTCACTTAATGAAATAATGAAGTAATGTGAATATATTTGTTTTAATAAAATGAAAGAGGAAGGTATGTTACCTAAAAATGTAATATTTTAATGTAATTTGATTGAGAATTTCGTAAATAGTTATGATAATTATTGAGTAAAATAAATATTTTAGTTGAGATATTTATTAAATAAAGTAAATATTTGATGGAAATTATTATGGAATAATTTATTCATGTATGATGATATTAAGTAAATTGATGATGAACTATTTTAAATTATTTTGCAAATAGCATGATATGTTGTATATGTGTCGTAAGCATGAAATGTTAAAGTCAATTTCTGACTACATTGATTGATTAAAGAATGTTGATTGAGTAAGGAACTCAATCTTTATATTTGTTATGTGAAGTAGAGCATGTATGCCATGTTACTTTAATTATTATGAGATGTATGTTGAGCATGTATTTATGTGCTATGTGATGCATGAAAGCTGTTAGATCTTGCTGAGCTGTCGAGCTCATTCTTGCAAATAATCACTTTTGCAGGTTAAGGATTCAAGGTAACGCTATGTGCTACTTGAAAGAAATGAATCAGATGTAATGCATGAAGATTTATATACTTTGGCTAAATTGTTATTGTTTTGGACCCTGTTTAAGGTTTCAGATAATGTATTTGATAATGTATGATGGTTAACAGATGTTGAGTTGTAAAGTTTAAATGTTACCCGATGTATAAGGGTTATTGAAAGTGGTTGTAAGTTTTAGTTTATAATAACTCTGACGAAGCGATTCATGAAATAAGGTTGAATCAAAGTTATGTAATGATAAAGGTTGAGATTCAGGGATAATAAAGAATGAATAATATAAAAGTTTTAAATATTCCGTATTTTTAGTGATTGTATCATTGATTAATGATGTAAAGTCTGAATAAGGATGTATTGTTAACGACCGATGTCGAGAGTTGTATTGTATGAATGTTGGGGTCGTTACAGTTGGTATCAGAGCTGATAGGTTATGCACTTTAGGTAAAAGTACCTTAGGCTACGACCTTAGAGAATGAGCAGTTAAGTTACGTATAACGAAAATGTGATTCCTTTTATAAACGTAGATGTATAGGATGAGCTAAGTCCTAAAAATATTATAAGAAGAAGGTAAGAATAACGAGGAATAAAACTCGAATAAAAGGTTGAACTTTATAAACGAAGTTAGAAATTCTTAAAAGAAGAGTTAATAAATAAACAAGAAGATTCAAAGAAGAATGTTGAAGAGATATGAAGATGAGAATCAGGAGTTACCTAACTCCAATAATAAAGATGACGAATAACGATGAATAGACAAAGTTTATAAGATTAAAATCATAATGAAGTCATGATATGACATGATGATAGGTAAAGATAAGAAGTTTTTAAAACAAAACGATAATGAGATAGGAAAGAATCATATGGGAGATGATTATAGAATAAGATCACGACGTGCTCTTTTGAAGTTGAAAGACAGATGGTCTGTAATGATTGTATAGTTATAGTTTGAGACTATAACGAGAATGTACTATGATATAGTACGAGGTTAACTCACGAGGAGTTATAAATGATGAGATGTGGAAAATTCGTATCGAGTAAAGAGCAAGTTATGAGCAAGATAGAGTTAAGTGGGATTTCAATTGAGGAATCATGTGATGGCTGAGTTGTACAAACCTTTGTATGGGCGAGGGTTTTGTGCTTGCACTTAGTTTATCACATTGATAATCATTGGAATGTTGGTGTCGCGCTATCAATGTATATGTGGTGAAAAGGTGATTCTTTTCTCATGTGTATATTTGATAGTTAGAGACTATTAAGATTAGTAAGATGTTACTAGGATTAAGTGCAAGTTCTTAAAACTCATGCTTATGGTAAGTTCATGACTCATAATCATATGGTATGTTTGGAACTCCTCAGCGAATGGACGCCTATAGTCTGACTAGGAAGTTCTTAAACTCATATTATTGTGGAAAGTTCCTGACTTCCAAAGTGTGGAAAGTTTGATGAACTATACTGGGAATAGAAAGGTTATGGTGTAGGAAGCATTGATGTTGTTTAAGATTGATAGAATGATTAAGTAATGATGGAGTAAATATTTAATTGATGGAGAAAGTTTTATATTCTAAATCTCCTAGCTTTGCTAGATTTTTCAAAATTTATTGACTTCGTGCTGATGTTGCACTTCTGTTTTCTTGAAAAATATTGGATCAATGATGGAACCAATGAATTTTTAAAATAGTACTATTATTCACATGTCTATGCTAATTGCTTCAGCTGGACAAAATGATTTTAAATCTTCAAAATGTATTTCATATGCATCATTTGATATGGTGTAAAAACAATCGAGGAAGTTATCAATGCATTTAAACCTGATGTTGGATGTGATCATATGATTGTCAGCCCGCTATGGTATGATGTAGTATGACGACGTCATGTAATGACGAAATCCTCAACGTACCATTATTACGGTACGGTAACAGGATATTATGAAAAGATTCATTTATTTTTAGTTTCCTTAAACTATAAAAAAAAGGGATTTATTTACTTTTAGTTTCGTTAAATGAAAAAAAAAATATTTTGAGTTGGTTAAACATATATATATATTTATATATCTCGATTGATGTCCGAGTTATTGCTAGAAGTCTATGCTACTTGATTCAGCTAGACGAATATTGAAAGATGTTCATGAAATTCAAGCGTTCTTGGTCAAACTATGCCAAACCAAATTGTTTTGGTGCGGATTCAGATGTTAAGAAGCTGAGGTGAACAACCCTATAAAAGGGGGACATGTTTTCGGAGACAATGGTTCCGAAAGTAACGCATATAGTCGTTACGATGTTAAGATGTAATACGTTGTGCACGACGTAGGGGTACGATAGGCTGATCACCTAGAGTACTTGCAGAGAGTGTTTTCAGTCTGTGTGATTGCTAAACATTCTGTTAAACATGGTTTACAGTGGTGATGCACTATTAAACCAAGAGAAGAGTTCAAGGTCTTATGACCTCTCAGCATGAAATAGAATCTTTTAAATTCCTGTTATTCATATCGCTTCCCAATTATTGAACAATTGTGGAAGATTCTTATTATTCTGAAGTGAAGGTGGCAAGAATGATATTTCCTAGAAAGAAATAGTTGTGGAACACATCAAGTTAGTGAATAAGATTAACTTAAAATCTACTTTGATAGATTGAATGAATGAAGATTAATAAAAATTTCGAGGACGAAATTCTTAGAAGAAGGGGCGAATGTGATAACCCGAACAATTATAGATGGTGAATTACGAGGTATATGAATTCTACGAGTAGAATATATAGTAATGATCGTTAGAAAGAAAATGAACGAGCTAAAGAATATATGATTGTGTTTAAATTGAAGGTTATGTAATAAAACCTAAAGCTTGTTGAAGAGGTGAATTTAGTAAGATATATGTGTAGTTTATATAAATGTTGTTAAGATAACGTGTTGAAGTATTCAACGATAGTCGTGAAGAGATTTTGTGAAAACTGAGTAAGGAAGGATTCCGTTGATTCCGAGGACGGAATCCTTATAAGGAGGGAAGGATATGACATCCCAGATTTTTTAAGAAATTATAAATGGGAATTTAATAATAAAATTCTTATTACGAGATATTTTGAGTTTGGATATGTGTTATATGTGATGAAGTATATGATGTGGTGTAAATATAGAAGATATATATATATATATATATTCATAGGTTGGAGGAATGAGATTTAGTAGTTAATTTATTTTAGCTATTAAAGAAGGGAAACGAAATTGTTTGAAAAGGGAATTAAGTTAATTAAGTTGATATTATATTATGGAATAATATAATTTGATTATTATGCCGTGTTGGCACTATAATTGTTATGAATTTAATTTCATAAATGATGTGAGTAATTCACTTAATGAAATAATGAAGTAATGTGAATATATTTGTTTTAATAAAATGAAAGAGGAAGGTATGTTACCTAAAAATGTAATATTTTAATGTAATTTGATTGAGAATTTCGTAAATAGTTATGATAATTATTGAGTAAAATAAATATTTTAGTTGAGATATTTATTAAATAAAGTAAATATTTGATGGAAATTATTATGGAATAATTTATTCATGTATGATGATATTAAGTAAATTGATGATGAACTATTTTAAATTATTTTGCAAATAGCATGATATGTTGTATATGTGTCGTAAGCATGAAATGTTAAAGTCAATTTCTGACTACATTGATTGATTAAAGAATGTTGATTGAGTAAGGAACTCAATCTTTATATTTGTTATGTGAAGTAGAGCATGTATGCCATGTTACTTTAATTATTATGAGATGTATGTTGAGCATGTATTTATGTGCTATGTGATGCATGAAAGCTGTTAGATCTTGCTGAGCTGTCGAGCTCATTCTTGCAAATAATCACTTTTGCAGGTTAAGGATTCAAGGTAACGCTATGTGCTGCTTGAAAGAAATGAATCAGATGTAATGCATGAAGATTTATATACTTTGGCTAAATTGTTATTGTTTTGGACCCTGTTTAAGGTTTCAGATAATGTATTTGATAATGTATGATGGTTAACAGATGTTGAGTTGTAAAGTTTAAATGTTACCCGATGTATAAGGGTTATTGAAAGTGGTTGTAAGTTTTAGTTTATAATAACTCTGACGAAGCGATTCATGAAATAAGGTTGAATCAAAGTTATGTAATGATAAAGGTTGAGATTCAGGGATAATAAAGAAGGAATAATATAAAAGTTTTAAATATTCCGTATTTTTAGTGATTGTATCATTGATTAATGATGTAAAGTCTGAATAAGGATATATTGTTAACGACCGATGTCGAGAGTTGTATTGTATGAATGTTGGGGTCGTTACACAAACTTGAATATGTTTTCAAACATATTACATTAGTATAAGTAGTTAAGTTCTGAAGAATCTAAAATAACGTGTTTACATTCATTATGTCTCTGAACATGGTTCTTATGTGGTTAATATAAGGGTAGTAGACCAAGCATGAGTTTGAAGCATGTTTCAAAGTACTAAACAATGCTAGTTATGAATAAATACTATGAACACTATGAGCATGTCTAAATCAAGTTATGTAATCACTTCACATGTTTACATGACAAGCATGATAACTTACGTGAATTCATGGCGTTGTATGACCCTAAGTTGTTAGAAACCATGATTTAGAACTATAGCATGTATGATTGAACTTGGAAAGGTTAAACAAACATGGAAAGACCCTTTAATATGTATATATGTTATGTGATATCATATGTTGATACTTGAACCCGACTTTGACAGTTAACTTACAACAATGCTATAACTTACTAAAAAGAGTATGTTTGCTATTCGTTGTGATCTTATGTGATAATGACGATATGTAAACTTGATTAACCCAAAAAGAGGAACTTTAAAGATAAAAGATAATGTAAGTTATGTCAATCTAGAGTCGTGAAGTGATATAGTACTATGCGTGATATATGATGGTATAGTAAGATTAAAGACTTAACTTATATGTGGATGGTATATATAAGGTAAAGTATGATGTTAAACTATATGACTAATGGATATCATATATACATAACTATATTACGATAGGGATTCAGAAGTGTTGATTTACTTAACGAGGATAAACTACGCATAAGGCAAGTTCCCTAACTTACACTATTCTAAAGTGCAAGTATTATACCCTTGTATTTACTTTATCCAAGGAACGTTGTAAGCAAGTTCCTAACCTTACTCTTTATTGAGCGTTCATAAATCTTGTGCTATTATTGTCGTACAAGTAAATTTTTGAGATTGCAAGTCATGTATTATAAACCATATACTTTATGAATAAGATAAAAGTTGATTTATATTCTTCGAGCTTTAAATCTTGGGATTGAACTTATAATTGTTGTGATCTATGCCATTTGATTCGGCTAGACTTATATTGTTGAAAGGCGACCCAAACTAATTGATTAGTGCGGGATCTTGTGTTTAACTGAGATGAACAACCTTCTTTGAAGGAAATTATACTTGTCGGGAGACCGACGTGCACACTTTAGTACGATTGAACGATATGCATACCGTAAGGTACTTTAGGCTAATCACCTGTTGTACTTGTTTTATTGGATTTTCAGTATATTACTGTTAACTCTAGTAGAAGTTCATAGTCCTTAGTGACTTCTCAGTATTCAGTTATCTTGAAATCTTAAATTGATTTCGTATTGAATCATATTGATATTATTCTGTCCTTAACGACTGTCATTGAAAACTGTTGATATTTCTTGCTATCCTTGAACTATCACATCTTGCTATACCTTTTTAAAGATTCGAGAATTATATTACTCACCCTTATTATTATATTACTTGCTGAGCAAACTTGTTGCTTATTCTTGCTTTCCCTAAAATATTTTAGTTAAGGCAGACCAGTGCAGACCCTCGGGCACAGACAAAGGCAAGGGAAAGGCTACCGACTAGCTAGTCCCTTTAATGTTTTAAATATTATAATGTTGTATTAAGATGATGTAGTAAGACTAGATTTGACTATGTTTAAGCTTAAGTTAGATTATGTAATAAGTCGTTATTTGATATTATTATGTAATCTATTAATTATTGTAAGTTGCGAGACATTGGAGAATAATTATAATAAATCATTGTATATTATTCTAGATTAGATCTTTCGCTGTGAATGTATGTTTTAGATATTATTATTGTATTATTGTGAGAACGTGACGAACTGAATTCGAGAGACCAGCGGCGGTACGAATTTGGGGGCGTCACAAACGTAATAACATATTTCATAATTTAAATCAAAAACAAAACCTACAATTTCATCCCCCATAGATCTGAACAAAGATCGATCATGAAACAAAATCGATTAAAATCTATTCACCAGCAACAACCACCGCCATCACTGGTATCAAAAACAAAATCTTCAATTTCACAGACCCAAACATTGTCTGTTAAATTTATAAATTTAACAAATGAACGACGAGAATGTTGGTGGCGAAAGCGTCGTTGAGACGAACGGCGAGGTGAAGTGTGACGCCCCCAGAATAGGTCCAGTCAACCCAACCCATTCTGAGTCGCCAAATACATGGTACAGAATTCAAATACAAACTTTATATCATACGGTCGTGCAAAATACGACCACACAACTGTGAGTGTCAATACAAATATGTAGAAAATATTAAGATTCAAACTAAGTCCTCATTACAATTATTATCACACTATTATCAGAAATAGTGAGGACTACTACTGCTCTAACTCGGACCATCACTCTGTCCCCCGACTAGTCCCTGCGACATTCTCATTTCCTGAAGAGGACAACAGATGAAAAGGGTGAGCTCAACTAGCTCAGTAAAGAATATTATGACTAAGATAATGGATAATAAATTATCGTTAGCCCTCAATAAATCAGATAAAATATAATGGACAACCAATCTTAGATCAATATTCGCAGCGAAAATAACAATTCCTTAGAAGAGTTAAGTAGAGAATGAAGTCTACTATCTTCTATGATTTAAAAGTCCATCATCAATATTTTATCCCTGTAACATCAATCAATATACATCTCGAATCAATATTCATCTTTGCACTACAGGTCAAAGATATTCATTTGCATCAATAGTGGTCATGTTCATCTCAACACCTGTCATCTTTGCACTACAGCCAAAGATATTCATCAGGTAATCATTCATCTTTGCTCTACAGGCCAAAGATATTCAGTTATATCACCACTTAGAACTGAGGATGATGAAAAACCATATAAATAACGAATTCAGTGAAATAAAGGAATATTAAGGATTCGTATTTTAGTTTATCAAAGTTCAAGAATATTCCATAATAATACTTTGTGGAGCAAAATTCAAGAAATAAGCTCAAAATTTAGATCCAATCAAAGATAAGAACTTTAACAAGTAATTTGGACATATAGAAGAAAATTTAATTTTTTCGTGAATAGTGCCGTATACGTGAATAGTAATCCCGACGGAAAAAAATAAGAATTTCAACATAAAATCCATGACAATATTTATGTATAATGATATTGAGAAGAATAACATCATTTACGAAAGAAATAACATCCCTTACCTCAAAAGAATAACACTTCTGGCTGGAATATCGGATATAATATCGAAGAAAACTTGCACTGAATAGCAACACTCAAAGTATTGAAATACTCACAAAAATACGCTCGATATTATAGAGAGAGAAAACTTCTGATTCTGGTGTGATTTTCAATTCTAACCTAAGCACCCTATTTATAGGAAAAGCTTAGGATGCCAAAGGAGACTAAAATAATAAAATATTATTATTTTTAAAATAATCTCCGCCGCCGGCTGCTAAGAAAATCAGATTTTTCAACCAACAACAAAAGTGGGGCCCACCATTTTATTTAAAAAATATTTATTTTCCGAAACTTCAATAATTCATAATAAATAACCCCTTCGTCAGAAAAATACAAATTCGATGTCCTTCTATAGGAAATTTAATTCTCTACAACTTTGCAGAAGAAAGTTTTTCCAAATTCCAAACATAAATTATCCGAAATTCATAAACAGATGATTTTCCACACCAAAATACTGATAAAAACTCATCAGCGCTAATTCCTTCTTTAATATCCACAAAATAAATATTTCTTATCATATAAATCAATAATTAATTATTCACAAATAATATTATAGAACTACAATATTGACAACCAGGTCGTTCCCAGGAAAGAGGGGGCCTTCCGATAAGGACTTTTCCGTACTGGCGCGCAATTAAATAACCCCTCCTAGACAGAACTTCCTTAGACATTGTTAATAATGCTATCTAATAATATTATTCAAATAATATGAATTATTGAGTTGATAATGTGAAATACTGTGCAATGACAATTATTGAATCAATACTACAAAATATCAACTGTAGCCATTATTGAATCAATCATAAAAAATGACAACGTAGCAATTATTGAGTCAATAAAATATTAATGTAACAATTATTGAGTCAATACTATAAAATATCAACGTAGCAATTATTGAGTCAATAATATAAAATATTGAACAGTAATTACTGTAACAATAATTGAATAAGTTCCTTCTCACGTAAGACTCAATAATTCAAAATACTGTGCAATACCGTGTGCTACTGTGCAACATCGCGTATCACTGTATTTTAACCACCGGGTATTTCAACAGTACTAACGGTAACAACTACGCCGTTATTTTGTAAAAAGGTTATTTCTGTCGCTTTCTATATCCGACAGTTATTCCGTTGTGGGGTCCACAAATAGCTGCGCCGTCGTACGAATATTCCCCGACAACAAGAATATTCCACGACCAAACGAATATTCCTCGACAACCATAATATTTTATAACCACTTGCTCATTTTAAAAATATTTGCACATTTCACCCATAACTTTCATATTTATCAAAACAACACCTTACTGTTTCGAAATAATATATAAATAAAATTAAATCTTTATTCATAAAAGTTGGGGTCTTACATGAAGCGCAGTCTCGTGGTGTGGATTGTCGCGACTTTCGAGAACAACGGAGATATGATCAGCGAGCTTATCTTGTCTGATGGAGTCTTACGCAGTCTGAATCTTAGTCGGATCAGCGAGTTTGGGGATGTTTAGAGAGTGTGGCATGATCGGTTAGTGCGACGGCGTAATGGACGGGACTGGGATGGAATTCTTCCAGCTTGATCGTCTTTGTCGATGACTTGGACATTATGTTTGGGTCTGGGAAATTAGGAGTAAGAAGGAATTGTAATAATGTCTAGGTCTATTTATCTGCTTTTTCCGAATTAGATCTGGATTACTTTTTTAAAAAAAATCAATTCCTTCTGGTAATCTTTGAAGTTTTGGAAATTGATTGGATTTCTGAATTTGAGATATATTTTGAAACTGGGCTTGATCTGTGATTGAATAAGAAAGTGAGAGAATGGAGTGATTAACAAATAAAGTTAAGATATGGGTTTACAAAGTTGGAGTGTTTAATTCAACAGTTTTTTGCATCCATTGGCGGTGGTAGCACGACAGCAATTGTGGTAGGTGGACATGGAAGACCTCCCTCCACCTTAGTTCTCCCCCAAACCCACCTTTTCTAAATAAGCTTATTGTTATTATTATTATTTGAGGTATTTTAAAAATAAATTTTGACTAATTTTATATAGTAAATTATAATTATAATACTTATAAATTATATTTAAGGTATCATTAATTATAATATTTTTTGTAAACAAATATTTAAATTCAATTTAAAACTAAAACACTAATTTGATAAATGTGACCGAGGAGTACGTCGAATAAAAAACGAAAGAGGAAAGTCAACAACATGTTACTATTGTTTAGAATATAGAAAAATGTTATTTCCGCATAAAACACGTGAATCTCACTTTCATGTATGTATGTGAAGAGTACATGCGAAAATAATTTGATTGGTATCAATTATTATATTATGATGCTGATGGCATGGAAGGCCACAACAAGTAGGAATGTGCTAAGCGACCCAGACGAGACAGAGTCAAGACTCGAGGCCACATCTTAATGTTTTAAACCATGCCAAATAGAGGACCAAAAGTGTTGATAAAGAACAACTTTCTCACGTAAGGCCAAACCAAATAAAGACGACTCAACTCCATTCACCAAATGAAAACTCTCCAAACACAGATGGTCATACCTGAAAATAATAAAAATAGGCAATAATATTCCTATGGAAACCTTGTTTCCGAAGCTCATCCTCTCTAGCAAGAATCAGATTGTCATTTTTTTCCCAGTAAACCTTTTGGTCAATTTCAGTCATTTCGTGAATGATTTGATCACATTTTGATTGCGTTGAAAACAGAAAATGTTGAAAAAATTTCAACATTTCGATCAGGCCAACACCCGCATCGGCACAGGATATAAGACTTTCAAACCACTGATTGCCAAATAATATGAAGGCCCACATTTATTGGCCATTCAAGGGTAACCCCCAAAATTCCAATCAGCACAATATGGACACATTATATAGCACAGCACACATGAAAAGTACACAGGGAATAAAAACGTAGCAGAAACATCAACAAATCCATAACTTTGAAAAAATGTTTTCTCAATATATATATATATATATAGAAGGTAAGGCAATGAAGACTGAAGAGTGTTGAATCAAAGAAACATTTGCTAGAGATCATCTAGGAAGGATTAATGTGCTTGTTTATCTACCGGCTTTCGCTTACAAGCTGCTTATTTCAAATGCAACTATTTAACTCACAAACGCAACTCTCCAAAAGTGGTGCGGTGCGTTTGGAACGCTACAACTGCAAATGCCGGCAACCGAATATTGACTTTAAACAACCACCTCGGGAATCACCTAGAGTTCCAGAGATAGTTGAACATGTAAAATGACCTTTGAGAGATCACTAAATGCATCAATATGGTTGACAAGGCACCCTCACCTCTTCTTTCTTCTTTTTTCCCATTTTTTTCTCCAAATAAGTATGAGCCACCCTCATTTCTTTCCACTTAAACCATGCAAACCGCCTACCTCCCCTGTAATACCCATAATAAACTTGGTTTAGATTTCATAATTCAGTATGATTAAGCCTCCATATTATGCAACAAACTAGTCAAATAAAATTGAATTCAAAGCAGTGTGAACTACTTCCCAGTTCATAAGATATCTCAAAACAAAAAACACATTCTTTATCCAGCAGAATGCACCTAATCATACATAGCACCTAATCATACATAGGACAGAAACACAACCAATTGATTTAGTTCCAATTATAAAACCCCAGCGCCAACAATTCAAAGATTTCTCCCCTTTGATATAAAGAGTATTTTGCTCCCCTCTTAGTGAATAGTAAGCTCAAGAGAAATAACTTTTTCAAGAAATGAGTCAATGGAAGACAGGAAAACATTACGATAAATACCACACAAATTATTCTGCTAAAGTCAAAATCTTGCCATTCTCCTTGAAGAAAAATTAAGGCATGAAACTCTTACCTTAAAACAGAAGAAAAGTAAGAACAATATGAAAGTCAGGAAGCCATAGCTGCTCGCTTCTTCCCTTTCTTGCTGCCAGGGGCTTTATCTTTTCCCTCGATCATCCTTGAGATAACATCTGCTTGCTTTGAGTTCCCTTCAGCATTGAGGCTCTTGATCAATTCCTCACAGCTACTCCAATCTGTGACCCCTCCTTTCTCCATAATTTTACATAAGATAGAATATGCATTGAGGGTCTTCCCAGCAGCTAAAAGAGCATCTAACACCTTCTCATAGCTTGAAAAATCTATGTTAAAATCTCTCTCCAAACAAAAGTCTAAAAGCTTTAAAGCAGCAATTGTCTTCCCTTTCTCACATAGTACAGATAACATGCTATCAATATCAGGTGCAAATCCGCTATGAAGAAGCAGTTCAATTCGTCCGAGGGCTTCCTCAACATGACCCCTCATGAGGAGACCTTCCAAGATCTTGGCAACCAAGTCCATGTGTTCCTTCACCCCCTTGTCCAACATAGTCTTCATGACACGGCTTGCTGTTTGAATCCTTCCATCTTCAAACAAACTCTCCATCACTGATCTATATAATGATGAATCTGGAAGATGCCCATTTTCAACCATCGTATCCAAAGCTGTTTTAGCATCAGCTGGCTCACCTTTTCTCAAGTAGCTCTCAGTGAGCAACTTGTAAGCACTTGCTTCTGAAGGAACTTTTCTCCTGATCATGATCTTTGAAAGTTCATAGGCTGAATCAGGAGTCCCTTCTTTTGAATGCCCGCGGATCAAATGATTAAAAGCAACTGGGTCCTGAACACCCATTTTCATCAACTGACGGAAAAGGGTTTCAGCTTTTTCAGTCTGCCCATTGTTACAGAGGTACTCAATCATCGGGTTGTACGTGCTAGGCTTCATCTCCAACGTACCTTGCTGCCTCAATATAATTTCCTTCTCAATAAGCTTATCCAACAATTTAACAGCTCTGTCATAGGCCCCAGCCTTGCAAAAATACTCAAGTAGGACACCATAGTGTCCAGCCTCCGTTGGAATGCTCAACCTAATCATTGCTTTGAGCACATCTGCAGCTGCATCCAGATCACCCACCTTACACTGGCCAGATATTAACCTTATGAAGATTGAATTATCATTAGGAGCAATATATTTTTCCACCATCTCCTTCAAAATAGTCCTAGCATCAGACATCTTCTCAGCATCACAGAGCCCTGGCAACAAAGTTGAGTATGTAATAGCATTTGGCTTAATACCAAAACTTTTCATCTCTTCCAACAGTCTTAACCCATCGTCAACCTTCCCAACCGAAACATACCCTTTAATCATGGTCGTAAAAGTAATCACCGTAGGCTCTATATTTCTTCCCTTCAACTCCACAAAAAACTTCTCTGCCTCCTCCATTTTTTTGACCCGATAATACCCATTAATCATGGTATTATAAGTAACTACATTTGGTGAAATCTCCCTAATTTTCATATCTTCAAAAAACCGATTAGAAGTCTCAACCTTCAATGAAAGAAAGAAACCCCATATCATAACATTATACGTATGGACTGTCGGAATAATTCCTTCATTCACCATCTTATTAAAATACCTCTTTGCCATCATATACCGCCCTCGCCTCATTATCACCTTAAACAAAGTATCATACGATTTAACTGTCCTCTGGACACCCAATTCCTCCATTTTCTGAAACAACTTCACACTCTCTTGAACAATCCCAGCCTTCCCATAACTATCAATCAACAAAACAAACAAATCTTCATCCCATTCCACGCCCTTCTTGGGCATTTCCAAGAGTATGCATCGAGCATGATTGAGCTTTGAAGCTCGCCCCAAAATCTCAATAATCTTGTAATGGGTCTCCCTATCGTGTCGGAACAACCCGGAACGTTCAACCCACCGGAAGAACTGCAGCGCATGCTCCGAGTTCCGAGCACTGTGCAATACATTATAAACCAGCTGATTATCAAATTCGGGAACTAAACTACGAATAGAGTTCTGTAAACGAGTAGTCCATGCTCTATTTGCCATCATTCTACAAATTATATCCTCGAGTTTTTCTGGGTTTCGGTGCTTACCTCTTGGAATTCTTCGATTATTTGCTTCTTGGCCATTCCGAGACTCGGGAGCAGTCCGTGGGGTTGAAATATTCGTTTCTGTTTCTGGGTCTAGATCTGGGGTCGGATCGGTGGATGAGAGAGAATTTTCAAGTGGTGGGTCTGGAAATAATGATGATGATGATGAGCAGAAGAAGGAGAGGGATTTGAGGGAAAATGGATTTGAAACCCTAGAAAGTTGAGAGAAAAGGTTGGGTTTCAAATGAGATGGTTTTGATGCAGCAATATAAGCCATTTTCTTGAGGGTGTTGGACTGATCAGGATGTTAGACTGATCAGTTAGATATGTGATGGAGAAATACTGAAATGTTTGAGTAAAAGTTTAGACCTTGGAGTGGAAATTTAGAGAAGATGGAGACTGGAGAATCATTGCTAGGTTGGGTTTAGAGATAAAGCTCATCAGTCCCAGTTTGTTTGGAGGCAGAGACGAGTGTACGACTGCCATAATTTAGGGTTTAAGCCTTTAAGGTATGTTCTGTTATTTGCCCAATTACTTACAAAGCCCCAAATGATTATTGAGTTTTAAAAAAAAATAAAAAAAATCAGCAACAGCAAGTGTATATATTTGGAGTTAATATATAATTAAAAAAACTAAGAAGAAAAATAATAATTGAAATGTGTAAATTAAATATATAAATTTAAAGAGTAGTAATAGGAAAATTAGGACTCACATCTCAGTAACGCTGTAAACGAATCGAGTCGAGCCGAGTATTGAGTTGTTCAGATTTGGTTCACAAAATTTATCGAGTATAAAATATAATTTGATTGAGGCTCATTTAGCTACCGAGTCGAGTACGATTTCGAATCGAGCCAGAGCAATTTGAACTTTTCGAACGAATATGATCCGAGTATCAATAAAAAATTACAATTTAAAAAGGTTCGAGTAATTTATCGAACTTTAAAATTTGTTCATATTTGACTCATTTATATTTCGAGTCGAGCTCGAATCGAATTTTTAGTCGAGCGAGTACGAATCGAGTCTGAACTGTTTATTCATTTTACAGCCTTACATATCAGTTAGAGATAAATGTATATATATTAAGTGTATATATTTGGCTTGATAATAACATTTGATCAAATAAATTGGCTCTCCTTTTTATTTGAAAAAGTTCGGACAACTTGAATACAAATTCACTCAATGTTTAATATTTTAATATATTAAATTTCAAAGACTAATTTTTTTTACTAGAAATAATACAAGAACAACATTATGTGTCCTACTAAATTATAATTAAAAACAATTTGAGGTAAATATTATGTCTAGAAAAATATTGTTTTTAGAATAGAGATATTAATATTCACATGCCCCATTAATATTACATAAAAATAAATATTAACAGAAAAAACTGAGATGTTAAGATTTGAAAGCCCAATAAAATTATTAGTGCTGCTACCACTATATTATTATTACTTTTTTATGGTGCTTATGATAATTAAGAAACAATGTACCAATTTTATTAAAGACTAACCAAATATAAAATCATTATATTTTACAATCACCCTATGAAACCCTAAAAATCTGAATCTACTAAAATAAATTACAGAAACTAGATTCTTGTTAGCATTTTAATAATATTGGACCATGGATGATGGGGATTGTAAGGACCTGTCTCCTCTCCTCTCAGTTTTGTTAAAAAAGATGTTATAAAAGTACTACTAATATTAAATGAATTTGTTGGTCTCAAGCTTCTATTATTATACAAACCAACCCCAAAACTTTGAAAATATTTGGTACACTAATTGAGAAGCTGACAAAACCCTTTCTTATCTTTCAAAAATATTGAATTACTTGATGAGACTTAAGTGGTGTTTGATAAAATTAGTTGTTAAGATCTGAATAATTTAAACATCTGAATAATATAGACAGGGGCGGATGTGTATGGAGGGCAGCATAGGCAGGTGCCTATGCTGACTTTTTTTTTTATAGGTATATTGACAGGGCAAAAGTGTAATAAGTATAAAGTCAAGAGAGCAGATTAATGAAAAATTTAAACTTAGAAGGACCAAAACAAAATTTATATATTAATTCTAAATTACTAAAGTCTAACTATGCTCTATGTGGTGCACTTTCTCACTTTTCATTCTTTTTCGCCTCTTCTCTTTTCATTCTACAACAACTTATCCTTTGGCATTTCATACTCATCCTACCTCAATGCCTCACTTCTTCTGGTTGTTTCTCCTCCGCCTCCTCCCACTTCCTTGTTGTCTTTTCTACTACATCTCTATTACGCGCCAGTGCGCCACACCTCTTGGAAGGGAAAACAAACTTAAAAGGTAATTAAATTAGGACTTTTTTGTTTCATAATTTAAAATTAGTAGTTTACTAAATTAGGGATTTTTTTTTGTTTTATAATTTAAAATTAGTAGTTTGTTGGAATTTTTTGTTGTTTGGGGACTTGGGGTTAAACCCAATTCAATGTATTTGATGCATTTGTTATATTTTGGACTTAATAGGTTACTAATTAGAGTTTTTTTTTGTTTGAAAGTTTAAAGTTTATATTTATTTAAATTTGTTGTGGGTTGGGGTAAAAAATTGAATTCATGGTCTGCTATTCAGGATACATTCTATTTAACCAAGGTACAGTCCTTTTCCTTGCGTTGATTATGTTTTCAATAAAATTTGATTAATGGGTCTTAATATCTTTTATCTCTTTTTGTATTTTTTTTGGGTGGCGGAATGATTGTTTTTTACATATAGTGAACTGAAAATGAAATAATTTAAGGATAATTGGATGTATGCTTTCGGGTTTCTTATGTGTTGTTACTTGATTTTGTTTGAATATAGAAAAGAAATTTGGTTTGAGACTTTTTGCATACGGTTGAAATTGTAAGTGTTTGGAGAATCATTCAAGTTGAACTATGAAAGTAATCGAAGTAAGTTTCTAAATTCTATCTAAATGTTTATTTATTTTGAATTTTTTTTATTTTAGATAATGATTTATGAATATTTATTTATTGTATATTATAGAATTCTATATACGTTACATAAAATAATTGGTCTCAAATGGGTTGTTGACTTGTTATATATATATATATATATATATATATATATATATATATATATATAATGTTATTACTTGTTATATTAACAATATTGTAATCAAATACATGTTATACGTATGCAACCGGCCAAAAAACACAAAATTATCTAAAAAAATTGGCTCGGGAGCGCAGACCCCGAACCCATGCCAAATCCGCTCTAAGAACAAAATCCGCCCCTGCTGCGCTTGATTCCTGGATCCGCTTCTGAATATAGAGTATCTGAATAGAATTGTATCTGAATGAAAAAATATTGTTTGATAATTACTTTTTTTAAAATGTCTGAATAACATGTTTTTATTATTTTAACCCTATAAAAAAAAGAAAAATAATACTCCTATTACAATACTTCTCTTCCCCAACCTCCCTCCCTCCCTCCTCCACCCCCTCCCTTCTCCTCCCCCAGCCCCAGCCCCACCCCCTCCCTCCGCCTCCCCCCGCCCCACCCCCTCCTCCCGCCTCCCCCTTCTCCTCCCCCTCCTCCCCCCCTTTCTCCTCCTCCTCCCCGCCACCCCCCTTTCTCCTCCCCCCGCCCCTCCCTTCTCCTCCCCTGCAAATTTGGTGGTAGATCTGGTAGTGGCAGTGGCGGTGGCGGTGGCGGTGGTGGCGGTGGCGCCGGTGGTGGTGAGACCTGGTAGTGGTGGTGGTGGATAGAAAATGAGAATAATAATATTAAGGAGGGTATTTTTGTCTAAAAAATAGTCGAGCTCGTTCAGACATGGCTCTTAATAATTTAGATTTGATTTTGTAGCTTAACCGATAAGAGGCATTAAGAGGTAACAAAAAACAAACAAACAGTCACCTGCCTCTTACCGAATAAAAGGCAGTCTATTAAGAGGAAATAAGTGGTAAGCAAACAGCACCTTAACTTTCATAATTACCGACTTCTTTTTACCTTGCTTCAATAGATTAGTATGTGATTAGATTTAGAGACCATATTTCCATGGGTGGATTCAGCCTCTTAAGCGAGTTAGATCAAATTTGAAATAAATAAATTCTCGTAAAAAAAATAAAATTATAGTAAAATAAATACAAAACTAAATAATGCCCGAATATTATTTATAGTAACATTTTTTTTTAGATTTCATTACTTAAAATTGTTGTATGATAATTTCATTTTTATTAGTTACAAAAATCCATACGCAATTACAAAAAATTGCAAGTAATTAAAAAAAAATCTCAAAACAATTTGTGAAATTATAAATAAAAAATACAATATATTGAATTTTCTCTAAAGCCGAACTAGTGGGAAGCTAGACGAGACAAATAGTATTTTAGTGATCAAGTTAATATAAGATACTCCCTCCGTTTCTTAAATATTGCAGTTTTAGGGAAAAAATTGTTCCTTAAATAATGCAGTTTTAGGAACCCAATATAGTTTTTGTATGCTTTTTCCAAATATGTCCTTGTTTTAATTTTTGCAGCAAAGAGTTATTTTAAGACACGTTTCAGCCAAACTAAATGAAGAGAAAGGCTGACTTTGTCATTTTATCTCACTTATTGGTTTGTGTGTTTTTGCTAAAACTGCAGTCTTTAAGTAACAGAGAGAGTATGAACTTTGAAGAATTGAATACTATCTCAATTCTACATTTTGACTTTTTAAAGTTAATTCGTGAAATTCTAAAACTCAAATTGATACAAGTTCGTTCAAGTTTTGAAAACAACAAAGATATAATAATTAGTACTCCCTCCGTCCCTTAATATATGTCGTTTTAGAGTTGTGTACAAATATTAAAAAATAATTGTATAATATTAAATATAATATCAATTGCATATACTGTCCTTGTGTTGAAAAAAAATATATTATTTATTGGGCATTAAAATAGTGAGAGAACTAAAATTATATTTAACACTTGTAATAATATTAAAAATTAAATAATTAATATTTAATTAAAAATCTTAAACGATAAATATTAAAAGACAAAAATACTTATTTAAAACGGATATCAAAATTATAACACGTAGATTATAAAACACATGCCTAGATAAAAATGACATTTATGAAGTAGTATTATAATACGGCTAACACGTGTGCATGATTCTCGTGCTTGTTTTTGTTCGGTGCACATATTTGTTCGGTGAGATGAACACGTACGCATTAATTTTTATTAAAAAATAAATACCCATATTTGTTTTTTAAAAAAAGTTTCGATTGAGTCAACAATTAGTCGTCGGACCTTGATATCAAAAAAGAATAGTTGGACTTACCAAAGGCAATGGGCGATTGGTAAAAATTTAATTATTTATATTTAGAAGGTGTGGATAAGTATATTAGGAAGCAGAAATATTCATTTTATAAAATAAATTGTAGTTATGAGTAGGACCGTAAATGATAATCGAAAAATTTGTATTCGTTCGCATCCGTATTCGAAAAAAACGGATATATTCGTATTCGATTTAAAGGTATTCGCAAATAAACGGATACGAATACAGATATAGACGTATTCGTATTCGTTTAACATCTGACCTTAAATATATCCGGCGGATAACGGATATCCGGATTTGAATCCGTATTCGAAATTCGTATCTAAATAACTTATATATTAATATAATAAGCAAAATATTTTTTTTAAAGTGACATTCCTTATATAATAATTAGTTTTCACTATCATACGAAAATTATTTTAAAAATATATCATTTCACTTCTAAAAAGTAAGAAATAACACTTTTATTTTAATATTAATAAACTAAAATAAATTGATTTAAATATAGTTAATAGATTTTTACTATTATAAAGTTAAAATATCTAAAATGTATCATTTACCAATAAAATTATATATTAGAAGAACAAATCTATAGTTATTAGCTTGTTATAAGTTTTTTATTTTCAAAACTTACTTGCAATGTTGGGAGACGGGAACAATAAAAAATATAATTTTATTGTTAAAATGTGTTAAGTCCGAATTAATTTAGAATTAATCTAGAAGGGGGTTGAATAATTAATTCACGTTTATGAATTTTCGGGTGGAGGGAGTATTTATCACTTTCATTTGTCTAATTATTTAAAAATTAGAAGTCCAAAGTAATTTTTGGATGAAGTTGGATTAACTAATTGTCAATTGTCACATATACTACATAACTCACACTCTTCATAAATATAATGAAATAAAATAATTTTTTTATAACTATGTAAATTGTAATCTATGTATTGAGGATAAATTCTAAATAAAAGTTTTCATAAACATATTATTAAAATTTTAATCAAATATTTGAGAAAAAATAATTAAATATTTAATGCAAATTTTTGAATCTAATTATAAATTATAAATATTCATACACACAATAATATTAGACATCTAAACATTAATAAGTAGTATTAAAATTTAGAATTTTAAAAATGATAAAAATTTATTTGAATTGTAATTAAGAACATTGATTTTTGTATTTAAATATTTATTAAAAATAAATAAATTAACATTCATTCATTAATAAACTAAATTTTAAAACTCATCATTTTTTTATTCTAGTTATAGTTAGGACTAAAATAGTAACCGAAAAATTCGTATTCGTCCGCATCCGTATTTGAAAAAAAATGAATATTATTCGTATTCGAAAAAAGCAAATATTATCCGTATTCGATTTAAAATATCCGTAAATAAACGAATACTTTAATTACTATTATATTCGAATCCGTATATATCCGTTTATATTATTATTAGTTATGAGTGATGATCGGTCAAAGGTGGGTATGACGTCGTGGGTTTCACGTTTTGGGTTGTAGTTTGAAGCAGGTAGGTAAATCTTTCCTTGGAAACCAAAATCTTCTCGGAAAAAAATGGAGCACCTGGCCTGGCCAGGCGTGGCGTCATAAATTTCAGTGAGAGAAATAAATAAGGGTTTTAGAGAGAGAGAGAGAGAGAGGTTTGTCCATACCGCTGTGTAATGTAGATTTATAGACTGAGAAAAAACTCCCATCTTTTTTCTCTCTCCAAGGTGCCTTCGAGAGCCACTGCTATCTAATAATCTAAATATTCATATTCATCTATATTCATTTACATATATATTTATAATTATATATATATATTTGTCCCTCTATTCCTTCATCAGTTATCTCTCGTCTCACAGCTCTGAAATCTATATAGCTTTCTGCGAATATTTTACTTGTTACTGATAATTTACGCGTGGCCTCTGATCTATCTACTGCAGTGCAGAGCAGAACAGAGCAGAGGGATTGACACAGAATGGAAAAGGAAACCTCCTGCAGATGGTAACCAAGGAAAAACCACCCAATTTTTGCTATTTATTTATCTACTTGTTGCTCTAGTTCCTATTTTCTAGTATTGCCTATCTCTGTCTGGAATTACATGGAATACTCTGCTTCACTTTCAGATCCATGACTGTTATAGTCAATTTTGTTGTGGATTATGGCGGCTGTTTCTGATTTCCTTTCTATATTTTCTCTACTCAATTTTACCCCTTTTTCTAGGGTTTTTGGACTTTGTCTCATCATTTTTTTACTGTAGTAACAGTTTGTGTTTGTTAACAATACTCATGTGTGAATTGAACAGTGAGGATCTTAGTTTGTTTAAAGTTTGTTTCTTTTTTGCATTTTTCGGTTTTATGTGATTTTAACTGATTCTGTCTTTGAGATTCTAATTTTGTTCCTCTTATTTGATGTGTTTTTGGTTTTGATAGGCAAGACAATTCGCCTAAATTCAGTTAAATTGGCTTTTTTTTTCTTTTTCTTTCTTTTGTGGTTGGGGGGGGGGGGGGGGGGGGGGTGTCGGGGGTCTTGTTGTGTAATGAGATCATGTAAGCCATTGTGATTTCTGTGTCTTCCGATGGCTTTTTTTTAGGTCCTTTGAACATGTTAAATATGTGTTTATCCGGGTTATTGTCTTAGTTGGGTCTTCATTGTATCCACTGGTGTCTTCACAAGCTGCATAGGTGGTGATAGAATGCTATTTTTAAGTTCCTCAATTGTACTGTACCTTATGTCCTCTGCTAAATCTATCTTCTCACAACTTGTATTATTGAAATATACTCCATTATGTTATTTGTTTCCTTTAGTGGTATTAATTTATTTTCTATATGTTTTATTGAATTAGAATGAGCACATTAAAACTTTAAAGTGCTGTTTCGTAAAGGAAATGTTTCTTTAATAACTACTAGTCTTGACATTGTTTTGTGGATCACAAATAAAATCCTTCTATGATTTTTTTTGCAGAATTAAACTTCTGTGCGGCGCTGTTCTATTTCATTTCTTTTTTTAGCCTTTCATACATTCAGAGAAATTCACATTTGAAAATGATTCGTTATAGGCGTGAAGGTGGCAATTATTATGAGCTCGACTAGCGTTGAAGTTTTGCTATGTCAACAAGTTGTCATGCAACCAAATGGTTTTTCATGAGAAGTTGTTAATTTGAGTTTGGCAACTACATTCTATCCCGCCAGATTTGTTTCTATGTAGTTGTTTGATGTACATGTTCTGTTCATACTCTCCAAAGATGATGTGGGACCTTGGTCTGGCCTTACCAAGCCTATATATAGTTATACTTAACCATATAGGTTGCCGATGCTAAGTCAGATCATAATTGAAATACATTTACTTTGAGAAGCCATGCAATTATTCATCTCCATCTGGAAAGTTATTCAGTTACCTGGAAGTGCTAATTAACCCTCACTCTACTACTAAATTTCTTTTTTATTGAAGAATCAATCTATAACATGGATGAGAATTTGGCTGCTAACCATCAGCCAAGCATTTTTGGGCGGATGCTTTCTGCTTTTGTGCCCATGCTATTGGTTGCAATTGCATATGTTGACCCTGGAAAGTGGGCTGCAGCTGTTAACGGAGGAGCCCGATTTAGGTGTGATATTGTCTTACTGATGCTTGGTTTCAATTTTACGGCTATTCTGTGTCAGTACCTGTCTGCACGTATTGCTGTGGTTACTGAAAAAGATCTTGCCCAGGTACACATTTTCTTCAGTCTTCAATATATAATGTAGTCCACCCATTCTCCTTGATTTGGTTTTCATTGAATCTCAATTGTATATTTTCTTTTCTAAGTTTTAGTAATATCAAGCATAAGAAAATTTGCAAAATGTGAGAAGCTGCCAATTATATGTATTAATCAAATCATAGCCATTTGGACTTTATAATCAATGTCTCTTGAGCTTCAAGAGAGGTGAATTTGAGGGTCTTCCTTCTAAAGGCATACTCTCTGTCAGAATTGATTAAATATATCAAACACGGAGACCGTTAATCATCAGACCACAATGGAAACATTAGTAGAGCTTTATGTGTAGTCTTCTTGTTAAACAATCTTGCTGCTATGATGTTATAGTCGCAAGTACTATCATTTACTTTTTTTTATGTTATTGGTTACCCATTTGTAACACATTCTTTCCTACCAAAGATTTGCAGCGAGGAGTACGACAAGGTCACATGCATATTCTTGGGAGTTCAAGCTGAGATATCTATGATTGTTTTGGACCTTACTATGGTAGATTTTCTATCCCTCATTATTTTTATACTGATTTTGGGTACTTTTACCAGTGAACTATTCTTGTGTGATCCTAATATATAATTGCACTAACTATGATAGATTATTGGCACTGCGCATGGGCTTAATCTTATTTTTGGATTGGACTTATTAATTTGTCTCGTCCTGACTGCTGTAGATGCTATTCTATTTCCAGTTTTCTCCACCTTCTTGGTAAGCTTGATGGCTTCATATATAATTTGATTCTATACAACCTCTTAGTCATGGTATCTATACAAACATTGACTCTACAATAAGAGCACTCGTTTTCCAGGAGGAGAGGAGGAAGGCAAAATTCTTATGCATATGCATGGGAAGCTTTATATTACTTTCTTATGTCTTCGGAGTTCTCAGTAGTCAATCGGGAATACCACTTTCCATGGGTGGGATGCTAACAAAGTTAAGCGGGGAAAATGCACCTGCTTTGATGAGTCTTCTTGGATCGAGTATTATGCCCCACAATTTTTACCTCCATTCTTCTATTGTAAAGGTCTATCTCTCTCTTAATCTGTATGTGTTCAATTCTCTTTGAAATATTCTGTTAAGATAAAAAATGGACCTTTAACAATTCATGTTGTGGAAACCTTGCATTAATTTGCAATTCAATATGCTAGTGCTATTTCTTTTTTGTTATGCATCATGTCAATTATAATTCTTGAGTAGAAGATATCACAATAACCATGCATGTTTATCATTTCTTGTGTATGGAGTTAACTAATTACTTTTCTTTATATTGATAGGTCCAAATTGCTACCATGCTACAGTGCATAATAATCATACTTATTTTCGTTAAGTGTGGGAATATCACGCTAAGAGTTTTTAACAATGGCTTGGCTGGTGTAGAATTTCGTTTGATGGGTCATTTTGTTGAGCATTCTGACTGGCATAGCAGAAGATGAAAAATCTCTCTTGATTATTAGTATATTAGTCAATTTATCTTGGAATTTTGAGCCGTGGGCCATTTCCTTTTTAGTTTTGTCTATTAATATTTTTGGATTTAAATAAGAAGAAATTTTATTAGATGAAAAGAAACAATACAAGCAAAGAAAGGACAAGGAGTCCACCCACCCTTTTTCTTTCCTATTTGTATTTCATTTCTTACTTAAAATTTTTGGTGCAAAAATGCCCGGGTCTCGAGCACAGTTTTTATCCTCTCATGTGTGCATCTTTGGTACTGGGAAAAAGAGAGGGGGGGGGGGGGCGCTTTGCTATATAGACAATTAATTTTGTGAACTAGCCGTCCTATTTGATGATACATACTTTTTAGTAACTTTTATGGTTGAGAGGTGGTTGCCAACTTTTTTGCTTCCTTGCTATTTGGCCACTTTGAAAGAAGATAACTTTGAAAGAAGATATATTTAATACAGTCAGTGTCTTGATTGATTGCTATTATGATGATTTCATACCTCAGTTTCTTTCCCTGTTTTCATATGATGGTGGGTCATCTTTCATTCTCATTCTGCATAGCAGATCTCTTACTTGCGAAATTGATGAGATTTTGTTGCTATTTTGATTTCTTGCAGCAAGAACATGGAGGAGCAAGTATCTCTAAGGAAACCCGGTGTCATGACCATTTATTTGCCATATTATGCATCTTCAGTGGCATTTTCCTTGTGAATTATGTGCTAGTGAACTCGGCGGCAAATGTATTTTACAGTACAGACCTGTTGCTTACATTTCAGGATGTGCTTTCTCTAATGGATCAGGTTTAATATTAATAAGATCTTTTTTGAACTGCTTATGTACCAAATTTATGCAATTTTTTTATGCAGTAATATTTGATGCATACTGACTTCCATATTCGCCCCTAAATAATGCAGGTATTTAGGAACCTGGTGTTACCCTTTGCCTTGATATTGATTCTAATTTTCTCCAATCATATCACAGCATTAACTTGGAAGCTTGGTAGGCAAGCTGTCTTGCGTAATTTCTTCAGAATGGCCATTCCTGGATGGCTTCATCATGCAACAATTAGAGTTATTGCCATTGTTCCAGCCCTTTATTGTGCGTGGAATTCAGGAGCTGAAGGTATATATCAACTGCTGATATGTACTCAGATTCTGATTGCTCTTTTGCTTCCTTCTTCTGTGATCCCTCTTTTCAGAGTTTCCACTTCCAGATCAGTAATGGGTGCTTACAAAATTTCTCAGTCTCTGGAGTTCTTGTTCCTTGTTGCGTTTATTGGGATGCTAGGCCTTGAGATTATATTTGTCATTGAGATGATATGTGGTAACAGTGACTGGGTGAGTAATTTGAGGTGGAACCTGGGTGGTGGCATGTCAGTCCTTTATGTTCTTCTCATTACTGCCTTCATTTCCCTTTGTTTGATTCTTTGGCTCGCAGCAACTCCTTTAACATCTGCAAGTTCTAGATTAGATGTTCAGACATGCAACAGGGACATACAAGCCTCTATGCCTGAGTCACTAACAGAGAATAATCAAAATGATGATTTTAATGAAACTCTATATCCTGGAGATGAATCCAATCAAAAGCTTGAACCATCATTATCATCTGAGGGGAGTCATCTAGATATGTCAACTTCAACTCTGAAATTGCCTGAATCACTCTTGGATTCTGACGACTGGCATCATTTGACTACTGTTGAGGACAATTTTTCTGGTATTACATATTCAGGCCCATCTGTATGCCATCCGACAGACTTAGCAACCATGGTAGAAATTGTTCCCGGCTCAACTGTTTCTAAAAAGTTTTCTCATGGTGAAACAACAGTGGATGCCACTACTTTGACTACTGAACCATCAGACACTATGGTGAAGACACTGAGCGTGGAGGGGGATTCACAAACTGAGAAGGATTACGAGGGAGATACTTGGGAGCCTGAAGTATCATCTAAAGCGGTGTCTGGGACCAGCCCATTTGTAACATCTGAAGGGCCAGGGTCATATAGAAGTCTTAGTGGGAAAAGTGATGATGTAGGGAGCGGTGCAGGAAGTCTTTCAAGATTAACAGGATTAGGCCGTGCTGCAAGACGTCAATTAGCTGTAGTTCTGGATGAATTTTGGGGTCAGCTGTTTGATTTCCATGGGCAGGCAACTCAAGAAGCAAAGACTAGGAAACTGGATGCTTTGCTGGGGTTGGATTCAAAGGTGGATCCAAAGAAAGCCTGTGCATCGCCAAAACTAGAAAATAGTAAAAAGGAGTTTACTGGAAATATCCCTTCTGCGGTAGGAAAAGTCCCCGATTCTCTTATCAACCCAAATTTTTTTGATTCCCCCAGGCAGCAGAGGGGGCAAAGTAATGTAGAGTCATGTTATGGGGTTCAAAGGGAATCGTCATTATGGCCCAACAATACACAATTGTTAGATACATATATGCAAAATTCCAACTGCAATGCTACTGACTCTGGTGAGAGGAGCTATTCTAGTTTGCGACTTCCACCATCTGACTTTGGCGAAAAGCGCTATTCTAGTTTGCGACTTCCACCATCTGACTCTGGCGAGAGGCGCTATTCTAGTTTGCTACTTCCACCATCTGCTGATGTCTGTGATGATCAACCAGCCACCATGCATGGCTATCAGGTCGGTCATCTCAGTTGCATTGCTAAAGAGAGAGGCTCTGGTTCTTTTACTGTTCAAATGAAGTCACTAACCCCAAAAACCCCATCCCTGGTTTCATCAATCTACATAGATCCATTTGCTATTGCTTCCGGGCAAAGACCGCGAAATGGGTTAAGTGCCAAAACACCACCTGGTTTTCCTAGTCTTGCTGTATCTAGGAATAGTTCACTACAACCTGGAGGACCACTCTATGGTATTTCCTCCACTGGACCTGCTGACAATGTGGGAATCTCAGTCAATACAAAGAAATATCATAGCTTGCCAGACATTTCCGGACTCTCACTTACTCACCTGAATTCATTGTTGTCTGATAGGGGTGCTCCATGGGACAGTCCCACAATATACCGACCATCTGTTGGTCGCACAATGTATGAAGCATCCTTGTATCAAAATGCTTTATCCAAAGCTTACTTAAGCCCTTCATCTAAGGGGGGAGCGCCTTTAGTTTTTGATGAATTTTCTCCTTCAAAAGAGTGCAGAGATGCTTTTCAATTACAGCTCAATTCAAGTGCACACTCAAGTTCACACACTGGGTCCCTGTGGTCTAGACAGCCTTTTGAACAGTTTGGTGTTGCTGATAAAGCTAGTTCAATTGAGGGTGAAGGAGTTAGAAGTATGCAGAGTTCAGTAACTCGAGAAACTGCATCTATGGTAGATTTTGAATCGAAGCTCCTTCAGTCTTTCAGAATTTGTATTCAGAAGCTCTTGAAGCTGGAAGGATCTGATTGGTTGTTTAGGCAAAATGATGGAGTAGATGAGGACCTCGTTGATCGTGTGGTTGCAAGGGAGAGATTCTTTTATGAAGCTGAAAATAGGATGGGTCACATGGGTGAATCTCATTTGCCTGTTGACAAGAAGCCGGGCTTTCCACATAAAAATGAGGAGATGGTAACTTCAGTTCCTCATTGCGGGGAAGGCTGTATTTGGAGAATTGATCTGATTATCAGTTTTGGGGTGTGGTGCATTCAACGGGTTCTTGAGCTTTCGCTTATGGAAAGCAGGCCAGAGCTATGGGGGAAATACACTTACATATTAAATCGTCTTCAAGTAAGTTCTTTTAATTCTGTGATCTGTATCTTTGTTTCTGTTATTTCACCAGACTCCAGAGAAATGTCTTCTATTGCATATTATTATTTTTCCCTTCTCAACCATAAGTTACAACGGTAAACTGCTAAACAAGTAACATGCCTCAAGATTCATGGGCCCAGATATGCCTGTAACAGAGAAGATCTGGACCAATTTGGGGCTGTCCCGATCCAGTTTATTAAGCAAAATGCTTGGTCTGTTTGATTACATAAATGTGACTGTTTAAACTTTAAATCCAATTCAGCATTGCTACTTGACGGATTTCCAATCAATTCTTCCAATACTTCTCATACAAACCTGATTCCCATAGTTTGGATACAAAACTCACATAATCAAGATAATGTTTGAACTGAGTGATCACCCTTAACAGTAGCAGGTCTTCCTTCAACAAATAAGGCTTTATCTCATCTTCCATTAGGAGACACTCCTCCCAATTCTTTATTTTTGTTGTGTCTAAGGTTGGTCAGGATTATAAAGTTTTTAAGATGCTATATAGACATATTTTTCGAATGAGTAATATATCAGCCATTTTTCAAGTTGGATGGGCCTACATATAAAGCCACCACTCCCCTTCACGCGCACGCGTCTTCTTCTTACAGAGCAAATGAAATTGCTTCCGCAGTAGAGCACACTGGAGGGGAGGTCAGTGAGACCTCTAATGATAGATCAGCCTTATGTACTCCTCCCTCCGTTCGACTACTAAAGATCAATTTTGACTTTTCAAGTCAATTTAAGATATTTTCAAATTCAAAATTAGTTTTATTTTTTAATTAATTTTTATAAAATGCAAATATGAATATTGTAAAGTATCTGAAGGTACTATTTATTGCATGATTTAATATTTAAATGGATCACATTAATTTGGAAATTGAAATCGTCTCAAATTGACTTTTTAAAGTCAAAACTGATGTTATATTTTGGAACAATGGGAGTATTCCGTTTCTTAATTTGGGAACAGTCATACTTATCATGTACTTAACTGTTTCTCTTCCTTCAGCTAGTTGTATTTCCATGTCCAATCTTGAGATTGGAAAGCTGCCCACTTTTGATGTGTTTTCTTTTGTTTCATCTTCTTATAGTTTTAGTGGAGTCCTTGTTCCCCTTCCTCTTGTATATCTCTTTTCTTTTAATAAAATTTCTTCTTTATCCCCCCCCGCCCCTCCCTAGTTGTTACAACTGAGCCGATTTTTTATTTATTTTACCTTTTATTAAATATTCACAACTACACAGGTTGAATGGGATAGTTTTATTTGCGGTAAACCTTGTGCAGAGAACCCAAGTTAAGAAAGCTCACATGAATTACCCCGGACTCTAAGCTATTTGTGTGTGTGTGCTACCTACACGATTTATGTCCTTTCAAGGATAGCCGACATTAATCAAACAGGTTACATTCAATCTTGTTGCACCCTACAAAAACTCTTACATTGATCTTACCCTTTGGACTTCGTTTTCAAGGATTGTTTTCTCTATGGCTTCTGGCTTCATCACTTTCCTTAACGTGTTGATTTTGATAATGCTCATCTCTGGAACATATTGATACTAACTGCCTCACTAACATCTGACCTGCCTTTCCTTTTTGTCCTTTTGTTTGATTTGTACGTTCTGTAAGCTGATTTGACTCAAATCAAGAAATTCTTGGCCCAACCACTTGATTATCACTTATTAATATATCATAAGATGTTTCCTTTAAATCATAAGTACTCTTTTTCTTAGGGAACCTTTCGAGGGTATTATCATCTTAAGTCTAGATTTAAGGTGCATCCCCTTGAGAAATACCTTCTATTGGGACCATAGGTGCATATTACATCTTTGACCAATTAACCCAAAACATGGTTCACAAATGGTATTCAGGAAAAAGAAGTGAAGGCTGGAAGGGGTTGGCCATGCCAAGATAATGTTCCTTTGGTTTTCAATTTTGTTCTTAGCTTTTTCTTTTCTCAAGTATTACAAATACTTTTACTTATCAGAAAAAAATATTACAAACTTTTTAGGAGTTATTATTATTTTATCTAGTTTGGCAACGATAAACAAAGAGGAAAGGATAACTATAATGCATTTTATCTCGGACTAGGATCCTCTTCATTTCAAATGAAATGGAGAGTCCATTCTTTGTATATTCCCCATCATCCTCCTGTCAGCATGACATCACATTCCAAAACATTTTAAATCTGGACCATGAAATAGAGATTCTCCATTTCATTTGAAATGGAGAGGATCCTAATTCTTTTATCCCACCGTTACTTTTATTGCAGGGGATCATTGATCTAGCATTTTCCAGACGTCATTCTCCATCGACTCCATGCTTCTGCCTTCAAATTCCTGTTACACACCAGCAAAGGTCATCCCCACCTATTTCAAATGGAAGTCTGCCCCCACCTGCAAAACATGGCAAAGGAAAATGGACAACGGCAGCAATGCTCTTGGGCATGGTCAAAGATGTTGAAATTGCAATATCATGCCGAAAGGGGCGAACTGGTACTGCAGCTGGTGACGTGGCTTTTCCTAAAGGCAAGGAAAATCTGGCATCAGTCTTGAAACGCTACAAGCGTCGATTAACAAGCAAGCCAGTAGGCACTCAAGAAAGCGGACCAGGGTCTCGCAAGGGTTCGTTGTTAGCCCCTTCTGGCTCATAGCTTTTGTTTGGAAAGCGGCTCATTAGCTGCTATATCAGACGTGCTCAGTTTGTTACTACAAACTCTCTTCTTTATGTCTGGCTGGCCGCTCTAAATGTCTTGTGTGAATTCATTCGATCATTGCAGCAGACAGATTAAAGGAATTGGGTAGAAGAAAGGCGAGCCTCGGTCAGCAAGCATCCCTCTAAGTACAAGGTCAACTTGGTTGAGGTGCATGGGAAACGGTAGTGTAGAGTAGTAGGACTTGTACACTAATCTTTTTTTTGGTAGATCACAATGTACGTGCTTTTCTCAAATGTCAGCCAGAGGTTAAAATGTTGTTGTATGTTGTAGAAAAGAAAAACCAAACCAAAAAAAGAAATGGAATTAATAGTAATTGCTGTGGATGAAGCTGTGTTTATTTCTCTTCCCACGGGTACATAATAACAATAACAATAATAATAATTATTATTATTATTTACTTCTTCTTTTTGTTATTTATTATAAAGAATTAGTGGATTACTACTATTTTCAGATTAGTGTATTACTCCACTACTTAATGTTTGTTGATCGAGGTTAGGCCATGCCCATGTATGCACGTTTACAATTAATTTTATATAACAATATGTACATATATTTTTATAATTATATACTCCCTCCCTCAGTTTTAAATTATATGAGACTTTTGAAAGTTAATTTGAGATATTTTAATTTTGAGTGTAAAAATCTCTCAAATCAATAATAAACAAATACTAATACGGAATTGAAGAAGTATAATTTATAATATTTCACATACGTATTCATTTTAATTTTTGGACATTCATGAAAATCTTGACATTTTAGTAGGCCCGAGGAGAATATAACAAACACAATTTGTTAATATAACCTGCTTGCATCACGGGTATCCAAAACAGGGGCGGAGCCAGAAACAGAAAAAATAATTGGGACGGGTTAAAAATATTATAATATTAATATTGTACATTTGGGTTGGAAGGATCAATGATATTATAATGCTAAAATTGTTCATTTGGATTGGGCTGACCAAGACTATTCCAACTTTTTTTACTTTGGACTACATAATTATATAATATATCTAATAAAAAAAACAATTTGAGCCAGGCTATAGCCCCGAAAACCGACCTTACCCTCCGCCGCTTATCCAAAATTACTATTTCTCCATTTGACTTATTTGCCCGTGACTATGATTTGCATTGCCTCGATATTTGGTGAAAAGATTTATTAAACAAAGATGAATGTAACTTGAAATTACTTTAAGCTGATCGGGATTAGACATTTAAAAATATTGAAATGGCGGAACACTTGCAATCAAAAACCATGAAATGAAGCAGCCCTTGTTGGGACTGCACCGGTCTTGTCCGGTAGTAGTGAATTTATAAATGTTAGCTAAAAGTTTTAAATGTCGTTATAGTAATTATAAGAGTGGTGGGAAAAAAAATAAAACTATTTTGCTTGTGCCAAAAAAAGAAAAGACTTTCACCTAGTTTCAAAAGGTGGGTAGGTGGCCACAAGAAGAAGAAAAAAAGGGTGTGATCCACAAACTTGATAACCTAACATTCTCTTTCCAAGTTGCTGACAATTAATTTAGTTAGGTATATATGCATGGATGTCTCTCAATTTGTAACTATGTAGTAGTTAGTATATGATGAGTGGTGGTCGTTCTATTCCCACATGAACCAGTCATCCTGTTTGTTCATCTGCTACCAAACACCTCTCACATACAAATTAATTCGGTTGGGTTTGGTTTGGTCTAGTACTTAATTTGAGGGCCTCCAGCAGTTTGTAGCCCTTAAATATAATGACAAATTAATTAATTTGGTTCTTCCTAATTTGTCCAACGCTAATTTTGTCTTAATTAATGTACTCTAGCTAGTGCCAAACAAACAACTGGGTTAATTTGTTCTCATATTGCATGTGTAGTTTCTTAAGCCATTCCAAACAAAATCTCTCGCATCGCATGGCATGGCATGGCATGGCATGGCATGTCATGTGGTGAGGAATAGAGCAGAAGGTGGAGCGAAGTTCTTTATTAATTTTTCACATTTGACCACCTGATTTTTTATTTTTAAAAAAATTTCGTAGTTTAGCTTTAAAAATTTTTTGGTCGTTCTAAGAGAACTTGACTGACGCGTTATTGACCAAAATGAGTAGTAGCAACTATTAATATGAATTCAGAATTCAGATCAATTACTTTATAGTATGGAAAAAAATGTATATATACAATTGTGTAGCACACCACTGTATACTGTATAGTATATATATACATATAGCCCTAATAGTAATTATATAGCTAGCATGTGTCCGATTTGAATTTTGTTAACCACCAACTTTATAATTCCAAATTTGGTTATTTGCTCAATTTCATATTTAATTTCTTTTGTTGGACAAACACAATAAAAGTGGCTTAATAATAATTGGTAAGCCAAAATTTACAAACACTATATTTAAAAAAGCCTAATTAAATAATAAATAGTAATACGCATCTCCCTTCTTCTCATCTCATTCTACTATTTTCTTAATTAAGGTGATACGTAAAATAATAAAATTGGAAGAAATACTCTCTTTTTTTTTCTTGTCTCTTCCCTTCCCTCCAAAACAAAATTCACAAACAAGAGGTTTAATGTAGGGAGAAGACTAGCAATTTATTTATTTTCAAATGGACCTATTTATTATTTATAATTTAATTGACTGATCATTTACTATATTAGAATGGGTGAGAGGTTTAGGTACTAGGGGAGGGCTACTATCGTCCAAAAGTTTTGAGTAAAATTATAAAAAATAAGACTAATGAGAAGAAAAGGGAAAATACCCTAATATAATCAAATATAAACTAATTTAAAATCAACATAATAATTTCGACATTTTAATTCCCCACCAACCAAAAATAATATATATATAAAAAAACCTCACCAACCTCCACCCTTTAATGACCTCATCTCACCCTTCGACGAGTAAGAAAATTTATGCTCTATGCCATGTCCACGTCTGCCAATCTAAGCCGTTCATAATAATATAATCAACGGTGAATATTAATCTCCAACAAACCCCGAAATTCCAATTGGGCGTCTTCTTAATCCTACCAACCAAGAAAACATATATACACAGTAATAATAATTAATTCCTACCCCCCTCCCTTCTGTCTATATAAACCACTTGCCTTGGCTACCACTACTCAGGAACTTGGTAACCATTAATCCAACTTCCATATACAATCCCAATCGCTCTCTCTAGTTATAATTTATAATCTATTAATTCTTCATCTATAAATTGAAATGGAGTGTGTTGGGCAACAAAATGGGACAGCTACTTCGGATTTATGTCTTCAGAAAGATCCATTGAACTGGGGAGTGGCGGCTGAGGCATTAAAGGGTAGCCATTTGGATGAGGTGAAGCGGATGGTAGCGGAGTTCCGGAAGCCGGTGGTGCGGCTAGGCGGCGAGTCTCTCACCATATCACAGGTTGCGGCTATTTCTGTCAGAGATAACGGCGGAATAAAGGTGGAGCTGTCGGAGGCGGCCAGGGCCGGTGTGAAAGCCAGCAGTGACTGGGTGATGGAGAGCATGAATAAAGGGACAGACAGTTATGGTGTCACTACTGGTTTTGGCGCCACTTCTCATAGGAGGACTAAACAAGGTGGCGCTCTTCAAAAGGAGCTTATTAGGTAACCACACACCTGTGTTTATTGTTATTGTTTGGTACTACAATAATATTACTATTTACGTCCTAGAAAAAGTTACTCCTTTATTAAAAATATATTTTTGCTCTAAAAATAATAAGTTGTTAATTTTATAATAATGACATTATAATAAAATTACTAGGGTAAAGTCGAGGAACAGATGAAATTATAATAATTATGCTATTATTGTATAAAACATAATATTGACAAATGAGATTCTTTTTGTGTGCGTGTGTAGAATTAGAATATAACATAAAAAGCATTTAAAGTGACTAAAAGTTAATGAATATGATTTTAAAGTTTGAATGTATATGATCCTTTTGAAAAATAGAATAGTATTGTCTCATGATAAAAATGTGTTGATATCTCTATCTCCATTTAATCTATTTCCAGCCAAAAAAAAAAAATATTTGAAAAGGAAAAATCTTGATTAAATATTTCATCTGTTAGGTTTGCAAATAATGGATTATTAAATATTTGAAAATTGACGACTGACTCTGACTATTCTGTTGGCACCCTTTCCCTGGAAAGACAAGTACCTGATGATAAATTTTGCCTTTACCCCTTACACGGTTTGTTTTTTTAATACAAATATAAATGAATGATTATTTCATTTGTGTTTACCAAGAATAATGTTTACTTAATTTTGGAGTAATACAGCTTTCCTGTACAATTTTAAATCGTCAAACTTGTGTGGCTAATTTAATGAACTGTGGTGTGACAGGTTTTTGAATGCTGGAATATTTGGTAATGGAACAGAGACTACTCACACATTACCACACTCCGCAACAAGGGCAGCCATGCTAGTGAGGATCAATACTCTCCTCCAAGGCTACTCCGGCATCCGATTCGAAATCCTTGAAGCCATCACCAAATTCCTCAACCACAACATTACTCCATGTTTGCCACTCCGCGGCACGATCACCGCTTCCGGTGATCTTGTTCCCTTATCCTACATTGCCGGACTTCTAACCGGCCGCCCCAATTCCAAGGCGGTTGGACCCACTGGAGAGACTCTCAACCCCGAAGAAGCATTTCGCCTTGCCGGGGTTGAGGGTGGATTTTTCGAGTTGCAGCCAAAAGAAGGTCTAGCACTAGTTAATGGCACAGCTGTTGGTTCTGGCATGGCCTCTATGGTACTTTTTGAGGCTAATATACAAGCGTTACTATCTGAAGTGTTGTCAGCAATTTTTGCTGAAGTAATGCAGGGGAAGCCCGAATTCACTGACCATTTGACCCACAAATTGAAACACCATCCGGGACAAATTGAGGCTGCTGCTATAATGGAACATATTTTGGATGGAAGCTCCTATGTGAAGGCTGCCCAAAAGTTACATGAAACGGACCCCTTGCAAAAACCAAAACAAGACCGTTACGCTCTTAGAACTTCTCCCCAGTGGCTTGGTCCACAGATTGAAGTGATTCGTTCGTCGACAAAAATGATTGAAAGAGAGATTAATTCTGTCAACGATAACCCCTTGATCGATGTCTCGAGGAACAAGGCCTTACATGGTGGTAATTTCCAAGGGACCCCAATTGGAGTTTCTATGGACAATACACGTTTGGCTATTGCGGCAATTGGGAAGCTCATGTTTGCCCAATTTTCGGAGCTTGTAAATGATTTTTACAACAATGGATTGCCATCTAATCTCTCCGGAGGGCGTAATCCTAGCTTGGATTACGGATTCAAGGGTGCTGAAATTGCAATGGCTTCTTATTGTTCTGAACTCCAATTTTTAGGCAACCCAGTTACGAACCATGTCCAAAGTGCTGAGCAACATAACCAAGATGTGAACTCATTGGGCTTAATCTCTTCAAGAAAAACAGCCGAAGCGGTTGAAATCTTGAAGCTCATGTCTACTACATTTTTAGTAGGCCTCTGCCAAGCTATAGACTTGAGGCATTTGGAGGAGAATTTGAAGCTTACTGTCAAAAATACGGTAAGCCAAGTAGCTAAGCGAGTTCTGACTATGGGTGTCAATGGTGAGCTTCATCCCTCGAGGTTTTGCGAGAAGGATTTGCTTAGAGTTGTGGACAGAGAATACATTTTCGCATACATTGATGACCCCTGCAGTGCAACCTACCCATTGATGCAAAAACTAAGGCAAGTTCTAGTTGATCACGCGCTGAAAAATGGCGATAATGAGAAGAATTTGAGCACTTCTATCTTCCAAAAGATTGCGGCTTTTGAGGATGAATTGAAGACCCTTTTGCCCAAAGAGGTTGAAAATGCTAGGGCCGTGCTTGAGAGTGGGAATCCGGCTATTCCTAACCGGATTAAGGAATGCCGGTCTTATCCGTTGTACAAGTTTGTGAGGGAAGAATTGGGAACACTATATTTAACTGGCGAGAAGGTCCGGTCACCAGGGGAGGAGTTTGACAAGGTATTTACAGCAATGAGCAAAGGAGAGATGATTGATCCATTGCTAGAGTGTCTCAGGAGTTGGAACGGGGCTCCTCTTCCAATATGTTAGTTGGAGTCTTTGAATCCTTGTGTTGTCCGTCTGTCTGCCTCTTCAGTTTTCTTTCCTGTTTTTATTGCTCCAAACTCTGAAGTGAATAATGTGTAGTATGATTTAATTATTGACTCATGTTAAACTATTTTGTAATAAAAGAAAATGACTTAAATTTATCTTTCTGAAAAATTTCGTCCAAGGAATTATTTATTTTATAAACAGTGGGTGTATCATATATTTTCAAGATAAAAGTCCAGCTATTATCGTATGTCCCAACAAGTAAGGTTGATGAGAGAAATATTACTCTATTTCAAAATATCAGAGTTATTTTGACTTTCTGAAATTTATTGGATACATTTTTAAATTTAAATTTTATGTTTTGAAAATAATGAACATCTTAATTGGTAGTAATTACTTTGTACTTAATTTACAGTAATTAATATTGGTTTGAAATTTTATTACAACAATACTACTATCACATAAAAAAATCTCACATACACACATACATATTGTGGGCCTTCGTTCGCCTGACATGCGGGACCCGCAATATGTATGTGTGTGTATATAAACATTACGTGAGATTATTTATGTAATAGTAACATTGTTTATTTTATTATTACACATACACTAATTAATTACTCCCTCTCTTCTTTCTATCTCAATCACTCAATTTTTTGAGACAAAATAGGAAATAATTAACTTTTTCTCCTATATATAGAACGTGAGGAAAAAAAACATATATAATAAAAAAGATAAAGTATATTTTTTTAAAAAATTACCACTCATATTTATTTACATGATTAATTATAAAAAACAATACATAAAATCACAAAATAATTCATATCATATAGACGACTACTCTCCTATTTTGTTTCATTGTTTTGTTCCAGCAGAAAAGTTGGTCTAGTCTTTTTGTAGTGCGGAAGTAATTGGATCGATCATTCCTCGTTGATGGCTTCCCGAATTGTGAAACACGTCCTTCGAAGCCTTCCCGCCGAGATCTTCCCAACTGTCCCTAACCCTAGTTCTGCTACGGGTTTCCCTTCAATCCACCGCTCTTTCTCTTCATCCTCCAATCTCATAACAGCGACCCTCTTTCCCGGCGACGGAATCGGCCCCGAGATCGCCGACTCCGTCAAACAGGTCCGCCTCCCTGATCTCAATATATATCTATGCATACGTGTATGTTTTCTTCCTTTGTTCATTTTCTGTGTCAACTTAAATACGGTTTATAAATTCATTTGTACCTGAATTGTATTTTGTTACGAGTGAATTGGTTGACTGGTTTATATGATGTCCTTTTGTGGGCAAGCAACTCTGATTCTATTTGTGAAGTCTGTAACCTGAAGCTTTATTTTCTAATGAATTTTCTAGGAGCATGTGCGTTTTAGAATTATAATTATAATCGAAAAATAAAATTAAAAATTCTAGAATATAGAAATTAACATTAGGAAAGAAAAATAACTTTTTATCTTGCCCAGATAGATTTGAAAACATTATTACTTTTGCTTCTGGAAGTGACTTTGCTTAGATGTCTTATATGTCTCCAAAAATTTAAACATACACATTTATGTATCTTATATGTTTTGCCATTGTTTTGGTTCACACACGAGGGCTCACTTTAGTTATTCAAAGTCAAGTTGCATTCTTCTACCTTATGTAACAAATAAAAATATTTGTAAATCTTGAAACTTTAAGTTATATTGAATGTACCAACCTTTATATTTTTTGGGATTATATTATGAATCCAAGATGTTGTTTAGGTCTTAAAGAAACATGTAGGAGTGCCTTTTAAGGCTTTGAAAAATTAATCAATCATAGTAATTACTTTGGCACGTTCTGCAGATAATGTTATGTAGACATGCAAACAAACATATGTGCATGTACATAGTTTTCTTGAAGCCATATGAGCTAGTCACCTTTAGCAAAGTCGATTATTCCTAACTTTTGATTTGATGATATTCTGTTGAGTATAGTTTTAGTTGCAGTTGAGTTTACTGTTAACTCTTATCCAGGTATTTAGAACTGCAGATGTGCCAATTGAATGGGAAGAACATTATGTGGGGAAGGAAGTAGATCCCAGAACCCAGAGCTTTCTGACATGGGAAAGTCTAGAATCAGTAAGACGAAATAAGGTTGGATTGAAAGGGCCAATGGCCACACCCATTGGAAAAGGTCATCGTTCCTTGAACCTTACTTTAAGGAAAGAGCTTAACCTCTATGCCAATGTTAGGCCTTGTTACAGTCTCCCCGGCTATAAAACTCGGTATGATAATGTAGATCTCATTACTATTCGTGAAAACACAGAAGGGGAGTACAGTGGTCTTGAACATCAGGTCAGTTTTTCTTTTCTCTTTTAGTCAAGGGGGGTAACCCGGTACCCGCGATACACAAGAAGACGGACAACAAAAAAACACAGTTTGCACCAAGAAAAAAAACCCTTTTACAACATCTCAAGAGCTCATAACTAGTCCCTACTAAACTTCCCCCAAGAAATCAATGAAAGACACTATGGACCCTGGGAATGCCTCAATAAAAACAAAAATCTAATATGAAATGTTGACTTTTCCTCATTCTTGAAGTAAGTCCTATTTCTCTACCGCCAAATGATCAACCATAATCAGTGAGGAAATCTCACTTCTTCCTCTTTCTCCTTTGATTCTTAGCACCTCTTCAAATTTGCAGGATTTGATACTGAACATGGCATCGCCCACTGCATACAAGTATAGCAAATCCATCCCCTAAACTTGCCTAACAAACTCACGATGCAATAGAGGTTCTTATGTCACCCAATCCTTCTTGCACATATAACGTTCATTAAACACGAACCTTCCTCTTTTCCACACGTTATCTTGGACGAGTTCGAAGAAAATAAAGTCACCTTCCTTGGAACTCCAACCGTCAAAATGATCTTTCATGGGAAACTCAAAACTTCAACATCTTCAAAACTATGATAATAAGAGCTAACATTAAACCTCTCCTCTTCCATCCATTTGATCCTTCTATTGCTCACAAACTTCGAATCACCCCAAACAAAAGCCAATATTTTAATGAACATTGGTTAGTCTGTTGGTACCATATACAACTGCATATGAAATTTTCATTGTATATGAATTTGATGGAATTTCCTGCATTCGATACCTAGGTGGTGAGGGGTGTGGTGGAAAGTCTCAAGATTATTACTCGCCAGGCTAGCCTGAGAGTGGCCGAGTATGCTTTTCACTATGCCAAGGCTCATGGAAGAGAGAGAGTGTCTGCAATACACAAAGCTAACATTATGCAGAAAACTGATGGTCTTTTTCTCAAGGTGTTCCTGTTCTAAGTACTCAAACTGAATATACGATTTTTTTTTTGTAGTATCATACTGACTTTGTATTTACTTCCACTTTCAGTGTTGTCGCGAGGTTGCAGAGAAGTACCCTGATATAAAATATGAGGAAGTCGTTATTGACAATTGTTGTATGATGGTAAAATTTTCTTACTTTGTTGATAAATTTTATGTGCATGCTTAAGTGTGTGCACTATGTCTGAACAAGCTTCCAAATGTGGTGATACATATACTTCTGTATAGTTTCTAATTTCTATAGTTGCAATATCTTATCAGAAGAAGTTAGATCATTTAAACTCGTGTAGTCACGTATTAAAAGTGAGTCAAAAAATTTCTTTAGGAAAGGAAAATGAATAGAAACACTAACTGCAATTGCCTTGTTTGTACGTATTCAGCTTGTAAAGAATCCAGCCCTTTTTGATGTCCTAGTGATGCCTAACCTTTACGGAGACATTATAAGTGACCTTTGTGCTGGTCTTATTGGTGGCTTGGGATTAACACCAAGGTATTTTCAGTTGTTTTTTGTCTCTCTCTCTCTTATTTTGATTAATTGTTTGGTCATATCTTATGTATAGAAGATGTTTTACTTCTTTTGGTGGCCTGTGCAGCTGCAATATTGGCGAGGGAGGTATTGCTCTTGCTGAGGCTGTACATGGTTCAGCACCTGATATTGCTGGGAAGGTTAGCCATCAGAGCAATTTTGTCATTTTTAATGCTGATCTTATCAACTCATGCAACTTGCATTGGTTGGGGCTTGATTCATTTTGTAGTTGCACAGGAATAGTTTGTCAGCAGAAATATCTTTTTAATGAATTAGTGATTTAAAGGTGATCCTGCTTACTCACCCCTACCCCACATGCCAAAAAAATTGAAATAATAATAAAATAAATAAACCGAATGTGATTAGTCATTTGAAGTTCATATGTATTATGTCAGAAGTTCTTACCTTTGACCATTATTTTGGTCTGCCTATTTAGCAAGGGGTTTTTAGCATGTCTGCACAGGGAAACCCCAAGATAGTTTAGTGTTTCTTGGGCAGGGGATATTATTTTTGCCTTACTTTTTTAGTTCATATATTTTTATTTTTTTCCTTTTTTTGGGTTGGGGTTGGTGTAGTCCAGGGGAGTGAACTTCCAGTTTTTTATTCTGTCCATTGCATATGAGCAAAGACTCGTGATGATCTAACTAATAATTTCAAGAATTTGTAAATGTTATGTATACTCTGTGTATGCTTGCTCCTCAATTTAGGCACCTTCAGAAGAGTCTTGTTGAAATTTCCAAGAACATACATATGCCCAAAAACTCATGAAGTTATGTTGGCACTAAGTATTATTCTAGAACCCTGTTGCTCCATAAACATGCAGAGCTGGATCTGATTCTTCTAGACTTCTTTTGAAAATAGTGGACTGTGATGAAGGACATTTTTTAAAATGACTAGGAAATATGTTTTACCTTCTTTTTCCAAATCTGGGAGGTCAGGGAGATACCATTTTAACGAGTCCTGCAGTTGTCTATAGGTCTTGTCTAAGGTCTGTATTTTTTGGTTGTCTTAGCCTGTTAGGTGTTGGACTAGGGTGACTCCTTGTAAACTAAGAGAATTCATTCAAAGCAGGAGCAAAATGTAGGTTCTTACTCAACTATTGCGATTGTTCAACATGGCTCTTTCTCTATGCATTGGTTATCTAAATTGCAAGTGAAGTCAAGGGGTCAACGGGGCCTTTCAGAGGATGTTGCCATTTTACTCTTATATGACAAAAATTCCTTCTTTTTTGAAGGAACTCCTTTCGATTCTTTTTAAACTGTTTTTTAGCAGAACTTTCGTTTGCCATAACTATTATCTTATCAGTTTTTTGGCCCTCTTCTGGCTTCATTATGTAGAACATGGCAAACCCAACTGCTTTGCTTTTGAGTTCTGTTACAATGCTGCGCCATCTTGATCTTCATGATAAAGCTGATCGGATCCAGGATGCTATTCTGAACACAATTGCTGAAGGGAAATACCGAACTGCTGACCTTGGTGGCTCTTCATCAACAAGTGATTTTACGAAGGCAATTTGTGATCATCTGTGAAGAATGGCTCTGCATATAGTTCAGATTTTTGAAATTGGTCCGCCAAGAAATTGGTACTTGAGATATTTCTTTTTGGAGATGCATTGTCTACGTTTCTAGCTCATCTGCGAGAATAAGATCGCGTCATTGTTATGGGTTTATAGATTATTATTTTTGTTGTTGTTGGTTATTTGATTATCCAGCCGTGGAGAGGCTCACCGTCATTGTTGAAGAATTTAGCTGTGCTCTCATTCGTCGACTTACAGCCTTTGCAAAATTTGTGGAAGCAAGTTTTAAGTTCCTTCGCAGAAATGGAGAAGCAGCTCCCTCCATGTCAGAGTATCTTCTGTATTCGGTTATTATTATCTGTCCAACATATGCATAAAATAAGCATCATTATGTGGTGGTGGTGTTCCTCATATTTTACACTGTTGATAGGTTCTGGTTTCACAATTACTCCATTTCTTTTTGTATGAATAGTTGAGCATTCCCATTGATTCCAGTTCTAAATTATTTGAACCATTATATGATTCTTCTATTGAAATGAGCTAAAGTTTTATTGGATTCTTACATACAATGTACAACAGGTCCATGCTTAGATCCGCCGTTTTTTTCTAGTGCTTTTCATATTCAACTCTTTTAGCTTTACATTGTAATTTATACCAAGGAGTATTTTCTTTTGAACGGCAGCTGGAAGGGGGGAGCATCTGAAAGCTCAAGTTCTTCTTAGGGCTATTTTGTGGGTTTTCCATAATGGGTGGAACCATTCTCCTTGTATATTATTGATATGATCTTATTTCATGATAAAATTAGTATGGTTAAGCCTAGCATTAAGCCTGTGACTAGGACATTATGAAAGTAGGGATCTCTTTTCCCCTTTAAAGTGTTCCCTAAGACTTGGTTTCACAAGCTCCTCCCTCTTTTATATTTTTCACCATACATATTGAGTGGAGTAATGCTAAGAGCATCAAATTTTTGATTTCAAATGACATGGTATTGAAAATTTTAATGATAATTTATGACATAAACATGAGTTCTATCCAACTAATTATTTGTGACGCATCATTTAAAAAACTTAGCATCACCCATCTCGAGTGAACTATTGTTTTCAATGACGACATTGAACACATTAAGCGACAAATATCACCTATTTTGAGTGATAACTATAGCTTTCAATGACGACACGAAACACATTAAGCCACAAATATTATTGTGTTGTTAAATGTATTAATTTTTGTTAATAATATGTAATAAAGGAAATCAAGTGGAAGGTGCAACCAAGGCAAGCCTTTTCTCTCGAGGGCGAAAAAAAAAAAAAAAATAACCACCCCATTTGTGACACTGCGGAAATTTAACAAGAGAATCCCTACAATTATACGATCCTAATGTTAAAAATTAATAGAATATAACAAGATTTCGTTATTCCTGCCATCAAAGACCTGAGCAAGCAAATTTTAGAGATTCTAGCAAACCGTGACAACATACATCACAATCAAGTCATTATCAGTCGATCAATTAACCGATGAGTTCTCCATATTAACAACTGCTCTCAAGGGACACATTTTTAGAAATAAGTTCGATAATGTTTGGACTGCCAATAGGAACAGGGTGCAACCTAACTATCAACTTAATCTTGCTTTTTTTCTTTTTTTTTTTGAAAGCGTTCAACAATCTTGCTGTGTGTACCATATATTCGTCCTATATATCACTGACCATTTACCTAATCCATCATATCCTAGAATTATAATCACCTCCCTCATGGTACGCGCACTACTTCAAATACAAGGGTCAGATTGCCCTGTAATTCCTACACATGCTTTGCAGAGGGAAGAACTGGTTTTGAAAATCTGGACCAGATAAATAGTTAACACCCATGGGCAGCTCAGGAGCCAAAATAGACCCGTGGATAGAAGGAGCCCCTCCTGCACTTTCTGACTGATAAATCCCAGTAATTGATCCCGATTGGTAAGCGGGATGTCCAGAAGTTGGCTGTGAATTAATGGTTGAATGCAGAACTGGCAAAAGATTAGGTAAGGTTGGAAAGTTGGGTGCTGATACATAAGAGAGTGGTCTGCTATGTCGTAGGTGCGGGGCAGGGGCACGAAATGAATTACCAGCAGAAAGGTTGCTACTGCACTGGATAGTAGGTATATTGAGTGGCCTCGGTGAATTAGTTAATAGGACTGATCCATGGCTCACAGACTGCATTGCCATGGTTACTAGTGGATATGCTGTTATTTGACCTGCTGGGGACTGATCAAACTGGGGCGTCCACCCTGCATTTTGCAGAACTGGTGTCGAATGGATCATAGCCTGCATGGGTGGAATCACTGATCTAGGAGTAGTCATCAGCAGGCTTGCAGAAGACCGTTGAATATGCAGTCCGGTAGAGGGAGCAGCTTGCTGAAACTCTGATGAAGGGGTCACCACCAGCATCGATGGAGTCACAGTTGGCGGACCAGCCATTGGCAGGCTTACCAAATATTGCTCAATTCTCGGAACCATCCTCCCGGCATCTGGATAAACTACTGGTGTTTGGTTCACCATTTTCTCTGATTGGTTCATGGGGTGACTGAGGAGACTTGCCGAAGATTGTCCAATTCCTGGGGTAGTCACTATTGTTGTAGGCTGAGCACAATGCTGAGCTATTATGTCCAAGAAACTAGATACAGTGGCTGTAAGACCAAAGGTATGTCAATCACTTAGCATGCAAAGATGCATGTAAGAGCATATATACAAATTAAAAACAAACATGCAAAGACGAGCACGATAGCCCATAATTATGCATACTTGGCCAGCTGCACATGCAACTTTACGCATGCTCTAGAGTCTAGAGTAACCTGCAGAGGTTCCATTTTCTTTGCTGGCCACCTTTCCAAATGCCAAAAATTTTAAGATGTAGTGTGTTTTTGCGAACTCAAATTTGAACTGAAACTATCTATTGATGCATTTTCTTCCTTAATTAGATGATTCATATTCTAAAAGAAACCAAGAATAAGCTACGTAAGATGTGAATATTTTTTGCCTCCTGTTAGAAGCGTTCCAGAAATAGTGTAAGAATATAAATTGTAAGAATATTGTCCAAGTATATGGTATTCAGAACATCTAGGAAAATCATCAAGAGAATATTGGAAATGAAAAAATATATAGTAAAAATCTAAAGTTAGCATCCTTCTAACAATTGAAGTAAAGAAACAAAGGAATTTTAATTACCACTATAATACTACAATATATATGAGGTTGTGGTTACTACTTCTAGTTGGTTGCATCAACTTCCCAACACGACATAGTTTTCAATTTATAAGCTGGTTTAATGAAAAAATTGCGATTAACAAAAATGATGAAAAGACAATACTACCATTAGTGAATCCTTAAAACTACGTCGTTTGGGTAATTGCCACAACCAACTAGCTGTGGCAACCCAAATTTGTTTACTACTCTTAGAGATACATTTTGACTTTTTTTAGTCAATTTTCAAAATTCTAAAAGTCAAAATCTGTATGAAATTTTAGCACAAACAAATATAATTTCTATAAACTAACCAAGAAGCACTACTAATTGTTATATTTGATGTTTTCAAAACTTCCTATGGATCTATATCAATTTTAAATTTTAGGATTTCTAAATTGACTTCAAAATGTCAAAATATGCATCCCAAATTTTGGAATTGAGGTAGTAGTTTTCTATTATTGCAGTTCACATATATATTATGTCTTAGACACGCACAACCTTATGTGTCCTATTATTTTAAAAGATTTTATTAAAGGTATTTTTGTCATTTCACCATTTTCATTAATGGTTGTTTTGACATTTCACCAATTTATCAATCAAAACTACGTCATATTAGGTGCATGACACACACAAGCTTGTGTGTGTATAAAATAACAAAAGCTGCAAATATAATCAAGTCTAAAAGATATTGTGCTATTATCATTTCTTACTAAATTAATTTATTAGTGCAAATATTATTCAACATGATTAATTTAAACAAAATTGTCTGTTTGGCTATTTTTAAAACTTGTTATCTAATCTACTATTAGTTTTTATTAAAAAATATTTTAATCATTGACATTCTCCATGTGCTATGCACAGGGTTATAACTCGGATAGTATGAAGATAGTGTTTTTAAAGGGATTCAAGATAGTGGCTCAGCTGCATAGGAAATGACAGGACAACCTGTAGAATAGCTTGTGAAAGTATTTTTGACAAAGGAGGCAGGGAACAAGGACCCTATCAAATCCCTAAATAAGTATCTATATTTCAAGAATTGTCAAATATTATGCCTAACAACTCTTTAATGAGTATACTGTCCAAATTCAGTCCGACTGTTTGTAACAATTTTAAATTCTTACCACAATCATATTGGTTAAATAAATTATTCCTTGCAGCCTAAGTAGCAGACACACATACCTTCTTCTTTTTTGCTATATCACATACCTTCTTTCTGCAGTCCTAGTGACGAAGGTTGATTGGCAGTATCATTTTTCAGTATTAAAGCATTGGCCAATAACTCATTCAAACAAACAATTCTATAACGTGTTTCAAGATCCTTCCTCTGCCGCATTAAAGTCATGTCAGCCTCCTGAAGTAAGGCATCATACTTTTTCTGTATCTCAGCAATCCCTTTGTCACAGTCAGATTTAAGCCTCAATTTCTACGAGCAGACAAAACAGTTGCACAGCAAAACATTATCAGTTGGAAAGCTACCAAATTATATGATAACCATGAGAAATAGTAATATTTGAAAAGTAAAAAGACAGTGTTAGACAAACCATATCTTCATGTGCCTTTATAGCTTGCTCTTTATTCTTTTTTATCATCTCCAATTCCATTTGCAGTGGGTCTAAGCGTGTGTGTTGAATCACCTCAGATGTCATGGAGGAAATTTGTCGAGGATGATTGTTCCCATGTTCTAGAATGCTGTTTGTGCTTCTAAAATACGAATCCTCTGATCGACTTCCAACCACCGTAATCTCTGTGGACAGTTGTGGAGGTAAATTTGGGAAAAGTTGCACGACAGAAGAGTCAGACAGCCCAGGTAACTCCACTACAACTGGCTGTCTTAGAACTTGAGTGGGTGGATGAGGAGAGTTAGGAGGCTGCAATAATAGCAACTATATCAGTTTTGAGACCCGAGGGGGGGGGGGGAACCTGGAAATATAAACCTTTATAACAAAGAATCAAGAAACTTGGAGGAGAAACTTCTGTCAAGGTTGGAGGAACCTCTTTGTATTCCATTATATAGTTAAAAACCATTGGGAAATTCCAAGAATACATGAGAAATGTGTAACACCAGACTGAGAAATAACCATTGCTGCACTATGCAGTCAAGGATAGTTTTATCCACCTAAAAAATAGTAATAAGGTGGGAAGAAGTAATAAGGTACAAATCCCCCACAGAGAATCAGTAAAGAACCAAACACAAAAGCACATAACTTCAATCTCAAATCAATTCATTCAATAAATCTCTAAAATAAAGAAGTATTACAATGCTTGAATAAAAAACTCAATACTTAGACTAAGTAAAAACCCTAATTTAAAAAAGAAACAATCTCCTAATTAAAATCTACTACTACAATAAAACTCTCCTAATTATAATCTACTACCATAATTAAAACTTATAGGATATCCTACTAAAATAATTACATTAATAATTCAACATTTATCTCTAAATAACAATACAAAATTAATAATAAACTTCTTCAATTTCTTCTTCTGTATCGCATCATTCTCCTCACCTTTGAAACTTGTCCTCGAGTTTTGAAATATCAAAGAATAATAAACCATAGTCCGGGTGTATCGCATCATTCTCCTCACCTTTGAAACTTGTCCTCGAGTTTTGAAATATCAAAGAATAATAAACCATAGTCCGGGAGAAGCATGCCAACAAAACATGCGCATCCGATATTTCTTGAGCACAAATTTCGGGAATAGCGTTGACATAAGCAAGATACTAAATGCAGCTTTGCTTTGGACTCGAATATGGAATTTGGCATAAGAAAGTCAACATGTTCTACCTCAATTGTGTCTTTCTTTTTGTGTTCAACTTCTTGGCCAACATGGTTCACCTCTTCCACTACACTCCCTTTAATACAAACATCCTTGGAATCTTTAATGGATACAACATCCTTAACTTCAGTCACTTTCAAATCCTCATGAATCTCAACATGTTAAAGTTCTTGTACTTGAAGAGTCTCACTGAATCCTATTTTATTTGTAGGGTCTGACATCATAGCTTTGACATTTGTGTTGATTCCTTGACCACGTGTTGGAATTATGGCGAATTTTGAGATATGTGCCAGATTTGCTATAAGTGCTGGCTGCAATGGATTTTTCTATTCTTCTAAGACGATCCTCCCAATTATAAGTCACCATAGCTGATATAGTATGTCTATTTTCTCTTGCTCGACCAACACATTTTTTTGCTCTAGGGGCTTAGGTGTAGAAAGTATAAAGAAGCAGGGACTAATTTAAACTTTTCTGAAACTTCAAGGGTTGAATTGAAAATTTCAGGAACTTAAAGGGGTTGAATTGAAAATTACAATAACTTGGGGGTACAGCAATGTTGACCCTTTTTTTTCGGGATAGATGGAGAATACAGCAACGACGATTTCTGTTGCAGATCATGCTTTCGTCTCGAAAAATTGTTATCGATTCTCTAGCGAACTTCGACAATTTGATGGAGGCCAAGAAAACTAGGGTAAGAAGGAATTTGATTAAATCAAAAGATATCAGAAAATTTGGCTTTGATACCATTATGATGTAGGACAAGGTGGGAAGAAATAATAAGGTACCTATCCCCACAGAGTAAAAAAAACACAAAAAACACACAACTTCAATCTTAAATCAATTCATTCAATAAATATCTAAAATAATGAAATATTACAATACTTAAATAGAAAACCAAGACAAAGTAAAAACCTTAATTTAAAAAGGAGACAATCTCTTAATCATAGTTGTCATGACGACGCCTAGGCATATAGGCGATGGAGAACTTGTCACGGCGAGAGTCGATTTGAGGTGGAGCTGCTAAGGCGTGCGCCTTGGAAGCTCAGCATCTCACGGTTGCCTAGACGCCGAGCTATCAAGGCGCACGCCTTAGCAGCTCTGACCCAATCCACTGACACATGGCATTAACCCATGACCCATGAGCATTATAAAAGGAAAAAGGCAATAAAATTAAAACCCTTATCTGTAGACAATTGCGATTCGCAACAAGACAAAGTTCGGACTCGATCGCGACTGATTTGGACTCGATTGCGACTTCGTCGATCCATCGCAGCTCCGACGACTCCATCGCAGCTCAATCACCATCACCGCCCATCGGAACCATCATCTCTTCCTTCTCTCACACAAGTTCTTGTTCTTCATGCTTTGCTTTGCTTTGCTTTGACCTTCTCTCAAACACACATCCTTGATCCAGCTTCTCTGTCTCTCTGTAAATCTATTCTATGTTACTCTTTCTCTCCTTGACTCTGTTTCTAAGTTATCCTTATCCTTCTTTCTTTTTCAGAAAGATAAATTTTTGAAGGAACTCATCAAAGCTGCTTACTTTTCTTTTAAAGCAAAGCTGCTTGCTTTTCTTATGCCCAAAACTGCTTGCTTTTCTTATGAAGGAATTTTTTTTGCTTCTATGTCGTGCATAATTGCATATACCCATATTATAATGTCAGCTTAAAACTGCTTGCTTTTCAAAACCATGCGCTTTTCTTTTAAAGCAAAACTGTTTGCTTTTCTTTTAAAGGATTTTTTTTCTGTCATGCATAATTGCATATACCCATATTATAATGTCAGCTAAAAACTGCTTGCTTTTCAAAACTGCCTTTAAAGCAAAACTGCCTGCTTTTCTTATGCCCAAAAAATGCTTGCTTTTCTTTTAAATGATTTTTTTTGTTTCTATGTTGTGCATAATTGCATATACGTATATCAAGTGTCAACTACCAACTAAATAATGCCAAACTAATGTACCTTAGATAATGCCAAGCTATTGTATTTATTGTAATAAATGTGTAAAACAGTACTTAACCCCAAGTTGAACATTAGGACATACTAATGTTTTATTTTTGAATTGTTATTACTAAGTATTTACATAATTGTGCTTTTAATGTTATTCCATAGTGTTATGTTTTGGGTTTTAATGTATATGAAATTTTATTGTCAATATACTTGTTAAGTAAAATAAATAATATATAAATTGTACATTGTAAACGACTTGTCGCCATACGGACGTCATGACGCTCGCCTTGTCGCCTAGGCGTCCTGGCAGTTAGCTACTGCCATGACTTGCCGTAGCGCCGTGACAAGTATGCTCCTAATTAAAATCTACTACTCCCTCCGTCCCATAATAAGTGATGTTTTAGGTGATTTCATTTATCCCAAATTATTTGATGTTTTAAAAAATCTAGGATCATTAATTACAATATTTCCAAAATTACCACTCATTACTCCTACTTCAATACCCAGATGCTTTTAACTCTCTCTCTCTCCTTATTAACACAAAGGGTATTATAGATAAATAATACTATATTTAATGCTATACAATCATTTCCTTAATGGTTGTGCCCAACTCTAAAACATCACTTATTATGAGACGGAGGGAGTATTACAATAAAACTCTTCTAATTAAAATCTACAACCATAATTAAAAATCTCCTAATTATAATCTACTATCATAATTAAAACTTCTAGAATATCCTATTAAAATAATTACATTAATAATCCAACATTTATCTCTAAATAACAATACAAAATTAATAATAAACTAAATTATGTGTTACAGATGATTCATTTTGAACTCAGGTCAAAACTATTTTTCCTTTTCTTCATAAAGATTTAAAAGTACCACACTAGTTCCATAAGGTTGAATAAGTTCCTGATTTTCAACTCACTAATATCTCTACAGCTACAGCATAAAATTATCAAACAATATTTGCAGAAGGAATATTGTGCTTACCTGATGTAAGAGGGCTGGACTCTGTTGAGAAGGACTAATGTGCAGTTGCACTGTCGGTAAGCTAGGATCAGAGGGTGTTTCTCCACTAATTGGAGAAGTTGCCTCACTGTGCTGCTCAACCTGTGTAATATTTTCTCCTAGGGTCACTTCATCTCCTCCATTGCACTCCAGAAAGACATCATTAGACACATGAGGCATGGACAAAGGATCACTGGCATGATTTGAATAATGCACATTATTTGTTGAACATGGTAAGCATTTAGAATCGTTACCAGATGGCTCAGATACCCCTGCAGGAAGAAGGCTTGTATGAAAAGGACACTAAATAATAAAGGAAAATAAAGAATCTGAAAGATCGGGCCATTTCTTTGTGCTCTAACTGAGACTATTTAGAAAGAAAAAAAAATTAAGACCAAACTGGCAACAATTACCAATACCTGCCACATGGCTATCTTCGACTGGAGCAGGTACCTTCCTTTTGTTAGTCAACCTTACTGTTAAAGATGTAATATTGGCAGTGTTATTGACCACCTTGTTGCGTTTATTTTCAACAGGATTTACTTCAGAATCAAATCCTTCAGGCAAGCGAATGGGATATTGTACCATTTTCCTTTTTCTCGCTGATGGCCCAGGCAAATATTTCCACCTGTGCTCCCTTCCTTCAAGCAAATTCATCCAAAAAGCATGTGGTGGTTCATTGTCCATAAATTGTTTTATCACAATGAAATTCTCCATCGATTGCAATTCCACTTCCCCAAGTAACAAAATATTGCTCGCATATGCTCCTTCAGTCTGCTGTACACGTGAAATGATTGAGCAGCTAGTAGGATCACTAGCCTCACATTTGTTGGGTAATATGGCTGACAACTCAAGGAAGACATCATCTAAGAGAGACTCTTCAGACAAATTGTTTAACCGTGAAACTGGGGCCCTACAGCTATGCATAATATCAAGCTTATTGAATAGGTAGTGGGCACCCCAATTTAACAGAATGTGACAAGTACTTCGGTTAATAGTCTCTATATTACTATCAAGGGTCACACCTTGTTTTGCTAGAATTAGTATTTGTTCTTCCACAGTAAAAGACGAATATAAGCGCAAGATTTTTAATGGCTCAAACAGTGAATCAAATTTGATCTTCCGCAGGGCTCGTATATCATTCATTGGGTTCCAGTCGCTGTCAAATAGAATAACAATGTCCACAGATGAACATTTAACACTTGAACGACAGGCACGACTTTCAATCAAGCAAACAAATTTCCCACTCTCTTCCTGGTTGAAAATGTTGAATCCAGCTCCCCTCTTTAAGCGAATAATTTCTCTATCAATTCTTGTATAAGAATCTTGGCCAAATCTTTGATGGACAAAGTCGGCCAATATATCTCCAATGGAAGAAATAGGTCCAGAACCACCAAGTGACTGCAATGCAAGAAAAATATGCAGAAATGGTGACTCAGAAATCTTGCCAAATAATCAAGAAAAAAGAATCCAAACTTCTAAACCATAAAATGTTAGAGAAAACAAGTCATTTCAAACTACTTAAAAAAATAAAATAAATACTCAGCTTTATATCAGCCTGATAATAATACCATAAAGAGGTACACTGAAATACTTGAGAGAAGTAGGATTTTATATAAGCTTTCCACTCATAATGGATGCCAGAACTAGACTAATGAGTAGAGTTGGAATTTCCAGTACTTAGAAAGGAAAAAGGTTTTATAATGGTGTGTATTGCTTTGTGGCCATTCTTTTAAGTCATAAATGGTCATAAAATCTTAAGCAGCAGCAATAAGCAGTTTGACAGTCGCCCACACACGCAACGTCGCAACCTCCACTCAGGTGTGGAACTCTTCCTGGCACGTGTAGAGAAAACTAGCGTGCACTATAATTTATGAGGCTTAGCTTCTAGTGATTGTGATTATTCAGAAATTTCTTTATTTATATGATTTCTGGGGGAGATGCAAGTATGCAGGTTAGTGTTACTCTTTTGGCTCGCATTTTGCTTGCATTGTATATGGACTCTTCAGAAGGAAACAAGAAAAAATTTCTTCATAAGTTAATGGATCTTCCACCATCCCAGATAACTAGATGTTAAAATGCACTCCAGTACTTCTAAGTAGTTCCCGAAGGACATATTAAGACTTCATACCCACTTTCAGTCCCATAGTAGTCACCATTCAAAACTGGTTACTAACTATTGGCTATAAATACAACTTTTACCATAACAGCATGCAAAAGCATAATTCCTCCCATTAGTTTGCATCATTAGTTCAGGAATCTATATGAGAAGACAACTGACGCACCGAAATAGTGGTTAGACTGTAACGCTAACACAAACGTTGATGGTTATACTAACACAAACAAAATAAAAACCTTAAATCCACAAGGAAAGATAAAAACTATCGAAGAGAAACAATTGATAATAATTGTCAAAGATTAAGTAATCCAAAGACCACCTTAAGATAATATATTTATAGTGTTGAACTACTTTCCTACAACTATTCAGAAAAGGAAAAATAAAATAAAGGAAAGTAATACAATCCTAATGGATTTCCCTAAATAATAAATAAAAATACATCAAATAAACTAAAACTCCATAAAGAATAAAAAATATATATATTTTTCACTGCATCAACAGAAAAAATCGGGAAGCTTTTCAAATGATGCCCAATCAAATGTATCTAAGAGAAGCTATTAATTATCATAAAGGATAAGTAAGAAAATGTATTCAAGAAGTAGTTAAGAACTTTAAAAATGCGAGTACATTTAGATGGATGTGCATACCATGTTATAATAAACCTTTTTGATTACTTAGCCACAGAGTCTAGTCATTCACAGTATATATATATATATATATATATATATATATATATAGAGAGAGAGAGAGAGAGAGAGAGAGATGAAACCTTATTTTACCTTAATAAAGGTAAAAAAACAAAGAACGGGTATAGATTGATTTTAACATTTATTCAGACGACACAAAATGTAGTATAATGTCCACAAATTACTGCGCTAACAACAGTAAGCAATATGGACTATGAGTGCTGAAAAATGGTTATTTCCACATGAAAAGAACCAAGTCAGGAAGATAAGAATGCTTATGACACTGGAATGATCTAAAAGTCAATGAATGAGATGCCACCTGATATCATCATAAAGCATGTCCCATGTATTAGAGCTTGAACACAAATCAAGGAAGCTTTAAATGCCAAATTTTTAAATCAAACTGAATCGGCTACCTGAAATATGATGAGTACTCTTAAAGAACGCTTCTTAATCACTGCAAGGATTTTATCAAGAAGTTGTAGTTTGCCGCTGAGATTTATTCCGACATCCAAATTGTCAGCCTCAGGAAGACCAGTTGTGAGAAAGCTTTGCACAGAATGATCCACAAGATAAGGGTGGTCGCAGCACTGAAAACAAACACTTTATAAGCACAAGTTTAAAAGGCAAATATATCTTCCAAAGTATAGCATCCAAGCCAAGTAAATGACAGGAGCATATAATAAAAGATCATCAGCTGACTCATTAAAAGTCTGCCCAATTGACAAACAAACCTTCCTGGTCAAAGTGAGGAGCTCACGAAGAGAGTAAACTGAATCATTTTTCGAACTAGAGCAGAGCATGACAGTGTTTGAAAGCAGTGAATCACAGTACTGCTCAATTTGCACACTGGAAAGCCGGACAGGAACCCAATATTCAGCGAATATAGACGTGTCAGACTTGCGTTCAAATGCAACAAAATGTGCTAATCTTTCTTTCAAATTACAAATATCAAAATTAGGGTCAATATCCAGAGCATGCTCATCAAATTTTAAATCAAGCAAGGAAAGTGCTGCTTGGTAATTGAACCTTCTATCCTGAAAGATTAAGTACAATTATGAGTTAAATTCAAGGTAATATAGAATTGAAAAACTAGTTACTCTGATACATGCCTGTATTTCACGACTAACAAGTAGCAGTCTCATATCAGCTGGTAGCATCTTAATGTGTTTAAAATTCTCCGAAATTCTGGGGCGTTGGCACTCATCTATTATTATCGCTTCCCAATTTATGGGTTCAAGCATTTCCAAATCCTGCAAAAATAGTTAAAGTGAGATTAAGGTTCTGAATTTGAATGCTTTGGATATCCATCGGTCAATAAGGATCATGCGAAGTAGCGTTTTGAAACTCAACTACACCAGTAATATAAAGTAAGGGTAATAGAGAAAAAAATATCATTATTTCAAAAGTTGTATTGAACTCACAGTTCCTTTCTCTTTCCCTTTTTTTCAAAGATCTAAAACCCTTTTCTCGAGTACAAATTGGTCTGAAATAAAGGTTATGAAAAAGTACCTCAATAACAACTTCAAGAGGTGATAAAAGAACTTGGAACATTATACAACCACCTTCATTGTAAAACTCCAAGGTCCTGATGGTAGCGCGGATATCACTATTCCCTTGGTACACAACAATATTTTCACATGATGCCCAGTGAGAGAACTCAGCTTCCCACAAGGAAAGAGCACTTGACGGAGTTATGACGAGAAAAGGCTGCTTCAGATCTCCTTGAAAAGAAAATATAAATAAGACCACCTTCACAATCCTTTCCTGCAAATTTCGATCACTTAATTGGTCAGTTTTAGTAGAAGTTTGACATAGATGAGGCCACTGTAGGGAGTTTAAACACTTGAAAATTACAAGGAAGCTAAGAAGAAATCGAGCGGCTCCGGAAGGAATTGGACATAACTAGGGCTCCAACTTGGGCTGGTTCAAATTGGCAGAAAGCACGCTAGCAAAGGCATACGCATGAAAATGGATTGGCATTCGGTCCAGAAATCAGCTCAACTTAAGGATGGAGTGGGATCAAATCAAGGGCAGTGCAACTCGAATCAATTTAAACTTGAAAGCTTTCATCATTTAACATTCATTAAATGCATTCATATGCCACTAGGTATGCCATAAAGTTTCTAGTGATTATCGCAAAATTTAGAAGTTACATTGAAATTAATAATATCCTATTTTCAAGGGTAATGTTATTACAAATCATACGTTACTCAAGTACTATTTATATTTAATTGTATCTTACGTTATAGCCATTGATATGGTCATGGTCTACAATCTGATGGATTGATATAGCAAGCACTACTTCTAGTGCACCTCATAGTGTAGTGCTCCACGATTGTACTTTATAAGCCTATATATACCACTGTATGGGAGATCGCTCCTCGTTCCGGAGGAATAATATCTCTCCCTTGCTCTCTCTCTATAGACACACACAACACGCGCGCGCGCGCGCACATTAATCAAGCACAAAATTGAAGTCATGATATGTGAGGCAACATAGACATATGCAGAACAGAGAAGCAATGAGGATAACATTAAAGAGCAAGCTACCTGGTCATCAATGACAAGAGCATTCTGGCCTCTGTGCCAATACTCGCGAAGTTTGTTGACATAAGTAAGATTGCAGTTAAGTATATCAGGTGAACCTTGAAGTGGCAACTCTGACAGTTCAGTGAAGCTATGTTTTCTTCCCTGCAGCACCAAAAAGTATCGCACAGGAAACATGGTTAAACATGAAATACTTTTTCAAATACATCTTACTCAGGTACCAAAGCAATATTCACAAGTATCACAAACATCATCTATAAGTGACAACTAGATTTTTCTTGGCGGCTTTAATGCTTATACAGAAAGTGGCAAGGAGATTTATATTTTATTTATTTGTTCCTTTCCTTTATTTTGGAGGGAGAAGATGGGTTACAGTAAGTGGCAGATCTTTAAAACAGTCAACCTAATTTTCTCTAAAGGATTTCAGATAACAGAAGATCAATTGGGTCCTTCTTCTTCTTCTTTGTCAAAAGCAATCATGGGCCACAAAACTAAACTTATCTATACCATAGAGGAGGGGGGGTAGGTGTCCTTCATAATGCCCACATTCCGGAATCTTGATGAAGGGATCCAAGGCCAGGTCTCTGGCATGACAACCTATCACCTATAGACTTGGTAAAGATTAGCTAGTAAGTGTACAGGTAAACTAGCACAGAAAGTTGAATCCCTATATGACGGTTCAATGCCCAGACACACAAAGAACTCACAGCAATCCCTGATCTGAATGAAGCTTGGTCTGAGATTAGTCAGAAACTCTATAATTGTTTGGAAGATTTATTAAAGGTCACAGTGAATTTAAAATTGTTTTTAATCTTTCTTCGGAGCCATACACATGTTAACTAAATTTGCTTTCGTTTCTGCTCTGTCCGAGTTCATGACAAGGGAATAGAGAGATTATCAGCCAATTGAACTACAAAAGTGCCTATGCTGAAAGTTGGTCCATCACCCAAACTATAAATAAACTTCATAGCACAAGGTTGTCATTCAATATTATAAAAAGAAAAATATAAACAAAGGAAACTGAAGATCATATCTAGAACCAGGTAATTGTAAAACTCATTTAAAATGGCTGCTTTTGGTTCAGACAATGCCTTTTTGTAGTACTTCCCACCTAACAAGTGTAAAACATACACTCATTTTATCAAAATGTAGAGATCTTGGCTGCTGCAACAATTGTAAGAGAGAACATAATCAAAGAGAGACGACACACAATGTAGAATTTCTTTATATGTATATCCAGTCTATTTCTAGCTAGATATGGTAACCCAAGAAGCCAGAAATGGCCTCTACATTGCTCCATCAGAAGCTTTATCAGATGACACACGCATATTCATTTCAAACAAAATAACATTTAATATTTTACAAACTAAAGTGAAAGATAAAGAAAAGAGACAAAAATGTTTATTCAATGCAATAAAATGTACAAATGAGAACACCTTTATATAGGCTAGGACTCTAAGCTATAGATGGAATGAAAATCAATTAGGGATTATCACTTATCACTCCTAGAATCATGCTTCTAGAATTAATCTTTGAATAATCCTATAACACTCTAAAAGTCTTATATAACGACTTACAGCTTGTTATAAAACTTAACCCAAACATTGGAAATAAAATGACTCAAACATAACACAATTGACCATAGCACGAAATTATTTGATTTTTCAAACAATTACTCAAATTGAGGTTCCCTCTTCAATTCAGACTAAGACGAACTAAAAGGGCTTGATGTTCACGTTCAAAGCTCATTTCTCACCCCTCAATACATAACTACATGCATCCACTTTCTAATGATATCGAATAATGGAATGCTCGTCTCCTATAAAAACTGTGAAGGATTCTCAATTGTCCAAAAAGAGCTATGATGGCCTCCTTGTCTTCCTCAATAATGGAAGACTCTCTAGTCTCCCAAAATATTGAAGGACGCCTTCCTCAAACCTCGGCCCCATGAGAATCCTTACTTTTCAATCAACCGTCCACTTACATTTCAACCACGGAATTTAACTTTTTAGGACAAAAACAAATTTCAACACAAAAACAATGGCGATGGATTTTTTTCCCTCTTAAACAAAATTTCACAAAAAGGAAACTACAAAAAATAATACATGTCACTGTCTATGTGACGCCAAAGGTGGAAGTAAGACTTTTAGTTGGTGCTTACAAGATCAAACCCGCTCTGATACCATGTGAAAGATGAAAAAAGACAAAGATGTTTATTCTATAAAAAAGAATGTACAAATGAGAGCGCCTAGATATAGGCTATGACTCTAAACTCCATGAAATCAATTAGTGATCACCCGTATAATCATGCTCCCATTGATAACTACCATAATCATGCCACCACTGATCACTCCTATAATCATGCTTCCAAAATAATCATAAAATAATCCTCTAGCAACTACTATATAATACTTGGCATAATTGACTCAAAGCAGTAAGGACTTGGCATACCAAAATTGATTGAGTAAAAAGTAGTCGTACAATTTGTGAATCGATGATTTTGTTGGCAACAACATTTAATTATATAGTTATTATGAAATCAGAAGCACCTCATCTGCATTAGGAGGATGTGACCCTCTATCAGACTTCTTATGACGACTTTCAAAAAAACTTATGAGCTTCATAGCTTCAGGAGTCCTCAGGAATGAAGCCTTCTCCGACTCCCATGTAGTGTCATTGTAACTAAGACCTTTCCATTTCACAAGCCACTCATAGTGGCAATCTGAACCACTACTGTCATGCCCAGGGAGTATAATCAACCTTTTATCTAGCAAACGATGTGGCACACTCCACTCTATATTCTTCTTTGTGATCTAAAAAAGAGAGAAGAAAATCAAGGAATATAGATATTGTATCTATCAAGATAAGAAATTATAGAGTGCTTAACCTGAAAATTTCTCTTAAATCTTGTACTAAACTCTGGAGCTTCAGATACCAGCTGTCTCTCTCGAATCCAACGGTTGTGGACATGTGCAAGGCCTTTATACTTCACCAAATATTGTTTCTGCCTCTGCATATCTAATACCACATTACCAAGTCATTGTTACACACCTGCAATACCATACAGTATCCTACCAAAGAAAACAGCACCAAGGAAAAAGAAATGGAAGCAGCTGAAAAGATGCTACAAAAGTAAGATATGCACATCCCCGTACCTTCATCATCTGACACTGCCTCTCTAGCATCCAAGATGGACTCTATTCCTTCAGACACAGAATATAAACCAAATTTAATCTTCCTTTCATTACACCAAATACAGTGCCAAATTCCAGGAGGGACGTATGTAAAAGGAGGATCGACACAAGAGAGGTGGAAGCTCCTTCTGCACCCTTGTCCATTGCAGTACCTGACAATAAATTATCCAAGGAAAAACCAATTACCATCTATCATATAATATATAACTATGAACATATAGGTAAATGGAGAAAATTTACTTATAATTGTACTTTGTCACTACACAAACCATATCTTTGTAAAACTTACATAACAGGAACATAAGTTTTAGTCCAGTGCTCGACTAGAACAAAGTTATTACGACAGCAGGTTATCCTCGTTTAAGCAACAGGAAATATTCAATAATACAAAAGCAGGAGCTTTTAACAATATAAGTAAAAAAACCTGCAAATAGAATAATGTCTACAAAAAGTACATAACGAAATAAAAGATAAACTATGATTAAGTTACTCACAAGAGTGTCCCACCCTTCATGCAGGTCGCACATTTCGGATGTCGACTTACAATATCCTTATCTAGTTGAGACTCTTTGCAATCCGTAAGTTCCAAATGAAGCTCTGCCTCAACTCCTACTTTGTTCTAGAATAAAATATCAGAATAGCATGCAAATTATATACTAATATCTAAAACTTGTCTAAATATAAGAAACAGTATAATAGAAGTATATTACTCAGAAAAAGAATGAAGAAGTTTAATCCAACCACTATCAAAATTTTGTCAGCCAAGTAAACCTACAAAAAGAAAAAATGAAGGAAGTTGCTGGGATCTAGTATAGAATGTTCGCTAGTAGACAAAGTAGAGAAGGTTTCAAAAGAGTTTGAGTATGTGTGCAACTTACCTGATAAAGGGGAAAAAAATGTTAGTGTATGGGGCACAAAGTCAAAACTAATGTCAATATTCTATTCCACAACATAATGAGACGATTACCAGTCTGATCCCACTTAAGTTCCAAGAAAGATACGTTCAAAACAAACCTAATTCTTCAAAGATATTCCATTTAATATTGATGGTAATTCTGGTCTGACATTCAATTTAGCATTCTCACACTTGCCAATTGAGCACTTTTTTTCTTTTTCTTTTTCTTTTTTTTTGCTAAATACCAATTAAGCACTTTACATTGAACTAAGCCATGGCTCCCAACTGAATATAGAATATAAAAAAATAACCTAGACATCAATCCCAAATATAATCATATATATTATACTCTCATTAAAATGTTCAATTCATCTTTAAATAAAAATAATTCCTAAAGTGTAACTCAAGTGATATTCCAACCTATAAATTATAAAGACATCCTACATTTCATTTTGAATTTTCTTTTGAAGTACCTTTAGTTTTGAAGATAAAAGAATGATATTCGTTAGAGCTTTCTGACTCCTGTTTTTGCCAGAGACGTAACATGAGAAAAGGATGTTCTGTTTAAGGTAGTGTATGCCTGACACATGAACTTTTAAAAGTTATGACGACAAGTTCCCATAAAGTTCTACCCCAACTATGAAATTAAAGACTACTCGCTCTGAAACCTAAATACATAGAAAAACTCCTGACATCCCTAGTCCATAAACATCTATAGGCTTTCCACCTCAGAGGCCTCACCATACCACAACCATTTATCCACAAAAACCTCCTTGCTCCTTCATCAACAAAGATGATCCGTCAGGAACGCAAAATTCACAACATAATAAATCATATATTTAAAGTTTCTCTCTCCACTGAAGGAATGCCTAAAGAATCTTCCCAATTCACTCAACAAGAGGGAAAACCCCATAGCAAGATGGGAAGATGGGGAATAAAACTCTGAGCCCTAAAATTGGAAGTTTGCAAGGAACTCATTTTAACCTGTCCATAAATTTGGCTTAGCAGACTTAGATCAACAAAGGGAAGACCAACCAAGAATAAACATGAGATCCAATGTAAGCAGCCTACTTAGTTTTTTAAAAAAATGTTTGTTAGATTAACTCTACAATATCATTTGCAAAGGGGAGTAGTTGCTATACTGTACAGCATTTTAGTCTAATAAAATTTCAGGATGCCCTCATTTCCACTTATTCTTTCCATCCCAATTTTCATGAAACATTTATTGTACTAAAGAGCGTGTAAATTAATAACAAAGAACAATATGGCATATGTAACAATCAAGAATAAGGAAACAATTGAGATTGATTCCCTGAAAGTGCAAAAGATGTACAAGGGCATATCATAGGACGAGAGATACCACATACATCATGAATTCTCCCTGCTTTACACAAGTTAACCTGTCTCATATTGAAGCTCACCCTGTAAAGAAATATAACTATTAGGGGACAAAACATATCAACGGGATAAAGAAAAAGAAACATAAATAGTAGACAAAATGCTTATGTGATTTTCTCATATGAGATCATAGATGACTGCCCAGCAATATCCAAAGATGATCCATTTCAAAGGTGGGCTTAAAAGAAGGACCTGGGGTTAAAGAAGAAGGGCCAGGAGTTATACTTCCAAAAGTTACAGAAGAAACTGGTTAGAGGAACCAACCTCTTATAAGAGAATAACTTTGGAAAAGCACGCGGAGGAGAGAGATTTGAAGGAGAAAATTGATGGTTTGCACGTGTACTTACAGAGGGTAACAGACATTGAATGAGAAAAGGGTGAGTGCCTAGCAATCTATAAGAGGGTGTACTTGACCTTCTCATGAGTTATATGCAAGTGAGGGACAAATATATATATACACACACATATATATATGGTTAAGGACTCCAACTTGTTGACGTACTCTCGATTGTAATAATGAACTAGATGGTCAAGAAGTAATTATTATTCCCGTTATCATCAAAGGAATCAAGACGGAGAGTTATGTAGTTATATGTTTCCAATTTTCCTTTTCCATTGTGACAGGTGGTTGTGAAATCAGAAAAACTACGACACCTCACTATTTCTGAAAACGGAATCTTTAATTGATTATGTGTACAATAGGAAAGAGATTTCATCCTAAAGCATTCATCCAGGCTTGCTCATTCCGAGTTTGAATCTGCATTCTGGAGTCAAATCTACTGATATGTGAAAGACCCCATGCATCTCTGAGCTACAGACACTTATACATTATTATAGTTCATGGAGGTTTGTAGCTTGCTTGTGATCATGATGTTTGTGTAAATTGCAAGATCACTCTTTTAACTTCAATTACCTCTAGATCAGATTATCACTTCTTCTTTTTGCCAACTCAGATTGTCACATATTCATAGATGAAGTGTTTAGTTTTCCATCATATAAATAATAAATTCAGTAAATTTTTTAGTGCAACATATATCTATAAATTCGATTTGGGGGACCTAAAATTACAATCCTTAGATAATCTAACAGAAACCATGAAAATCTAAAATCCTTAAAAAATAGAATGTGCAAAAAAATAAAAGAAGCTAAGCCATTAATTCTGCAAAACCATTTCCATATTTCAATTTCATTTTGTTAGGTTGAAACTTCAAAGTTCAAACTAGCGACAAAACACAATTTAGCTAAATAGTTGATTGAGAAACAGGCATAAATAGAAACTTTGAATTCAGGAATACCAAGGAAGAAGTACCTTTGTTTTTCAGGACATGACACACGGACTTTGTTGGAAAGATCAGCTTCACTATCATACACTCCACGAGTAGTATCTATTAGAATCATGACAAATTAAACAGAAAATTTATTAGACAACCAACAACATTTATTAGCTATCCGAGAGATGTATCCGTCATTATTCATGAGTTATAGGAAAACTTATGAGAATTTGAGTAAGAATCATCGAGAGATGACCAGAATCTCATGTTATTGGGGAAGCCTAATCCGACTCTGATCCAAAGACGATTGTAAAGCTACCGAAAAGGATAATGAACATGTTCCTGAAGTGGAGGACCGTAAGGTTTGGAACCCCCACGAGTATAATTTACTGTTTTTTGTTGCTTCGAATAACTAGGCGGGGGTCCAGGGGCAGCTTCCCTGACCCAAACTTTTGGTGGATAGTTTTGTACTTTCGGGGTGAATTATGGTTCTTGTATGTACTACATATAAGAAGTGGATCATGCACGAAATTATGTACAAATTTATGAGAAAGTGAGATTGATATACCGCTAATCGTGTAGTAACCTAACCTTTGGGCTAACCACGTAAATTTTACATCTTGTGTGATTTTTTTCTTTTGATTTCTCTTTACTATTGTTTTTGCTACGTTATTATTTTCTAAAATTTAAGAACAAAACAAAGAGGCAGTAATATATCAAGAGTTGAAACAGGAAGGACTTTGGCTTGCCCGCTCGAGCTCGTTTAAAAGTTAAACGAGCCGAGTCTATTCGAGCTTTATATAAGCCTGAGATTTGATGTATGAACTCAACCCGTTTAGTAAACGAGTCTAGCTCGAGCTAGGCTTCAATGAGTCGAGCCTAACTAAGCTCAATTATGGTCGTTTAACTTTATTATAAAATTAATAAATAATAATTAATTTAATGTTAAATGAGTCAGGCAAACTCTAGCAGGCTCAAGCTGTACACCATATTACTCGAGCTCGGCTCGTTTAACTAAATGGACAAAGGAGCTTGTCCGAGTTCAGTTCGTTTAACAGCCGAGCCAAGTCGGGCTCACGGTAGCCCTCTAAATATCAAAAGAACTAATATAGAACAAGCCTCCGATTCTTCAGTAGCATTAGCTAGGGAATCTCAAAAAGGGAAAAATAAAACACTTTCGGCATGCGACCGAGGAGAGCGAGGGATGCTACTCTATGCTACAAAGTCAAAGAAGAATGTACTGACTCCCCCCTAAAATGTCTATCCAAAAACTACATACAACCACAAACCACCACATTGCCAAATAACATGTTTTTTCCTTCAACTCAAACCCTAAAAGGCTTAGCAGCACAGTTTCACATAAGAAGGATAATTGAATTCTCTCCTAAGAGTCCAATGTTACAAACAAGTTCAATCGTGACTCTTTCACATGAAACACAGCTTAGGGGATAAGGCCTTGCACTTGTATAAATAGTTAGTAACTTGGTATGGAGATTGGCGCTTATGCATTACCGTAAAATGTAATAGAGACTAGAAAGTATAAACCTAAATAAAAGTCAGACCCATGGAGAAACAATGAAAGTAAGAAACGTAATACCATCCATAGTGGATATGTATTTGGTTACAGTCAAGATCAATATTTACTCTTTACATTATTATATATAAGTATAAAGAAATAAACTTTACCTGGCTTCTTAGGCTTTCTAGCCCCTAATTTGAACAAGGCTTTGTATGTGTGGCCACTTAATCTCTGTCGTGCTCTCTTCTCCATCTTCATCTACTCCTTTTCGAGACAGCAACCTCAATCCGTTTTCTGATTTAACTGACATCAAAATATGTGAAAAGGATGATTCATTGCGTCTCAAAAAACACAACTCAACGCCATTACTGACTCAACTCTCTTCACTGACACTTTTTCTCTACTTCTTAACTCTCTTTTATTTAGTACAAAATTATTAAACTTTTAACATAAAAATAAGATCATAAGCAAATAAATACTTACAGAAACATTAAACCCTTCTTCTATCCATTAAGGGAAACTATTTAGTTTAAATAAAGGGGTATCAACCTTGAACTATAAATCTAAATCTGAAGCATTAAAATACTTTGACAAAACAATGCACATTAATACTAGACAGTTTTTCCGTATTTTTCACATTCATTAGATATATAATGGACAGCATATTGTCTCATTGGTGTTAAATTCCTTTTGATGGCAAAAACATGCAAATGTTCCTGCCATTCTTCAAAAGCAATCCACTAATTCATCTTGAATCGTCAGGGTTTCCAAAACTTTCAAATTAATATTCCCTTCGTGTAATACAAAACTCTATTGTATCTTAATTCTTAGGTACTAGATGCATTACTTCATAGTTTAATTCCCAAAGTTACTAAAGCAAGCAAATTTTCATATTGTGATCCAATGTTCGAAAAAGTTAAAAGCGGTACGAGGCGTTTTTCTCCGGACGAGGCGAGGCGTAAGCTTCGAGGCGGAGCGAGACGGAAGCCTCGATTTGAAAACATAGAAGTCCCCAAAAAATTATAAAAAAATGCTAATAAAATCACTTGGTACTTTTTTGCAAGCCTCAACCCTAATATGATTACCCACAAGATATTTTTCACTCTTGTAATGCCCCTCCTTTACAAATTTTCTTACAAAAATAATTGTAATAAATTCTTATATATATATAATTCTTATAATAATTTATAATTTATAATTATAATTCTTTTATATATATAATTGTAATAAAAATAATAATCTTTTTATATATACTGATATACATATAAATTTATAATATGATTGTTATATATATATATAATTGTAACACAAAAACAGAGAAAGAAAAACAGAAGTCGAAGTCGAAGTCGAAGTCAGAGTCGGAAAAGAAGTCGAAGGAAGAAGACGACAAGAAGAAGAAGAAGACTGTCGCAGACGAGTAGACAGTCGCAGACGAGTCGGAGAAGAAGAAGAAGGAAGAAGAAGACTGTCGCGCGAAGGAGGCCGTCTCGAATACATGGTGTCGCGCAATTTAGGGCTCACGCCTCGCGGCGCCTTGAGGCGGAACGCCTCAGCCGAAGATGGTGTAAATTTCGTCGAAACCCAATATAGCGACCGCCTCGCCTTGGCCTCCTACCGCCTCGCTACGAGGCGCGCCTTTTAGCGTACGCCTCAACCGCCTTTTCGAACATTGTTGTGATCTGTGTAGTTTGACACGTGCCTAGTGCTTTACCTCACTAATTGTTTAACTTCTGAATTCATTAAGCCTGCTAGCATAGATCTTTCAAAATTATTTTATTTTTTTTAAAAGGGGGGAAAAACTAACCTTTTTTCCTTGGGAAAATAGTCATATAGACAATATATCAACATAATAGAAGACAACCACTTTGCCAGTAAGAGAATTTTATGGAAACACAATGATTGTAAACCATAATAAATCAATGTAGGCAAACTTAAGCATTGTGTGATTTCCTCAAAAGTGATTACATATTTTATCACTTTTTAAACTATTAGGCTGAAAAATTATGTAAATGCAAAATTCCCCTCAGATCACTGCGCTCCTTATTGTAAAAGCTGACACTAACAGTTAATTTGGACGTCAAATTGACATGTTTGCGCATTGAATTTTATATTAACATTTTCCTTGTATTTGTAGGAGCATATAGGCTCTGAACAACTCAATTTCAACAATGTAATGACGAGACCACAACCCATTTTTACATTTCACTTTCCAAAGCTTGTGCTTAAGGTAGAGAAGTAAACGTGTATAAGCCATCGGACAAACAACAACAGCAACAGACCAACAACTACGCTTATGCCTTCTATACGAAATCAAGAGAAAATAGAACTACAGAAATCAAACATATTCCACAGCGAATATAACACTAAAACCAAAAAGAAAAAGTAAAACTAATATGAAGAACCGGGAACTGTAAACAAAGAAAAAGGGGGATATAGGAAGAAGCACAGAACGCATATGGTCATGGAAAATTAAAGAGGTTAACTGAAAAGTAATCTCAAAATTTCTGTTTCTTGCTTCCCAAGAAAGGAAAATGGGTGATTTAGGTAGAAACAAATTTTATGCGTAACCAAACATCTAACTGACTAGTAAACCCCATTTTATTTACTGCATGCAAATCAAAAAAACAAAGTGCACAAACATATCTCACAAAACCACATAAACAAAAACATACCTCAAAATTGCTGGAAGGGTTTGTGGAAGTAAACCGCACAAAACCAGAAAAACCAAAACATACCTCAAAATTGCTGGAAGGGTTTGGAAGTAAGCCGCTGAATTTTCACTCCAAAAGAAACTTTTCTTGGAACCAAACAAACAGGGAAGAAGTGAATGGGAAAGGAGGAGAGAGAAAAATATTGAGGAAGAAAAAAAAGCTGGGTATTTGAAACGTACAGTTTTGTCTTTACCGGAGATGTTATATTATTATTAGTATTAGTATTATAATAATAATAATAATACAAATAATGAACTGGTTCTTGCTCTGCTCTGAGTTTCTGAACAAAGGATCGTTCATTTAATGTTAATTGATTTTCCATCTTCACCAAAACGGGACATAGTTGGAAGGCGGTGGAGTTTCAAGGTTATGAAGAAGAAAAAAATCTGATTAATATTTTATTAACCTTAAGATAGTCAAAAATTCAAGAAGATTTCATTAATTACCGTACTTACCTTAAATTCAACTGTGATTTTGTAAGATCACAGACGCGGTAATAGTACAACCCAAGGCTAATTTAACAGCGCCAAATCTTATTACCTGATCTGGGCCAATGATTTCAACACGCAATTATAGTTGATTAAGATTGATTGTGCATATATAGGTGGCTTATAGGATTTGTATATGATATGATGCACACATATTCTCGAATAGGTTTAATTACTAAATTATAGTATCCTCCTTACGTTCCAATATATAGTCAAATATTAATTTTTAAAGTCAATTTAAAATATATTTTAATTTAAGACTCGTATAAATTAATTGAATTTTAGATAATACAATATAATTATAAATTATTTAAAAGTTAAATAAATTATGTCAAATTCATGACTAAGTTCCTCCATTTCAATACTCAATATTATTTGTCAAAAAAATACAGAAATTATTGCTCAAATCATTAAGACTGTCAATTGGGATAGACAAGGCCCAAGTCCGATTATTCAATCCGTTAAAAACTCGTTCGATTTTAATTTGAAAGTGAGTTGAGCTGAGTTTAGATAAAAAATCAAGTCTGAAATAAAATTTTAGTCAAGTATGGTCAATATATAGTTTGGCCTATCATAAGCGCGACCGATTTATAATGTTAAAACATATAAATATATACACTAATTATATTAATTATTACGTATTTACACTTAAAATTTATATCCCATATATCTTCTTTAACTAAAATTTAAGTACCATCTTTTTTTAAAAGTTAATTATTTATTTAATAATTTGACATTTTAACTATTCTTATGTAAATAATGTGGGGATATATTATTACCTTGATTATATATATGTTTGAAGTTCAAAATTTTTAATTTCGGTGATATTTTGATCTTATGGGTTGCAAATATTTTAATATTTCCCGACACAACGAATATTTTATGACCACTTTGCTTATTTTGTAAAATTTGCACATATCACCCATAACTTATCACATTTATCAAATCAACACCCTACTATTTAAAATAATATGTAGAGGAAATTAAATCTTATTCATAAAAAGTTGGGGTCTTACAACAGTACTCATACTCCAAACTAATAACATTTTACATAAACGTACAGTCAATAACTGTTTTAGAAATTAAAATATTTGGAAAATGCTCAAGGAAACCTTCGTACATGGGAGGCCATACTTCTAAGTTATAATAGATATCATATGACTTTAGAATTAACCTTGGTTGACCCAATAAACCCCAAAAAAGAACGAGAAGATTACTATCATGTTCATTCCAATTGTGGGTATTCTCTTGCTATATAATTATCTCCATTGTCTCAAACTAAGAATTATATTTCAACCATACTCCAAGATTACATAGGTAGTGCTCATAGATATAATCAGCAAGTGGATGCGCACAACCATGTCTTATGATAACTCGAAGTCGTATATGGTTAGACATATTGTATGATAGTGACAACACACCCTTCTAAAGTTGGGTTCTCATTACCCTATTGTTGTTCACCAAAATCAACTGTTAAATGACGTATAAAATACGACACACGCATTTTAAGTCCTCAATACAATTATTCTCATACTGTTTTATGGGAAACTTCAACAGATATAGACCATCGTTGTATTCTTCTGTTATTCCCGCTCGATCCAGTTACACTCTTATTACCTGAAAGGAATTGTGAAGCAAAAGGGTGAGCACAAATAGCCCAGTAAAGAATATCATGACTAAAGATAATTAAATTATCAATAGCTTTCATTAGTAATAAATTAGATATTTAGAACATATGGTAGATGATAAAAGTTTTCAACCATAGTTACAGCGGAACAAACAATCCATTAGAAGAGTCAAGTAGAATATAATGTCTACTATATTTCCCAAGTTAAAAATCCATCATCGATATTTTATTCATGTAATACCAATTAATATTTCTTCGTTGTACCCAAGATAAAGATAACTTTCCCCACCTGTCTTTACCTGAAACACCAAATATCATGGTTATACCAAATCACAGTTTCTGTTTATAATTATGCTAATAAATTCATCTTTGCACTCTGTGACACCCTCAAATCCGGGTACTTCAATTCCACGGAATTTGGTATTCACTGTACAAATATCATCTATCTATCTACCCATAATAAATGCAAACTATGCAATAGATAAAAATAATTTCTCCCCTTATGGGGTTACAACATCTGAATAATTGATACAATCCTATGTCAAACTAACCTTAAACATCTGTGCGGAAACATAAACAAATAAATAAGTCTTAAACAACATCAAGTCTTGACAATAAACATTCTTAAAATTAAATAACAAGTCTTCAACACTTGTTAACTTTTCCCTTGCCTCTGCTAGTGGAAGGCTCGTCAGACCTTTTATTCTTAACTGCAATGTTATTATTACGCAAGAGTGAGCACGATTGCCCACAAGTATAACAATATAACAATAATATAATAACATGCGAGTAAATCAAAAGACTTCTGAATAAGAAAACTTGATTTTTGAATCAAAAATGAATAACAAGAATCAAAAAACATCTGAGAGTCATAAGACCTTGAACTATGTCCTAGGTTGTAAAGTGTTTATACTTTAAACCTTTAACAGTCATAAGACTATGGACTCTACTTCTCGTACTTAGGGGGATCAGCTCTTAGTACCATACTGTGCACAATATCTCAACGCTAAAGCGTAAAAAATCCCCTATTAAAGGGTTGTTCATCTCAGTTTGACATTAGAGTCTGCACTAAAGGAAGTTTGGTTTGGATAAGCTCAATAAAAGTTATAGAATTTAGAACGCTCATCAACTATGGACTAGTCGAATCAATAAGGGTTCACTAGTCTTACAAGGTTCCAAAATAAGCTGATACTCAATTCGAATAATAATTCTCAAAAGGTATACAATTGAATAAGTATTGTATAATTGAATTCATGCTTTAAAAGAATTATAGCATCTAATATGAAATCTTGAACTTGAACAATTAAGAACAAGAACTTACTCGATATAGAATACAAGTCTAAGACTTTATAAATGAATAATTTAGAACTTAAGGAACTTGCTCAATAAAAGTAAAGTTTATAAACTTGCTCAATTTAAAGGGTTGAGTTTAGGAAACTTGCCTCTTACATAAGCTACAATTAATTCACGTTCCTTATTAAATCCTACATATCAATACATTCACAATACCCATTAATCAATTGTTCGATATACCTATCGAATCACAACATTGGTTTTTGAATACGTTATTGGACTTTTCAAATAATGGTTTAAGTCGTGTAATTTACTTATTAATTAATCACATAACATTAGTTAATTACATATTATTATATGCTTAACATGTCTTCATGTTCATTACATTAACTTTTAAAACACATTTTTGAAACTTGAACATTAGAAAATTTGTTGAAATTCTGCAGGTAGGGCGCGGCTGCGCTCTAATTGCTCTTTGGAGCGGCTCGGGCGCGCTCCATTTATTCTTTGGATTAGCGCGACCGCGCTGCGACGCAGACCCAGATTCTGCAATTCACGAAGAACACACAGAACAACTCAATAAATCCTAAATTAAACTAATATAACGATTTGTAATGTTACCCATGAAGTATAAACTTCACAAGAATATCATAAATCGATTCTAGCATGCTTCTAATACTTTAAATCACAAAAATACACAAATCACAACATTTAATTTTACTGTTTTTCATGTTTTGTAAAACTTTGAGGAAAAATATGAATTTTAATATTACAGATTCGGTGAAGATTCGTTAGTTCACCGAATCCATCCATTTAAATTCTATTTTGTTTGTTTCAATATACATAATCACATTCAAGTGTTAATTTTAATACAAACATATGATTAAAGCATTTAATTTACCCATATGGCTTATTCATACAACATTTATACTTTGTAATCCAATCCCAATTTAATCAAAATTCCATAGTATGATCACTGTAAATTCATGTATACATGATATATAACATGTTATTAACAATTTGTAATACATATATAGACATATAGTCAACAATTATCAAATTTTCCGTTCACAGAGAACCTTTAAAACACTTAAATAGAAAAACTCTGTAACTTTTCAAAACTCCAATTTAGACATGCTTTCATGGATTAATTATTCTAAAACAGATATAAATCACATACAATTGAGTTATGTATGTTAATAGATATCTAACATTAAGTAATAAACAATAACTCATGAAATCCCATTATCAGATAACTCAGTTGGGAGAAAATATAATACGTGAAATATAAAATTTAGATTAGGGTTTACCCTTGCTTTCTCTGTTTGAAGACGATATAAACTTGAATTCTCCAACTCTTCTCTAATCAATATTTATCTTAACTTTTCTTTCTGAACTCTCTCTCTCTGCTTCTCTGATATATATGAATATACAATATATGGAAGTCTGATATAAATATAGTATATAAAAGTATATGTATATATTTAGTCGTGGAGTTATGGGTCGTCAATTAATCCCATAATGGGTTAACTGGCTCTAACTCCCTTTAGGGCCTCGTTTGTCTAGCTCCTTTATTATCTCTTTCCATTTATTTTAATTAACTCTTATTATATAGTTAATAATGTCACACCTTAATTAAATAATTAATTAAATAATTAAAATCACATAAATTCACATAGTCACATAATTAAAATTCTTATTTATTAATTATGCCAAATTATTTAATCTCTAATTAATTATTAAATTAATTAGAATAACATTATGCTTATTAATTAATTCATTTAATCAAATAAGCTCAATTAAATACATACTTTGAATATAAAATTCTTCACATTAATTTAATCAATGTAACACATATAATTAAATTAATCTACCATAATATCATCAATTAATTATTCAACTCGATAATTAAATTATCGAAAAATATTTATTTAATTCAATAAATAATCAAATTAAATTACAAAAATCTCGTTCGTCACACACTCGGGCCAAAGATATTCATTTGTAACATCAATGGTCATGATCATACTAGTCCACAGCCTTGAAGCATAATCATGTCAGTCAATTCATCTTTGCACTACGGTCCAAAAATATTCAAAGGTAACATTAATGGTCATGATCATGCCAGATACATGTTCATATTTGCACTACATGCCAAAGATATTCAACAGTAACATCCATGATCATGATCATGCCAAACACATGTCCATCTTTGCAATACAGGCCAAAGATATTCATCAATCAACAATTCATCTTTGCACTACGGGCCAAAGATAACTTTCACCACAATTTAAGTTTGAGGATTATGACAATAATATAAACAATGAATCAAGTGAGATCAAGGATAAATATTAGATATTTATAATTCAATTTATCCAGAGTTCAAGAACGAAGATCAAAATATGGATCCAATTTCAAGAATAAGATTAATAAAAGATAATCTGGACAAAGAAAATAAACTAAATTTCGTCGTGAATAGTACTTTGGCATGAATAGTACCCCAGATGAATAGTAATCCAGTATGAATAGTACCCCAGATGAATAGTACTCCTGGCATGAATAGTATTTTGGATGAAAAGGTTAAATTTTCATAAGCAAGTTCAAACCAATATTCTAGTGAAATGATATTAGATGAAGCGCAAACCTTAAGAAATTTCTAATCATTTTATGAATTATAGAAGCAATACTTACCATAATAAGTTTAAATTTATGAATATGAAATGAAATATTATCACTTACATACTACAGAGTACGGAAGAAAATAATATTCCTTACGAATATTGAACGAAAACAACATCCTTTACGAGAAAAATAATATCATTTACCTTAATAGAAAAGTAGTTTTGACTGGAATAACAAAAATTATGCTAAGAAAATTTTGCACTGTTATCCACACTCAAAATATCCTTATACTCAAAAGAAATATGCTCAATATTATAGAGAAAGAATTTTTTGATTTGATGTATTTTTCATTTTTTAACTAAGCAACCTATTTATAAGAAAATACCAGAACACCAGGGTATACATATGGTTCTCAGCACCTCACTTTGAAAACAAAGTTTTCAAAACCAATTTGCTCACTTTCATTCCTTTATCACATGTTTTTTTAAAATTAATTAAAAATATTTATAATTATTAAAAAAGAATTCAAATTCAATTTGCTCTCTTTCACCTCATTTTATTTTGATACCATAAATTTATTATAATAATGTTACCATTTAAATTATAAAATTATACTATTATATTATCACATTATACTATTATAATGTAATATTATAATAATATATTTGAATGAATATTTTATCGGAGAAGATAAAATGTTAACTTTCAACAAATATCTCATTCTAAAAATTCCTCCATTTATATCAAAATTGAACAAATATTTACTTATCATATTTATTAACAATTTTTGTTATTCAGTCAATTATTATAATTAATATTATAGAATCATAATATTGACAACCAGGTCGTTTTCAGGAAAGAAGGGGCTTTCAGATAAGAATTTATCCTCATTGGCGCGCAATTATATAACCTAACCCCTTTTCTCGACAGAACTTTTTAGACATTGTCAATAATGCTATCTAATAATATCATTTCAATAATACGTGTGACAATTATTAATTTAATAATATAAAATATTATACAGTGGTTACTGTGATAATTATTGAATCAATAATATAAAATAATATGCAGTTATCAATGTAGCAATTATTAAATCAATAATATAAGATACTAAACAGTAATTACTGTGACAATTATTGAATGAGTGACTTTTTACGTAAAAATCAATAATTAGAAATACTGTGCAATAACGCGTATTACTATACTTTTATCACCGGGTATTTCAACAGTTTAACGGTAAAAGTTTTGCCGTTATTTTTTCTATAAAAAGGTTAATTCTGTCGCTTTCTATATTCGACAGTTATTCCGTTATGGGGTCCACCAATGATTGCGTCGTTGTACGAATATTTTATGACAACTTGCTTACTTTGTAAAATTTGCACATATCACCCTTAACTTTAACCTTTTATCAAATTAACCATTTACTGAATAGAATAATAATTATAAGAAAAATTGAATACTTTTATTTCATAAAATTCGGGGTCTTACATAAAACGACAGAAATAATCTTTTAAATAAATATTGTCAACTGTACTATCACCTTTAACTGTTTAAATACCCAATGATAAAAGTATAGTACCACGCGTGCGGTACTCCTACAATAGCACGCAATGTTAAACAGTATCACGTGATATTGCACAATATTTTATAATTATTAATTCAATAAGTGTTACAATAGCAATTGCATAGTATTTTAACTCAATAATTGTTACAGTAACAATTACATAGTATTCCATATTATTAAATCAATAATTGTCACAACAAATTAACTCATATTATTCGAGATGATATTATTAGACCAATTAGCATTATTAACAATGTTTAGAGAGTTTTGTATATAAAATGTGTTATCTGATTGCGCGCCGTTTATACGAAAGGTGTATTGTGAGTCTATAATATTTATACTTATAAATATTTAGTGTTAGATAGTGAGCACCAGTCCACTATAACAAAATACATGAATTTTGAGATGTCTCAATAATTATGACAACATCTCATTTTATTGAAATAATAATTGACATCGCGTAGCAATGGTAATATTGGAAAGTTACATCAATAGTAGTCACGGGTATTAAGTAGTTAGACAAACTCATTATTTGAAGAATAGTAATACCCATGATATTAATACATTAAGTCAATAATGTAAAAGAAGGGTAATAGAATAATAATTGATGAATGACATAAATTAAAAATAATCTTGAAAATTTATAATAATTATAAATAATGATAATTGATGAATATGTGTAAATCATTGTGATTAATAAATTAAAGATAATGATAATGAATTAATATGTTTAAGTCATTATGAATAAATAATGATAATTGATGAACATGTATAAATTATTATAATTAATAAATTAAAGGTAATGATAATGGATTAATGTGTAAATCATTATTAATAAATAAATTAAGGATAATGACAATGTATAAATAATATATTGATAAATGTTGGTTAAATTTTGGCTATAAATAAGAGTGTTGCATTTGTATTCCAAGTCATTCAAATTCATGAAGTCTTTTGTTGCATTTTTCTTTGAATTCCCGAGTGGAATTTTCTTATGTACTGCAACACTTTAGAAAAATCATAGTTAATTCATTTTTTGTCGGAATTGATTGAATCCAAAGTCTGTTTCTTCAGTTTTTTCGCCATCTACAATTTTGAAGAAGAAATAAAAATTATATGATGTCGTATTCATGCCTTAAAATGCTTAAAATAACAATATGTCCTGATTTTCATTACTATTTTCAACCCAAAATTTAAAAATTCATAACTCAACCATATTAACTCTGAATGGAATGATTCTTTAATCTATCTCGTGTATCTTTTCGAGAGTTACAATTTTCGTCAAAACATAAATAGATTTCAAAAACTCTAAAAGACCAAAAAATCATATTATTTACTGCTGCAAAGGCGAACATGGAAGGATTTGTTCAACTATTAATTTCGTGTTTCATAATATCAAGGTAAGAGATATATTTTTATTTCGTATTCGTAAAGGGATATAATTTTATTTCATACTCATAAGGGATATAATTTTCTTTTATACTTGTAAGATTCCAACTTTTATAATAAAAATTTAATTTCCTCTATATATTATTTTGAAATAGTAAGATATTGATTTGATAAATGTGGTAAATTATGGGTGAAATGTGCAAATTTTACAAAGTAAGCAAGTGGATATAAAATATTCGTTGTGTCGGAGAATATTCGTTTGGTCGAGGAATATTCTTTTTAGCGGAGAATATTCGTACGACGGCAGGAGTCATTGGTGGAACCCACAATGGAATGAATGTCGGATATAAAAAGCGACAGAAGTAATTTTTATAAAAAAATAACGATAAAACTATTACCGTTACACTGTTAAAATATCCGGTGATAAAAATACAGTAATACACGGTATTGCACAGTAGCACACGGTATTGCACAGTATTTCGAATTATTGATTCTTACGTAGGAAGACACTTACTCAATTATTGTTACAGTAATTACTGTTCAATATTTTATATAATTGATTCAATAAATGCATAATATTTTATTGATTCAATATTTGCTACGTTGATATTTTATATCAATAAGTGCTACTTTGATATTTTATATTAGTGATTCAATAATTGTCATTGCACAGTATTTCAAATTATTAAATTAATAATTCATATTATTTGAATAATATTATTAGATAGCATTATTAACAATGTCTAAGGAAGTTCTGTCTAGAAAAGGGGTTGATTAATTGCGCGCCTAGTAAGAAAAATCCTTATCAGAAGGCCCGTCCTTTTCTGGTAACGACCTGGTTGTCAATATTGTAGTTCTGTAATATTATTTGTGAATAATTAATTTTTGATATATATGATAAGAAAATATTTATTCAATGTTGATTTTTTTAACGGAGGAAATTTTAGCATGTGACACTAGTTGAAAGTTGGTATTTTATCTTTTCTGATAAAATAATTCATTCAAATATGTTATTATAATATTACATTATAGTAGTATGATGTGATTATATAATAGTATAATTTTTATAATTAGAATGGTAACATTATTATAGTAAATTCATGGTATAAAAGTTAAACGAGGTGAAAGAGTGCAAATTGAATTTGAACTCTTATGATGCAAACAATGATGTCATCGGAGCGATGAGGTAAGCAAGGATGTCATCGAGGCGATGAGGTAAGCAATGATGTCATAGGATCGATGATGTAAACGATGATGTCATAAATTATGGCGAAAAAACTATTTTACCCTTACCCTGCCGAGCCTATAAATAGAAGCTCATTTCTTCATTATTTCTCACCAATTCACTAAAGTTATAGAGAAAGAAAGTATAGAGAGAATAAGAGAGAAAAAAGAAGAGTATTCTGCTATTACACTAGTGCAGTCTCCAAATTTTTAAGATAAGGGGTATTATTTTTTTCGTATTCATGAAGAGAGTTATTTTCTTTCAATACTCGTAAGGGTTGTTATTTCATTCTTTATTATTCTGTTGGAATAACCTGTATACGCGGACTATCGCATGCATGGTAAAATCTTGTTGTTATTCAATTCTTTATTATTCTGTGGGAATAACATGTCTACGCGGACTACCGCATGCCTGGTAAATAACCCTTCTTATTCAGTTGTTATTAAATTGTGAAAATAATCTGTCTGAGCGGACTACTGCCTGACGGGTGAAAATTCAATTACAGTTTCGTATATTGTTTCATTTAAGATTCCTAACTCTAAACTTACTACGGTAAGTATTGCTTCAATAATTCCTGAAATGATCAGAAATTTCTTGAGTTTTGCGCTTCATCTAATATCATTTTACTGGAATATTGGTTTGAATTTTCTTGTGAGATTTTTATCTTTTTATGTCGAGTTACTATTCACGAGTTACTATTTACGGTAACAAATATATTTTTTTTCCTTCCAAATCATCTTTGAGTGGATCCAGATTTTGATCTTCATTCTTGAACTCTGGATAAATTCTCTAATATTTGTCCTTTATCTCACTGAATTCGTTATTCGTATTATTTTCATCATCCTCAGTCCTAAGCGGTGATAGAACTGAATATCTTTGGCCTGTAGTGCAAAGATGAATGATTACTTGATGAATATCTTTGGCCTGTAGTGCAAAGATGAATGATTACCTGATGAATATATTTGGTCCGTAGTGCAAAGATGGACAGGTGTTGAGATGAACATGACCAACTGGTGATACAAATGAATATCTTTGGCCGTAGTGCAAAAGATGAATATTTGATTCTAGATGAATATTGATTGATGTTACAAGGATAAAATATTGATGATGGACTTTTAAATTATAGGAGATAGTAGACATCATTCTCTACTTAACTCTTCTAATGAATTGTCATTTCCGCTGCAGTTGTTGATCTAAAATTGGTTGTCCATAATATTTTATCTGAGTTGTTGATGACTAACGATAATTTATTCTTCATTATCTTAGTCATAATATTCTTTACTGGGCTAGTTGAGCTCACTCTTTTCTTCCATTATTCTCTTCAGAAAATAAGAATATCGCGGATACTAGTTGAGAAATAGAGTGATGGTCCGAGTTAGAGCTGTAGAAGTCCTCACAATTTTTTTTTAAATAGTGTGATAATAAATGTAATAAGGACTTAGTTTGAATGTTAATATTTTCTACATGTTTGTATTAACACTCACAATTGTGTAGTCGTATTTTGCACGACCGTTTGATATGAAAGATTGTATTTGAATTCTGTACCATGTATTTGGCGACTCAGAATGGGTTGAGTATTGAACCTATTTTGGGGGCGTCACAGTTGGTATCAGAGCTTAGGGATATAATCTCTGACAGAGATCTGAGAATAGAACTAGGAGGGGAGAAACGAGTAAAACCTTCGCCAGTGTGTCCTCCCTAAGCTTAATTGTTATTGGTCGGTCGAAACATAGGGTTGATATGTGATATGACATTTTGTTTAATTAACCCTTTGTTTTATGGCAGTATTTGAGTATGTCAAGCGAAAAAGAAATTAGAGATATCCATATGGTGAGTGAAGAATTAATAGTTATAACCGAGCTAATCGCAGAGGTTGTAGCTGAGAGTGAGGAAGAAGAGGAACCTGAGGAAGATTTATTAAGAGAATTTTATGATTGAAATGTAAAACTGCAAAATCGTATTCATGAGTTAGAAGAACAGGGTGAAGAACGGCAGGCGGCCGTAGAACAAAGGGATAAAATAATTCAAGAAAAGGATACAGAAATTCAAGATTTTGCTACTCGATATGCGAGGCTTGAACAGAAGCTCTCTCTGGCAGAACATATGATATTAGAGCTGGAATCTAAAAATGCAAATGTCAAAGATCAGCTGAAAGAAGAAGCAACTGAATGAGTGAGAATTAAAGATGCATGGGTAAAAGCCGCACGACGCGTTGATATTTTAAAAAGAGACGTCCGATCCAAGAAGGCCAAAACAGATGACATGAATTTTACTTTTTGGACAGCAATTGGGAGAATCCAATATCGAGTTTGGAATTACCCTGTGCATAGTGGTCAACCCCAATTCGATATGGATCGAAGAATAATGATTCAAATCATAGGAGCAGGAGTGCGACAAAGCAGTTGAGGGTGGAATGTACTTTATGGCAAAGTTAAGTCCAGCAGGGATGGTGACTTCAAAGGCTGTCCCGGACAAGTCAAAGTCGGTGGTTCCTGGAAGAGCATTTGTTGTGACTGCCCAAAACGCGAGGAACCCGAACGAGGTGATCACGGGTAAGCTAATCATAAACTCTTGCGAATACTGGTGCTACCCATTCTTTTATTTCACCTTCTTGTGCTCAACGTTTGAAATTTGACTTCTGAAAAATTAGACTTTGACTTATCTGTTGAAACTCCGTTAAGAGAAACCTTCGTTATATTCACAGTTTACAAATCTTGTTTGATTCAAGTTGGCACCCTCACCTTAACTGTGGATTTTATATCTTTGAAAATACTTGCATTTGATGTGATTTTTGAATCCACTGGTTAACCACTCATCATGTCAAAATTGATTGTTTCGTAAGGTTGTTAGCTTTCATTCAAACAACCAGACCACTAAAATTAATCAATGTCATTTCAAGTCATAAAGCTATTCATTTATTAAAAATAGGATGTCAAGCTTTCTTAGCCCATGTCACTGATTTAAATCAAAATACATCATATTTGAATGATATTTTTGTTGTTAGTAAGTTTCCTGATGTATTTCTCGAAGAACTTCGTGGTCTACCTTAGAACATGAATTTGAATTCTTTATTGACCTTGAGCCCGGTACAAAACCAATTTTTAAAACCCCATATCGAATGGCTCCTATTGAACTTCAGGAGTTAAAGGTCCAACTACAGAATTTGTTAGACATCGATTTTATACGTCCTAGTACATCTCCTTGGGGTGCTCCTGTTTTGTTCGTAAAGAAGAAAGATGGGAGTATACGACTTTGTATTGACTATCTAGAGTTGAACCATGTCACCATCAATAATAGGTATCCATTACCTCGTATTGATGACCTGTTCGACCAGTTGCAAGGTGCATAATTTTTTTCAAAGATCGATCTTCGTTCTGGATATCATCAGCTGAAGATTAAAACTGAGGATATTCCAAAGACTGCCTTTAGAACTCGATATGCGCATTACGAATTTCTAGTTATATCTTTCGAATTGACCAATGTCTATGCTGCGTTCATGGACATGATGAACCGAATATTTAAGAAATATTTGGATCATTTCGTGGTTGTCATTATGGATGACATCCTAATATACTCCAAAAACCTAAAAAATATTTCTTCACCCAGAACGAACTCAATATGCGACAACGACGTTGGTTGGAGCTGTTGAAAGATTTCAAAAATCGAATGTGATAGCTGACGCGTTGAGTAGAAGATCACATGCGGGAACGAGTGCGATGCTGTCAACACAAAGACCCATTTTGTATGACGTACAAAGAATGGAGATAGAGTTTAAGACTTCCAAGGACCCACGTGATGATGTCAAGTATACGCGTAGAACCAGTTTTAATTGATAGAGTTAAAGTTGCTCAAGCTACAGACCCGGAGCTGATGAATATGAAGAAGAAGATGCAAGAAGGTGCTATTTCAAAAGCAAGAATCAATGCAGAGGGAATACTTCGAGTCAAATCCAGACTTTGTGTTCTTAACGACTCTGAATTGAAGTATAGAATCATGATGGATGCACATAACACATCGTTTGCAATCCACCCTGAAAGTACCAAAATGTATCGTGATCTTCGACATACATTTTGGTGGAGCAATATGAAGAGAGAGATCGCGGAATTTATCTCGAGGTGTTTAACGTGTAAACGTGTCAAGGCGAAGCATCAAGAGCCATAAGTTGTGAAGAGCCCCGAGCCTCTCGCTAGGTAACTTCTTGTGTGGGATGCATCGAAGCCAGACTCTCCGTAGGGGAGGCCGTTTTCGTGTTGTGACAAACTGATAGGTACCATTGTGAGGTACTATGGTTGAAGCACCATGAGAGTCACAATTGGAATCGAAGAAATGACCTAGGAGTTAAAATCGGAAATGAAAACGAGGTATTCTCACCTTTTCGACATACCAGGTACGTACAGTCAATTTCGAGGACGAAATTTCATAAGGAGGGAGGTTGTAAGACTCCAACTTTTATGAATAAAAAATTAATTTCCTCTATATATTATTTTGAAATATTAAGGTATTGATTTGATAAATGTGGTAAGTTATGGGTGAAATGTGCAAATTTTACAAAGTAAGCAAGTGGATAAAAAATATTCATTGTGTCAGGAAATTATTCGTTTGGTCGAGAAATATTCTTTTTATAGGAGAATATTCGTACGACGGTGGAGTCATTGGTAGACCCCACAACGGAATGAATGTCGGATATAGAAAGCGACAGAAGTAAATTTTTATAAAAAATAACGATAAAATTATTACCGTTAAACTATTGAAATACCCGGTGATAAAAATACAGTAATATGCGGTGTTGCACAGGATATTGCACAGTATTTTGAATTATTGATTCTTACGTAGGAAGGCACTTACTCAATTATTGTTACAGTAATTACTGTTCAATATTTTATATTATTGATTCAATAATTGCATAATATTTTATTGGTTCAATATTTGTTACGTTGATATTTTATATCAATAAGTGCTACTTTGGTATTTTATATTATGGATTCAATAATTGTCATTGCACAATATTTCAAATTATCAAATCAATAATTCATATTATTTGAATAATATTATTAGATAGCATTATTTGCAATGTCTAAAGAAGTTCTGTCTAGGAAAGGGGTTGATTAATTAGGCGTTAGTAAGGGAAATCCTTATCGGTAGGCCCCCTCTTTCTTAGGAACGACCTGATTGTCAATATTGTAGTTCTATAATATTATTTGTAAATAATTAATTTTTGATATATATGATAAGAAAATATTTATTCAATGTGAATTTTTTTTAACGGATGAATTTTTAGTATGTAACACTGGTTGAAAGTTGGTATTTTATCTTTTCTGATAAAATAATTCATTCAAATATGTTATTATAATATTACATTATAGTAGTATGATGTTATTATATAATAGTATGATTTTTATAATTAGAATGGTAATATTATTATAGTAAATTCATGGTATAAAAGTTAAACGAGGTGGAATAGTGCAAATTAAATTTGAACTCTTATGATGCAAACAATGATGTCATTGAAGCGATGAGGTAAGCAAGGATGTCATCGGAGCGATGAGATAAGCAATGATGTCATAGGATCGATGATGTAAGCGATAATGTCATAAATTATGGCGAAAAAACTATTTTACCCTTCACTCTGCCGAGCCTATAAATAGAAGCTCATTTCTTCATTATTTCTCATCAATTCACTAAAGCTATAGATGGAGAAAGTATAGAGAGAATAAGAAAGAAAAAAGAAGAGTATTATGCTATTACACTAGTGCAGTCTCTAAATTTTTAAGGTAAGGGGTATTATTTTTTTCGTCTTCATGAAGAGAGTTATTTTCTTTCAATACTCGTAAGGGTTGTTATTCCATTCTTTATTATTATGTTAGAATAACCTGTCTACGCGGACTACCGCATGCATGGTGAAATCCTGTTGTTATTCCATTCTTTATTATTCTGTGGGAATAACCTGTCTATGCGGACTACCACATGCCTGTTGAATAACCCTTCGTATTCAGTTGTTATTAAATTGTGAAAATAATCTGTCTGAGCGGACTACCACCTGATGGGTGAAAATCCAATTGTAGTTTCGTATATTGTTTCATTTAAGATTCCTAACTCTAAACTTACTACGGTAAGTATTGCTTCAATAATTCCTGAAATGATCATATATTCCTTAAGTTTAGCGCCTCATCTACTATCATTTAACTGGAATATTGGTCTGAACTTTTTTGTAAAATTTTATCTTTTTATGTCAAGTTACTATTCACGAGTTCCTATTCACGGGGTACTATTCACGGTAACTTTTTTTTTCTTTCTTAATCATTTTTGATTGGATCCAGGTTTTGATCTTCAATCTTAAACTCAGGATAAATTCTCTAATATTTGTCATTTATCTCACTGGATTCGTTATTCGTATTGTTTTCATCATCATCAGTCCTAAATGGTGATATAACTGAATATTTTTTGCCTGTAGTGCAAAGATGAATGATTACTTGATGAATATCTTTGGCCTTAGTGCAAAGATGAATGATTACCTATTGAATATCTTTGGCCCGTAGTGCAAAGATGGATAGGTGTTGAGATAAATATGACCAACTGGTGATACAAATGAATATCTTTGGCCGTAGTACAAAAGATGAATATTTGATTCGAGATGAATATTGATTGATGTTACAGAGATAAAATATTGATGATGAATTTTTAAATTATAGAAGATAGTAGACATCATTCTCTACTTAATTCTTCTAATGAATTGTTATTTCCGCTGCAGTTGTTGATCTAAAACTGGTTGTCCATAATATTTTATCTGATTTGTTGAAGACTAACGATAATTTATTCTTCATTATCTTAGTCATAATATTCATTACTGGGCTAGTTGAGCTCACCTTTTTCTTCCATTGTTCTCCTTCAGGAAATGAGAATATCGCGGGTACTAGTCGAAAAATGGAGTGATGGTCCGAGTTAGAGCTGTAGAAGTCCTCGCTATTTTTTTTAAAATAGTGTGATAATAAATATAATGAGTACTTAGTTTGAATGTTAATATTTTCTACATGTCTGTATTGACACTCACAGTTGTGTGGTCGTATTTTGCACGACCGTTTAATATGAAAGATTGTATTTGAATTCTGTACCATGTATTTGACGACTCTTAATGGGTTGAGTATTGAACCTATTTTGGGGGCATCACAATACTCATAATAGATATTATTGTATTTCATACTCCTAAATTTATGATAATAAAATATTATTTGTTTTTGTAGCCTTACCGTTAAATGGTGAAAAAAATATGAAATGGTTAGAACATCCTTAATAATTTGCGTTTCTCAATTATCTTTTGACCTGAATCTTCTGATTAAATTTTAATCGTTATATTTTGATTTGTGAATCGTACATTTCTGAACTTTATATTTTTCAAGAACTCTAATCAATTTTATGGATATCGTGTTGATAATCTGGACTTTATATAAATTAAATTTCAAATCTCTAATATTTATTCTTGATATTAATATTTTTATTATTTCTATTTGATAGACGCATGATTCGTACATTTTATTATCCCTGTTTTTGTCCTTTTTAATTATATTAGTTTATTTAATTAATTTGTTTTTTTGTAAGATTTAATATTTTGTTACAATAAAGTCAAAATATTAATGATCAAGCGATATTTAATACTTTTATTTATGTAAGGAAATATCCAAGCAAATCCTACAACAAGAAAACAATAACTGAAACAATCTTTGTGTGCAAGTCAAAGCCATCAAAAGAAAGAAAAATCAATCTAGAAGATAACTTTGAGAAGTTGATTACCACTAATAAGTTGAAACCTACGTTGAAAATGACTCTTTAGAGATTACCATATAGAAATTGAATTCAGAAATAAAAGAAGAGAAAGAAATAGAACAAAAGAGACCAAGTTCAATGTATCTAAATTAGGGCACTAAAAGTATTTACCTTATAAATAGGTCTGTTATTTTAGAGAGAGGGGACACCACTTGTTATTTTGTTTTTCTTAGTTTTTCGTTGGTGCATAAGGGTGTGAGATATTTAGAGCTTTTGTCTTACATCTTATTCCAATCATGTGTGGTACTAGTGTCAGATAGTATTTGTAACTTCTTTTTTTTTTATTTAATATAAATTCTCTTTTTAATTATTGTTCTTATTTCATGTAATTAATAGTATTAATTTTTGATTTCATGGCTAGATAAATTTCTAATACATAGGATCAACATGAAACTAGGTATTTCATAATAATATTTTTTTTCGTTCTAAAATTAGTGTCTAATTATTTTTGCCTTTGAAAGTCCAATAATAATCTAGAAGAGGGTGTTGAATAGATTATTACCGTTTAAAAATTATCTTTGGCCTTTTTGAATTTTAGTGAATTAATCTTATCAAATTAATAGACAGTTTAAAATTCAATCACACAATGCACATATATTTATCTGGTTCACAACATACAGCCCGGGTATGTTACTACGTCCAATCTCAAGCTCCTCTCCAGGACTTGAGATCCTATTACTTCCCTGTAATAAATACTCCTTCAATAGGCGGAGAAGCCTGTACAAAGTTTTAAAGATAAACTTACAACTATCCTCAACTAACTATCTTGGACAGGGAACTCCCAGCTCCTTCCTCAAGCTTAGTTGAATCTTCTTTTGAGCTTAGTACTATTTTATACTTTGGTCTTGAAACAACAATCTCTTTCTCACCTCACATGTACTCTATAGACCCAACTCCCAGCTGACCTCTCTAAGACTCTGGTCTTGTTCAAAGAATTCTTGTCTTTCTCACAAATATAAAATAAACTAACTCACCTCTTTTTCCTTTTACAAAAGTTTGTTTGAATATTTGCTTTTTTAGAATAAGCAGCTATAATTGTTGCACTAGATACTTCTCAGATAAGCAGATATAGAATTTTAAGTGTATGATAAAAGTTCAAAGACTTTTATGTGATGTGCTTCTTGTGAAAGCAGATATAATATTTAAGTACTTGTAATAAAGATCTTCTTTTTCTTTAAAGAATATTTTTCAGTAGATTAAGAAAAAGATTTTTCTTTATAAAGAGTGTGTTTTTTTGTTGTTGAATAAATATAACTTTGAATTAAATAACTACACACACACACACTTATATAATGCAGCAATAATTCATGAGCAATTATATGAGCAGTATATTTGATGACAGTTTATTAAGTATGGCAATATGATTCACTTTAGATAATACTTGAACAAACTTGTTCTATCCACTTATATATATTATATTATACTTGATCTACGTTGCGAATAATTTGACCACTTGGGATTTTAAAGACCGTCCAGAGTATTTCAAGTGAAATATCTGAATTTGCTTAACGCGTTTCGGTGTCCAAGTACTGACTAAATTTTTCGATTCACAACTTGATAATCGGATATAGAATATTAAAGAATATTTATATCGATTATTTATATCAGTAAAGGGCCACTTGGGATTTTAAAGACGGTCCAGAGTATTTCAAAGAAAACATCATCTGAATTTGTTTAACGCGTTTCGGTATCCAAATACTGACTCTTTACTAGATATGATAGATCATATATAAGATATATATAAATGTTTATCACAAGTTATATCTGATTATTTAAATCTATATATTGATTATACAAGTAAAGGGTCACTTGAAATTTTAAAGACAGTTCAGAGTATTTCAAAGAAATATCATCCGAATTTGCTTAACGCGTTTCGGTGTCCAAGTACTGACTCTTTACTAATATGGATATATGAATATATATGACAATTTATTACAGATATATATATATATATATATATATATATATATATGAATGAGCAAGTATGAGATGATATGAATAATTATAATTTAATAACTTATCTTAAATACTTGGACCAATTTTTCTCTTCCAAAGGAAATTATAACTTTGATTGAGCGAAGAGAGTAAAAGCTTTGTTTGAATAATCTGTAGGCAAGGAGAGTAAGCTTTCTGGTTTATAGAATTGGTTAATTGAAATGATGCCTCCTATTTATAGAAATTTTCAGGTTCGGGCAAAACCGTAATTTTTAAAAAATATTTTTGATTTGGAAGGTTCGGATTGCATGATGAAAAATGAAGGGCTCGGATCATATTTGTACTAGCAGAATATTTGAATTTGTGCGCCCAAAATTGTGAGTCACAACATGCCCACTATATTTGTTTTCAATATTGCATGCAATCATTAAATTTTAAGTTGGTGCCCAACGGTAATACAAAGGCATAAGCCTTTGTTATTTTTTGTTTCTTGCAGTAACTCAACTTCTTATGACACAAACATCCATACAAGCAATACTTATTTATGCCATTCTCCATGTAACTTGCACAAACACCAAGTACAACAATACTTGCACAAACATATACACGGCACACACGCCATGCACACATAAGCACACACACTCGGTCACACACATGCACACACGCGCATGGTTTATATATATATAAATATATTATATTCTTTTACAAATATAATATACTTTAGTATATATATTTTTGAAAATAGTTTTTGCCCTTAAAAGAATTTTGAAAATAGGAATCTTCTTGCCTTAGAAAATGTTACTATATGAACTCATTTTATTAACACTTGATATTAAATTATCAAGGTCATAAAATAAATTCAAAGTAAAAAATTAAATATTTTTGGTCAAAATATTCAAGGTAATTAATAAATTATTTTAGCAATTAATCCTATGGAGAGGATTCTACCCTTTTTGACCTTTTATCATAATTTGTTATCATCGAAATTAAATACCCAGTTTTGAAGACCTATCAACCTTCATATTTTCCTTCGCACAAATTGCATATGATTTTTATATTGTTTATGAGGTTTTGATATGTTATAGTTAATCTGTGATTTTTTTCATAATTTATGCTCACCCATATTAATTATATAGATAATTGTTTTTAAAGGTAAGAGAAAATAATTTGGAAAATAAAAAATTGTTTATTATGTTAATATTTGGTGAATTCAGATTTCTAGGTAGTTTTTTCCATTACTAGTTTTCATCATTAAATTTTTAGTTTGCATAATTTAGTTAGTTAATCATCTCAGCTATATTTATTTATAAATTGCCTAAAATATTAATTAAGAATATGTTAAAAAATTGATATAATCTCTGTAGTTCAACTTGTACATGCCAAATCTACAATAGATGTTGTGCACTTGTAGTACATAATTTTAACACATCATTATTCATCATTTATATCATTGTTATAATCATCATACTTGAATTTTATCTTTAGTGGTGAAATTGTTTTGAGTTCTTTTACGCATACTAAAAATTTTGACAAAAAAATTAGACCGGAATAACAAAATAAATTTATTTCAGCGAACAACTAGATAATCTAATTGTTCGCTGGAATAAATTCATTTTGTTATTTCTGTCCAATTTTTCTGTCTAATTTACCTATCCGCATATAATTATTGATTTATTTTTAGTATGGGTGCAAAGAGTAATTGTTGAATGATGTAATCATGACCATTTGTGTTACAGTTGAATATGTTTGACTTTGGTGTAAAGATAAATTGTTGATTGACATGATTATGACTATTGGTGTTACAATTGAATATTTTTGACATTGATGTAAAGATGAATTGATCAACATGATTATAATCAGAAACTATTGATTGGTATGATTATAACCAGAAACTGTGGATTGACATGATTATGACCATTGGTGTTATAATTTATCGTCTTTGCCCTGAGTGCAAAGACAATATGATTGTTGAGTGTTTGTAGTATGTGTGACAATGATACGTGGTGAAAGTTATCTTTAGCCTGGTTGCAAAGAGGAACTGTTGATTGGTGTTATAAGGATAAAATATTAATGGTAAATTATCAATTTTAGAAGATAGTAAACATTATATTCTACTTGACTTTTATAATAGATTGCTTATTCCGCTGCAATTATTTATTGATAACTTACCTATATCTAAATATCTGATTTATCACTGTTGAAGGCTAATGATAACTTATTAATCTTTATCTTAGTTGTGACACACCCAAAATAGGTTCAATACTCAACCCATTCTGAGTCGCCAAATATATGGTACAGAATTCAAATACAATCTTTCATATCAAACGGTCGTGCAAAATACAACCACACAACTGTGAGTGTCAATACAGACATGTAAAAAATATAAACATTCAAACTAAGTTCTCATTACATTTATTATCACACTATTTTACAAAAAAAATAGTGAGGACTTCTACAGCTCTAACTCGGATCATCACTCCATTCCCCGACTAGAACCCGCGATATTCTCATTTCCTGAATAGAACAATGGAATAAAAGAGTGAAGCTCAACTAGCCCAATAAAGAATATATGACTAAGATAATGAAGAATAAATTATCGTTAGTCTTCAATAAATCAGATAAAATATTATGGACAACCAGTTTTAGATCAACAACTGCAGCGAAAATGACAATTCATTAGAAGAGTTAAGTAGAGAATGATGTCTACTATCTTCTATAATTTAAAAGTCCATCATTAATATTTTATCCCTGTAACATCAATCAATATACATCTCGAATCAAATATTCATCTTTTGCACTACGGGCCAAAGATATTCATTTGTATCACCAGTTGGTTATGTTCATCTCAATATCTGTCCATCTTTGCACTACGGGCTAAAGATATTCATTAGATAATCATTCATCTTTGCACTACAGGCCAAAAATATTCATCAAGTAATCATTCATCTTTGCATTACAGGCCAAAGATATTCAGTTATATCACCATTTAGGACTGAGAATGATGAAAAATAATACAAATAACGAATCCAGTGAGATAAAGGACAAATATTAGAAATTTATCCAGAGTTCAAGAATTAAGATCAAAACTTGGATCCAATCAAAGATGATTTGAAAAGAATTTTTTTTTATACCGTGAATAGTAACTCGACATGAAAAGATAAAAATTTCACAAAAAATTTCACAAGAAAGTTCAGACCAATATTCAAGTGAAATAATATTAGATGAAGCGCAAAACTTAAGGAATTTCTGATCATTTCAGGAATTCTAGAAGCAATACTTATCGTAGTAAGTTTAGAGTTAGGAATCTGAAATGAAACAATATACGAACTGCAATTGAATTTTCACCCGCCAGGCGGTAGTTCCGCTCAGACAGATTATTTCCATAATTTAATAACAACTGAATACGAAAGGTTATTTACCAGGCATGCGGTAGTCCGCGTAGACAGGTTATTCCCACAGAATAATAAAGAATGGAATAACAATATGATTTCAACATACATGCGGTAGTCCGCGTAGACAGGTTATTCCAACAGAATAATAAGGAATGGAATAACAACCCTTACGAATATTGAAAGAAAATAACTCTCTTCATGAATACGAAAGAAATAATATCCCTTATCTTAAAAATTTGGAGACTGCACTAGTGTAATAACAGAATACTCTTCTTCTTTCTCTCTTATTCTCTCTATACTTTCTCTCTCTATAACTTTAGTGAATTGGTGAGAAATAATGAAAAAATGAGCTTCTATTTATAAGTTTGACAGAGTAAGGGTAAAATAGTATTTTCGCCATAATTTATGACATCATCGCTTACATCATCGATCCTATGACATCATTGCTTATCTCATCGCTCCGATGACATCCTTGCTTACCTCATCGCTCCGATGACATCATTGTTTGCATCATAAGAGTTCAAATTCAATTTGCACTCTTCCACCTCGTTTAACTTTTATACCATGAATTTACTATAATAATGTTACCATTCAAATTATAAAAATTATACTATTATATAATCACATCATACTACTATAATGTAATATTATAATAATATATTTGAATGAATTATTTTATCGAACAAGATAAAATACCAACTTTCAACAAATGCCACATGTTAAAAAATTTTTCGTTTAAATCTACATTGAATAAATATTTCCTTATCGTATATATCAAAATTAATTATTCACAAATAATATTACAGAACTATAATATTGACAACTATGTCGTTCCTAGGAAAGAGGGGGCCTTTCCGATAAGGATTTTTCCTTACTGGCGCGCAATTAATCAACCCCTTTTCTAGACAGAACTTCCTTAGACATTGCCAATAATGCTATCTAATAATATTATTTAAATAACATGAATTATTGATTTGATAATTTGAAATATTGTGCAATGACAATTATTGAATCAATAATATAAAATAGCAAAGTAACACTTATAGATATAAAATATCAACGTAGCAAATATTGAACCAATAAAATATTATGCAATCATTGAATCAATAATATAAAATATTGAACAGTAATTACTGTAACAATAATTGAGTAAGTGTCTTCCTACGTAAGAATCAATAATTCAAAATACTGTGCAATACCGTGTGCTACTGTGCAACACCACGTATTACTATATTTTAACCACCGGGTATTTCAACAGTACTAACGGTAATAGTTTTGCCGTTATTTTTATAAAAAAGATTACTTCTGTCGCTTTCTATATCCGACATTCATTCCGTTGTGGGGTCCACCAATGACTGCGTCGTCGTATGAATATTATCTGACAAAAATAATATTTCTTGACCAAACGAATATTCCCCGACACAACGAATATTTTATAACCACTTGCTTACTTTGTAAACTTTGCACATTTCACCCATAACTTATCACATTTATCAAATCAACACATTACTATTTCAAAATAATATATATAAAAAATTAAATCTTATTTATAAAATTTGGGGTCTTACATTAGTTGTAATATTATTTGTTGGATTATTTGTACTCACCTTTTGTTTCATAATTACTTTTAGGAATTAAGAGTGTAGTCGAGTCTAACGGGGAGAATAGAAAAATGTAGTGATTGTCCAAGAATGTGTAGTTTCTCAATACATTATAAATTATGGTGACAATAATTGTGTTGAAAATTTAATTTGAGTGTCAATATTGTCGTATTATACACGACACAATAAATGTACCGAGAACTTAAAGTATACATGTTGTATGTTCACGGTATTTTAATACTATCTACGTTCCTAAAAGATTGTCGTTTAAGGTTTTTGACACATAGATTAAGAAAGTCATTTAATACTAAAATTTGTTTGAAATTCCATCACTACCTTTATGGAAAATTGAAAACTATTAATACAAGGGAGAGAATTTATTGGGACAATGAGAGAAGATAGGGATAATATAAAAAAGTAAATAATTTATTTTTCTAGAAAGTTGTAAACGACAAACATTTTAGAATAAATTTTTTCTTTTAAAACGACAATCTTTTAGGAACGAATGAAGTAATTGATTTTTGATGATAAAATTTGTGTTTGTAGTGTTGTTTTTGGCAATTCAAAATTAAATGGTATAGACCTAAATTTTGAGAGAGTCACAAATTGAAAGTCCTAAATATAAGCGTTCACATTTCTTAACCTATTATTTAATGATTATCGCGTAAAATAAATTTAGTTTTAACAAACGACGACATAAATTTGGAATAGAATAATGTTAAAGTAAATGTATAAAATTAATATTAAAAACAATGATAAGGGTCTAAATGTTTTTCAAATATACATATTATTGTTGTATTAATATATGTATGACCGTTTAAAAACCACTATATTAACCGAGCAATGCAAAACACGGTCATTTTCTTTTAAATCCATGATATTATCTTTAACATTTAATATATTGAAATTATATATATATAATATATGGGAAAAAAGAGTGTATTTTAGGCACATAAACTTGTGTCTTATTATTTTAAGAAATTTTATTAATTATGTTTTTGATATTTTATTATTTTCATGAATAATTGTTTTGACACACAAGTTTGTATATGTGTCTAAGACGCATACTTATATATATATATATATATATATATATATTTGAAATATATTATATAAATACTTTTTAATGTTAATTTTTTGTACAAATTTTTTTTTACCTCCTCCCACTCTCTCAAATTCATGACCACATCCCCATCTCAATTCTTAATATTATCGATTAAATAGAGACTGATGCTCATATGCAATCGCTCACCTTTTCTAAACCCATGTTTTAATAATTATTGCATAATTAAATTTAATTTTAATTAAGAACAACATAAATTTGTAGCATCCAAAAGAAAAAACAAAAATAATTGATAACCTATAACATTTGCTACAAGCAAAAGTTACAATAAAAAAAGAAATAATAAAAATAAGATATTAACTCCGATCTTAAAAATATCTAAGAGTATAACGCGCACACAAATTAAAATTGATAAATTAAAGAAGATAGTATAAACTTTATTTCAATTGAACTATTTATTTAAAATTCCACAACTATCACAAGTAATTTAAGAGTAGGTGCGCCATATAGAGATATGCGCATTTTAATTTAAAAATAATTACATGTCAAAATGTTTTTATAATGTTCATGTAATACTTTTAAAGATTGATATTTCACCAAAAAAATTGATATTTTTATAAGATTATTCTCACATAAATAATAAATAAATATAAATTTATATAAATGAGATATTGCGAAAATATCAGTTTTTTTGCTTGCGGATATTTCCTATTTTTATACAATTGCAAATATGTTGAGGCATACTATCCTTCTCTTTTTCTTTTTCTTATTTTTCTTTACCTTTTGTGCAGACGATTTTCTCTCCTCATCTCCAAGTCCCATCAACATTATTATAATGAATATTTGCGAACCATGCATTTTACGCAGGACGTACAGTATAGTATGGCATGTGCACGTGTGTGTATATGACTATATGAGCATATCCAAAATCATGTGATAGTAACATTATTTAAAGTTAAAATAGTTGTGAGATCTGTTCCTACCCTCCTCATTCCCCCCCCCCCCCCCTTCTCTCTCTCTCTATATCTCTATTATTATATATACACACGCATACAAGTTACAAACACAACAACACAGGCCCTGTTGGATATATTCTTCTTCCTCCCTCATTTCAAGCTATAAGCAAATACCAATGGCGTCCGAAGGAATCCTGATGGGAATGGGCAATCCACTCCTGGACATCTCAGCTGTCGTAGATCAGGAGTTTTTGGATAAGTAAATTCACTACATTCTAATACTTAACTCTAATATATACTTAATTGCTCAGATCCGTATATCTATCTATTTTGTTTTCTTATCTTTCAGTTACATTTAAATCTTTCGTTTTCAGTCGATATTATGTTTGATTAGATTCACATCTGTTGTTTTTGTTTAGTATCATCGTCTCTATATACACTTACAGGTTCGCAACATGCAGGGGCGGATCCAGTCCCGGAGTTCGGTGGGGTCAAATTCGGAAAAAAAATTTCCTTAAAAATAAAAATTTAATAAAATAAATCACAAAATTAAATTATAAAAAATGTCCTATTTTGATTTTTTAGAGTTTGTTATTGTGAAATTATTAATTTTATGTAAGATTTTGACAATAGTTTGCTTTTCCATTTTTTTCAAAAAAGTAATTTAATTTCTTTTTTATAGGAATATAAAATAAGATCATGCCATTATTATTCAACTAAATTCTCATTAACTTAGGAGTAAATATAAAGTTAAAAAATATTTATTTCTACTGTTTTTGTGATTAGTTGTACTGGTACTCCTTCTAGAAATTCTTTTAATTATTTTTCTATCTTTTGGAGTAGGAGTATAGGAGTAAATTTTAATAAATTTAATAACAACATTATTTTTTATAGTATCATTTTTAAACCTTAAATGCTGCTACTAATAAATTAATAAATGATGTTTATTAAGAAAAATTAATCCGAGCCCACATGTCATGAATGTATTTGAACTCTCACTATCTCAAACAAGTAGCTGCACTTACTTATTAGTAAATACATAGTAACAGACATAGGCTAGCTCATGAAATTTCAGTGGGGGCAGGTGCCCCCCCTGCCCCTAACCTAGGTCCGCCCCCGGCAACATGTAACAAAACGGTTAAGCTGCACATTCTTGTAATCACTGTCAGATCAAAGAAAATATATGCTGATCATTTATGTATTCCGTGAACTGACCCATTTTATTTCCGAGTTATTGTTATCGAAATCTTTATGTTCATATTATTGCCTTATTGGTATTAATCTGTTTTTTAAGAAGACAATTGTCACATTATTGTGATTGTGTCATGTTTTAATCTCTCTATTCAGCCTTTGGGAAATTGAGTTCTGTTTACTATGGCTGACATGCTTAGATGTTTATAAATTAATATACACCCTGACTTGTCGACCTCACACCTTCCTGGCCTCCCCATCTTGTTTTTGTTGTATGTTATGTGCCCATTACTGCGTTGGTGTACACAAATATCTGTTATCTTTCTGAACTTTTATCTATTGATTTGCTTGAACACTGTTATTGATGGGATAGGGCTGAAGTTCCTCTCAATAGGGTATTGTCAGTGAATTTCATGATTTTGTGGTTTTGTAACGTAAGCTGCCTTTTCCTTTTGTTGACATAACAGGTATGATATCAAGTTGAACAATGCAATTCTTGCTGAGGAAAAGCACTTACCCATGTAATTACACTGCTTTCCGTTTTGTTTCAAGTGTCATTTTCCCCAAGTTGCCCTTGGGATCTAAGGTTTAAAAGCTGCTATTCCTGTGATATTTAAGGGAACCCAAGTATCTAGCTAAAACCCATTAGTGAAAATGGATTATTTTTTATTAGATCTTTAATATGCTATTGTTTATCTTCCAAAGCTCGCTATTTAATTCCGCGTTTCCTGTTACAAGTCATGCTTATTATCCATCCCCATGTCAGTCTGTATTATTTCTTGAGCTGTTTAGCTGTTATCAACTTAATTATGGGGAGAATAATATATTTTTGTGGCCTTTATATTTTAAGGGTTGGCTCAATAATGAAGGAGGAGTAAATACACAATCTTATCTGACATGCCTTGCTTGGCTGTAAAATTCTAGATGTTGGTCATGATCGTAAATAAACAAGTTAAAATAGAGTACCTTGGCTTGTTTTCACCCAGTAATTCATCACAACACAATGTTATTAAGTGGTGAAAATCAAGAAGAATATGTAGAACATTTTCTTTGTATTGTAGGTCTTACAAAGTGTATTGTTGCTCGAATATGCTGCATTTTCTTGCTTGGCAAATACTTGATTATGTTCAACAACAATAGATCTCTCCTATTAGGTCAAAGAGAAGAAAATGTAGGTGGACAAGGCAGATGCAAGTAATCATGGTTCATATTGAATCTTTATTCGTTGATATAATCTTGTCAAAACGCTTGTACATGTAGTGAACTTAGTTATGCATGAATAGAGTATACAAATGATTTGATCTATATGCTATTTTCCTAATGCAACATAAGATGAATCTAGAGAAGTCTAAATATAACTCTGAATGAAGTGGAAAGGGCCAATATACAACCCTGATAAATTTAGCTTGCAATACCTGATGCTTGTGTGTGAGGAAGGTTGAGGGAGATGAATTGTCATGACAGTAAGACTCTAAGAACCTTTGGCAAGCAATAGGAGTTTTGCATATCCTAGTTCTGGGAAGTACATAGTCATAGGAAGCCTCCGTCTCCAAGAGGATGTGCATTTTCTTTCCTTAAGGTTTTCAGATTTTTTTCTGATTATTACGTTCTTTCTGAGATTGAACTCTTGTAAATATCATATATAAACATCAAATAAAAATTTCTGTTGATGGAGGGAAAACTTGAAATGTATGATTTAAATGAGAAAAAAATTCTAGGATAATACAGTGACATCTTGCTGTTAAAATTGGTTTAATAGGTCAATTTTTCTATCCTTAATATAGCAATCAACTGATGCCAAATTAATGTCTCAGGTATGATGAGATGGCTTCCAAGTACAATGTAGAGTACATTGCTGGAGGTATATTTGCCATTATACAGATGTTGGGTTCTTTCTAATGACTCCTAATTGCTTGTCAATGTACTTCGATAATTAACAATTTACAATTCCTTATTGCAGGTGCTACTCAAAATTCAATCAGAGTTGCTCAGGTGTGTTAAACTTGTATTTGCTATTAGCAACAAATTTATCTGGTTACTAGAGGAGTAACCTGAGCTTCTCTATTGCAGTGGATGCTTCAAATTCCTGGGGCAACCAGTTACATTGGATGCATTGGAAAGGACAAGTTTGGCGAGGAAATGAAAGAAAATGCAAAAATTGCTGGTGTTAATGTATGCTATCCTTTCTCATTTCCCCCCTTTAGCATCATGTCCATCTTCATTGTCCTTATTTATTTATTTCTTAATATTTTTGTTTGTCATGTCGCATCTTTTATAAAGCACTGAACCTTGAGCGGTAATATTCTATGCTATCATATATGTGGTGACTTCAGGTTCACTACTATGAGGATGAGTCTACACCCACGGGTACTTGTGCTGTTTGTGTAGGAGGTGGTGAAAGGTCAGCTAAAATAGTCTTGTTTCAAGGTCCTATATGTGCCTGCCAAATTGCTATTATACACTCATTCATCTCTTATCACCTTCTGTCTACCTTGGCCAATAAAATTTCGTTTGAACTATATATGCAGGTCTCTTGTTGCCAATTTGTCAGCTGCCAATTGCTACAAATCTGAACATTTGAAGAAACCAGAAAATTGGGCATTGGGTACCATGTTTGTACTGATTTTCTTTATTTGTTTAGTTTTACATTTTTTGGATCTAACTTGATTATATTTTGACAGTTGAGAAAGCCAAGTACTTCTACATTGCCGGGTTTTTTCTCACTGTTTCACCTGAGTCCATTCTTCTAGTTGCCGAGCATGCAGCTGCAAAGAACAAGGTTTGTCATTGTGGCAGGAGGTTTCAATATTCAAATCCAGTTCATCCCTCCGCTCATTTAACATAATCCCTTTGCTAGTAGCTTATGCATGATACAGCAGCTAATATGTTTTCACATGCAGATTTTCATGATGAACCTTTCTGCTCCATTTATCTGTGAGTTCTTCAAGGATGCACAAGAGAAAGCTTTACAGTATGCTCAATGTCCTAGTCTTGTGCTTAATAAATTTTTTTTTTACTGAAAAATAGAATATTCAGATTTACAGCTCGCCACTCTTTTTGGTTTCAGGTATATGGACCTTGTTTTTGGAAACGAAACAGAAGCAAGAACATTCTCAAAAGTTCATGGCTGGGAGGTAATGATTCCATGTCCAGCATAGGTGGTGACTTGTTCTTTCACTTTCTTGACTATTTATCTGATTCCGCTGATATGACCGGCCAGACTGAGAATGTTGAGGAAATAGCTATAAAAATCTCCCAGTGGCCAAAGGCATCTAGAGCACACAAGAGGATTACAGTTATTACTCAGGGTGCAGATCCAGTGGTGGTTGCTGAGGATGGGAAAGTGAAACTGTTCCCTGTGATATTTGTTACCCAAAGAGAAACTTGTTGATACCAATGGCGCAGGTAAAAAGATACAAGCATCTAACTGTAATTCATGCCTTCTGTATTAAAAACATTTAATAATCATGTTAGTTACTTAGAGGTATAGGATATCTTCTTGTGTCTCGTCATGCATCTGTGCACTGATTACTGAACCAGTTTTAAACTAATAGGATCCTACTTCCTGGCATTTTATGCTCTGCTACTTCTACTCCCACTTGATTTCGTCATCAGTAGGAATGCACACACAAAAACAACTTTTAACTCGTAGTTTAATTTGCAGGGGATGCATTTGTTGGTGGATTTCTCTCTCAGATGGTTCGAGAAAAACCAATTGAAGACTGTGTAAGAGCTGGTTGTTACGCAGCAAATGTCATCATCCAAAGGTCTGGCTGCACATACCCAGAGAAGCCTGATTTTGAATAAGCTATTTTATCCTTCACAGTCCATTTTCTATTGTTAAATTTTGATCTTTGAGAAACTAGAATTTTAATTTTTAAATTTTGCCGATGCTGGTAATGCATAAGGGCAATTTGAAGCCATGAAGAAATATAGTCTCTGAACCAAGGTATCTATCTAGCAAAAATATTTATTATCTTTTTGCTGTGCGGTTTGTTGCTTATAGTTATGAATAAAGATACCTCATTACCGAATGGAAGAACCATATCATGTTCCTTGGTATTTGGGAGAAGCGATCTGTATATGCAGTTAACAGAATTAGTTTGAGCAAACTATTTTGACCTGGCTCAATCAAAATTTTTATAGTTATTTTAATATGCAACTTCAATGAAATCGAAGTACTTTTTTCCTCTTTTAAATATGAATCTATCTGATTTAGAAGGACAGAACTCGCGTCAAGATATCAATTTCAATTCAAACAAGATCTCCGCAAAGTCGTAAGACCATGTATGGGGATTGACTTTTGCCTAGTGCGGAAATGTCAAGGAAGTTGGTCACCTGATGATAGATCAAAGCCCCGGTGAACAGCTAGCCTCCTCCGTCCCTCGGGACCAACAAGGGGGAAGAGGTTGTTAATAATAGATTGCCTAAAAAAATAGATAAAAAGAAATTTTCATTCAAGATTTAATAGTTGTTAACGTAGACTTTCTAATAGGGGTCAACGCTCGACTTGCTTTACCTTCCTTACTTGACTAGTTTTGGAGAGAAATTAGAGAGCTACAAGGCATAAAAAAAGTTCATAATAACTCGAGGGCAGTTTTTAAGTCTCTTATATTATGTTTGGATAGCAAGAATAAAAATAGAGGAAGAAATGAAATAAAATAATATATTTGATAATTATTTTAGAGAATAAATTATTCTAGTCGAATAAAAATTTATTTTATTTTTTATTTATTTATTTTTGCGGAGAATATAAAATAAAATTTATTTTAATAAAATAAATATATATAATAATTTTATAACAACTAAACATACACTTAAAATTATTTTATTTGGTCGTCCATCTCATTCCATCGATCAATCCAAACGCAACATTAATATTAATATTGTGAATAAGGTTACATTTTTATAATTCGATCAACGAATACTAGCCAGGGAAACAAATTAGAGAAATTCAACAACATTTAACTATTTAAGATCAACAAGGCCGATCGGGCAGCAATCTGCATAGCGCGTCTACACCACGTTCAATCAGACGGCGCGTTAATACCTTCTTCGTACTGTTTTTACTAGCCTATCTTCTTGTACGAACATCCAGTTCACAACATATTTCACCCACTGTCTCCATTCAATCACCACCACGCACTTTCTCTCTCTTAACCATGAACCACCACCCTCATCCACCGCCGCCGGTGCCGCCGCCCCTCATTGACCTGAAAACCACCGCCCAAATCCTGAAACAAACCACCACAATCTTCACATCTCACTTCCACACGCTCCTCTTTCTCTCTTTCCTGATCCTCACCTTCCGCTCCAACGTCGAAAATGGGTCCAACTTTCTGACCTCTTTCATCGACCGTGACCCCTCTCTAAAATCCCTCCTCTCTCGCATCGACATTTCCGGCCGATCTCACCCCCTCTCTCAGCAGCAGCAGCAGCACCCCCTCCTCGGCCGCCACAACCGCCGCCGCCGTCCCTTCCTCCAGCTCACCCGCGTCGGCACCCTCGATGATGACTTCTTCTCTGGAGACGATCTCTCCGATCGATCCCTCTTCGGCTCCCTCCCCAAACCACAGCCCAATGGCACATTTATTATACTCGATAAGTTTAAACCCAGCTTAGGGTTTTCTAATCAGATCGTCGATAACGGAATCAGGGTTCCCGAAATCATCCGTTCTGGGTTTTCTCTCAAAGCCCCCAAAGAAGAACCGGAATCTGGGAGTAAGTTTACAACTTACGAGGATGATTCAGATGAGAGGGTAGAGGGAAACGACAAAGAGACAGGAAAAGAACACCAAAATTCAGTTCTTGATTTGCAGTATTTATTTAAGGGTTTGGAGCTGGGAAGGCGTGATGCCACTGCATTGATGTTTCTTGTTGGAATTCTTTCTGCTTCATATGGGTATGTAATTCTAGGATTTCTTGTTACATATTCATGGGTTCTTGGAACTGTTTTTGTTTTGGTGGTAAATGATCTGGTAGAGAGGTATAAGTCCCTGACTGCCACTGTTTGGGATGGTTCTAATTTGGGTCTCAAAAGGCTATCTGGATTTATTCTTATGAGGTGGGCTGTCAGGGATGCATTGACCCAGCTTTTGGGCATTTGGTTCTTTGGTGAAATTGATGATCACTACTTATTTTTCAAGATTTTTGTCAGATTGAAATTGATGCCTTTTTCTGTGATGGCATCGTGGGTTAGAGGGTACGAGAAGGAGAGTGCAGGTTTTCTGGTATCGTGGTGTTTGTTAGATACGTTGTTAGCGTTTATTTTTGCTGTGGATGCTTGGGTGGCAATTGCGGACTCAAGGAAGAGTGGGAGGGAGGTTGTAAAGGAAGGCTGCCATTTGTTGTCCACAATGTTGAATCCGGCTATAAACATTAAGTGCTTGGAAGGAATGGCTTGTGGGTCATTAACGAGATGGATACTGGCTGGATGTTTTGGGAGATTGTTTGCCTCAGCTTTCCAGTCTGTTATGGAAGTTTATTTTATGGTGGCTTGGTTGATATATTACTTTGCTGTGAGGTCTAAGGATGCTACTTCTCTTCAAAGGACATTTGGAAGGAGAGAATTAGAAGGCTTTCTTGAGGGTATTAGATGATACTTGGTGGAGATCTGGTTGATGATTCACTTTCAAGCCTCAGTTGTGACATTGAGTGGTAATCTTTTTGGTGCTTTGCGTGTTCAATGTTCAGTGTAAATGTGATTCAACACTACCCATTGTTTACTGACATCATCATGTTGTGTTGTATGTACTTTAACACGAGGCAATATATAGATTGTGTATATTTCCGCAAGAATGCTTTCTTTGTGTATAATATGTCTTTGCATATTGTTTTCCTATATCAGTTTTCTTGGTAATATAGTTTGGAAGAAGGAAAGGGATGGCTATTGATTGCCCCTCCTATTTTGGTTAGCTGGGATATAAGAGGAAAAGAATGGTAATAAGTCTCCTCTTGCTCAGAATAAGAAATACATAGGAGTAAGAAAAATAGGAACAAGGCATTAAATAAATGTTATTGTAAATGAAAATAAAATGCATAAATGAAAATAAAATGTGTAGGAGATAGTGAAAGAATACATTTAAAGCTATACAAAAAGTATTTGTTATGCAATATAAGTGCAGAGTATTAGTCACCAACTCTGTTATTTTTCTCTGCATCTCCCAATTTTTGGAGGAAAGTAGTTTCAGGTGTTTAACCCTATTATCTCTTCCTTTCCTTCCTCTCCTGAAAAATCATCCAAACTCATCATATAGTCCTTAATCCTTTAAAACCCCGAGCCCTCCCATCCAAACAAAGTCTCAGTTTGCATTGTTACCCTTGATTCTGGTTTGAACCTCAGTTCTGCTGTACTGGTGGTGTAAGAGCTCCCCGGCAACCCCACCCCCTCCTCCTCCCCCCCCCCAAAAAAAAGAAAAGAAGAAAGGACACCATATGGGTCTTAATATGCATATGATTGATCTTGTGAAAGCAGGAAGAGAAATTTCTTTATTTAATATTAAGCGAGGCAATAAGAAAATATTAAAAAAGACTGAAAAAAACATAGCTATAAGCCTATAACAGGCTTAGTGGGGGTCTAAGCTTACACTTTGTATAGGATTTCCATTGATCATCTAGGCTGTACTATGAGTTTGGGTGGCATTAATTCAGTATCTTTATCCAGGCTATTTCTTATAGAAGATGAGATTCCTATGCAAGTGGTATGCAAATCATTAGCCTACTTTAATTTTGACTTTCCCCCTCCTGAATATTAATGTTTGCTTTTGAGTTTTGAAACACTTGCCCATAATTTTTCTTAATATTTTTTTCCTAGTAATTAAGTTTTTCTCTTTGAAGTTTAATAATGAAGAAAAAAAATGATACAAAAAAATAACCTCTAGAGGTCTTTGGTTCGAATTCCCATATCTAGGCCAAAATTACCAATAAAAATTGAGGAAAAAAAATAAATCTAAGAGTGTCCATTGCTATCCTTAATATTTGAAAAACAAAAGTCAACTGAAAACAAAGCAAGTAGGGCTCTCATTTCAACTTTCAAGATGGAGAGAGTATAATATTTGTTATCATGGGGGGTTACTTTCCCCTCTCTTTCATTGATAGTTCTCTGAGTTTATATTTATATGAACTGATATATGTTTATATGTACACACTATTCAAAGGTGCTTTGAATATAAAATGTTGCAGAGAAGACATGCTAGATCTGTTTGCCAGTCTGGTTAACCTCGTTTGCATTGCACATCATTTTGCTTCCTCAATCGTAAAATACTCACTTCTCGTACTATCACCACTAGTCAATGACTACCACTTGCTTTGAAACTAGAAGTACCTTGCTGGGCTGTTTATGATTGTTTTTACACTATTGAAACTTGCTTGCATTAGAAACTGCTATGCACGAAGAACTTACTTAATATGTTTATTATTTTTAACTTTTTAAGTATCTTAGGGATTCCACATCACTGTGATTGGCATTTGTGACAACAATTGATTTGGATACGTGTTCTGTTTCCTCTGTCTTTTCCCTTTCTCACCTACCTTCAGCTTCAAGTTTTATGGTTTCACTTCAATAGTTTATATATGCAAGATGTGTTTCTTTTTGCATTTATTCTTCCTTGTTTGTTCATCTCTCTAAATGTGATTATTTGTATGTGCACGATACTCTTCTTCCTACATTTTCTTTTCCTCTCATCACATGATTAATATATTTTATCAGGCGATTATGTCAAAATCAGGACCTATTTTTATTTTTTCTATCCTTGTTGACTTGTAATACTCACCTTTTCTTCAATCTTAGCTGCAGTATTTTTTCTATTTCTTGTATGGCATTATGAGATGCCTAAGATGTTACCTTCTACTCCCACTTTCTGCCCCAACTAAAAGAGTAGCAAGCAACGAAACCATGTAATAACTCTACTCACATGGCCGAATTCCCGCGTAGCACATGATTAAATTCCTAAAAGTCACCTTGTAGATAAGTATTGTCTGAAATAGTGAAATTCTTCTTTTGCATTGGCAGCGCTTGTTTAGATATCATAGTTCATTTTGTTGGGAAAAGTCATGCATCCCACATAGGAAAATAAGTAGGAGGATCAATATACATGAATGGACTTGAGACCAATTGGCTTAAGCTTTTGGGTCAGGATTGGGCCAGTGGATCTTTATTCATTGCCAAAGCGTAACAAATGGTATGCGAGCCTATGGTGAAAATTTTGGAATACATAAAAAAAGCTCTCAAGATGCAAGGAAAAAGGTGAAGAAAGGTGGCGTTTGAAGAAGATGAGGATGTTGGCTCCTCTGTCTATAGTTTGGAATTCGCTAGCTTGAATAGGTTGAGCTCAGCTGAGCTTGTTGTATGGATCAGACATGAGGTACATATTGTTGGGATAAGAGCTTGTATGGATGTGTCAGACATGAGGTAGAGATTGTTGGGATAAGATGCTCAATTCCAAATGCAAGGCTTGGAATTAAGTTGCCAAATATAGCTTTAGTAAATTTCTAAATTTTATTATCTAAAGGCATATGTATCTTTGTAAGTTGCAGTTTTACTGCCAGGTCCAAGCTTATTTGAGGTTTTGCAGTTATATTATCTATGAATTCTTTGCAGCAATCTTCATTTTGGTTCCATTACTTCTAGCAAGGCTGCAAGGTCCAATCATGCATGAATGATGCTTGGATCATCTGAAGTGGTTTCCTGGAAATTTGGTAGTGTTGATTGCATTATTTTGGCCTTTGAGCACGCCTCGTCTGTTATATGTTTCTGGAGATATAGACTGCATTTTCAGTCTTAAAAGTAGTCTACTAACGACCATCTTCTTTGACTTTTGAGTAGAATGATCAATGGGTAATATCTTGTTTCAAATAGTTGGCCTCAAATGATACTTTGATTTTCCTCTGCATGTAATTTCAATCTCCCATAGGTCTCATCTTTGGATTTTGAATTGCTGAAGTATGGAATATACCCACACCCTTCCTTGTTCCCAGTCAGCGAACCATTTTCGATTTCTCTATATACATGCATTTTATGTTCATAGTTGTCACGGTGACGCCTAGGCGTCCATGCGATGGAGTAGCTGGCACGACGAGGGTCGACTTGAGGTGGAGGCGACACCGTGAGACGTCGAGCTACCAAGGTGACCTTAGCAACTCTGGCCCAATTTAAATGTTTAACCCATCAACCCATCTGATGACCCATTGACCCATGGGCATAATACATATGACCTATCGATTAAAAAAGGAGAAAAGGAGAAAGGACAAAACCCTTATCTGCAGACTTCAACCCATCGCAACTCGACTTCATTGCGACCCATCGATTCACAACATCTCCTTTAGCCCATTGTAGTTTGACTTTATCGCGATTTTATTTGGACTCGATCGCAGTCCCGTCGTAGCTCAACTGCTCAACCACCATCACAGACCATCGGAACCATCGGCGAGTCAACCCTTCTCTCACACAGGTTTTTCTTGTTCTTCTTTCTTTGCTTTGCTTTGACCTTCTCTCACATTGAATTGAGTCAACTCGTCCTAGCCTTGACCTCTCTGTTTCATTGCAACATGTGTTTCTCAGTTTCTCTCCTTCACCTTTTTTTTTCCTCAGAAGGTTTGAACAAATAAATAAAGGAACTTTATCTTTCTCATATGGAACAAATTAATGAACCTCTTTGTTTCACTACATGTATGTCAAGTGTCAACTGCCAACTGCCAACTGCCAACTTTACATATATTTATTATTTACAGAGGCAATGCCATGTTTAAAACCAAAATAGTCATCTTTAATATGGGAAATTTAAGTTAATATAGGCAGTGTGTGTCATCTGCTAACTTTACATATATTTATTATTTACAGAGGTAGTGCCATGTTTAATATAGGCAGTGTGTTCCAACTGCCAACTTTAGTTACACTTTATTATTTGACAAGTTGATGTATTTATTGCAATGAATGTGTAAACCAATATTGAACATTAAGACATAATTTTTTTAAACTAGTAATATAGTAATACATTCACAAGTAAAAATAAAAATATGTCAATGACTCAATTGTCTCTTATATTTTTTGTTTGATTATATTTTGTGGAAATTAGAAAACAAAATGGCGAAAAGTTCGGGAACCGATAGTTATGATATAACCAAGGACCCGAAATGGGTATTGGCCGGATATAAGTAATAAGAATATAATGCAATGTATACTTTGTGGGAAGCAATGTTCTTCGGGAATCAAAAGGTTGAAGCAACATCTAGCAAGAAATTTTGGAGATGTAGCAAAGTGTCCTAAAACAACAACAAAAATTATGAGGGAAATGCAAACGGCTTTGAATAGTAGAAAGAGGAACAAGCTAGTTGAGCTAGATGATGATGATGATGATGATGTAGTAGAACTGTAAGAAGAACAATTATATGCTCCTCTGGCTACCAATGTTTTTTCTAACACTATTCCAAGTTTTGGGACCACTTCCAAAAGGAAGAAAGCTGTTTTTCAATTCCTAAAACCACAACCAAAAGCTCCAACAAACGGTTGAAGCACTTCTAAGGAAGACTCCCAAAAAAGTTGTAAAGGAAAGGCATAGCAAGCGTTTGAGCCAAACGACTATTGAAAATCATTTGAGGACACCGGAGAAAAAGAAGAGTCCATATGCACATTACCAACTTTTTCTACGAGTGTGACATACCATTCAATGATGTAAATGCAAGGAGCTTTGAGGTAATGATCGAGTCCATAAGGCAATATGGGCCGTGTTTAAAGCTTCCAACGTATTATGAGTTGAGGGCTCTTTTACTTGAGAAGACAAAGACGAAAACCGATGAGTTAAAGACGAAACATGAAGTTTCTTGGAAGTAATAAGGTTGCACACTCATATCGGATGGTTGAAGAGGAGAAGACACTTGTTGAATTTCCTTGTTAATAGTCTGGAGGTGACTTAGTTCATGGGTTTTGTTGATGCCTCCAGTCAGTTGCAAGATGCCACAATGTTGGCAAATCTACTTGATAGTAAGATTGAGGAAATTGGTCCCGAATATGTTGTTTAGGTGGTCACGAACAATGCCTCTAATTACAAGGCAGCGGGGCATATACTAATGAAGATGAGGCCTTTACTGTTTTGGACACCTTGCGCCGCTCACTGTCTAGATCTTATGCTAGAGGACATAGGCAAGTTGAAACAATTATAGCCCACAATCACAAATGGAAGAAGAATCGCAACATTCATTTACAGACATGGTCGTCTTGATGCGATTAGAGAAAAACAAATGGGAGGGATCTTGTGAGACCCGTAGTTACTAGATTTGCTACAACTTTTCTCACCTTGCAGAGTTTGTACAAGTATAGAGATGCATTGATGCATTTGTTCATAAGCGAGAATTGGACTAAATCTAAGTTGTCGGCTACCGAAGCGGGGAAGAAAGTATGTGATATTATTATTTCAACAACATTTTGACATCATGTTGAGGATTGCATTAGGGCGTCACAACCACTTCTAATAGTCTTGAGAATTGTTGATGGTGATGAGAAACCTGCTATGCCAGAAGTTTTTGCTGCGATGAAATGTGTGAAGAAAAAAAAATCAAAGCTGCATTTGATAACAAACAAATATTGTACAAGAAGGTGATTGGCATTGTTGAGCAGCGATGAGAAAGCCAAATGGAGCAAAAAATTATATGGGGCTGCGTTGTTTCTCAATCCGAGCAAGTACTTTGATATCAAACAGGAACGTTCGGTGTTAGCTGGTACTCTACGAGAAGACTTCAAGGACATTCTTGCAAAGATGGTGCCCGAGCTAGATTTTCTAGACAAGATAAGCAATCTAGCCGATAATTATGATACTTCTCGAGATACTTTTGCAAGAGAAATGACGATTAGGCAATGAAAATTAAAGAATCATCGTAAGTATATTGAAATATATATAAAGATATAAAAGTTAAATTATAATTATATACATTCTTCATTGCCGCTTTTTAAAAATATTTATATTTCTTTTAAATGTTTACTAGTTGATTAGTAGAATGCTTTTGGAGGGCGGACTATTGAGCTATCCTCGTTTGCAAAAAGAATTCTAGACCTTTGTTGTTCTTCTTCCGGTTGTGAGCGCAATTGGAGTACATTTGAGTTTGTAAGTACTTTCTATTGTTGGTTCAAAAATAATAAATCATTCACTACTAATACTAACTATTTTTTGTATAATTAAAATTTTATCAATAATTTTATTATTTTTTGTTTTATTTATTTTAGATTCATACGAAGAAGGGGAATAGATTGGAACACAAACGATTGAGTGACTTGTATGTCCAATACAATTGAAAGATCGTCTCAAGGTTTCAAAAGAAGCGTTAACTTGGAATTTTTTTGATCCATTAGCCATTGATGACTTTGAATGGGGTAATGAATAGGATCAATAATGAAGCTGATGTTGTTCTTCTCGGGGAGGATCTTACATGGATTGATGTGAATCGAGCAACCGGTGCATTCAACACATTTGAGGGTTGCAATTCTTCAAGGAGGGCTCGTGCTAATACAATACTAGTGGTAATCTCATGACGTACCCTCGACGTGGTGGTGGTTTAACTTCAAGGGAATCAAGGTTGATGGATTCTGACTTTGATGATGAAGAAAAGAGAATTTCAAATGATAATGAAGATGTGGATGGTGATTTCGGAGAAAGACGACCGCCTTTGAATGAGAGTAGTTCTCGTGGAGGAGATGGATATGACATTTTTCTTAATGAGTTTGCTTGAACGATGTTTAGAGACTAGTGTAGAGAGTCTAGACATTATTTTGATTTGTTATGTGGTGTTTTATTAGATATTAGACTAGTAATATGTGATGGTTGGTTGCAACTTTATTTTTTATGTGGTGTTTGTTAAATTCTTTATTTCTTCTACTAGTTTTTAAATCAAAGTGTTTTATTTTTGGATTGTTATTACTAAGTATTTACATAATTGTGTTTTTAATGTTATTCTATAGTGTTATGTTTTGAGTTTTAATGTATATGAATTTTTATTGTCAATATACTTGTTAAGTAAAATAAATAATATATAAATTGAACATTGTAAACGACTTGTCACCGTACGGAGGTGTCTTGGCAGTCAGCTACCGTCATGACGCCGTGACAACTATGGTTATCAACCTCTCAATTCTCTTAAGACTCAGAAAAATAACTAGTTGCTAGCCAGTTACTTCTGGATGAGGCTGCTATAAAGGTTAAAATAAAATACCGTAGTGTCTAATGTAATTGATGAAAAGAAATCCTTTTCCGAACACGTATATTTCTTGGGGCACTCATGTTGTTGTATGACAAGTTTTTATTTACTATGCCAGAATTAATTTAAATCTTCAATATGCTGGAATTTTTTTTTATCTTACATGATTAAATGTTGTATGTGCATGTTCCTGTAGATGATTGCGATTTAACCAAACAAGTTGATTCTTGATAAACCAATTAAAAAGGAGTGCACGATTAAGGTCCTTTTTGATGGCGAAGTTTGATTTGTTTCTTTTGTTTTTTATTAGTATATTTTTTAAAAGTAAGTTGCATTATATAGTTTCAAGCAAATAATGTACATTGTTCTTGGTTGTGAATATACATTTCATCAATTGGCAGAGTGTACAACAGGCTAGCATTTTAATTTGAGAGTTAAAACACTCATGAATAGAATTTGGTGAAGAAGTTTGTGGAATGTTCCCTCAAAGACAAAAGGATCCTTTGATTATGTGGAGACGTGGCACATCGAACAACACTGAGAAAGACCTCCTCGTGGCAGGGGATGCAGAGTTTTGAGGCAGCAGTGAAATGATATTCTTGTCGAGCTTTATCTAGCAGTGCCTTAAAGAGTGGGTGATCAAGTAGAGTAATTCTGATTACGAATCTCTTGTACTCGTCACCAACATAGACTACCATGTGACCCTTTGGTACATCTCTGGGAATAAAGTTGTCTTCATGCCTGAAACGCCACAAAGCCCATTGGCAGCAGTTGTCACAGGCAACAGAAGGTGCAACACGAATACCCATCTTTTGCCACTTGTTAAGGAATGCCTTGATAAACTTCATTCTCATGTTCTTCGTCTATCTATCTATCTATCTATCTATCTATGTAGATTATATAAATATGAAATTATAGCTTTTGGGAGGAGAGAGAAAGATGGAGGTGGTGTGAGAGTGGTTTTTAATCATATGAAGAAAAAATAATAGATGTGAAATGTTGAGATGGTGGTACAAAAATGGGCAAAGGGTTTATTATATAGTGTGTAGGTAAGTGTGGGCGTGTGATTATTATGGTGGAGTAATAGATATTTTAATTTGCTAGATATGGCTGCGCGTTGCCATGCTGTACCTCTTTCTCCTTCACGGTATTGCATCTTCATACGAAAATGTACGAACAAGCATTGCATCATTTGGAGTTTCTATGAATGTATATTATTTTACCATATCCATTGGTAACATTTTAATAAATCCAAGTGCGCATGGCACTTTGCCCGAGAAGCTTATCCCATGCCTCTTCATATCTTATCTATTTTTATCTAATTGCCTTTCTTTTTAGCACGCAACTATCAAATTATTAAGGTGTGGTGTACTGCCCGTACAACGGTGTTCCATTTGTAACTTTGAATTGGATAAATTTTTATGTTTGTTCTCCTCTGACTTTACATGCCGGAGATGAGTATAATATGGGTGCAAGAATATTTATTACCCTTATGTTTAAGCCTTGTAGCTGATAGCAATCAAAAGTATATCTGGATGTTAAAACTCTAATTAAATTTGAAACACACTTTCATGTGTTTTTTTATGAGACTTTAAAGGTGTTGGCACTTTTGGATTGCACTATGTGCTTTTGTGTGTGCTAGTACTATGATGATGGCCATTAGGTTTTAAGATTGTTCTTGTTATTAGATACCATGCGCTCTTGTAACCGTATGTCAGGGTAATAAAACATTTAGGCAAAAATGCGTCATAAACGCCTTTTCTATGTATATGTATATATATACTCCTTCACTTCCAAATTAGAAAGTAGAGATACATTTTCATTTTTAGTCCGTTTCCGCGTTACTAATTTTAGACTATAATGTGAAATTGGATGCTATCATGCCACCACTATTGCATTTCTTACAAATGTTGGGGAAACTTTTGGAAAATATATAATTTTTTTTTCCTTCTTAGAAGTCTGTCGGTTTTATCTAAACTTGGAACACAGAGGAGTAAAACACTTGCATTCAAGTTGTGTGATAGATTGACTAGACGCATAGTTGACAACTGTTAGGTTGTACAACTGTGGAAGCTACGTGGTCGTTTCCTTCCCTTGCTGATATCTGCTGGTGACTTGACATGTTAGCATGATAAATGTTTGCAGAGAAATCGATGATTGATGATAGATAGCCAGCACACAACACTGAAAGGGTTCATCCCCCTGAACACCCTATCAGTAGTAATTGCCAGGTTGAAACTTGAAAGCCGTGCAATCATGGGGGGAAAGAGAGAGAGAGCGAGCGAGCGAGCGAGAAGTGTGGAAGCTACGTGGTCGTTTCCTTCCCTTGCTAATAATGCTTCATGATAAATGGATGGATGGATGGATTCATTCTTAACGAGGAAAGTACAGGCATTTTGAATTGAATCGAATCGAATTGACATTGCCATACATGGAGTCTACATTATGGTAGGGTATTTTTCCCCTAAATTTAAGATCTACTACTACTCCTCCTCCTCCTCCTCCTCCTCTCCTCTCCTTACTCCTTACGTATGGTGAATTAGGGTTTGTAGTACGGAATGTAGAGTTGGTATTAGGACACACTACTCTGCACCTCTACCTACCGACAGATGCAGAAATAAACACATACAATTTCACAGTTTCTATCTATTGGGATGATTTGATTGGATTGGAGCATAGGTAGGGGGCTGCACGTGGAGATATCTGTTCTGTATTAGCTGGCCGGCCCCTGTCACAATTTATTATGGCAGGAGGTCCCAACCTCCTGCTAACTAATAACTCCCTCCCATGCTTCCTCTCGGGTGGCATGCCCCCCTCAATCATAATTGATGCTACTTTTTTCTTTCCTCCCCATACTTTTTCATTATTTCAATTACAATTTCAGGCCCGACTAAAATCCAAGTAACTGAATTGGATACAAAAAACACTAGTAATTTATATTTATTTAACCATTGCTGGGAGGCCGATCTACTTGCTAGAATTGATCAAATTTAAAAGCCACCCTTGTTGATGTTTACACCACCGTAACCATATATTAAAGTTTCCCAATCTCCTTTTTTCAGTGCATAATATTATGTGGCACGGAACAATGTCGAGGTTGTAGCTGCTGTGCCCAATTGTTTTGATGTTAAGAGAAGGGCAGTTGTAAAAAAAGATCTAGCAAAGGCTGTAGTTTCACTCGTTTATGGTGGTGGGCCTTGTGTTATTATTTGTTCTCTATAAACTTTATGTGAATTGAAAAAAGATAAACGGGCCCTATATAGGTGTGAGTGAGCATAACGGTGGTCGTGTACCAGTACTAGTAAGTAGTAAGAATACAAACAATTTTCTTTTTCTTGATAAGAATTTCATTTTAATAAAAAGATGCAATACGTTGATTTGACGAGTATTACATACAAGTTCACCGTCAAAGAGGCAGTAAATGCAAAACAAATCTGTTCGCTTAAAAAAGAAGAGGAAACTTGAAAAGCATGCGCATGGGATAAAAGGTAAGAAGAGCTCACTAGTAATGCAACACTTCATAATTGATATAAACATGCTATGACCAGTTCCAAGTATTTGAGAATATAGTCATAGTTGAAAGATGTTCTACAACAAAGATGGACATATTTATTTACGTAGACCTCCTGCATATTATTCAATTAGTCTTCCCGTTGAGACGTAGTGGCTACCTGTTTGCCTCTTCTTGTGGAAGGATGGGCAGGTGAAGAGACATGTCAAGCATTTGAAAGCTTGGCTTTGCAAATCTTGGATTTTCCGTACCTTGGGTATGGATAGATGCTGGCCAGTTCACTGACGCGTTGCAGCACAGACTTGGGCAAGGGACGCCAAGGCTTGGTTCCGTCGTTTCTCATCCTGCATCAACCATTTTTATGATACTTCAATATTTGCCACCAGATTTCATGTGTCCATTTGGTGGAGTAATGAGACGAGCTAAAAGCACTTTCAGTTCAAATTTTTTTTGAGAAAAGTGTTTGGTAACACAATATAAGTGATTTTAACAGTAGAGACCGTGGGTCCAAGAGCACTATTAGAAGCTTAAATTTAGTGCTCTATATTATCAGGCCAGATCACACTTTTTGGGTTTGTAGAACGTACAACTAGACATCAATAGGGAGTATAGTAGAAATGTATTCGCTTAGATCATTTATGATCACACTCGCTAGTTAGGAAGGTAACTTGGCTAATTCTTTATATTGCCAAGTAATTTATGTTGTGAACTATATTGACTGTGAAAAGAATTAAATCTGGCTTTTCAAATCTTCTTCAAGCTTGGATTTTGTATACATGTAGCATCTATAAGTTTTTGTTGCTAATTTGTGAATCAAAGTGCATTCTTAATCGCAAGTCGTCATAAATGAAATTGTCTAAGAACTAGTATTCCTAGTAGCAAGCACATGCTTTGAATTCATCAATACAATGAAAATTCACATCATGAAATTTATAATTTAGAGTTCGGAAATGAACAATCATAGGATTTGAATTTTAAATAAAAGCAACTTCTCAATAGTTAACTAAATTCATGTGCTGATTAGCTTTTAAACAAGTCGAAGCCATATATGATCGAATTAACAAAGGCATCAACGTCAATTACTACAGTTATCAAAGCATATTGCAAGTAAAAAAAAAAGTAGAAAGAAAAAGAACAACTGAAACCAACCTCTTTCTTGCTTTGTTCCTCTGAACAGCTAGCTTTTAAAAGATTTCGCCACTTGTCCTGTAAATTTGGTAAGGAATAATGATGGGGAGCTATTCGATTAAATAAAGCATGATGCACAACCTTTCAATCTACTAGTGTGATGAGCAAATGATAAGAACAGGAGCCTCACCTTGAGATCTACAGGTGTGCGATGAGCAGAAGATGAGAATAAGTGCCTCTTTATCTGAGTCCATCTTCCAACTCCATAATGAGAAACACCATCAATCAATGTCCTCACCTCTGAAAGAGTCCACAGCTTATGATGTTTCCTATGACCACCATCATCTTCAGAGATTACTGATGTGGCGGAGTCACATTTTGACTGATCGGGAGATATCTCCATGTCAGTGTCTCGGACCTGAGAACAGAACATAGATTATCAAAATTGGTTAGAAATCATTCTGACGCCATTGTAAACATGTACTAAATGAGAATGTTTTATAACATAAGTATCGTGTATGCTATAAGGAGATGAGAAGAATAAAAAAAAAAAGGGTTGAACAAGACTAATATATTTTTTCTAACTTAAAGTTTACTGCATGGTATTTTAAGTGATATACTCTAGGTCCTAACTAAAAGACAAGCAGCAGCAGAAATTCAGCATAGATATTGAAAACAAAAAGCAAAAGAGACTGAAATTTGAACTATGCTCAACTCATAATCGATCCGTCAGATGCTAGTAAACCAGTTACTCTTTCTTCATCAAATCATATATTAGTTTTTCCTATCCAGTTATGTGAAACTTCATTGCTAACATAAAAAAAAGAACGTACATATAATGACTTAACTATGCTTTCAAGTACATGTACACGAGTATGTAGAGAGAGGGAGAAAAGGCTTAACTACAAGAATAAATTTCCAATCACTGGAAAATTAGAAGATGATACGTGGGTGAATTTTTTCCTTACCACAATGAACTTGTTTTTCTTTTGCCATTCTTTCTGTCTTTGAGAACCAAACGGTACTTGAATAGCTTTACTAAAAGATTCATCCGAAGACAAAATTGGTTTCCTAGATCTCATATGTCGATGCTTGAGATGTCTAACTCCCAGAAACATGTCCGCCGAAGTAGAGGTAGAAATCTCTCGTCTCTTCCTAGAGTATCTTGAATTTAGATTTGATGATTCATCAATGTACCTCAGTGTGGGCTTACGCAATCTCTTCTGTGTAAAATTAGCACAAGCATTGTTATCGAGAGCAGAACTCTCTGTTAGTACATCCTGCACATCAAAACTTTCTGTGTCTACTTCTTGGCCAACTGCTCTACCTTCATTGTTTTGTACAATCATTGCAGAGTATGACATTCCACCAGAGGTAACGCCCGAAGGGGAAACAATTTCTTTCTCAATCTTATCAGAACTACAACCGCTTACCAAGATATTAAAAACATCACCCAGCTTATCAACATTTTGTGGCTCAGATGTAGGGAACTTTAACCACTTGGCCTGAACTGATGTGTCAAACTCACATTTGGAGTTCCCATTTCTATGTAATTCACAAATGGTCTTCTCCAGTAAGTCATTCTGGCATTCAGGCACCAGAATGGCTGTTGATGAATCAGATATAACAACACTAACATTATCACCCCCGCTAAACCCTGAGATCTTACTTTCTGAACCTGAGTTCCACAAATGCGAATCATGATCGAAATCGGTAACACTCACGGAAAATCCAATGTCTGTAGTCACGAGTCATGACACCGTGGAAAAACATAAAACCAAGTGGTAGTATATCATATATTATCACCAGAAACAACATAACTTTGGCCATTAAAAATTCACCTATAAGATAATCTTCACATGTAGTAGAGACGTTATTTGCTGTAAAATGTCCCCCTTCACCTTCACCTGGCATTCCATCAAGTACCTAGCAAATACTCTCATTAAGATGACCATAGAAAAATCTTTATATATATATATATATATATATATATATATACACACTGACAATAAACAGCTTTAATCAATCTATTCTCTTGTCCAAAAATGCATAATTATAACCACAAAAGCAATGTTTCGGCAAAGATTGGCGTCATTTCTTGTTAAAGAGGTAAGAGTTCTCTTCTAGTCGGAGAATATAGATCAAATGTAAGGTCGTGCACAAATGAAGCCAGATGTTAGCAATGTGCCAAGTTTTATGCATTAAATTTATTAAGAATTTTGATAAAGCCACTGTCAACATGCCAAGTTTTATGTATTGAAATTTATTAAAAGCCAATTCGTTGAGCAACAGTAGATATGTAAACCACTTTATAAATATGCAACAAGCTAATTAACACTGCCTCTCATCAATCTACTTAAAAGTACTAGGGCAGAAAGGGGCATAATACTGGTGGTGTTAAAGGAAATAAAGAACTGATCAAATCAAAGCAAGTATATGCCTTCACTGCAATTATCCCGTATAGATTTTTGTAAGTACATAAAAAATAAAGGGTTCCATGAACACAAACAGAACCAAATTTTGTGTGATGTGAAAATGTACTCCTGAAAACGGAAGAAAAATACCTTCAGTTGTACTCTATCTTCACTTCCCCCAATAGCATTATAATCTGACCCACCGTCTTAAGAACAAAAAGATAAAGCAGTATTAAAATTTTAAAATTAACTAAAGAAGATGGAAACAAACACGCAAAACCAAATGATAGTATGGTTTTCAATATTACTCATAGTAATCTACTTACATGGATTTCCATTAATGGTAGTGGCTTACCACACATTCCCTATTTCCATATAAATGTGTCTGCAAATACAGAACTCCCAAAACCACTATAATTTATAAAATGAGAAGTTTGATGCGAGTATAAGTTGCACCAATATTTCTACTCACATTTTTCACATCTATAACCCGTGCTTATGAAAGAAATTGCATTCATTTCTTCTAAATTTTCTTATAGGTTGTTTATGCAGTGGTGCATGGCGGAGAAGGGTAGAAGAGTAATGATTCCGCGCAAAAATTACTATGTTGAATCATTGGGAAAGGTAATAATGGATAACCTAAAACATTCTTCGTAACAGCTCCTTGTTTCTTGAGTAACTACACTAAACACATCCAAAATCTAAATTTAAAGCTTAAAAAAGATTGTTCAAGAAAAGGAATGACAAGCCATATTTACTCCAGCAACAGTATCAGGATCTAAGCCGTACCGAAATTTCCAGGAAAATCCTCCACTGTCATGCAATTTTCTAGGGCCTCCTTGTGAAAACATAAGACACCATCCCCTAGAGCATGATCATTTTCAGGTTCCACAAGTAGACATTGAACCTCAATTTCATCTTCTTCTGAAGCAGGAATAAAAGGTTCTACTTCCTGAATCTAAAGGATAAGTAATTAACAACATAATGTAAGGGATGTTAGAAACACAATCCCAAGGATATTACTCATATCTCATGTAGTCATGTTAGTCAACATACATGCAAACAGTCAAATGGAGCACATTGTCAAAGAGTTAGGATTATGCTGCAAGCTATCCCATATGGATTGCTGCTTCTCTTTCTTTCTCCACCCACCACCCAAAATGGGGACTAGAGACTGTCAGCACATTTTATGGGAGTATGTTTTTATTCTTTGAAATATGTTGCATAGTTGGCTAAATATTGTTCTTTCCATGGGCCTATAAGAGGAACCACATTTTTAAATTTCTTATTAAAAAGAATAAAGAAATACAAAGCAATCTCCTCTGTTGACAGTTTCAGGGGTGATGTTTTTGGTTTGAAATATAGAATAAGCTGATAAATATGCCACAAACTTTTTATGTCTTCCATCTTAGTAGATGTCAATTTATAGTCGTTGACTACAGGACAACGTATTAATCAGCATGTGATAGTAGTAGAATCAATATGTCCCTCCATTTTAAAAATAGGGACGACTTAAAAAGCCAAGCATTTAAAAAAAATGGCTAACATAATCAATGGCCAATATCGCAAGTACCTTAAAAAAACTTAGATCTGGACATCAAATTGGAAAGTGCCCTCCTTGTTTGGATGGGGTGAAAAACCAGTGCTCCATTTGTGAAATTTTTAAAAATAAATTATCTTTTTGGCTTTATTGCATTTCTTTTAGTTTTGGGGGGACAAAGTCTACATAAAATAGAAATAAAAGCAGAAAAAGTCAAAAAAACAAAAAGTAGTTAAAATAGGTTTGCCAAATGATAAAAATCAAAAGGCAATGATGAAATGAAAAGAGCGATATAAGCAAAGTTTTACGGTTGAAACCTACTCCCAGAGAAAAATTTTCAATTTTTGTCCATTCCAAAATTTGGAAAAACAGAACTAATCCTTTAAAGTTTTTGTTTTAGACGGAGGGAGTACTTTGTCAGGATTCGTATGTTATTAGAACTGTTTTGACCATATATATTAAACAGAACAATAAGCTCAACTCTACATGACGAAAAATTAAGGAAATTAAACAACAAACAAGGTCCACATTTACTATAGTATCACACTAAATTACACAAAACACAAAACCAGAGCATCAAAATTAATATTTCACATAATTAGATCCAACAGATAAAAAATGGAAAAGAAAAAAAAGGGCAAATAGAAATTCAACACAGAAACTTATATTCACATCTCAGTGACAGATAACATAGTAATGAATACTTGACCAATAATCAGAAGTTTGAAACTCCTTGGTCTAAATACATACAAATACGTACATGCATGTATACAAAGACAAATGTAAAGTATAATAATGTGAGTTAAAGCTGACCTGATCCATCAGTACTCAAATTTAAGCTCAGACGAGCTTATTTCGACTTCGCTCAATCAAAATCAGGCTTAACAGAGTAACTCCGAGTTTAACCTAAGGTAATCCAAAATGCCAAGGAGAAGGAATAATGGTATTAATTAAGACAGAGAAACTGGGAGAGCGGTTTTCTCAATCCGTATCTATTTTTATTAAGCGGAACCCAAATGTTTACTCGAAGCTATAGTGTAACATATGTTTGGAGTCCGCCGCGGCGGGACGACGAGCGAAATTGGACATTGACACTGTTTTTTTGTCGTTGACTGTTCAGTTCTCTTGACGTAGAACAATAGTAGTAGTATTTCCAAAATTAGAACATTATTCCATAAATTCTACTGTATTTATTTCAACACAAACATATACGGAGAGTAGGATTTAAATTTGAGATAATTAAAAAGACTTTTTCCTTACTATCAGGAGTGCAAAGTTTTTCTAAACATGTCTGGAGAGAAAGGCAAAGTAATGTTTCTTCCTTTTCAATATATAAGACCATTTTTTTTATATTATATATTTTGTACATTAATTTAATAATATATTGGAACTAAGGAGTATCTTCTAGTATTATAACTAAAATTTGTAATTAACTCGTGCAATTACTTGAATAAGCAATGTACATATTATCAAGAGAAAAAGAAAGTCAAAGCGATTCTCATAATGACGGCGACGGAAATGAGAGCCGTCTAATCCGTGAAAACGAGTTTGTGAGAGCGTCTTGCTGCTAAGCAAAGCGGTAGAGTACTACACCTTAGAATGGGAGAGTCCAATAGTCAAAAACATCACTAGCTTACTCTCTTATCTGAGTAGCACGAGACACGTGAAATCTCATGTGAATAAAGAACTATCTTGAAAGGCTAAATACTCTTAGATGACCAATAACTAACTAAATAGTATTCATAAGATGAAAAGAACTCCGATTAAAAAGTGAAATAAAATATAGAATCGTCAGCTCCCAAACAGTAAGAAATTGTGTATAAATTAAATAAACTCTTAATGTGAAAGTTGTTCTGAAAGATTGATTTAATCAAAAAAGGTTTCAATGCATCAGACCTAAGCCTAATTTTAAACAAAAATGAGCTTTCATTACTCTTTGTATTATAATACCTTGAAAGTTGAAACCATGATGATTAAAAATCCTTAAGACTACACCGATTAAGGGACAGAAATAACAAAATAATTCCTCCGCCAAGAATGACTTTTCCAATACTTTTCAGTTTAAAATACATAAAAATGAAATAAAAAAATACTCCTATATGTTGAAATGAAAAGATTATTTAGACGTTATGTATATAAATTATGCGAAGTAAAATAAAATTTTCATAAAATTTAAAGAACTTAATAAAAAAATAAAAAAATAATATAAAAGAGAAAAAAAAAGAATTACCTTAAAAGTTGAAAGGTATTTTTTTTAAAATAAAACCAAATAACTTCAAAAATTATTTACACAAAAAGTAGTTTAGCTATGACACATTTTAGTTTTTAGAGCTTTATGATGATTTTCTTTTAGTAATAAGATTCAAGACTAAACAAGTACCATTAGTAGTATTACATAGGTATTTTAATAAAAAGAGTCAAATCAAATAGCACTCTCATGAATGGAGTAAACTACCATTGTAGCTACCACGGCCCGGGATTGGGGGGCACTAAATTAAGTTCCTTAATAGACAAAATGTAACCCAACTTGTGACAAAAAAAAAAGAAAAAAAAGTTCAAGTTCTGAACAGATGCACCGCAGTAAACAAAAGGATTAAAACAAAACTGAAACTAATAGTACCAAGGATTTTCATATAATCATCTTGACAAACTAGACGAGTAAAATGCTTCTTTCTCCAATACTTCCGTGCTATAGGATAAACTAAGGCATATACAGAACTACAGAAGTCGAGATGAGTGCAGACAGGCGTGAGATGACAAACATTATGATTGTCCTTGGATTCCTTCTTCTGTCGAGTCCACATTCACGGCCAACCCTCGGATTTTGACATCATAGTATACTTCTTCAACTTTTCTCAAGTCATACTTCATTCCTGCCACAGATGATAGAAGATTTTATATAAAAATCAATTCATCCATTCTTAGACATTGGCGAATTGATATCATCAGCACAAGTAGCCTACCATCAAATTTTTTACGCAAAAAATCATTACGAAGATTAAGCATGCGAAATGCTGCATGAAGATCAGTTAAGAACTTCATAACTTTTCGGGGGCAGTCATAATCCCCAGCAGTCACTCGGTTCACCACATACCTAGGCTGCAAAAACCAGAATCTACTTATGCATTCATTATCGAGAGTAAAAGTCAAATAATCATATTAATTAAAGCGCAAACAATATACTACATATTTTATTATTTTAAATACGAGAATAGCAGCAGGAGAACCGTATCAAATCTTTGTTCATCACAAGTTATCCAACAACAAATCCTTCACAATCTTTCTGGACTTTCTCTAGTGAACTTTATCCCTCAACTGTGTATAGTTTACATAATACTACCGTTCCATATTATTTGATCATTATTGATTTTTTTAAGTCAACTTGCGAGATTTTTAAACTTAAAATTGACATAGATTCTTTTAATTTTAATCAATACAATGATGAATACCGTAAACTATCTAAAAATGATTACTTATTGTAGGTTATATTGTTTCATAATTTTAAATGAGTCATCTCAATTTTGAATTTCTCAAAATGACTTTCAAAAGTCAATAATCATCATATAATTTGGAACCGAGGGAGTAGATCATAAAATCAAATATTGTACATATTTGAATCCCTGACTCTCTTTTTTTGTGAGCTACTCCCACAGTCCAAAATCCAAATGTAAGTGAAATTCGTTCTTTTTGGGATGTCCAGTAAAAAGTGAGTGCATTCCATCCTAACAAATCATCTCTATCTTATGGCTATAAGAAAAAGTAGAGAACTAATTACACTTCTCCTACAACTATGTGCCGGTAAAACCAACTCAATTAAATTGGGATGGAGGGATCGTTTTTTGTCTCAGCTTTTCTAAAACACCCAACAATCTCTGATATAAATGCCGCCAGAACTATATAATCAAAAGTACATAAACCCAGTTAGAATAAGCACTATAACATTCTTTTGAAGTTCTGATGAAGTTTCTTACCAATTCATTGGACATAAAACATATTCCTGCATAACAAGAAAAAAAATGTATATTACACACCTGCAAGGAAATCTGATGACAACATTCAAACATTATCAGAGCGCTATGAATTCTGTGCCAAAGCCTTCCTTAAAAACAGTAAAACACCAACCTTCTATACTTTTTTTCTTTTGACATATCACATATACCAGCCTTCTACACATAATCATCGATAATTATATATGATCCTAACATACAGATTTATGATCTTTTTGTTTCAATGTAAAATGTTTTTCCGAAAATATTTTCCACATATCTTGTGATTGATTAGATTCAATTTAGAAAAAGATTTTACTTAGGAATATACTATACAGTACATGAACTGAAATTGGAAAATAACTTACGACTTTGAACACCGCAAGTAATTTTCTGTAAGGTTAGAACCCCAAGCTATTATATCTTCCAGAGAGAGAGAGTTAACAAATATATGGAATCACCCCTTTAATTCATGATTATTGCTCTTATTATATTTTCATGAAAGCTATCAGCAACACTTGGGTATGGTCATTAATGCACTTGAAGTAATTATCTCAAGTACATCCAATATACCACAAAATGACAAAGAACAAAAAAATGTTAATGGGTATATTACATCAAAACAGAGCAAGGCATAAAAGCAGAATGCCCCCAAACCCCAACCCTCACAAAAAGAGGATTCAACAAAAAGTAAGAAATGAAGAAGTGGAGTTTGAGATCTTGCACAGATCAGTAGAAGTTCCTAACACCAGATGCCCCTCCAGTTTCAAATAAGCAAAAGAAGGCAAACAGAAGTCAAGTCAGTCCATAGCTCCATGCCAAACCACTTTCCGGCCACAAGAAATACCATCATTATAAGGTTTATTCTATTTGATAGATTAAAGAATAACAGGCAAAGAAAAGTCAAGGTAGTCAAGCCTCCTGTGCCATCAGGCCCACAAAAGTACTAGAAATGCGTAGTGTCTTTCAGTATTTAAGTCACATACATGCAGTGAACTTCTAAGGCAGAAAATAACTTGGTTTAATTTACTAGTTCTTGTGTCAAACAACAAATTCACCTTTTTAGGAGCAATGGCACTTGAGTGTGTATTACATGGTGATGGAATGTTAGTCCTACTTTTCAGTGTAAAACAATGTACCAAACTGTTGGGCAACTTTCTGGATCTATTGGAAGAAACCAAATAAAGAAAAAGAAAAGAATTATTTGAACAATGCCTAACCCAACCAAATTAGGCGTCTTATTTTCCATAAAACATCTTTAATTAGATGAAATTATTACTACAAATTCACAATCACAATGTATGACATATACATGCACACACACATATAATATGCAAATACACACGCACACACAGACATGCGCATAACTATATATTGAATTTGGAAATCTTAATCACTCACCAACCAGATAGTCTTCAATGTCAAGACCAAACTCTGATTTATTCACTGCATAAGTGATCAATAAACAAAATTAACCTCAGGAAAAAATTTGTTTTGCAATCTAAACAATGAGTTTGATAAAATGTGTGGATAAAAAACCATAATGGATAGCTAAGGAGTTCTTTTTGATAATAAATTAGGACAAAACTTCATTAAACAATAAACTACCATTAAATCCGGGGATTAAAAATCTTTTTACCCATCGAACAAATATAGAGGAAGCAGTACTAGAGCAGAATAGCATACACTACTCGCAGGTTGAGTAATGGGTGCCATTTATATAGAATACAAACACAAAGCAAATAAGAGAATTGGCAAAGTTATCTATAAAAGAAACCTCAAAACCAGAAGTCCGGTTTGCATGTGATAAAGCCAAAACATATCATCTAGAAAATAACTCAGACAAAATGGCGCCAAAGCATACAGTTTACTTTCTATATCAGGGGTTTCAATTTGGAAATTATATTTGTCAACCATCCCAGCACCAAAATAAGTAAACCAAAAGTTCATTAATCAAGAAGACTAAAATCTCTTATACATCTAGGGATGTTATTCCTGAACAAGGAACAAACTTTCACAATTCACCTGTCAATCATAATTATAAGCAAACAACAGTAGAGAATAAGACATACACCCAAGTTTTTCCTCAGCTTCAGTATGTACAAGAAGAGTTCCTGTTTCTAGCCAATGCATAAAGGCAAGCATAGAGACAACTGCTTGTGTCTCACTCTTCCAATCACCATGATACCTAATCAAAAACAGAGAAACCCATATTAGTAATTACAAGTAGCAATGGCAATAGAGAAAAGATCCAAAAAAATAAAAAATCAAACATTAGTTTCCCCCACCTGTAATACTGACCAGGGCATTCACGAATAATTTCAACAAGCCGACTGAACAGGTCTTTCAGCACACCAATCTGAGCCTTAGCCTTCTCTAGAACCTCTAATCGACAAAAAAACACGTTATAATTGCCCTTTCTTATATTATTATCCTGATTTAAGAGAATCAGTCAGAGTAATACCTAATCATATTAAAAAAAGATAATGCAGGAATGGGGAATCGTAAAAAGTAAAAACAAACACAAACGTATGCAATATGTAAAGAGAATACATATACCAGGCACAGGGCAAGATTGGTGAACGAGAAGAAGGTAAGAGTGCATGAGCCGGTTAGCGGATTCAATCTCGGAGGCTACAGCTCGAATGCGGTCGCGTAAGCTTCCGGATTCTTCCAGATGGTGACGGAAATCGTCGAACTGTTTCTCCATCGTAGCACAAAAAGAGGAGAGGGGAGCGTGAGTTGTATGAAAAGGAGAATAAGACTGAGTTACAGAGGGGCCCCGAACAACGACGCCTCGAGTGAAAGTACCGGTAACGGAAGTGTGAAGTGGGACTAGAAGGAGAGAGAAAGTAGGGTTAGGGTTCAAGCAGCGGGAAAGTGACGAAAGTGAGAGTGTTGTAAAGGCGTTTCGAAACGCTGAGTTCATATTTTAGAAGTCGGTGGTCTCAATTGATTACTGCTTGGGCTTTGGGTTGGGGTTTTTCATATTCTAAAATTATGAGAATATATATGTGCATGAGCTCTACTACCTTCTTCTTCTTTTTTAATTAATTTATTATTATTATTATTATTATTATTATTGCTGGCATATAATTCATAATAGTATTTACTTCCCAGGTCTAAATATGTTTGAACAATCTTAACATCGAATGAGAAATTTGGCACAGAATTTTGCGTAGAATTGGAATTGATTAGCTCATTGTTTAGCATCAGTAAATACAAAAATAAAATAAAAACAAGCTTTAACCCCAACAACATGCAGGCATACAGTTAGGACTGAGCAAAAAACGGGTATAATCGAATAATCGAACCAAATCGAAATAATTTAAACAAAATTTCTTAATAATTCGAGTATTTTTTACAATTCGATTATATCCAAATTTTGTTTCGGTTTACGGTTACTTGTTCGGGTTTCATTTTTGTATTATTCGGTCTATCCGAATACCGAATAAGTTATTAAGCATTATCTTATCTCATTAGACCGAATAAGTTATTAAGCATTATCTTATCTCATTACCGAATAACTCTTCGCCCTTACTCTCTCGGTCTCTCCGTCTTGTCTTTATCTTTTACTTATCTCAGACTCTCAACCCAGATCTGATCTAAAACTCCCCTGTCATCACTTAGATCTGATCTAAAACTCTCCTGTCATCACTCAAAGTCAGATCTGGATTTCTCATCTATTATATAGTTATATTAGACCGACTCGATCTCCATCTCCATTCTCCTTCCTCTTCGTTTATTCCCTATCTCACAAAGTCAAACCGACTAAAATATTTTCCCGATCTCAAACTTTCTGGCAAACCAAACGGAAACAATGGTCATATCCTTTTCTCTCACCTCTCTCTCCAAAACCCTGAAACCCTCTCCACCTAAAACTTTGATCTTCAACCTTCTCCACACTACTCATGCCAAAAGAAAACATCATCTCCTTCTTCAATCAAATGGGTTCCCAAAATAACAACCCCTTTTCATCATCAGTAGGTGAAGGAACCCCAATCAGCCCCAATCAAATGGTGCCATCATCATCTGTCCCAAAATCCTCTGTTTGTTTCTTCAAGTCGAAGACCCGGACTCCAACGGAGCTCGTCGATCGGTGATTGCTCGCCGCGGGTTTTCCTTTGCCGGAGATGGTTACAGTTGTTGTCACGTGGATGCTGTCATGGGTGATGGGGCCGTGTGCTGAACTGCTGATGGTTGATGATGGGCTGAGTAATGAGCATTAAGATTTAAGACCCACGATTTTAAATTCAAATGCTGTTATTTCAATTCAAATACTGTTATTTTAAGTTGGGCAAAGATGGTTGGTTTTAATTGATCTTCACGTGGACAGTGGACTTGGTGCTTATTGCTATTGTTGGGCTTTCATGTGGCCTGGGTTGGGTTTTATTTGGCTCGTGAGTTTCTTCTCTCAAATTCAGTTATTACCCGAATAACCGAATGTATAATTCGATAATTCGGTTAGTTTTAAATTTCGGTTAGTGTTTCGGATAGTAAAATTATGAATTATTCGATAATTCGGTTAGTTTTAAATTTCTAAATAGTAAAATTATAAAAAATTCGATATTCGGTTATAACCGAATAGTCTTAAATTTCTAAATAGTAAAATTATAAATAATTCGATATTCGGTTATAACCGAATAGTCTGTTCGGTTATAACCGAATGATCACTCCTACATAAATTCGGTCTCATGGTGGTAAGCCACCAATTCACATTCCCACAGCTGAAAGTAGTATTTTCACCATTCATATTAGCATCTGGATCCCCAACTAAGAGAGCTATAGCCTACTACTACTACTATTAACAAAAAAAAGGGGCATGTATAAAAGCTATGCTATACATCTTTGTACATGACAAAAAAAAAATGATGGTTCCATCGCCTCATTTCCGTCCAACACTAACCAAACAAATGAAAGCTACAAATCGACTAACTATACCAGTGAGTACAAGATAAACTAGACATTTGTTAAAATCTTTAAGATCGTAGTCCATTTCTTTCAAATAACTGCACCGAGTCATCAACCAAACTCCATTGTACCTGAAAAGATCATACAACAAAATGAGGACGATTCAAAAAAATATAATCACCATGGTCTAGTGTTATTACAACATGCCTGCCTGCTCTCAATATATTGATTGTGTAAATCTCTAGATACATTCATATATCTCTTGAATCATGTCTCGCAATTGAATGATTCACACTTTTAGGTCTCTGTGATGAACTTCTACTGTAATAACAGAATCTACTTTCAATAATAAAGATACTTCACCATTCTATAGTAGCAATCAATTTTCTCACGCAAAGCTATATATACTTTAGTCTCAATATTTCCAGAGTTCAGGTCAAGGACAATGGCAGCCTATTGTTACTCTCATTGTCTTGTAACATTTTATGATTTTATCACGCGAAAGATGGCAACAATGCGTTAGCTGATATATTTGTGAAATGTGGTCATGTAACACGTTAAAAGAGTATGAACAGACAGTATGTCGCCTACCTATAATAACCAGAAACATCCACCACATAAATCATTGTTCTTTCCTTTCAGTTGGATATTGGAATGATCATAAATAGATTGGAATATGTTTTGCCAACCATTGTCGGCGATGAAAGCTTTACTAAAACAATTCGGACACTCAGGTATATCAACCAAAAGAGCTTCAGTCCACACAGGTTTGTGTGTAGAAAGCAAATGTTAAAGAAATTATCATTAACATCAATATTTCTGTGGTTAAATTTGTTTTAGCTTTGAATGATTAGCTACTATAAATTCAAAAAATAATAATATTAAGAATGGTATATAATTCTTACTAGTGAAATATTATGTGAAACCCTTGCATCTGCTTAATATCAATGATTCTAAGCTTTAGCTCAATCAATCCCCAGCAACAATGTACTAGTGTCAGTGGGTACATTGAACAACATGAGAATATGCATACGTGTGTACTCAAGTAACCGCATATTTGAATAATAGTCCATTAGAAGGGAAAAGCGAGGAACCTTTCAGCATTTGCTAAGACAAAGGCTTCCAAAGCCCATGTTGGGTAAATATATTTTGCTACAAGCTTTGAAATGCCACCGTCTTTACTCTGATTTGAGATGAGCGTCAGGACAACAGGAAGAAGAACACACCACTGCAACCAAAGGGCAGGGAGATTTGGAGTTTTAATCATCAGCAAATACAGTTGAAATAACTTTACTGATCATCTGTTATTTATCAATGAAACCTTTACAGTACATACCAGTTGAGCTTGACTAAAATCGAGGAAGATGGAAAATATATAGGCTATGCCAGTCACGCAGTAAACAAGGCAGAGCAAAATTAGGTAGTTGTCAGCAAAGCTTGATCTTGGACTATTGAAGAAATAGAACATGCTAAGATAAACCACAGGCTTGACAATTGTATTAAAATGGTCTACTGTATCCTTGGATAGAAAATAAGATAGAGTGTTCATCCCACTATCACTCTCTCTCCAGTAGTGTAATTTGTCCAGCGCAAATGATCTCAAAGCTGCAATCTTGCATAATAATGCTGCAATTCAGAAAATAAGTCGATGAACAATAAAAAAATGACAAGTAGGATTATTGAGAAAATTGGAAGTTTTAAAACTAACTTGTTTCTAAGCAAGTTTCTAGAGTTTAAAATAGATATTAGAACATGCATACCACACTCTACCCTAAAAATGATAGTAGATGATAGTCGAAATAGGCAAAACGATAGACATAATAGATGATAGTCAAAATAGGCAAAACGATAGACATAATATCATTGTCAATGCGTGATATGCAAGTCAAATAAAGAATCCAATAAAGGAAGTAAAGGAAATAAAAATATGGCCCTAATACCAATTTTGTGTCACTTACAAACAGCAATGATGGTATAAGTATACCCAAGTTCCCCGAATGCTTCATCACTCACTTTAGCAAGAGTTCCTAAGCATGCTCCGGCAAGCAAAAGAATCAGAAAATCTGCTGCTTGTACTCTAGCTTCCCGCAATCGCTGCTTTCCAACCCTGAAAGAACGATCATATATGGTACTCAGGTAACAACTCATATAAGAAAATAGAACTGGTTATAAAACACAGCTGCCAAATCAAGCATCAACTGTTTTTTAAATTGATCAACTTTGAGCTCAATTTCTCATTGTAATTCACTTAATTACTGGATCGATGAATATGTTTCAAAAATGAGAATTTTATAGAAATGATTGCAACAGATGGCAAACAAAATAATTATTACACAGATTCATCTATGTAAGACTAAAAATTCTCATCACATCAAATTTTCAGGATTTCAAGTCTCCAGATTACAGATTATTCTACTAATTAAAAAACTTTTAATCCAATAGTCATTCCAGAGATGGCCAAAAAAAAAGATCATTCAAGTGACATATAAGAAGTCGTGTTTTATTTGACATAAAGATAAAGAGATTTATACCTTCCAAGGAAATATCTATATTGCCGGAGAACACCAGGAGTGACTCGCTTATCAAAGGATTTCAAGAAATTGTGATCTGCATGATCTTGCCTAAGCTCAATATTGTGCTTCGTATCCTTCCACAGGTCTCCAGTAGCTGTATCAGCACCAGGATTTACACCCGCCGAGGATGCTGCAATTTCATCACAATATTGCATCATATCTGGGGGTACTGCATAACCATTGCGGAGCATCCATCTGACAGGTAGCTGTTGTACTGTCACACCAGGGCCCAATTTCACTATACCCTCAAGTATGTCAATGAAGTGGTCTGGGGGATTTACACGTTCTGGTACTGTGATTCCTAGGCCTGCAAAGTATTCTTCAACCTTCTTCACAGATCCATGGAAAACGGTAAGACCACCTTTGGCTAGAAGTATTAAGTCGTCAAACATCTTGTACAAGGTGTAGCTGAAAAAAAGAGAATACATCATAGAATAACACACAAAAAATTATGATTAAGACACAACCACATTGTGCAAAAGTCTTTCATGTGGACTCTCATTCTGCATCAGCCCTTTCTCTGTGGCTTTCAAAATAAAGTTTCTAGACCAAGAGTTTGCTTTCTAAGGGTGTGGGGGAACAACAGTTACTGTTCACCAGTCAAGTATAGCTTGTAGTGAACGTATTTGACCCATTCAAAAGGCATAGGAATCACTAATATTGAATCCATTAACTGACCTGGATAGGAACATGAAGCCCTTCGTGATGTAAGGTTCTGTACATGTTCTCCCAAGCACTAGTACACAATATTGGTGTATCAAGAAGTAATTGATGTTCCCAAGATCAAGATTTCTAGCAAATGTTATCTCATAGAGTTTAGATATACAACAGTAAGTGAAGGTAGGTTGCCGCAAAACATGAAACTGAGAATTTGAGGATTTATTAGTGCCAATAGGTACTTCTTGTATGTCCTTGTCTGACAACTGATACTGGATTTTATCGTTGATAGTGGATATGTTCACTAACCGATTGCCATGGACATATACGGTTTAGTTAGTTGCCTACCATAATTCCTTGTATTGGTTTGTGTTTGTGTCTTTGTAATCACTTCTCTCCACCTGCCTTAATTCTTGCTTGAGTAAATTCTTGGAAATACCTCAGGTAACCAAACTCCAAAATACAAATTTTCGTTTTTCAAGTGAGTTCCAGTTACTAATTTTCATAGTACCAATAATGGTAAAATTGCTTTTAATCTAGAAATTTTTGATGTATGTCGGGAAATGGGAAATTAAACAAGTAATCAGAATACATGTAGTGAAACAAAGATGGATATTATGCTGTATATAAGCTACTCTTTTTCAGATAAAGCCCATGCTATTTGGATATGTTGGTTTAACTTACAAAGTAGAGCATTTTCATAATAATTAGATGTTACCTTGGTTGGTGAACAACCATGCAGATGTTAACACCTTCAAGTGCTTCACGTCGAAGGGCTCTTAGAAGCAAATTGGATGATGAACTGTCCAATCCAGAAGTGGGTTCATCCAATATCAATAGTGAAGGTTCCATGACCATTTCCAGCCCAACATTCACTCGTTTCCTCTGGCCTCCTGAGATTCCACGCTTCTCTACTGTCCCAACTAGGGAATCCCTTACTGCCTGCAGTCCTAGTGACTCAATAACTCTTTCAACGACAAGAACCTTATCAGCCTTCGGAAGGTCCACAGATAGTCTTCATAATAAATTTATCAAAGAAAGAAAATTACAATCATAACATATAAAACCAGTTATATAACAAATCAAGCAGACATTGAAGGTAAAGTTGCAAAGACCCAACAAAAAAGTCTTGGATCTAGGTTTGAACACATTATGCCAAACTGACAGTAAGAAAGATCCATAAACAATACCTAATTAATATTAAACTAGAATTTGGTAAGAAGTCTGAAAGTGGAACAGCAAAGAATAGAAACAAACAAAGTTAACCCTAAGCATTTCTATGCATTCACACCCACGTCTAGAGGCAAAAAGTAATGAAAGAAACATTCTGGGTAATATTTTCTAAAAACATGAAACACGCAGCAGTAAAATATTAATTGATGATCACTACAAGTTCAACAATGATATCCAGAGTTTTCTTTCACAAACTGTCTTCAAACAAGTATGTGGTAGTCAAAATCAAAAAGACGAGCTTGCAAGGTAGGTGAAAATTGAATTAATTAGCTTGTGTACCTGCAGCGTGCACTGAACCGCAGGTTCTCTTCTACTGTCAAGTTTCCATGCACAATATCATCTTGTGGGACAAAACCAATAATTTTTTTGTATGAATGGATGGATTCATCTTTTCCATTTATGAGAATTAGACCCGACCTAACACAACCACTTTCCTTTCCTACAACAGCAGAAAGAAATGTTGTTTTTCCAGCTCCTGAAGGTCCCATGACAGCAGAAATCCGACCAGGCATAATTTTCCCAGTAACACACCTCATTAAATGCTTGTTTTTCCCCTTCAGTGTCAGGGTTAGATCCTTGAACACAACTTCGATCGGAAACCTGGTCCTCGTTTCAGTGTCAGTGGCCATTGAGATTACTCCTGAGAAGGTCAAATTCTTATTACTCTCCTCCATAGCTTTCTCTTTCTCAAGTTGACCATATGCATACTTAAATATTTGGCTGCGAGTATGCAAATTTTTAGCCTTGGGCATTTGCTTCTTAATATTTTTATCTCCAATCTCCAAGTGGAAGCCCTCATTACTGTCCGGGTTATCCTCAAGGGAGTGCAACATTTTTGTGAGGTTGCTTTGTTCCTTTTTTTTTGCTTTTAGAGCAGCAGCAGACGGCGGAGGTGGAACTAAATTACTTGGCCCCATAGAAGGTAAATTCATACCCTTCATTTTTTCAGGTTGCCTTACACTTGTCTTTCGTGAAAATGTGCGTGACAACTGTTGTTGCAAACCCTGCAAGCCCGTAGGCTTCGTGGCACCATCTTTTGCTGTCTTCCACCTTTGTCTTGCTTGTGCAGTTTCTCGTGCACTCCTTGCTGCAGCTTCCCTGGACTTGGCTTGTCTTTCATGCCGAGTTGAGAGGACTTGATCAGAGCAATTATATATGATGATCAGTATCAGAGCCACAACACCCTACATAGACAACTGAACAACGTCATCTCTCTTTTGGCAGCTGCAATATAAAATTCTTTGGATAGAAATCAGTAATTTACTTCATCCTATGTGAAGAAAGAAAAAAAATACTAATGCTGAATAATATAGGTAAAATTAAATTCTGATCTAGAAAAATATTCTGTATAATAACATCAAAAGGGAGACTAGTCAGTCTTTTACAGAACAAGAAATCATTAGTAGATCGATGATTTCTGAATTTGCATGTGTAAAAACAATCTGAAGATATCAATTCGAATTCAGAGAACATATAAACACTGTCAAAGAGAGGATGAGTTGAAGTCCTTCAGAATTTGGAAAGGATGTACAAGCTAAAGATTCATTACTGTATCCTACAGAATGAGCCAACAGGCAAGATAAAATGTGAAAAAAAAATTCTGATTTGATACTAGATAGGTATTACCACTTACAATGAGCATGATCCCATAATAATGCATGTTTTGATTTGCTGTATTTGGATGACAAGTGCTCAACTTGAAGCATGCTGCAAAAGTAGTAAGTGAAAGGTTATATGCTATTGCAAACATCTTTATCCATTATCTTACACACTATCAAATGGAAGCAAACTTATCGTGCTAGAAGCAGGGAAACTATTCTAATATCACTAGAGTATAGCATATTTGGTACCAACATATGCATCAAAACTTCATCTAATGAGTTAAACTGGAGTCATCCAACCAAATGTAAATTATACAAGGACCACAAATAGAATCAAACCCGTGCATCCAATCAAAGAAAAAATTAAGGTGAAGCACATCTTCATTACCACATTATCAACTCCATTAATGTCCTTACAAGGCTTCATGATGTCCCTTAAATATACAACTCTTTGAACAACTTGTCTAGTTATTGGATTTCGCCAAACGCAATATTTAGTGGATCTCCTAACCCCATTCCGTTCTGGCTACTCATGAGTTATACCAATAGCTTTGCACTTATTTATCCAGTATTCAATATCACAAATGCTTGAATATAAAAATGCCTCCCAATACCATTCAGCACACAATAGGATCAAGGGTACCTTATGGCAGGGAACACTACTTCTAAATCAACCTCCAATCCCAGAACAATTAGAAAATCTTTTATCTCAGGTGAGGTTAATGATTTCTTAAAAAAAATTAGCAACAAATAGAAGGAAGAGATCCTTTTGCTGCTCTGTTCAATTATTGATTAGGTCCCTTCAAACCAATGATTAATTCGCATCATCAGTTCATCGCTTACTCAACCAGATGTCCAACAATGCAGAAGCAGCCTAATTATCATATTGCCTCCC